>JAPQVY010000155.1:51666227-52866227 GCA_028535165.1 Quercus tomentella
AAGAGTTATTTTCATGATAAACCTCATTCCAAAGTGATAATTAGGACTTTTAAAATAATTATTTTGAATATAATTATCCCAAAAGCCTAATTATCTACAGTCTTTAAATATTATCAGCTTATTTGTTTTAATCCCATGCAACAAATCTCACTTTAAGAAAAATACTTAACCAATCACAAAAATTCATCTAATTAATTTTAATCATTAACCAATCAAAATTAATTTCAATTCATCACCAAGGTTTTGAAACCCGAACCGGACTGTACGGTCCGACCGGAAAAACCTCGAACCGCTCATTTTTACGGTTCTTTTAGTCTCAAGAACCGTTCTATGGGAAAAAAACAGGGACCCGTGCGAACCGCAGTCGAACCTCATGGTTCTGAGAACCATGAATGGTTCTCGCGGTTCTCATAGATCCCTCTTAAAAAAAAAAATTAAGGCCTTAAACGGCACCATACCGCGATATATACCGAATTCCAGCCGGTTAATGGATACCAGACCAGTACAAAATTACACACAAAATGCTTCTTTCCCTCCCCTCATGCCAGTCATACTTTCTGCCTCCCTTCATTTCTAACTCTCTTTACACTAACGATGAAGTCATGCCATTTGGTGGAGAGCGGCGGCACCAGTAAATATCCAGCAAGCTTTGAGTCCTTGAGAAGGTGTTGAAGGTCTGAAGCTTTAATAGAAAGAGAGAGTCAGAGGTGAAAGATAGAGAGAGCTGTGATTGAGGTGAAAGAGTTTTGGAAAATAAATAAAGAAATGTTTGATAGTGAAGAGATAAGTTTAATCGTGTGGAGATGAGGGCTTGTTGGAAATTGTAATGACATGTAGGTTGTACTTGTAGGTCCTAGGCGTGTGATGTGGATCAGAAAAAGAAAAAGAAATTAATAGAGGTGGGAGTGGGAGGCAACTGGCAAGAGGCATCAAGCAGGCATGTGTTTGGTTTTATCACCCAAATTGATGCATATCATCTGTTAGGTTTTGAGTTTGTAATGTTGGCAAACCATGACAATACATGACAAAAACTAAGTCTCATTACTTTAGAATGGTCTACATTGAAGCCCAAGACAAAAAAATCAAGTTCGGGATAAAAACAAATGAGTTACAAGCTGGTTGGTTCGATCAATCGAAAGACAGGCTCGATCGATCCAAAATCGCATATCAACAAAATCAGCAAACGTAAAAAGGCCATAACTTATTCGTTTGAAGCCTAAATCGCGAGCCATTTTTTCCAGTATTTAAAGGACATTATAAGCTAACCCTAGGTGGGGTTTTGAGAGTTTTTAGAGATATTAGAGTGCATCTTGTGCCTCTTTTGTAGATCTAGGGTTTTGTACCCAAAAGCTCTCTTATGTCTTCTACTGGTGTTATTCCTTGAAGAATCTCAAGATCCGGTGTTGTAGAAGTTGCTGCCTTCTCTAGTCATTGAAGGTGCTAATGATCTAAACCTTCAAGGGTGGTCTTGGAGTCACAAACAGGAGAGTTTATGTTGCTAAACCTTTGAGTGAGATCTCAAAGTCACAAACGTGGGTGTTTGTGTTTTGCAAAGGCCAAAGAAAGAAGGAATCTGTGGATTTGGAGCTTGCACGTGGTCGTGTCAGTAAGTTCTACTAGTGGGTAGCAATAAGAAGTCGAGCGTAGGGGCTTGTAAGTCTTATTGTATGAATTTCGATTCTTTCTAGTGGATTTGCTTTTTACCTTGAGGATAGCTAGGTTAAATCCTCCCCAGGTTTTTTACCAGTTTGGTTTTCCTAGGTTATCATATCGTTGTGTTTTTTATTTTCCGCTGCTATACATTGATATGATATATTTGTGTTAACCTAGATTTGTTAATTTGACTAAGTAATCACTTGGCTAATTACCTAGGTTAATCTGATTGTGGTTTTAAGGGGTCTAAAAAACTATCATCATCCTCTTTTGCCCACTTGCCGGTACAAATTGATGCTTTTAATTTTCTTTTTATAAAAAAAAGGTTATTATTATTATTGGATAGATATTTCATCTTTGGGCTTGAGATGGATATATTAGACATAGTTAAAATATGGATTTATAGTTTTATTTGGACTATTTAATTTAATTTTTCTATTTATACTAATTTAATATATTTATTTATATTTAAATAATTATTAAATTAATTATGACGTTATCACAGTTCAACCCCAGTTCAACCTCAGTTCGACCTCAAAAACCTTGAACCTCTCCCTTTTATGGTTCAATGAACGGTCCAGGTCTGAAAACCTTGTTCATCACATGTGATCGGCTTCACCCCATACAATGCATGTAGACTGTGAAAACTTGATCTTGTGATATCTTTCATTCCGACGGTCCTATTTGGGAATCGGACATACCGTCGTAACTGTTAGAATCTCAAGATCATTTTTATGATATGCAATGAATGAATTAATGCATGTAATGCAACTATGATTTTTCGGGTATATGAATGGCCACTCTAGCCATCTTCCAAGATTAAATTGTTGGTGCAAAATCAAGTATCTACAATATATATATATATATATTGTTAAGTCCATGGTTTTATTGGCTTTATTTAGTGACAAAGTTTTATGTATTTCTTGTCTTCTTCTTTTTTTAATGTGTTTTTTGAGCCTAATTGTATTTGGGGTAGAAAGTACTTGAGCCTAGTTAATCATGGTCAAAGCTGCTTTTGCAACCTACACAGCTTACGAGTGACACATGATAAAAGATTTAGGTGGCTACTGCCAAGGCATGTCGCGACCTAGCTAGGTCTTGACAAGGCCGTGAACTGCATTCAAACAGATTGTTCTATTTCATCTTGATCTTTTTTTTTAACCTTTTCTAATTGTCCAACACGGACACCCTGTGCATGCTAGACATGGCTAGAGAGTGGGATTTGAGTGTAAGCCTATTGCTAGAGCTCATTTTCATAATCTCACCTTGTAGAGAAAGAGAGAGCCTTTGCTTAGAGCTTCAAACATTCTCAACCTCTCTTCTCCATTTCTCTCATTATTGTCATTCTCGATCTTTAGATAAATTTTATTCTCTTCACCTCATTCACTTATAGTTGAGTGTTGTGAGATATGAGTGAAAGTTTAGAAATTTAGGGTGTCATCTCAAATCTAATATCAGTGGTGGCTTTCCATTGGTAGCTCAACGGTTGTGTCTCTAACAAGCTAGTTGAAGAAATGCTGTAGAAGTCGGTTGCTACCTAGAACTTGGAGGGCTCAAGTACATGGGGGATATGGTTTGGAGGGTTCATAATTTCTTTTGTATTGTAACTATTCATCCAGTGGAGATTTTTTGGCGGTGTGGTCGGGGGAGAGGTTTTTCCACCCGAAGTCTGGAATTTTCCTTTTCCTAAACGCTTTCTTGAGTTTAACTTTGGTTTGGTTTTATTTATGCATTTCCATATTGCTTATTTATTTGTTTTAGCTCTTAGTTGTCTATGCTTGCTATATGGAACTTGGTTAATCACGTACATTGAACTAATTGGAAGTTTCAAATTAAAAGTGATTAAGCCAATAAAATAGATTATGGGTTCCAAATACATGCTAGGGTATTAGCAGCATCTTTTCATAAATATGTGTGTGTGTGTCTAATTCAATTTTTGGATCACATTTTTTCAATACTCGAAATGTGCATATCTAATTTTGTGTTAATCTGATGTTATTTACTATATGATCTAAAAACTCATATCTTCTATATAATTTTTTTTAAATAAATATTTTAAAATATTTTACAATGAGATAGTTATTGATCTTCGATAATCTTGATAGTTTGATTGTATGAAAAATATGAGGAGATAATATGTTCTAACAAATAATTCACCGAAACACCTTTTAAAAGAAAAGTTACAAAGTGTTGTGTAACATTAAAGTTATATGGGTGTATGATAATAGTTTAAAAGTACAATATTATCTTAGTTTTGGTAGGCATTATCACATTTATTTTGTGTTTATTTCCACACATACACGTAAATATGAGAATTTACAATTTTCTCTAAAATATACTCATTACGTGTATTTTTCTCTTGTAGGAGATTTAAACTAATGAGCTAAGCATGCAGACATGAAGCCAAGACAACCCAAGGGTGAAAATCAATTGAGAAGTGACTTTTGAAGAATTTAGTGAGTCAAAGATGTGTGGAAACATAAAAGGAAAGAGAGAAATTCGTTTGAGCCAAAGATGGAAAAAATCCATGCATGGAAACATTCTGACCAGTTTTGGTATTTTGGCCATATCTTTTTACTCCAATATTGGATTGACTTGATTATTGCGGCCAAGGAAAGAGGACTTAAAGATCTAAAACTTTGTAATTACCAAAACTTTAGAATCTGCCGTATTAAAGGCCAAAAATGACCAGAAAGTTGACCCACTGTTGAAAAACGGGAATGACATTTTATATTTTCCTTTTTGGGAAGCATGTGTTTTAGGATTTTGAATGTTATTAATATTAAAGAGATACAAGGGCAGCCATGTTTTTGGCTGCTGAGAAACCTTATTTTTCATCAATTTTTAAGAGTTTTTATTTTCTATGGAAGCTTAAAAACCTAAGCTCGGGTTAGGAGTGAATCCCCAATGTTGTAAGTTGTCTACTATTCAATCCAAGCATGTTTTTCACATTTTGATTTATTGAAATCAATTTTTATTCTTTTATAATTGTTTTATTAGATTGATATTTGATTTCTAATTCTTTCATAAGTCTATTCTTGAATCTTCTTATTGTTAGAATAGGGTTTTATAATCTCTCTAGTAAAACGTGGTAATCTTGTTAGATATTACTTTTGCCATAGTGCCTTTAAGGTATGTGATGTTTTTGAGTTTTTTTAGCAAAATTATTATTTTCTAGACTAAATTGTTGGAACAATTGAGGAATATAATCAACCAAAGAGAGTTTTATTAATAAAGGTTTATTCTAAATCTTCCAATCAGATAGTTTATGTGTTTACTTACCTGATTGTGTACTAAATTGGATTGGTAGTGGCTACTTAACAATATTAGTGGACAAACCCTAACGCCCTAGTGATTTTAATTATTAAATTTTACCAAACTTTATTTTTCCTAAAATTCAATCATATTTTTTTATATATTGTTGGTGCTTTTGACATGTTCTTGTTTTCCTTTTCTTGGTGGAATGACAACCTTAGCTATACTACAATTTCCGTTACAAAATTGGACGACATCAATGTACCACTGCGCACCCTTGATGCGATGGTCACTTCATAAGTATAAGTGCTTACGGGGAGGGGGGCAAGGGCCAGGGTTCAAGTCTCTAGGAAGGAGCTTTACACACATATACATATAGATTAAGTTAGAGTAGAATTCTATCTCATATCCAAAAAAAAAAAGAGTTATATGGGTGTAAGCTATATATATATGGGCAAATTACAATTCACCCACCTGTGGTTTGGCTGAAATTTAAGTTGACTACCTATGGTTTGAAATTTGACACTTTACCTACTTGAAGTTAGTTCAGTTAGATTTCCTTAACCCACCTCTGTTAAAAATATGGCTAAATATGTGATTTGCTTCACTTTTATGTTTCTCTCCTCCAAAAACACAAAAAACATAAAAATACAAGATCAAATAAGATTAAAAAGAATCTAGTGGAACAATTGCATTATTTGATTTCAAACCACAGGTAGGCAACCTAAATTTCGGTCAAACCTCAGGTGGGTAAAGTGTCAAAATTTAAACCACAGGTAGGCAACTTAAATTTCAGCCAAATCACAAGTGGGTAAGTTGTAATTTCCCATATATATATATATATATATATATATATATATATAGACACACACAATTCTATATTCATCCAAAGACTGAAGTTTGTGACTAAGTTCTGGTTGCATAAATGTAATATTAAGTCCTAAAAGAAAAAATATAACCTTAGGCATTAATATTTAAAGTAACACAAAGTTATGTTAAATTCTACGGTTATAAGGTTACAATGTAGACAATCTGAAAAACGATCTAAACATATTTGTGACCCTAATTCTAGAAGGCTCCTAAAGGAAAAAAGCCCAACCAGGGGCAGAGCTAGGAATTTTTGTTTGGAGGGGTTGAGTTACACGCCGTATAACAGGTTGAAAAAGATATATCTAAACATGTTTGGTGCCAAACTTTATCAAATATTTAACAATATAAGAGCAAATTTTATGATAAAAAATAAAATTGTGAAAAATAAAGTTATGTTTTTAATAACTATTAGACCAATTATTTTTTTTAAGAGCATTATTGGACTAATTCAAATATTTGGGGGCCAACTCTTATTTTTGTAAGCTAAATTTTAAAAACATGAAAATAATTTTATATATGTAAAGGAAAATTTCAAAATTTTGGAGGGGCACCCATATACATAGCTCCGCGCCTGAGCCCAATGAGAAAGCAAAAGAGCAACTACATCAGCTCTTGCAAAGTTTTGCAAAATACAAAAAGTAGCTTGTTTTACACATTTTGACCCAAAAAACACTCACATCAATGGGTGTAAAATTGTGCATAAATGCACAAGTGCTACAATAACCGTGCATATATGCACAGTTACTATAGCTCTTCTATACATTATTTTGGTATTATTTCTCTTCCCTCACATTCTCTCTTCCACTTACTCTCTCTCTGTCTCTCTCTCTCTCTCTCTCTCTCTCTCTTCAACTCATAAAAATATTATTTATATAAAATATAGTGTATAATAGATGAACTGATATGGATGTTTTGTAAAAATGGTGTAAAATAGAAAAAGTAAGTTTTTTATATAAAATAGACGAAATCTTTTAAAAGAGCTGATGCGGTATGGAATGTTTGCACAATGTATTCTTCAAATTTCCCTCATCAAAACCATTCACCCAGATACTGTGACTTCTTTTTTATAGAAAGGGGACAGTAACAAGGTACACTGTTCGGCATTGTTACCAGACACGACAACAAGAAAAGTACAACATTACTGATTACTCAAGATTAAATCAAAATATTACAACCATAAAAAAAGTGAAAAGATTGAACATGTTAGAGCTACCATTTGTATTTGGTGTCATTATCATCTATATCATGTGGAGCTCCAATATGTGCTGTCATTGTGCTGTTATTAATTTTAACATGGTACTTTCACGACATAATGACAATCATAGCAGAGACAACAAAACAACATTAGCTGATCATCATGAAAAACTGTGAAGGAAGATAAATATAAAATAAAATAAAGAATATATTTTTCCAGCAAAGTTTCCGGTTTAACAAACTTTGCTTGGTTAGGCTATTTGGTTAGAGTAAAAATAAGAAGGATGGAAAATGGGGAAGAGAAAATATAAGAAATTTTGGGTGGGAAGAGTGTTTGGTTGGAGTGATTTTGGGGGAGAGAAAATGGTAGCGCCTGGTTGTTTTCTCTCTGGGCCCACCATTTTTCAGCCCCTCCAAATTGGAGAGAAAATGGGGAAGATAATAGATTGGATGGGAATTACTCATCTACCCCTCCCCTCATACTAAATACACGTTAGACTTTTTTTTTTCCCCCTTTTTTGGGCTCTTTGCTCCACGTTTAGGTTGCTTATTTTATTCCAAAACAATACTCTTTTTTTTTTTTTTTCCTTTATAAAATAATTATATAAAAAAAGTTATGTAGTTTTTCCTCATAGAATGTGGCAGGACCAAAGCTTTGTAAAACCAAAAAAAAAAAAAAAAAAAAAAAAAAAAGGACCAAAGCTTTGGTCCTAATACTTATAGAATGTATTAGGACCAAAGCTTTGTAATTTTTCCTTAGAATGTAACTAAGACCAAAGCGATGTGATTTCTACCAATTGTACATATGTTAATTAATGAATATTTGAGGCCATTCAGTCATTCAATTTTGTATTTTTAGTTTTTCTTATTTTTTGTATAAATAAAAAATAGGCGATTTCATAATTAATTAACCCAAAGAGATTCCATGAATCCTCTTTTGAGAGTTCTAGTTCCGATCTCTCACACCCACATAAAATAGATTATAAGAGTTTGGGCACATGCAAGACCCTAGAAACCAAAAGATCGGAGGTCAAGACAAAGCCTATACTACGACCATGCATTGTGGAACCATTGGCTATATGAATAGTGAGTGGTTGATGTGCAAGTTCAAGTTTAGAAAATAAGGATATGTGAGGTGTCGTATAATTACAACAGGCATAATAGATAAACCAAGAAGGAGACTTACCAAGCAAAAATGAGAGAGCAAAGGAAAGTGATGCATTACTAGCCAAAAGGATGATGTTTTGCAAGTCAGCTAGGAAGAGGTTGACAACGAATTCAGAAGACTATGACTCAGTTATGATTGGAGTCATTGGCTGGGCATGCTCAATGTTAGAAACTTATAGTTTTTAGACCCCTTGAAAACACAATTGGATTAACCTAGGTAATTAGCCAAGTTGTTACTTAGTCCAAATTCCAAATCTAGGTTATCACAATCAAACAATCATATCATGCAAAGCAGCGGAAAGATAAATAACGCAATGATATGATCACCCAGGAAACCAAACTGGTAAAAACCTGAGGAGGATTTAACCTAGCTATCTTCAAGGTAAACCTGAATCCACTATCTTGAAAGAATCGAAGTTCATACAATAAGACTTACAAGCCCCCACGCTTGACTTCTTATTGCTACCTACCAGTAGAACTTACTGACACAACCACATGCAAGCTCCGAAACCACGGACTCCTTCTTTCTTGGATTCACCACCAAATACAAGCACACCCGCTTGTGTTTCTTTAAGTTCTTATGGCAGCAACTGAATGATCATCAAGCTCTTGAAGAAATCTCCTTCTTGATAATCCTAAGCTTATGTAAAGGAAAGCTCCTTACAGATCTCATAAGAGATTTACACAAATAGCGATATGAGCAACACTAAAACGTGGCTAGGGTTTGCCTTTTATACCTAGGGCAAATTAGAAAACCCTAAACGTTTTAAAACAAAACTAGGGCTGAGTTGGAATTATGCAGAAAATGCCTCTGACCCGATTTTCGATTGATCGAGCCTAAGCTTCGATTGATCGAACCAAGCCGAGAAGCATAAATGCCTTTTGCATCAGCTTATTCCAACTTTACATAAATGAATCGACTTTGAGCAAGTCTAAACGCGACTAAATATATTGTTTTGATCATGGTTTGCCAACAATACAAATTAGAGTTCTAAATACATAAAATCCTAAGTCTTTAGAACCTAACAAACTCCCCCTTTGGCAATTCGTGACAAAACACAACTAAAAGCTCAAAGTTTGCAAAGAAAAGCCCTTTACAAAAATAATGCTCATAAACACAAATTCAATCCTAACTACTATCCATCAGTTGCAAGAGTAGACAGCAGTTCAATTGAATCAACCTGTATATTTCCTGAAACACTAAACAAAATGCATAACCGCATGTGTGGAAAATACAAGTAAACAAAATAAATTCTTGATTTCAAACAACACACAATAAAGACATATATCAATGAAAAACTCATAAATATAAATCAATAAGCAGTTTGGAACAAGAAACATATAAAGCAAAAAAAAATATCTCCCCCTAACATGAATAGCCCAACAAAAAATATGGCAAGAGCTAAAAAAAACAATGTGAAGCACCTAAATACAATCTAAACTCCACAAGCTCCAACCAACCAAAAATGCTCTCCCCTTGAAGACAAAACTCTACAAGTGCTCACATATGTACTCCCCCTTTTTGTGACGGAATGCCAAAGGGCAATCAAAATCCATCATCAAAAGGAGGTGGCGGTGAAGATCGTCGAAACTGTGCCAACTCTGCGCGCAATGCACGGATCTCATTGAGCACGTCCACCAAAATCTGTCCATGAGTCGCCTGAACGGTCAAGACATGATCCAACATGTCGAATGTCTGAATCATCCAAAGTAGTCGGTGGAGGAACATCAGCATCAGTAGCAGCAGCACCAGACGCCTCAGCAGCATCAGCACCTGTAGAAGAGGGAGGAGGGGGAACAATACCAGACGACGCACCTCTAGGACGTGAAGGATCAACTCTCAAGTGAGCAGCCCTCTGCCTAAGGAAGGTGGCACCTAAGGGAGCAACAACATGAACAGGCTCACCAGAAGGGAAACCATCTAGACCAAGAAACAATAAAATCCTATGAATGAAAATAGGATGGATAAGCGCATGCCCTACGGTAGAACTCCTATAAACCTCGTTCAAAGAACGAAGGAACAAATGTGGGAAGCTGATAGACGCACCAGAAACAAAAGCGTACAAAAACACACACCGCTCAAGAGGGATGGTGTAGAGATGAGAAATAGGCCACAAAGAATGACACGCTATCCTAAACAAAAGATAGGCAGTCTCAGTAAGCTCAGCAGACATGATCCGAGGATCAAAACCCCACTAAATAGAAGACCCAGTGATGTATGACATGACGACATCTAAGGGTGGAGACTCAGCATAGGGATAAACAGGCTCCCTAACGATTGGAACCCCAAGAGCTTCAGCCACTATCCGAGGGGTAATGGTGAACTCTACACCTCGTATCCAACTCCTAACAAGGGTGTTGGAATTATAGACGTGGCAAGAGAGATTCGAGAAGAACTCTCTAATCAGGGCGGTTGGAGGTGGATGATCTATCTCTAATAAGGACAGCCAACCTCTAGACTCAAGGTTTGCCCTAATGGCCGGATCAACCTCATCTAAAATCACAAAACGGTCAGCCCAAATCTTACGCTTACAGTTCAGTTTCTCAAAGGCCTCTCTGCTTTTGTCATTCCTAAACACCTCACTCCTAGAGGGAGACTCAGAGGAAGTGGAGGGGGGTCGTTTAGGCTCTAGTCTTCCTAGGCATGGTGCTAGGATAAGGACCAAGACACAAAGCAAAAAAACAAAAACCAAGGGCAGACTGTAAGTTAGCACAACAAAAATATAGAACAAAAATCTATATGATGCATGAACAAATTAAATGTCATGATGCATGTCCTAATGCAGTGCAATTAAGTTCAAATCAAGTTCAAATTCACAAAATTGGTTTGAGCACCCCAAAATTTGAAAAACCACTTGATCAATTTGTAATAAATTGATGAATTGATCATTACACAAGATAGATTACCGAAAATAATGATCAATTACATCACTTTAACAAGCCAATTTCATCAATTGAAACCAATTTGAACAAAATCCCCAATTCGGGTTCAATACAAGCTCTAGAATTTTCAAATTATCACAAAACCCCAAATTGATCAAATTAACCATTATAGATCATGAATATATCAATATAACAATAAAACCCATTGATCAAATTCACAAGATAAGGCTTGATTCAGCAAAAATCCCAAATTATGCATAGTCCGAAAATTTACCCAAAAACCATGAGAAAATGCATGAAACATGAAAAATAATGCAAAAGGAAGGGTAATATAGACATACCGGCTTAGGGAGAGAGAAACCTTGCAAGAAATTTGGAGGAAAACGACAAAAAAAAAATCGTTGTGGAGCCTTGCCGAGTCGAAGAGAGAGAAAAAGTTTTGAAAAGTTTTGAAAAAGTGGTTTGAACAAGTCAAATCTGATTTTTTATAAACCTGATTCACGAGTTTCGATTGATCGAAAAACACTTTCAATTGATCGAAACAGACAGAGGCTCGTAAAAAAAAAATTTAAAACAATTTCAAAACAATTTCGATTGATCGAAAAACAGATTGGATCAATCGAAATAGACAGAGACTCACAAAAATTTTAAGGAAAAACACTGTTTTTGAAAAAAAATTGTAGAAACAACTCAGAGCATTGAAATTGATGAACAAAAATGCATGAGTATGAGATGATATGATTTTCAAAAATAAGGATTTAAGCCCAATTTTCCAAAGTTAAAATTTCTTAATTCTCCATAAATTTTCAAGCATCAAATAGTTTTGCATAAAACTCAAAGTATTTGCAAACTTGGTTGGTCAGACCAAAGACACACACAATAACATGTACAATGTTTAGCAAAGAGTAACTTGTGTAGTGTGTGCAACTAGCAAAAGCTTGAGTTACATGTGAGGTGATATGTGTATAGCAATTAAACACAAAGTCTACAAAATTCATCACAAAGAATTTGAAAGAGACTATCACCTAAAAAGTTACATCATATAACTCCCACATCTCTTAGATCATAAGCTTGCAATCATGTAAGTTTCTTGATTTTTGCCTCATAATATACACACCAATTTTAATTGTTCAGAAACTTATTAAAATAGCCGGGATAATGTACACACCAATTTTATTTGATAGATTTAACATAAAGTCCAATAATGTACACACCAATTTTAGCATTTAAATCGAGGCTACACCTTATGTTTTTTTTTTTGTGCATGTGCTACACTTTCTCAAGCACAAAATCTTACGATATGCACTAAGGTGTTCATGATTGGCTAGTGAACAGTGGTGAGATGGTTATTTATGTCTTTCTCAAAAAGTTTAAGTCTGACAATCAAAGACAGGTGACTTCAAGATCAAGACAAAGTGATCAAAACCATAAACATCTTTCCCACACAACATGCATTACAAAGCTTTAACTGATAAAGTGCAATAAGTAAGCTCATCAAGGCTAAACAAGGTACAAAAGACATGTTATGTGAAAATAAATTGACCAACCTTGTTCTCAAAAACCAAGAAAAAATAGTACGAAACACAATTTGCTTCCTTTTTCTTCCCTTTAAAAATTAAAAAAAAAAAAAAAAACAAAACAAAACCAAAGAACAATGGTCACAAAGGGTAGAGCAATGAAGCACAAGGACCATGTCAGAAAGACTTAATTAGTTCGAGTCTTTTGCATCCAAAACCTTTTAGATGCACCACGAGCATTGAAGTTCTTATTCACATGGGAATGATTACCAACTCCAGGATTGGAATAAAGTTTTAAAGCCTTTACCAATTCACCAATGAGTACCATAGGATCTTGTGCTTGAGACACAGGTACTTTTGGTTTGTTTGCTCTTTTAGCAGCTTGCAGCTTGTAACAGTTTGGATGAATGTGTCTAGGCTTTCCATAAAAATGACAAACTCATACAGGCTTATCATGTGACTTGTCCTTAGAAAGGGTAGGTTGCTTAGGTTTAGACTCTTTCAGATCAACCCTAATCTTCCTAGATGGTGAAACTTCTATGGGTTTGACAACCTCACTCACAGGGGGTTTGACAGTTTCACTCACAATCTCACTCACAGAAGGTTCAGAAGAAGATGAAGGGACAAAGTTTGTGGAATGAGGAGCAGACACAGAGATGCTTTCAACAAAACCTAATCCAGATTTGTCAGAAGGAGACTTTTGAACACTCAGCATTTGATCAAGTTTAGAACTAACAGATCTAGCAACAGATAAATCAAGTTCCAATAATTTAACTTTATCAAGCAATAGCATATTCTCAGTTTTCACATTGTTCAAAAGTTCATTAGCATCAAACAGTTTTACAAGCAAATTCTTCTTATCAAGCTTAAGAGATTCAATTTTCTTAAGGCCAAGTTCAACATTCATAGCATCCTTTGCAGCAACTTTGCAAAGTTTATTGTAGGCCTTTTGAAGATCTGCATCCTCAGAGAGTTCCCCATCAGAAGGGTTCTCTTCAGCAGATATGCTTTCATTGACTACAGTAGTAGTAGTGAAAGCAATGAAGTTTCCATCCTCGTCACAACTAGACTCATCATCAGAAACTTCATCATCACTAAGGGTTACAGCCATAGCCTTACCCTTAGACTTCAAATAGGTAGGACATTCAGATTTCATGTGACCATACCCTTGACATCCAAAACACTGAGGACCTATAGCATTATTTAAAGATTGACCTACTTTTTCTCTAGGTTTATCATTATTGTTAACCTTAGTGGGATCATTCTTCCTAAAATTTCTAGGTTCAGCAGTGTTCGTATCTCTTGCTCTTCTGTTACTATTCCTGAGAAAGTTTCTAAAGTTCTTGGCAAGGTAAGCAATCTCTGTAGCAGAGAGCTCATCATCAAATCCACCAACCTCAACATCATCAACTGACTTAAGAGCCATTGATTTGGATTTGCTAGTTTTGGGTAGGTCCAACTCATAAGATTGAAGTGATCCTACAAGTTCATCAACAGAGATGAAGTCCACATCCTTGCTCTCAGTGATGGCAATCACCTTGGGTCTAAAGTCTTCAGTTAAAGATCTAAGAATCTTCCTAACAATTTTACGTTGATCATAGATTTCACCCAAGTTATATGCAGAATTAACAATATCATTAAGTTTAGCATAAAATTCATCAAAAGATTCATCATCAGACATCCTAATGCTTTCAAATTTAGAAGTTAATTGCTGCAATTTGTTGATTTTGACAGCCTTTGTGCCTTCATGTACAGTCTGGAGGATATTCCAAGCAGTATGAGCAACCTCAACATTAGAGATTCTCTAAAATTCCTCCATAGAAACAGCGTTAAAGATAGCATTCATAGCCTTGCTATTAAACGCGGCTGCTTCTTTTTGAGAAGTTTGCCACTCACTAACAGGGGTAGTGGGCTTCTCCCATCCGTATTCAAAAGAGTTCCAGACTCTCTCATCAATAGATTTCAGGAATGCTTTCATACTTACTTTCCAATAAGCATAGTTATTCCCATCAAAGTGAGGAGAAATAACAAGAGAATGTCCGTGTTCCATGACAACAGGGGTCAAGGATCAGCTTAGTGATCAAAAGATCAACAACAAAAGAGCTACCTGCTCTGATACCACTTAATAGTTTTTAGACCCCTTAAAAACACAATTGGATTAACCTAGGTAATTAGCCAAGTTGTTACTTAGTCCAAATTCCAAACCTAGGTTATCACAATCAAACAATCATATCATGTAAAGCAGCGGAAAGATAAATAACACAATGATATGATCACCCAGGAAACCAAACCGGTAAAAACCTGGAGAGGATTTAACCTAGCTATCCTCAAGGTAAACCTAAATCCACTATCTTGAAAGAATCGAAGTTCATACAATAAGACTTACAAGCCCCCACGCTCGACTTCTTATTGCTACCCACCAGTAGAACTTACTGACACGACCACGTGCAAGCTCCGAAACCACGGACTCCTTCTTTCTTGGATTCACCACCAGATACAAGCACACCCGCTTGTGTTTCTTTAAGTTCTTATGGCAGCAACTAAATGATCATCAAGCTCTTGAAGAAATCTTCTTCTTGATAATCCTAAGCTTGTGTAAAGGAAAGCTCCTCACAGATCTTACAAGAGATTTACACAAACAGTAATATGAGCAACACTAAAACGTGGCTAAGGTTTGCCTTTTATACCTAGGGCAAATTAGAAAACCCTAAACGTTTTAAAACAAAACTAGGGCTGAGTTGGAATTATGCAGAAAATGCCTCTGACCCGATTTTTGATTGATCGAGCCTAAGCTTCGATCGATCGAACCAGGCCGAGAAGCATAAATGTCTTCTGCATCAGCTTATTCCAACTTTACATAAATGAATCGACTTTGAGCAAGTCTAAACGCGACTAAACATATTGTTTTGATCATGGTTTGCCAACAATACACATTAGAGTTCTAAATACATAAAATCCTAAGTCTTTAGAACCTAACAGAGACAGCAACAGTAAGTGCAATAGATTTGTTGTAGCCATAGAAAGTCTCAATAGTCTGGCCATGACGTTTAGAGTAGTTGCAGAATATTCTGTTGTATTGCCTATGAAGACTACTAGTTCCGAATGCGTCAGATCCGAACATTAGATTATTTTGGACATGAAGGGTCTGCAAACGAGCTTTCTCTTGTATAAACTCATTAACAAATATATCAAGTGACGGAGGTAGAGTTCAATTGAGGAACTGACCACAAATTGCCTCATAATCAGCACGCAGTGAAATCAAAAGCTATTAGAGGCATAATTCATCTCAAATAGTAGCATATTGTTCTGTATATCCTTGGAACTTTCTTAAGTTGGATAAAAAAAAGGTCAATCTAGTCCTAGATGAAGCGATGTTGATCAAAGAAGTCGTTGATGGATAGTCCTAGTTTTTGCTTGAGCTGATGCAATTCAACCAAAAGCTGATATTTCTTGGACCTATGAGGAATGGAATATCTTTTGGCCAGCATGTCCTAGGTAGACATGGCATCATCAAAACTGCCAAGTAGATTGAACATGTCAAAGTGAGATAGTCAAACTACAAAAGTCAAAGTCAAGTCAAGGGTGTGGTAGTATTATTTGAATTCAATTGGTTTGCTTATTTTAATTCGATTGGTTTACGCAATTAAAATCCATTGTCGAGTTTGGTATAAATTGATTCAAAATGGGTCGAATCTAGATCGCTAGTGTCGATACCATATTTTGTCCGGCTCCAATTCACACATCAAAAAGAAGACCAAAAAATCGAAAAAAAATTGAAACACAGTGCAAAATCATGAATTTCGAAGCCAAAAAGGGTAAAAATAAATACAATATGATTGGATGGCGGATCAAAAGGTCACAATGTTTGAAAAATCCATTTTACAGCAATTAAGACCAAAATCCTAACTGGGTATGGTAAAAAAGTTGAATTTTTTTATCTGACCATTGGATCATGTTGAAGTTTGGACTGTCCCGTAAGGCATATTTTTCCCTTCGAAACATTAGTTTATAGGCCAAAATCAGAGTTAAAACCAATGAGATATCACCAAAATACCAAAAGAACCCTTATAAAATCTTCACTTTTTTTTTTTTTTCAGGAAAAACTAGCAGTTTTTTACTCAACTTCGCACAATAAACTGTACCACTTGGGCAAGAACTAGAACGAGTAGGCTTGATGATATCTGTTTCGGATTGGAAGATGTGAATTTTTCAAAAAAAAAAAAAAAACGTCATAGAATTTTTTAACTCTGCATCACCATCATTCCGAGCATGATATCTCAATGATCGTAGCTCCAAATTGAGTGAGACTAGGACCATTGAAAACTAGACATCCAAAGTTTTCTGAGAATATAAAGTTTGAAGAAAACGGAGCTCGGAAAGGCCTCCAAAAAGCTGCACAAAAATCAGGCCAGAAATCAGAAAAAGACTAGCTGCCCCTTGCCATGGGTGGCTAGCACAAGCGTAACATGTTACACTTATGCTAGCCTCCCATTTCCTCATTTCCCCTATAAATACCCCCTCCCCCCATTTTTGAGAAAAGTATAGAGAGAAAATGAGTGAAAAATAAAGAAATAGGGAGAAAAAAGTAAGGAAAATCAAAAAAAAAAAAAAAAAAAAAGGGTGAGGAAATTCAGGAAAAATAAGCCTAGAAATTCTGAAAAATTTCTCTCTCTCCTCTCTCTCTAGGAAACCCACCAAAAAAAGCCTTATCTATTTTTGTTTGTAATCTTTGTGGGTAAGGCTATAGGGATGGGTTAGTTTCTTAATAACTACACCCATCCCACCCTCTTTACTATGTTGTAAGCATCATTTCCATATATATATAATCATTTCTTTTTATCTTGCTTGTTGTTCATAGTTGCTTTATTTTCCTATGTTCATGTTAATATTGTGTATATACCTCTCTGTTTATTTCTATGTTCATATTATTGTTGATTGTTTATGTTATTATGCTTGTTTCCCTAGATGAGTGTTGAACCATCTCCTAGCACTTGTATGGGAAGTAACCTTAGGGGGAAGAAATCTCATCCCACCTAGGCATCTAGGGATTTTTACTACTCTTGCTTTTAATCTATGTCATCCCAGTTATTTTCCAAGCAATCCTCTTCCCCTTTTAATTTATGTTATCCCATTTATTTTCCATGCAAATCCCCTTCCCCTTTTAATTTATGTCATCCCTTTAATTTCTTGCACAATCCCCCTCCCCCTTTTACTTTATACCTAGACACCTAAATAAAAAAAGATTTTCTATTTCTTCCCTCTTAAATCGTTTTTAAACCTCCAATAAAGCACAATATGGATATGTCTCATAGGAATGGATGATGAAGAATCCATAAGGCTTGAAAGAGATTAAAATTTATTTAAGAGGGACACAAAAATAATAATAATAATAATAATAATCAACCTTTACAATATTTCAGCCCTTTATTTTTATACTCTTTACTTTAATGTCATTTAAATTTCTGCACTTTACTTTCTTTGCAATTTATTTCTTGCACTTTATTATTGTTGTTTCTTTACATTTCTCATTATTAAAGTTGCCATAAAATAAATATGCTTGGGTAAAACATTTCCCCTACACACTATTCTAAGAAAATGCTTTTTCGAAACTGTGGGGCCAGAAAATTTGTGATCCCAGCCCACTTTACATTAGGGCCCAAGGCCCGCACCGAGGAGAGGCGTAGCCGAGGACATGCAACGGAAATCCAAATGGCCTAGAGATATAGCCGAGGACGATCCTATCCTCGGCCCCAAAACCTAGAAAGAAGGAGCGGCACACCATCAAAGGCAATCCCCAAAGCGCTCCCAGAAGAAAGGACGAATACTGTATAGGAGCGGTTTAAGGAAAAGCTAAACACCTCCGCATTGATGGGAAAAGGACCCCTGAACAGTGTGGCAGCAAAGGACAAGGGAAAGGCTGCCATTACTGCAATTAAGTACTCTGCGCCTGACAGAGCCATGCTTCTCAGCTTTTACAACCACCCCCAACCACTTTAGGTATGGGCTGACAAGACAAGTATCAGCCCTAAAAAGCGGAACCTACACATGGACGTGTGAGAGAGGGGAAACGCTAGTATAAAAGGAGGAGGAAGCACCAAAAAGTGGAAAAGGCAGATCGTCTCCAGGGCCATTAAACCCTAGCATAAAAAGAATAATAAGAGCATGAAGTTCCTCGGACGAGGTCCAAGGACCGGAGCCACTCAGGCCATGCCGAGGAGAAAGTCTTCCTAGATGCACTAGGTTCACCCCTGTACAATCATAACGAACACCATGACTAATGGCTGTCCGTTCACCAAGGCCTAGCCTTTTATCCCATTCTCTACAAATTTTATTGTTTGGGCCTTTAACGTTCGAACCCAATATGCCAATTTGAGGTCGTTACAAATTGAGTCCTTACAAAAACCTTTTCTCACCATTTTCTATTAAAAAAAAAAAAAAAGTTTTTCCTTTATCTTCTTAAAAGTTTTCAAAACAAAAATCCTTTTTTAAAGCTTTTCCTTTTTTCCAAAAGAGTTTTCAAAGAAAAAAAAAATTATGCTTTTCTCCTTTTAAAAAGAAAATTTTCAAAAATAAAAAATCTGTTTTTTTCTTTTAAAAAAGGGAAACCCGAAATCTTTTTCAAAAAAAAAAATTAATATAAATGTTTTTGAAAAAAAAGGGAATTCGAATTTGTTCAAAAATAAATAAATGTTTTCAAAAGAAAACGCTTTCAAAAAAATAAAATGTTCTCAAAAAAACGTTTTCATACATAAAAAAAGGTGTTTTTTTTTTATAAAAAAAAAAAATGCTTCATTAAAAAATACATGTTTTCAAAAACACTTCTACCACGTTGAAGAAATTTGTTTTCAAAAAAAATCTTTGTGTTCTTTTCCTTCCTAAGAGAGCCAAATTTTTACAAAAATAAATAAATAAATAAAGTTTTAAAAAATAAATGTGTTTTACCACGTTGGCTTTTCCCACAGAGAAAAAAATAAATAAATAAAACCTCCTCTCCTTTAATAAACTTAAAAAATAAATAATAAATAATAAATAATTAAAAATAATAATTAAAAAACAATCTTTTGAAGAAAAAGTGTTTTTACCACATAAAAAATTTTTTTTTTTTTTAGAGAATTTGTTTCCAAAATCTTTTTTATTTTTTTAAGAAATCCGAAAATTGTGTTAAAAAAAAAGTTTTCTTAAAAAAAAAAAAAGAATTTCTTTTGCAACGTTGGATTTCCTTTAAAAACATATAAGTAAGAGTTGTAAGGTTGAATTTAATCAACCATCTTGTTGGCTTTATTCCGTGCCAAATTTGCTTGTATTTCAGCAATTAGTAACCCTGTATTTAGGTGGGATTGTTGTAAGGGTAGTAAGTGAGATAGATTGTTGAAATGCTCAAGAGTGTGCAAGAAAACAGAGACTCGCGGCTGGATCTCGCGGGTGACTCGCGGCTGAAAGCCGCCAGAAGATGCACACATGCCAGGCATGCCAAAAGTTGAAGCATCATGTTAGCTGGAGCACTACAGGACAAAATAGGACAACTGGCCGTTTTGTTATCTCGCAACTCAGTCAAGCTGCGAGGCCAAGCCGCAAGCCAGCCCTGTTTTGAAAAACTTGACTCTTCACATTCCATTCTCACCCCAATATAAATACCCCTTATACCCACGAAAGAATGAGAGCTTCCAGAGAGAATTTTGAGAGAGAAACCCTAGAGTAAAACAAGATTGATTCATCCACAATCTTTACATAAGAGATTCTTCAAATTCCTCAACTCTCTTCTTCTCCATTGTTAAACCCTTGAGAGGTTTTTTACCAAAACCTTATCTCACCATATCCATTACTGTGAGAGGGCTGTTTGATGTTCTGGGAAGCAGTTAGGAAGGAACCAATTTACTTTGGTTGATGCTATGGTCAAGTAGCGGAATCCGGGAAGCTAGAAAAGAAATAAGTTCGGTGTAACCTCGTTGGAGCAAGAAGCTTGGAGGGTTTAGGTACACTGGGTAGATTAGGCTTGGAGGGTCTATTGCTGTTCATGTATCCCAACTACATTTTTTAGTGGATTGTTTACCGCTTAGAGGGCTGCGGAGAGGTTTTACGCCGAGGGCTTCGGTTTCCTTTTCGATAACATATCGTGTGTTGCCCTTGTGTTTGCATCTCTCTTCCCTTTATCTTTGCCATTTAATTTCTGCTGTGGATGTGATATTATTTGGTTTAGATTGCTTATCAATTCTGTGTTAAGCTTATGTTCATATTCCGCACATTAATTGTTTGATATTAAGTTTGAATTGGTAATTTGTAAATTGGGGGTCTAAACGTTCAAGGGTGTTTTTGCACTAATTGAACTTTCAAGAGTCTTAAAAAAAAATGTTTTTTCTGAAAACTTCTCCATAAAATCTCTAATCTAAAAAAAATGTGCTTTTTCAAAATAATAAAATCTAACGTTGTAACCTTTTTATGCACTTTAATTTCAAACATTTTTCATAGAATAGTTTTAGTTTTAGGATTTGTGTTCAAGGCTCATTCCCTTGAGTCTTTGAACACCCTTAAAGCTTACATTGTCTTTATCATTTCCTGGCACTAATGAGTTTCATTTGTCATCTTTTTTGCATGATAAAAAATGATAAAATTGTGGATGACAACAAAGTGCTATTCTTCTAACATTTTTTTTTTATTATTTACGTTGTATATATACTCATATGCTATTGTATAGTATACTTATATGATCTCTCACATGTTACCTATGTATACACCTCACATGTCTTGATTGTATATATTCTTTGGAATTAATATTTACAAGTTAGTTATACGTAAATATTTACTCACTTGCATATATATATTGTTTGCAAAAACTTTTCAAAAAAATCAAAATGCTAGTATTCTATTTCTTCATAAAAAGTTAATGTTTTAAATTTAAAATGAAGTACTATCTTCGGATAGGCGTTGTGGGGTGCCTAGCACTTTCTCCACGCGTAACCAAATTTCCGAGTCCAAGATCTTTGATTCAAAGACTTTTGGTTTATCTTAATTAATGAACCTTTATAATTTATTTTAGTGAATTAGGTAACTTAAAATAAATTAGACATCTAGGTGACCAATCACATCTAATACAAAATTAATGATTGGTGGCGACTCCTAAAATAAAAATAAGAAAAATGGATTCTCACACACACACCCCACCCTAAAACCACAAGCATACAAAAATCATGTCACCAAAAACCCAACGTATGACCAAATCCAGAAATTCCCACACCCAGAATTTTTCCCAAAAAGGGGGGCGTCCATAGCTAGTGCTGACGTGACAGATCTGCTGTCATGGCAATGATGATGTGGACTATTGACATGGTAGTGACGTGGCATTGACGTGACCTAAGGCTGATGTGGTATGATGTGGTGCTAACACGTGGCAAATGACGTCGGTAGAGAAGAGGCTGGAGCATAAGGTTTGTGACTAGCGACGAGAATTTTATGGCAACGCATAAGGGCGCGTTTGCCGTTTGATGGCCGCAATTTTTGCGTGACTGGGCAAATGGAACAAAGATCTAATAATTAGCTGTAGTGGTGAGTTGATCGGATCAGGCATACGATGATGATGGAAAAAGGTAGTGGTCTTGCAATGTTGGAACTCCAAACAGTGGCATCTATAGGTCTGGAAACCTAGGGACGACAGCCAAGGAAACGTCGAAGGTTCTTACGATGACGACATGGAGTAACACTCAGAAAGACAAACTGCTAGGAATACCAAAAGATCAGAGCCTCTATTTGATAGCCATAAACCATACACAAGATGCCTTTATGTAAGAGGCATTTGTGTGTAATACAAAACGAAAACAAAAATGGGCCTAAAGCCCAATTGACCTAGGCTATATTCATTAACATGACAGATGGCCTTTATACAAACTTGTTCTTTTATTAAATTTTATTGTAGAATTCAACTAAATGTTTGGAATTGCATTTTGTAAATGAAATTTGTATTCAACTTGTGGGGAGATGAACTTGAGCTCGGGCTGAGAACCAAGGGCCAAACAGATCGTATCTTAATAAATGGGTTTGGCCTAAAAAGGTGAATATGAGAAAAGAAATCTGAGAGATAAAAGACAACTTCCAAAAATAAGTCCTGTGGAGGCTCAAGATAACTACCATTGTTAAGGTCCCCTACCGAGGTAATAAACAATACTCTTCCCATAGCGGATACACAGGAAACCACAAGTAACTAGTTCCCCACTGGCCTGAGATGCCACCGTCATCAAACTCGCATCGGGAAACGTCACGAAGAGATAAGGATTACAGAACTAGTCACCTCCGCATTAATGAGATGTTCTCTACCTAACCTCTTTCACATTAAATGCTTATAGACAGGCTTAAACAGTAAAAACACCTCTAAAAGTCTTATTTTATAATGAAAGATGACAAAGCAAAGTAGTGATGGGACAAGTATCTCCTGAATCCAACTGGAAGCGAGCCAACTAGAGAGATAAGGGAGGGAAAGGTGCCTATAAAAGGAGGGGATGTGCAGCTCAAAAGGGAGTTCAAAAAAATAGAGAGAGAAGCAGGATAGTTTCAATCCAACCTTTTGTACCTTGAGAAAGCAATTTCTATATCAATAAACAACCATTTTGTTCCTTATCGCTTTGTAATCAATTGCTTAGATCTCCCATTGTAGAATTTTTACCCTTTAATTTTCTAAATTAATTGTGTAAGTTATCTGCTTAGTCACTACCATTACGAGTGTTTGTTTTTGACGCCACACAACTGTTGTTGACAAGAAATGAATTTGGTAACAAAAGTTAAGTTCATTCTTTAATATTTAAAGAGTTTTGTCGTAAAATCTATTGTTTTTTTAAGGGTGTGATTTGTTATTTTTGCTCATTGATTATTATTTCTGTTTTATCTTTTGCGTGGTTACTATTTCTGTACTGGTTTACTATTTCATGTTTATAACCTGCAATAAAGGAATGGTTTTCCTATGGCATCATTCGACAAAAAAAGGTACTATTATTGGCATGACTTTGAAAGTGGAATCTCTTTCACTATGTGGTTCCAAATGGAAGATACTTTTCAATAATACCAATTAATGCAACTTTAGAAACTTGATATGCTTAAATGAATAGTTGACAATACCATTGGACATTACAGTGCTAATGGATCTATATTTTTTCTACTTATCATTTCATATTTGTCCTTTTTGTCAAATAATTTTAGTTGATACTCAGTGCACAGAACATGAAATAAAAAAGAGAACATATGAAAATAGCAATCCCTACTAGTGGTATAATTATTGTTCTCTTTTCTCACATAATAGGATATTACACTAATTAAATTTATAGTGGAATTTCTCTTAAGAAAAATGTGGGATCTTTTTCGGAAAAAAAAAAATCATGGTTTTCACTATTTATTTGAGAGGAGAGAGCCTTACTTGTAGCATAATCTTTAACCTTTTTTGTCTTTGTTTTTCCTCATAAAATAACCGAAATATTAAAGGAAAAATGACATACTATAGTTGGAGTATAAAGTGAATATTTCTAGTGGGATAATAGATATATATTCCCTTACAGAATGCTGAATAATTTTTCCAATTTTTTATAAGTTTAAGGTGAAGGTGCGAGCATTTGTATTTCTGAAAAAAAAAAAAATATATATATATATATATATATATTGATTCAGGGATACATTATCCATGCACTCGATGTAGATGATAAACTCCCTCCTCCTCCTTAATTTTACATTTTCCTCAAGGGTAACCTTTAGGAAAGGATTCTTTCTTTTTCTGTCTTTTTTTTTCTTCTTCTTTTTCTAACCATCTTCAAGCTTGTCTTGATGCTTGATATTATTTTTTCTTATATATGGCCTTCATTCTCCTTAAATAACCAGTACCATATGAATGCTTCTCTTCCAAAATGATAACTATTCTTAGAAATTTCTTCCTTATCTAGTTTTTTGGGTGCTTGTGTTCATCGAACAACTTGGGTTTTGACTAGTTTGGCCTTTGAGAGATGTCCTAATTCGTGCAAATAATTCAAATTTTCAACTTGATCACAATCTTGACCACTTGCAAGTTGATTAAGATCTATTTGGCCATTGGGAAATCTGAACACCTAAATTTGTTTTAATTGTGCGAATCTTCAAGTAGATCACAATTAACATTACTCTTACGTTGATTAAGGCGAGTGTTCAATGCGATGAACATCTCTTGCGTCTCCTTAAGTATGTGTTGTTGCCAAAATCTAACAGCACCAAGCTTGGTTTCTAAGCACAAATTTTCCATAACATGACTCTGATACCAATTGTTATGTACTCAATTTTTTATTAGTTGGTTTAAAGGAAGCTAAGAACTCCAAAAGTGAAATTTGATGAGCTTTCTTTATATCAAGCCATATAAATTGATGGCTTTACAAGAAAAAGTTAATATTTATTTATTTTTATTTTTTTAAAACCTAATTTTCATCTATTACAAGAAGACAGACAGAGTCACCAGTTTTTTTTGGGACGGTATGGACCCATCATAGACCAGAGATCTAAGCCTATACGGCTACACACGAATAAAAACAGAAAATAATGGCGCTTGGCATGCAAATTCCGTAGATCATCATGGTCTCCTCATTTATCACAGGCCATATGAAACAAACAAAGAAACAACCTGTAAAAAAGATAATGAAAACGACTTCTGTCTGCGTTAACCTTGTCCTGACGAGGTAATGAATGACCTGTGAAAGGAACAGCTACTTATCTTCGAAAAAAAAAAAAAAAAAAAAAAAACAAGATTGAATGTGAGATAACATCAAATTGATTGTAGGGCTGGGGGACTAGAAAAAGTAGTTATTTCGTCCATACCTATATCATGTGCTGCAGCCTGCAAGCACGTCAAATTCTTGGGCTGTTTCAATGGTTATAAAAATCTACATAGTACGCCAGTTATTTCTCTAACATTTAGTTGCTGTAACAGTTCTAAAGGGTTCATATAAGCTCTTAGCCATAAGTTCAAGAGCATTTTTAATCGATTATTTATCCTTAGCAATTATTTCTTCTATGTCAGAGTACTCTAGAACCGAAGATACCAGTTGTTTGGGCTGCTGGCAACATTATTTGTTGGTTTCAGTACCGCCTTCACATTGGTACCTGAAATTTCAGTACTTTCATCCCACTCCTTACCATGCATTGAAAAACTAGTTGGTAGAAACTATCATATAAGGTTTCACACCCCTCTAGAGAACAACTGCATATTTAAAAAACTAAAAAGAAATGAAGAATTAAAAGAATAGTTAAATGTTTGAATTTATCATTTCGAAAAATTATTAACTTATTTTAGTAACAAAAGAATAAATTGTTAAATAATTAATTTTTTATCGGTTTAAATTTTAATGATAGATAGTAATTTATTAAAAATATTACTTTCTAGTTTGTGTTCTTTATAAAAAAGATCATCCCCAAACTTTTTAAATTCCTTTCTTTCTTGAATAGGAGTAAAGACAGTCCTATCACCACTCATATGTGCATATCCTTATCATTAATTGATCATGTGCAGCAAAATAATGGTGAGTGCAGAGATAGCATATACATATAGCAACTATATATAGCCTAAAACTATCCATAACACACAGACACACACATATATATATATATATACACTGAAATTGACGTGTATGACATCTAAACAAAAATGACCAGCACATAACCTCTCTGGCTGAACATTTGAACGCAATTCATGGAATTCTCTCATTCTCAGCTGACCTGTATTGAGGAACATAGGTATCTAGTGTTTTGTCCTTTTATTAACAACATTAAAGCTAACCGCCTAATACTGTAACTAGCTAGAACCCTCTTTTGAGAGGGAGAGAGAGAGAAAGACCCTAGACTCAGTATTGGAAATATTTCGGATTTGAAAAAAACTTACATCCTTCAAATTCATTATTGTAACTGTACATATGAATATAGTCCAAATAATATATATATATATATATATACACGGATTAGGTTCAAGTAATATTTGGTGGAATTTTAAATAATATTACACCACTTAATCTTTTTTAATTTTTTAGAGAGTTTCAACATATTGTGTCTGCTCTTGATGATAGTTTTTTATCATTAGATTAAGACACCAATCAATTTTTAATTAGATGCGAATTTTATCAAATCCACCATTGGATTATTATCTTTGTATATTTTCTATACTTGCAAAATTTTAAGATTGTCAAAGATAAAGAGCCATATCATCTATCAGTTGTTTAAATTCAAATTTTTATAGTTTACAATAATGCATAAAAGACAAGATTATCGATTGAATTGTAAATAACATCTAATTGACATGAAAATTAGCATGCATGTTAAGAACATGTAATTCAACAATGAAATTTTCAAAATATGAATTCAATAACAAGTTATTGGATGATATAACATTATTAATAGTTATATCAAGTGTAACTTGAATCCTCCTCTCTCTCTCTCTCTCTCTCTCTCTCTATATATATATATATATATATATATATATATATATATATATATATATATATATATATATACACACACTTGTGACTTGTAACACCTTTTGTAACCGTTATAATAAAACTGCAGTACGACCTATCCTTAGTTTTGGGTGAATCTCATAAATTTGACTTTTGTGTGTGCATTGTATTTTAATGTTCTCTTAATTTCTTAGCAATCAATTAAAATTATTTTTGGCACCTCCATCCAAGTTTCGCACCAGGACCAATTTAACATTCCTTTCCATGGATGTTGTTGTGTTAAGCTTACCGACCATCGTTTTTGAAATCTCCAACGACCACTGCCACACAATCAAATCCCAAGCACTCCATTCGTTAAAATTTGAACTCACACCATCATAAGACACCCAAACAAAACTCACACCTCTACACCTATTTGGAAGATAATAATTTGGGGAAATTCAAATTGGGGGCTCAATATAATATACAGGGCCATCACTTAACCCAATTGTTTAAACTTAGAGATTTTAGCCCATTTATGTAATATATATTCTTTTCTTTTCTTTTTTATACCAGAAATAGAAATCCTACTTTAATCTAATCTAACTAAATATTTATATATGTGAATCTTTCTTCTGTAGACTTAAACCAAAATCCTCGCTAAAAAATGAACTTCCACCATCATACGACACCCAACAATCATCCCTCTCACGTGTAACTCAGTGCCTCTATGTGGCTTTTGATACCTCTTTGTTGGCCACAAACAAGTGCTACCAACTCCTCCTTATCCAAGGGCTTTTCCTTCATCTACACATCATTCATAGGCCTCCACACAATCCCTTGGAACAACACATTAACCCCACATGCTCATCCATGAGAGCTGCACAGGTCTCTGTCCATTAGAACCTTGCGCTCTATCAATTTTTTTTTTTTTTATGTAACACCATTGTCAATACTACTTTATTGGGATTTTTTTTCCTAAATTATCCCTATTGGTTTTATGGGTTTGACTTGTATGATACGCACTTGTGTGGGCTACAAGCACACACACCTCTTCCCTACACCAACTGCAAAATATACGTTGATAACTTTGTCATCTCGTTGCACACCACCATGGGTTCTAATTTCACTTTTTGAAGAGATAACAACATGGAAAGACTCCAATTGAGGCCTTGATATAGCATGTAGGGACATTATTTAATCCAAAATTTTAAGCCTAGGGGTTTGAACCCAATTATGATACTAATTTTGTAACTCCTTCACTTTTTCTCCCTTTAAAACTTCATCTCACACGTATATACCCAACAGCTACCCTTCGAAACCATACAACTTTACCCGTTAATGATAAGCTATCCAACCATTCCCTGAAACCCAAAACTGGTCATTTCCAGGAATTGGAAATTAGTGCTTGACCAAGGTCCCAACCACATTATTGGCCACAAACCCAAACTCCACCATGATTCATAGACCCAACCTCCAACAAAACTTGACATCTTTCTATAGCGGCATTTCCCAATGCCACTGCATGAATTTAAAATTCCTTAATAGTTAGAAAGAGGTGATGAGTGCTATAGTCCAGCCTATGTTAGGAGAAGTTTATAGATCTCCTTATTCGTTTTAGAATTCCACATTGGTTAGAAGAGTAATAATGAGGTGCATTAATTTTATTAAATTTGGTAGTCCTACATTGAAAAGTAAAGAAGTTAGGAGGTATGCTAGTCCCATTAAATAGAGTATGGTGTGGCTTTGTTGTGTGTGTGAGAGAGTACTTGTGAGAAAGTTAAAAACCAAGATTTTTCTAGTTAGTGTGAGTGTATCGAGGTTTAAGGTTTTCTTACATTTGAGAGATTCTGTGAAGTTTTATTTGTAGTAATTTCAATTATTGAATAGTGAATTTTGGTTAGCGTTACCCATGGATGTAGGATGTGGCAATTTTTGTATGATGTGGCAATTTCTATTTTATTATTTTGAGTTTATTTTTACCAATTGGTATCAGAGTTATTGGTTTGAGATTTTGGCATTGGATATCACAAAGTTTGAGGTGGAGCTCTTTGATAGGGAAAATAATTTCAGTCTTTAGCAAAGCATTGTCAAAGACATCTTGGTGCAGCAAGTATTAATTAAGGCATTTAATGGAAAGTGAGAGAAACTAACCACTATTCCTAATGATGAATGGAAAGAGGGTGAGATGAAAAGAGTGGGTACTATTTGTTTAAGTCTTACTCATGAGGTAAAGTAGAGTGTGTTAAATGAGACTTCTCCTAAGAATTATGGAAAAAAATTAGAGAAAGTATTTTATCTCATCAATAGTGTTTGAAGGAGTTGTATTACTTGCATATGGAGAATTGTACTGACATTAGAGATCATTTGAATGTTTTTAATATATTGACTACTCACTTTTCGGGCATGGAGACTAAGATTGAGGAGGATGATAAAACTTTGTTGTTATTAGCCATCATCTCTCCTTCATATGATAATTTGGTGATTACACTATCAGTTGGTAAGGAGACAAAGAGTTAGAAAGAAGATGTTTTAAAAAATTTGTTGGAGATGAGAAGGTCAAGAAGCCAACAAATAGTTTTGAACTTAAGGTACTTGTGAATTATAATTTAAGTCATGGTAGAAGTGGGTCATGTGGGAAGAAACATAGGGAGAAGAAAAGTAAAAAAGACGAGATCAAGAAAGGGCATTAATGACGTGGAGTTCTATTATTCTCATTAGATGGGGCAATATCAATATGCCAATGCAAGAAGTTGAGAGCTGAGTTAGAAAAGGTACGGGTTCTATTAAAAATTTAGGGCTTTTGGATTCTACATGCTGCTTTTATTATATGAGTTGGAATAGAGATTATTTTGACACCTACAAGCTTGTGATGAAGGTTTTACTATGTTGGCTACTAATGTGGAATATAAAGTTGTGAGAATTGATAAAGTAAAAGTTAAGATGTTTGATGGAACTGTGAAAACCTTTGGGAAGGTGATAAATGTCCCCGAGCTTGAAAGAAATTTGATTTTTTTAGGCAAACAGGATTCTTTACGTCATGGATATTTTGTAAGAGGAGGAATTATGAAAGTTATCAAAGGTAAATTGGTGGTTTTGAAAGGAAAGAAAGCTTTCAAGAATTTTATAGGTGGATTTGTGAGACAATTATTTAAGGTGTATCGCCTAGTGGGGCAAATGGCAAAGAAAAAGTCTTTGGTTAGAACACCACATAGGAAAGATAATAATGGATGGAAGAAAGTAAAATTTGTGGAAAATTTAATTGATTTGGTTGTGAAGCCAATTTAGGTGAAGAGTTCAAGTATTTCTTGAACTCAGTTGAGAGTATATCTTGTTGAGGACAAGGTGGAACACTCCTACCCATGAAAGGGGTGCAAAGGGAGTACTATAATGGTTACTAGTGAAGACAACTTATGGGTTGGAGATGGAGATTTGTTAAGTCTAGCCCATTGGAGAAGTTTAAAGATCTTATTATTGGTTTCAAAATCCACCATCAGCTAGAAAAACAATAAGGAGGTTCATTAATTTTATTAAAGCTAGTAGTCCCACATTGAGAAGAAAATAAGTAAAGAGGTGTGCTAGTCCCACATTGAGTGGTGTTGTAGCTTTGTTGTGTGTGAGAGAGTTAGAAACAAAGTTTTGTCTTATGAGAGACTTAAAAGACAAGCTTGTCTAATAAGTTAGTTCATAGCACCTTTTCTTTTTCTTTTCTTTTTTGATGGGAAGACTGAAAATTTTATTGCAAATGTGAAAAAGAGGTTACATCATGGATAAGAGCTAGCTCAATACAACAAGGATCCTCTTCAGTCCAAGCAATATAGTCAACAATGATAGAGGCATGTTTAGCTAAAAGGTGAGCTAGCCAATTGCCTTGTCTCCTCACATGAGAAAATTCTAAACGCCTAAACTCCTTACTCATTTCCTACATTCCTAGTACAACCGATGCTATAGAGGACGGGGGAGGGGATGTATCACAGAGAGCAAAGAGCAAGCCTACTTCAAATGCTTTTGCCTCTACCTCCACTACCCCCATTGGAGCTATGATCTTCCTGCATAATGCTGCTTCGACTCTTCCTTTGTCATCCCTGATAACCACCCCTAATCCCACAGTTTTCTATGCCGAGAAGATAACACCATCAACATTTATTTTGAACCAGCCAGCTCATGTAGGAGACCAAGACACAATACGCTATGTCACTGGCAAGACAAGGCCAACAGATTCCACAGCTACCCTTTACTCCATGAGATAATCTGTTGCCCACCTGACCAAGTTTTGCCCAGATTTCCTCTTTCTACCATGCCTTATCTCATTCTAGTTGTTCCATAAAGCCTAAGCAATGGTAACAACTTGTGTTGCCTGGTCCTCTCATATTCCTTCGATCATCAACAAGTTCCACATAACATCCTGGAATGATTGGCTTGCTACACAATTTTGCATTAGAACCACTTTTAAACATTCCCATGCCTCTTGAGCTTTTGGGCAACCCCATAAAACATGTCCCACAATCTCCGATACCTCCTTGTAGCTTTCACAGATATCCTCTTGTACTACCTTTCTCTTCAACAAGTTAGTCTTTGTAAGTAGGTTCAAGATGATCATTACAAGTGGTTACATTGAAAACATGAAGATTACTCAAGAACTGCTCAAGAAAAGTGCAATCTGCAGGTCTCGATACCTCCTTGACAGAAGCTCGATCTGTCAAGATTCATTAAAGCTCGATACTTGTCTCGATCTATCGAGCTTACAGGATTTAGACTATAGCCAGCAACATTTTTATTCTAAAATGCTATTTGTTTATGGGTTTGTATAATCTTTATTGGACTAGGAAAGCCCAAGGTTTATGTATACCTATTTGGAATAGGAAAGCCCATTGAGCTCCTATTTAAACAAGGAGGTGGAAAAAGAAAAACCTAACCCTAGAGAGCTTCATAAGGTTTTCTTTTTGAAACCCTAGCCTCCTTCTATAGAAAAAAGAGTTCTTGCTGCATTTCCTGTACGCCTTTGAGTTCTATAACCAAGTAAAGTCTCTCACACCATCATTGAAGATCTTATTGGTGTTTCTATTTGAAGCTGTTGCAAATCAACTACATCAATCAAAGGGTTGCTGTGGAGTTAGTCACGTACTAGGATTCGTGCAAAGAAGTTAGTCACGTACTAGGATCCATGCATCATTGGTTAGTCACGTATTGTGATTCGTGCATTGAACAGAAAGATTGCCGCTACAATACAAGTCCAATTGGATATTGAGGTAAGGGTTCAACTGTAGATTAGTATTTCGGGATAAGCCAAAGGGTTTGGTAAGATTCCTTATACTTGTAATCGCTTGTGATGGATAATAGTAGATTCTTAGGAGTAGTGACCTTAAAATCACCTGGTGGGGTTTTGCCTCGATAATTTTCCCCATTCGTAAACAAATCACTTTGTCAAATTTATTTTCCGTTGCATTTAGTATAATTGGTGATTTGTTTGTGCTACCACGCTATTACATGAAATTTGATCTAATTAATTAACTTTGGTAATTAATTAATTAATTGCAATGGGTCAATTCATTTTAACCCAACAAGTGGTATCAAAGCGGGCACACTCTGATTAAGTTTTAATTTTTGTTGTGTGATCCATTGATCCCCATTGTCATGGAAACTCTTGATTGTTTTGATTTGCATGATCTTGTGTTGAATGATGATAATGATATTCAAGATGCCTATTGCAAGCTTTATAATTTTTGTATGAAATCTCTTGAATGTTCTACAAAATTAAAAGCTAATTTTAAAAAGGTCAAACTTGAAAGAGATGAATTGATTGCAAAATTGGATGAAGCTAATTTGAATGAGAAATTTAAAAATCAAATTTCATCTCAGGTGGACAAAATTAAGAGTTTGGAAGAGCAACTAGTTGAATCTAAAACCGAAGTTGAAAAATTAACTAATATCAAACGTGTTGTTGAGCCTAACTCAAAAGAAAATGATTTTTATATTCCTCCATTTAAAAGGAATCATGAAGAGTTGAATGCTAATATTGCTAGGATAGACAAAGGTAAACAATCTGATGTTAACGTTGAAATTTCTAAACCTATATCTAAAACTCCTCCGAGGTTGAATAAAAATTTTGAATTTGTCCTCACTTGTCATCATTGTCATATTGTTGGTCATATTAGGCCAAATTGTCCTAAGTTGTCAACCTCTAAGGTTAGACCTCCTTCTAGGAAGCCGAGTAGCTCTAAAACTACTCATATTTGTCACCATTGTGGTGGTTCTGGTCACACTCGCCCTAATTGTTTCAAGTTGTTTCCTCATAAGCGAGTGTCCAATAGGTCTCATCCTTTGTCTAAAGGCTCCGTACCTATTCTTGGTGAGTTATTAAAAGTTTTAAGCTTTTTAACTCAATTTTAGGGGAATTCTAATTCCTCTATGTCCTTTAGTAGTCATACTAGGACACGTGCTTTTTCATCTTCACAATCAAAGGCTTTTGTTCTATGGGTGATGAAGGATCCTAAGACTTAATTGTTTATCCTCTGCTTTAATTCTTTCTATTTAAAGTACTTTCTTGCTTGATTTCTTATTTGTTTTTGGAATCATGCTTTCATGCATTTGTATCTAGTTTTTATGCTTTATAGTTGTTTGCTTGTTTTTGTTTATTTGTTTTCAACTTTTGTTTTATTTGTTTGTCAAAAAAAAAAATTTGAAACATGAGAAAAATACAAAAACAGTATGTGTTTGTGTATATTGGTACTTGTGTACCTTGGATGGCCATTGAAACAAAGTTTCTAAACTTTGTATCTCTTGTAGCTTAGATGAGCCTTTTAATGCACAACTATGCAAGTGAGCTTTGTAGCTCATGTTGGTGATGAGTACGATTAAATAATCTTTTATACTTAATACTCATATCACTCTTTTTGACGGGAAAGACTAGAAAATCCTAAGAGAAAGGCATAAATAACCATCTTACCACTAAAGCCCGTCAATCATGTATAACATTTGTGTGCTTCGGCATAGCAAAATTGTGATGTTTTGGCTTACATAATTGGGTATTTCTTTTCTCTCTTATATGCCCATGCGTGATATGTTCAAAAAGAAAATATGCAAAGAATATAAAAGCAAAAAGAATCAAAATACTTTTAAAATGATTGTAAGCGTATTTTTAGGAAATGTGGGAGTTATATGATGTACCTCAAAGGTAATAGTCCCTATCAAACGGTTATGATTGTGTGTGAGTGTATTAGATGTTCTCATATCTCAAATTGTCATAATATGAGAAATTTACGCACACTTGTTATGTTGTCACACACAACACGCATACTCTTTGCTGCTCTTGATACATGTTCAGATACAATCTGTTTTGGCCATCACAAGGGATACATGTGTTAATATATATTTGCTAAATTGTCTTAACTTGTTTTTGAAATATAAAATTGGTTAGATTTGTTTAGTGTGTTTGTGGATCTAAGAATGCTTTGTATCTAGAGTTGAGGTGTGGTTTGAATGTTTAACATGTTGCTTGGATGCTTGTTTGAGTAGCCATCTTGTTGCTTTCTCATCTTATATGTTTTTCCCCCTTGAAAAACCTCTTTTCTGCATTCTCAATAGCTTCTCGATAGAATCTCGACAGATACCTCTTTTATCAAGATTTCTGGGTTTGACCTCGGCAGCTTCTTGACAAATAGGTCGATCCATAGCCAAAATCTTGTGCTCTCTGTCTACTCGACAAATTCTCGATCCATCGAGGTTGGTTTCTTCTCGATAGATTCTCAACATCTCCTCAATCGATCGAGATACCCTTGCATGCATTTCATTTTTCTTTATTTTGCATTTTTTTCCTTTGTGTCCATAGCATCTTGTTTTTCTTTTTCTTGTAGGTCTATGGTTCGTTGTTCTCCTCATTCCCTCTATATCAGTTTTCTATTTGTCTCCGATCAAGTTTTTTGGCATTTTATACCCTTTGACAATCGTGTCAAAAAGGGGGAGAATTTTGAGAATTGAATGTCATTCCTCAAGGGGAGTAATAGACTTAGGGGGAAAACTTCATGTTAAAGGGAAGAAAGTTTTTGATGTAACTAACTTAGGGGGAGAGTTAGTCTGATACACTTTGATATTAATATATATTTTGTGTTATGTATCTTTTGGTTTTGTAACCATTTACATACTTCATGTGTTGTTTCCATATTTGATGATGATGTATGTGTTTCACTCTTTATCTCACATGTGTTGTTTATTTTCTCTCTTAATATACATGTTTCTTACTTATTTAACTTGTCATTATTTTCCACATGGTACCTTGATGTGTTTTGTTTAATACCTTTCAAGAAAGACAAGTTAAAGACAAGTCAAGATTCCGAACCTTCTTCTTGCAGCAACTTCCAAGGTTCAGATCTTTTAGACTAAGTTTATTTATTCTATAATCTTGAGTAGAATGTATTCTAGGACATTCAATATACTCTTGTGGTTTTGTCACGGATTGCCAAAAAGGGAGATTGTAAGGAACATATTTTTATGTAATTGGCATATTCTTTGACAAAACACACTTTCCTTGTATTTGGGTAAATCTAAGTAGGTTTAAGATGATCATTACAAGTAATTACATCGAAAACATGAAGATTACTCAAGAACTGTAAAAAAAAGTGCAATCTGCAGGTCTCGATACCTCCTCGATAGAAGCTCGATCTGTCGAGATTCATTAAAGTTCGACACATGTCTCGATCTACTGAGCTTACAGGATTCAGACTATAGCCAGCAACGTTTTATTCTAAAATGCTATTTGTTTATAGGTTTGTGTAATCCTTATTGGACTAGGAAAGCTCAAGGTTTGTGTATACCTATTTGGAATAGGAGAGCCCATTGAGCTCCTTTTTAAACAAGAAGGTGGAAAAAGAAAAATCTAACCTTAGAGAGCTTCATAAGGTTTTCTTTTTGAAACCCTAGCCTCCTCTTATAAAAAAAAGAGTTCTTGTTGCGTTTCTTGTACGCCTTTGGGTTCTGTAACCAAGCAAAGTCTCTCACACCCTATGTTGCATGGACACGGGGATACGACAATTTTTGAAAAATAAGGACACGACCCGGCGGGGACACGACGGTTAAATAATTAATTAAATTTTATATTTAGGCATATTTTTTAATATTTTTAGACATAAAATACGTTTATGTCTAGAATTTAAATTATGTAAGAACTACAAATAAGTAAACTAACACCCAAAGTAGTACAATAACACACATAAAATGTTTAGAGTACAAATCAAAAGTTTAAATAGGCTACATTCAAATACTAATACTAATACTAAAAATAATAGTCAAAATAATAATATAAATTATTTTCTTTTGGACCAATGGCATATGAAAGACATCATGGCACTGACATATGGTACTCAATAGTTAAAATTTGAAATTGAATGTTTGAAAGTGACTTTCACGTGGGGTTGGCAGAAGACACACAAAACAAAGAGGAAATATAAAAAAGTATTAGAAAAGTTAAAATGAACTAGACTAGAAGACAGAAGGCATCTGGGTGAGAGAGCGAAGAAAAAGAAAACGAAGAAGAAGAAGAAGAAGAAGAAGAAGAAGAAGAAGAAGAAGAAGGAGAGAGGAGGAGCTTGCCAATCGGAAGGGACAGGGCACGGCGTTGATGTCTATGGAGCTCGCCGATCAACCCGATCTAGCTCCGGCGAGGGACAGAGGGCAGCGGGCAGAGGTCAGAGAGAGGGTGGGTTGAGAACTTGAGATGTGGGTTTTACCTTAGACTTCTCAGACTCTAAGAATTTTTGTTTTAAGGTATATCTCAAAATCAATGGTATTGGTAAGTCCATCTGTCAAAATCTGTGATTTTTGTTTTTTCACTGCTGGCGTGTCGGAGCCATGTCGAAGAAGCAAAAAAAAAAAGAGACACTCGCCAGACACTGGAATCCAGCGAGTCGTACCAATTCCGGTGTCCAACACTGACACGACGCCAAAAATGGTGTGTCCGTGCAACCTAGCTCACACCATCATTAAAGATCTTATTGGTGTTTTTATGTGAAGCTGTTGCAAATCAACTACATCAATCAAAGGGCTGCTGTGGAGTTAGTCACGTACTGGGATCCATGCATTATTGGTTAGTCACATACTAGAATTTATGCATTGAACGGAAAGATTGCCGTTACAATACAATTCTAATTGGGTATTAGGGTAAGGGTTTAACTGTAGGTTGGTATTTTGAGATAAGCCAAAAAGTTTGGCAAGATTCCTTATACTTGTAACTGCTTGTGATTGATAATAATGGATTCTTGGGAATGGTGTCCTTAAAATCACCCAGTAGGGTTTTGTCTTGGTGGTTTTCCCCATTCGTAAACAAATCACCATGTCAAATTTATGTTCCGTTGCATTTAGTATAATTAGTAATTTGTTTATGCTACCACACTATTGCATGAAATTTGATCTAATTAATTAACTTGGGTAATTAATTAATTAATTGCAATGGGTCAATTCATTTTAACCTAAAACTCTCATATACTCCTAAGATTCTTTGTAGTGAATCACATTTAGCTATCGAAGCTTTGCAGAAGATGAGGCTGTCATCTGCAAAGAATAAATGAGAAAGTTTTGGGCCACTACCATAGATAGCTAAACCCTTCATTTGTCCATTGCTTACCGAAGCTTTAATCAATGCTGATAAACCTTCTGCACACAAAAGAAACAAATAAGGTGATAGGGGGTCCCCTTGATGGATACCCCTAGTTGGAATAATATGGCCCCTAGGGCTCCCATTGATCTTTATGGCATAAGTAATAGAAGTGACACACTGCATGATCAAACTTCTCCATCTCTCTACAAAGCCCAGTTTTTCCATTATTTTCTCCAAACATGTCAACTCCACCCTATCATATGCTTTGGCCATGTCTAGTTTTAAAGCCATTTGCCCCACCCTACCTCCTTTTTTCTGACTAATATGATGCATGGTCTCAAATGCAACCAAGACATTACTAGTGATTAACCTACCATGCACAAAACCACTTTGGATTTCACTAATAAGAGAGGGTAGAATCTTTTTTAACCTGTTTGCTATGGCTTTTAAGGCAATCTTGTATACAACATTACATAAGCTAATAGGCCTATAGTCAAATACTTGTTTTGGCTCTTTTACTTTTGGAATAAGCACTATATGAGTTTCATTAAAATTATGAGGAGATATACCATAATTAAGGAAATCAAGTACCGTTTTTGTGACCATTGCACCACTTGTACTCAAAAAATGTTGGAACAGGAGAAGGGGCATACCATCAGGGCTTGGAGCTTTAAGGGGATACATCTATTTCAAGGCCAATCTAACTTCATTCTCAGTGAAGTTTTGGGTCAGCTCCTCATTCATAGAAGTTGACACTTTCAGTTGGACAACATTAAGGAGTTCAGTAAAATCATCGAGGTTATTTGAAGTGAATAGGTTGTTGTAATAATCAATCACTATTTCCACCATCTTTGTATCATCCTCTTGCCAAACCCCATTAGCATCAAATAGTCCCTCCATGTAATTCTTCGTATACCTTGCTAAGGCTTTAGCATGAAAAAAAATTATGTTTCTATCACCTGCTTGAAACCAATTAAGTCTTGATCTTTGGCGCCACATCTCATCTTCTTTCTCTAGCCAACAATTCAAATCCAATCTAGTACTCTTCATTGCATGAATTACGTCTGGTGTTGATGGTTGTAATTCCAACCATTCCAGATGGGTTTAAGGCTCCGAGATCTTTCTTCCAATGTGCCCAAACTCTGCTTTGTTCCATGCCGCCAAATCAAACCTACACCGTTCCAAACAGTTACTTAGCACCCAATCTGTGGTTGACAGTAAGCCACCCTCCCATGCTGCTTTGACAACTTCCTCACACTTTTATCCTTTAACCACATGGATTCGAACCTAAAGGTTCTTCTCACTTTCTTCTTCTTTTTTCTTTGCACCAAGTGAAGAGAGAGAGGTGAATGATCAGATGCTGATGAGGAAAGGTGATGAAGTTTTGCTGTAAGGAATAAATCCAGCCAATTCGGTGATGCCAAAGTCCTATCCAGTCTCTTATGAATTTGTACTCCATTTGCCCGCTGGTAAAGCCATGTAAATTTTGGGCCAATGAAGCCCACATCCCGGAATCCACAGTGATTTATATTATCGACAAAAAACTCCATCTACTTCCTCGGCCTCATACTTCCACCTACCTTTTCCAAAAGACCTGTGATTTCATTGAAGTCACCAATGGCTAGCCACGGCAAGGACAAGGTACCTTTAAGGTACTTTAATTTTGCCCATGACTCTGGCCTTTTAGCTGTCTCAGGGTTGCCATAAAAACCTATTAGGTGCCACCATCCCATATCCAACCCTCCATCTACCCATGCATCAATATGGTCATGGGAATACATCTTCACATCCACTTTAACCTCTTCTTTCCACATCATAGCCAGACCTCCACTGTTTCCATTACTAGGAATAATTAAACCATGCTTCATATTACACTTTTCCTTTACTTTTTCCATCCAATCTCTTTTCGACTTTGTCTCCATCAAGAAGACAATAATGGGCTCTTCTTTATTCACCACCTGTTCCAAGGCTTTAACTATCTGGAGGTTTTCAAGCCCTAGACAGTTCCAGCTTAATAGACTCATTGGACTTGGCGAGGTTGCCCTACAACCTCCGCCACTCTTATAGTTTTAGTTTCCTCAGCCAACTTCTTCTTCTTCACCTGCATCATTACATTTGTTGCATCGCTCCTTGAATTCTCAAAATTTCTTTTTGAGCCAATTTCTGTTTCTAGTGATGTACCTATGTTGGGACTTAGGATTCTTTCCGCCCCTCTTTTCCAAGTCCCATGTTTTAAGCACTTTACTTCAGTGTCAACTTATTTTTCTTTCTGCATTACTAGCCCAAATTTGGGCTTTTGTTTTTGCTTCCCCTTTGCTGGAACTCTTGTTGGGTTGTCCTTTGCTACTCCCCTTATCTATACAAGTGTCAACACAACCCAATTTAAATTCAACGACAGAGTTTTTAGCGCCAGGACTGCTTATCTTCGGGTATTCATTTGAATTCGGGATCTAATTACAATGAATAGGATCATCTTCCATAACTACAATATCTATCAAGTTACAGCTATTATCCTAATGATTTACCTTGATTTCAGGGCTAGCAGATTTTGAATTTGAAAACACAAGTTCATTATGGATAGCATCATCAATATCCTTAATTAACTCCTCAAAATTCGGGATATGTTTCCGTGGATTCGAGGCTCCAACTTCCTGCCATCCTCCACCGTACACCACTGCCCCACCACATTCATCTGCCTCCATCTTTATCGCCTCCATCGGAATGGGCATGGTCTTCCTCGTTGCTGGATTAGGCTCTTCATTCGGACTAAGAACTGCCAGTGTCTATATAGATATCCTATGTTGAACAACATTTGAACCTCGTTGTTGTGACTTCAAAATCCCCGAGTTATCATAGCCTTGTACTTCCAACAATTGCCCTTCTTGCAGGATTAAACTAAGGCGCCCTGATCCAAGGGCCAAACTGTTGTTCTTCGACCTGTAAAGTGCTCTTACTGCTAAGCCATAAGACACAGTCCTTGTCATCATGAGAGACATGACCACACCAGTAGCAGATGTTTGGTAAACGTTCATACATAAACGCTGCCTATCCCTCGCATTTCTAATTCCATGAGATTTTCCTTCCACTACATAACGGCTTAGTAATATCCACCTCAACATGAACCCTCATAAAGCTGCCACATTTGTTATGATCCTAGTGTCCCATATGGATTAAGAATAAGCTTAACCATATGTTTATAAACTCTTGTGCACCCTCCCCTTGCAAGCTGGTTTTCAAGGGTAAGTTCTAACCATAGGTTGTAACATTTGGTATCAGAGCCAATCACCACCCCGATTAATCGGGCATAGCTCATTGAGTATGGGATCAAATGAATTGTGGCTTTGTGGTCGAATCTTGGAAGGGGCGACCTAGAGGCTAGATTAAAATTACTGATAGTTGAGTGGAGCCACCAAAAAGGGCTACCAACGAGTCAGTGTCGCTAGAATGAGCCGTCGTGGATGTCGGCTGCGAAGCGTGGTGGTATGTTATGATCCTAATGTCCCACATGGATTAAAAATAAACTTAACCATGTGTTTATAAGTTCTTGTGCACCCTCCCCTTGCAAACCGGTATTCAAGGGTGAGTTCTACCCATGGGTTGTAACATTCTTTCATCTCACCGTTCTTCTTTGGCCTTATGACTGTCCCTATTGTTTCTCCTATACTAAGCGTCGCCTCAACCGTCAAGAGAGAGAAGGGGAGATTGTGAATCTGAACCCAGAAGGCAGTCTTCTCAAATGATAGATTATGAACCGGAACCAAATCATCATATCTCTAAAGAGCAACCAAGTGTCTGTCAAACGCCCACGGCTCTCCTTGAATAACTTTCTCCACATCCACCTCCAACTCAAAAGCTATCAATAATACATTATTGCCTCCATCACTCACCTCAAAATTCCCCCTAGTTCGCCATATTGGATGCAAAGTTTTAGCCACCGCCTCGATGCTTAAAGACCTGCGAGTGAAGAACTTTGCTGCTAAAACAAAATCCAACTTCTTGTCCCTCGTTAAATCCACATTCTTTCCCTCAGCTTCCGTCAAAGATACATTCTTCCATTTGAGAGAAATATCCTCTATTCCGTATTGCAATGATGTAGACCACAAAGAGCACAGGAAAAATAAAAAGAAAACTAAACAAAGCCCTACTAGTAACGTTGTTACTAGAGGGAGCTCAACTTCCTTCTCAAAGAGAAGGGAAACCCAATGCTACAGTGGAGAGAGTGTAGACACTGTCCCCTACTGAAAACTAGTTCATAACACCTTTGAGTGTATTGGAATTCTAGATTAGCTTATGCCATGCGTAAACTCTCACAAAATTTTAGGAGATGTAAGAGATATTATTCATCTTACCCACCTTGATCAACTTGGGGTATTCAAGGTTGGGATCAAGTTGATGTTTCATATAGCCGAAACTAACCAAGATGTCCTAATGGTGATATTGGTATATAAACTTGTGAGTAGCCAAAATTGCAATTGAACTAAACATTTGCACAACCTATACAAATCAGGATATTTTTTCAATGGTCAAACTAGTCAAAAAAAACCAAGTAATTTGTTCAACGTAATCACTCTGAAAATAGCAAAGCTTGATTTTCACCACTTTAATGTTGGCAATAATCCTACTAGTTAGATTTGGTAGAGAGAGCATATTCCAAACTCATATATTTTAGATAGGGAAAAAGTTTCTTATGTTGGTTATCATTTGGAGAAAAAGTACTTATGGTATCACTTATTAAAAGAAAGATTGTAAACAAGATTGTAAGATTGAAAATAAGACAAGCTTGAAAATGATTACAATATTTTGAGAGAGAGAGAGAGAGAGAGATTTTTTTTTTTTTTTTTGTTTATTTATTATTTTTTTTTTTTAAGATAGATAAAATTCTACTTTAGCCTAATCTAAGTACATATATGTGTGAAACTTTCTCCTAGAGACTTGAACTTCGGCCCTTGCCCCCCACACCTCACAAGCACTTATACTTGTGGAGTGACTATCGCATTAAGGATGTGCGATGGTAGAGAGATATTTATTAAATTGGAACGAGCACAACCTCTTAATTAAGCCCCACTTTAAGAATAATCCCTAGTCGTGCTTTCATTTATGGAGAGACAGAGAGAGATAACAAATTGTCTTATGATCCAATTTATGTTTGTTATGATGACAGACCACAGTTGTCAGGAATAGCTCTTAAAATTCAATCTAAAATTAAATTAAATTAAATTTTATAAATTAATTAATTAAAAACAAACAAACACAACGGATCAACCGAAAACAAGCAAAAATATTGGATATGGATACTAACTCATTGACTCAACATGAAACATAAATATGTCCTAATCATATATCAGGGATCATTTGGCCAAAGGTGTGAATATTTTGGATCATTTTCCCATTTTGGTTACACCTTTTTTTTTAAAGTTATTTCATTTGAATGGTTTGAAGTTTGTTTTGTGATAAACTGTAAGCCTTGCAAAAATAAGAGTTTGAGGATAAATCTTTGTCTAATAAGAGAGACAATAAAACAATTTTTTATGAAAAATTAGATGTAAATATTTGGGACAAAATTGGCCTCTGCCCTTTTTGGGCAAAATAAATAGCATTCTACCCCCTTTCCCAAACTAATTAGGGAAATGCTCATCTTTTGAAACTCGACTTTCTCAAAATCGAGTTAAAAAAAAAAAAACAAAATTCTGGAACCCTATAGTGACGTTTTAAGGAGCCTATAGTGGCATTTTAATGACCTATAGTGGCGTTTTGTAACTCGATTTCCATGAAATCGAGTTACATGCAATTTTTTTACCTATAACTTGATTTCATGGAACTTGAGTTAAAAAAAACGTCACTATAGATTCTTAAAAACATCACTATATGACTTAACTTGATTTTGAGAAAGTCGATTTTCAAAAGAGGGGCATTTCCCTAATTAATTTGGGAAAGGGGGTAAAATGCTATTTGTTTTGCCCGAAAAAGGCAAAAGCCAATTTTGTCCTAAATATTTGGCTCAGTTTATGTTTGTGAGAATTAGAAAGATTTTGTGATGGTAGTTGTGATCATTGTTTTTTTTTTTTTTTTTTTTTTTTTTTGAGGGGGTAGTTGTGAACATTTTTGTTGATAGTAAATTTTAGTTGGCAATACATATGGATATAGACAGACTTTGTCGAAGCATGTTTAATTTTGTCTATTGGTAGGAATTTCAAAGATGGCGAATGCAAGGTTCAATGTGGAGTATTTAACACAAGTGACAACTATGTCTGATGAAAATTGAAGAGTTATATATATATATTTTACATGAAAGTAGTATCTCTTTCAACCTTTCTCCAAAAATATAGTAGGGCATGTTAAATGAAAATACACCTAAATAATCATCATATATATATATATATATATATATTTCAAAAGTCACCTCACAAATAGATTGTATTTGAAGAATGAGTAAAATTTCTTTTAAAATATAAGGCAACAACTTTTAAGTCGTCTTTTTTTTAATTCAAATATAAAATAAATAATATTTATTTAACTTGCTATAATATAAATTACTTTTTGATTTTTGATATGAAAACTTACTACTTAAATTTTTTTTTTTAAATTGCACTAACATCTTATTTTCAAATGATAATATAACTTATCTTTATTATTCTTGATTAGCATTTTTTTGGTCCATTAATCTATACTAGACATAGTCATGCAGCTTTGGTAGGATTTAATCAGTTTCAATCTTGAAGAAGTTATTCTTATAAAATCAAAAGAAACAGATATTTTTAATAAAATTATACTATATAAGTGATACTTGCATTGAAAAAAAATTATATAATTTATCATGCAATTCTAGTATTTCTTCTATTATAAAACTTTTTTTAAAAAAAAACTTTTAGTTATGAAAATAAATCTAATTAAACCATCAATACTAATTAAAATAAATATCATGTTTGAAAAAAAATTTGAGATTAATTTATAACACTGTTTTATTTTCAAACTATCATTTTTTTAGTAAACTTAATTTACTAAAATTATATTAAAAAAACAAAAAATATTTCATATATCTGAAATTATTAAAACATACTACAAATTAAAGAAATAGATGGGTAGTAGATTTATTTAACTTTGATTTGTTATATACTAATATAAGTATCGTACTTGGTGGCTATAGACTATTAAATTGGTCCTGTTTGCAATATTAATTCATGTTATATATATCTATAACGACATACCATATATAATAACTATGGAATTATGTTACAAAAAATGGTAACTTTTAATTAGTTTAGAAAATATGATGCAAAAGCATAAAAAGTATAAATAGAAAAGAAAAAAGAATTATGCAAATCATAAGCCTATACATGCAGAAAAGTTCTTTAATCCCAAGTTTGGCTTGGAAGAGGTTGACGCCGTACGTATTCAGAGTTCAGACAACAATTGAGAACACAGAGAAAAGGCTTACCCAATTATAAAGTAAAACAGTGGCCCAAATTTCATCACTGTAACACATTGCCGTGCATAATTTTTCGTAATGTTGCTGAATTGCATGTAGTGGTGTTTCACTAGTGACTTTGAGACTTCAAAGCTACATAGCTAAACCTACATATTTTCAACATGTCTAACTTTAATATCCTTATTTACAAATGTTCTTAGAGTATTTGTAAATAAATCATTTTAGGAAAATTTTAATACCACTTTTATAAAAAAAATATAAAAAATTGTCAAAAAAATTAATTATTTTTTTCTTTTCCAATAAAAAATTTCTAAAAATATTTTCTAAACCAATGAACTCAAGGAAATATTTCATTAATTTTTCTATGTATAATAGTCCTTGGAACTCCTAGCTACATGTGTGTCCTGAGATGTTTGTTGAATAAATTTATGAATAATTATGATGACAAATCTGACCATACATGTATATCTTCTTTATTCACTCCTTTTTACATAGGCCATCAGAACTCTTAAATTCATGTACATGATAAGTTTGTCGCATATGATTGTTACAAATCTGAAATAGTGCGGCTTAGTAAGGATAGTGGAAGCATGTTTTTATTCTTACAAAGTCATGAGCCATGACTAAGATTTCACTAGGAATATTATTTTTAAATGACAGGTCACTTTATGTTTTGATTTACTGGCACTGCACATAAACAGTGTTAGATCCCCTGTAAGTTTAATTGAGCAATTGGTGTATTATAAATTCTGCTTGATTATTCTATCTTTCTATCCAACAATAGGGATTTGTTTATTAGCGTTCCATGCACCTAAAGCTATATATTCTCTGTCTCATTTTAAAAATTTATATGATTAGTGTACTTCAATAATATTGTAATAAATTTGCAATTGATGACATATCAATTTGTAAGATTTATTTTATGAAATTTATAATATCTTACTGTAAGGACCGAATTTGGGTCCCTAGCCCAAATTATGGACGAACTTAGGCTCAAAAAGCCCAAAACAATGAATTTTTAGAGAGTGGGTTAGAAAACTAAGGAGCTGTTTAGATTTGCTGTTTCCATAACTCATAACTCTGTTTCCATAATTCATAACTCAAAAATGGTGAGACCCATGACTGAGAAGTCCGTTTGGATTTTCATAACTCTATTTCCAGTTTTTGTTTTCATCACTCAATTCTCTGATTTTTGAGTGATGAGTTCTGGAAACTAAAAACACATTTTAGGTGTTTTCAGTTTCCATAACTCTGTTTTCAATGGCACTTCCGTAATTAAACACACAGAGGGACCCATTGTTAGAGCAACAGTCGCAACTTTTTTTTTTTTTTTTTCGTTGGGTTCGGTGAGTCTTCCTTTCTCTATTCTTCAGTTCATTCTTTCTTTTTTTCTTTTTTTCCTTCCTTTTCGCCTTTCTCATCTCAGTTTGTTCTTTCTTTCTTTTTTTTCTTTTTCTTTTTTTCTTTTTTTCATTTTCGCCTTTCTCATCTTAGACCCATAAAAAAAATCAAGAAATAGGGCTGAACGTCGATCCGGCTTTGTCGCTCGTTGATCCGGCTTTGTCGCTCATCAATGGCGTCGCTCGTCGCTCTTGCTCTAAGCCAACTCAGCCTCGAATGCATTGATGATTGCGTGAATCACTTGGCGATTTGGCGACTCGTCCCATCTGGCGATTCGGAGCTCACCGTTAAGGTTAGTATGGTGGCGGGAAGGAAGGACAGGTGGTCGGAGATGATTGGTGGTGATGGATGAACTGTGCCTCTGCGATACAGTTTCTTCATGGTAAAAAAAAATATAGGACACAACTCTAAGAAACAAAGACCACAAAGAATGAGATGAGAGAGAGAGAGTTATTAGGGGGCTGTGAGTGAGGAGCCAGGCAGTGGGTCCCACAAATAGTAGAAAATTTTGAGTGATGAGAAACTAAAAACATGTGCCAAACGGGTGGGGTTGGGGAAATTGAGGTATTTTAAGTGATGAGTGATGAGTGATGGGTGATGAGTGATAGGTGATGAGTGATGAGTGATGAGTGAGGAGTGATGAGTGATGAAAAAAAAAATCCAAACAAGGCCTAAGCTTTAATGAATCGGTCCACAAATGAAATAGATTTAGATCACAAGAAAATGTAAATGGGCTAATTTAGTCTAAAGAAAAATGTCCTCGACGTGGTCCAAGGAGGCTAGTTCTTATATATTGATTCCCAAGTTTGATTTCAAGTTCAGTTCTTGATTGCTACAGTGTTTTTTCTTTCTCTCTCTGATCCCCTCCTTCCTCAGGGGTCTCTTACATTATATATCTCCCTTTGAATGATCTTGACCCTCTACTTGTCGATCGCCCAAGCCACCACTTGAGTGCTTGTCCCATCGAACACCCTTATAGGCTCTCTGTGAGTTGGGGCGACCGAGACAGCAATGTTTAGGGGTCTTCTCTACATAAATGCGGCCAGAGAGTTAGCTGTAGAGCATTCAATGCAGTAATAGCGGCTTTTTCTTAGATATTTCTCAACTCCTACTTTGTCCCGTACATTCATAGTGCATATCCTTATCAACAGAACTTCCTGGAATGTCACTCTGGATAATAGAACTCTCCTTCTGACCCCTTCTTTATTTAGCCGAGGAGATACTCCTCATCGGCTTACCTTTCCCAGCCTTTACAGCCATACCTTGCTCGTGAAGTTCTTGGTCTTGTTCCTTCATTACTGTTGATCCATTCTCGGACCATTGTGCCTCCTCGGACAAGCCCAAGGCCCAAAAATATATTTGGGTCTGTGTCCCCACACTTACCATCATTCTAAATTGAATCTCAAATAAAGAGATGCAAAAGGAAATTTATATGATCATTCATTGGACACATTAATAACAATAATTAACAAAGTCTAGTATTTTTTTTTTTTTAATTTTCTTTTATGGTTCATGGACGCAAATATTTTATAAATATACTTGAGCAGATGTTGACCTAAAGAAAATCTAAATGAAAAGGTTTAGAATAAAATATGTAAATATACAATTTTTGTGTTGTGATTGGTAAATAAAAAGTTATGGGTTTATAAGTGACTAAGAAGATTTGTAAATATATAAATTAACAAATTGGGCACTCTAAAATAGTAGAATGGTTTGGAATTTAACTAAGCATAATCTTTCCTATAATGTTAAACAACAAGTGTAATATTATGTCCACAATATTTTCACAACAAATCATATGAGATAAGTTCTTTTTTATTCTAATTTGAATTGACCACTGAAATTACATTTTTCCTACAATTAACAGTCAATAACAAATTGACATTTAAGATTTATTATAAAATTGTTGTGAACTTATCATTTTTTTAACAACAATACTTCAAAAATAAAAATAAAAATTTTTACAATTACTGACATGACATAATAAGATTAGTGTAATTTATTTTATGAATTCGTTGAAATATAAACATGTGACAATTATTTTGAAAAATGTCTAAATTTTAACAGGTACATTGCACATATCACCGAACCTAAACCCTGCTCCCACTTTTATATGGCTTTGGTTATCCTCCACATATAACTTATCTGCTGACCAATTTTGTAGTTTATTGCATTAATGGTCAATGGATATAGACTAATTGAATGTTAATTAAACTAATTATGTTATCTGAGTCAAAACGAAGTCATTGGTTTTGGAGAAAAATGAGTTTCTCTTTACAAAGAAAGTGACATGGATGATGGGCCTGTCGAGAAGCATCATTTCAATATTCACTAAATTGTCTTTTCTGATTAGTTGGTATTGGGCACAAGGACAAGGCGACCCCTACACTGCTTTGTGTTTTCTACACACACTGCTTTGAGTTTTCTACATCCGCACGTACGACCACCACAAAAAACTCACGGCCTTTGGGAAACCTAAACACAATTTGTAGACGTTTAGACCCTGAAATATTACAAATCACATACATAATGGCGTAACCTACCCACAATTGATAACCTATTTCAACCTCCTTAGTCACTTTCAAATTCCTCGAAACCTAAACCCTAGCCCCAGTCCCTCTTTTTCACTGAAGATGATTAACGGGTTCGTTCAATGGCTTGATTAAATGGGTTCCCATCGATCCCCTAGCTAGCTAGCTAGTTAGCTAGCATCTTTCACTGCTCCCACGTCAAGTGGGCACAAATCCACAAATAACCTTGTTTCTTTGTCCAGTTAGATATTTTATCCTCCAAGCCCTTCACGGTTTTCTATTTGATCCACTCCATCTACCTAGAGGGTACGAGCTTTAGCCCTAGACATAATTAAATATGAATAAAAAAAATAGCCAAAAAAATACAAAAGACAAAACTTGAAGAAATATGTTGCGTTCGTGTGATCAATTAATACATAACAGTCTTCTCTAAATTAATTTGTAAGAATCTTTTCCAATTTATTATATGATGGTTAATAAAATTATATATATATATATATATATATAGAAACAAACACACAAAAAGAGGGATATATATCAGCAACGACTCCAGAATTTTTTTCTAGGAAATCAATAATGTCAAAATTAGGAATAGCCTGAAAAGAATGTTTATTTATTTATTTGGCTTAACAAAGAAGCAATTTTAACAGTAATGCTATAAAAGCTTGGTGACAAGTTATTAAAAGTATGTAAAAAAGTGATATCAGTTATGAATAAACAAAATTTAGATTTATGGTAGTGTTCAAATTTTTTATTTAAGGGTCAAAAAAAAAAATATATATATATATATATCATGTAACTAAAATATATACCAATGATTTTATCAAAATCTGTATAAAGGATATAAGAAATTTTCCTAATAGGTTTGGAGATAAACTTTTTCAGTTAAATCTTGTTCCAGACTTCTTATTAGACACCCGCACTGGTAAAAACATGATTTTATTTATAATTGTAAAATAAATTAAAAAAAGATTTCATAATTTTAACAAAAACATGATTTGTGTGTTCCTTAACGATGTGTAACTATCACCATTTAACTTTCCCTTAAAATAGACACCACCTAAGCGGTACTTTTTTTTCTGTTTGCAGGTATACCATCTCCCTCAAAGTTCCTCAAACTCTGTTTCTCTCCATTTAAGTACATGTACATTTATTTTATATTCTAAAGCTACTTTTTAGTTGCTATTTGCAGAGAAGTGAATCTTTAAAAGAATTGAATAGAAAAAGATGTTTCTCAAAAAAAAAAAAGAATAGAAAAAGATTTGTATAAAGGTTAGTGGACCGGAGGTCTTCTAAGGGGAGGTTACCTTGTAGTTTTCATTGTACAGAATAGGGAAAAAAAAAAGAAAAAAACAGGAAAAAAAAAACTGGCTAGGGTTTTATACGGTGCAATTTCAAGCCACAAATGTTCTCTTCTACCAACAGTCTCAATTCTTCTCCACACTTTCCCCCATCCTCTTACCAACCTTTTCCTCTCCCATTTTCTAATCACCACCTCCAACTTTCTGACGAGATTTCCCTTCACCAACAATACCAAAACGATCCGCTAGCTCTAGCGGGTCCAGTTTTACCAATTCCTGAAACTGTGATCAATTTCTCAGTTTCGAACAACCCCATAATGACAAGGCCTTCAAACAACATTAATATCGGAAACCCATTTGGTGTTTCTAATTTTCTTGCTAAGAAACCTGTGAAGAAAGATCGACACAGCAAGATTTACACGTCTCAGGGGTTGAGGGACCGAAGGGTGAGGCTGTCCATTGAGATAGCTCGCAAGTTCTTTGATCTCCAAGACATGCTAGGGTTTGACAAGGCTAGCAAAACCCTTGACTGGTTGCTGACAAAGTCGAGGAAAGCGATCAAAGAAGCAGCTAAAATGAAGCAGAACTGTAATGGGTGTGCTAAAACTAGTTTGTCATCCACTAATTTCGACTGTGAACTGGTTTCAAGAATCAACCAAATCACTGATAATGGTGGAAACCTGGAAGGGTTAGTACTTTCAAAGAACAACTCGTCGGCATTGCTCAGTACCATTTCTAATAAGAAGATGAGGAAGCTGAACAAAGATGAGATTCACTTGCTTGCCAAAGAGTCAAGGGCTAAAGCAAGAGCAAGGGCAAGAGAAAGGACAAGAGAAAAATTGTGCAATAGAAAATGTCCTGCACCTGGATGCTCTCAAATCTTGCAACAATTGAAGCCACCGACTCAGCTTGAAGCTTGTGAAAGGTCCTCTAAGGTCGTTGAGGGAGAAATTCAACAACAGCCTAGCTCTCACATGTTTGAGGAATCTATTATGATCAGAAGGAAGTTGAAGCCAGCTGGGAGATTGGGTTATCAGCCAAACCTGTCAAGCTCCAACAACGAGAGCAGCAACTACTTTCCCAATTCACCTCTAAATTGGGACATCAATAGCACCATTGCACGCTCTAGCTTTTATGCCATTACCAACACCAATCTTTCTACAGGTATATTCCAAGAACAGAATATATATATATATATATATATATATATATATATATATATATATATATAAATATGTATGTATGTATGTATGTATGTATGTATGTATATTGTTAAATTTCTTACGAACATCAGATATATCAAGTTTTTTCTCAACTTGCAGAACTTCAAATCTGTGGGAAATCTTTAGAGGGCAGCACCAATCAACTATTGCACTAAAATCGTGTGCAAGGCTCTACGCATTAGCGCAGTAAGCCGTGGTTGTTTCTTCAAGTTTATAATATTAGAAAATCGGTGTATCTTATTCCAGGAAAGCTTTTGGGTATTTATCTTTCAATCACTTCAGCTGCTTTACTTTTCGAATCTTAATGAAAATGCTTACCTATCTATTTTTGTGTCTTCTTTTTCCTTCTTTCCAGTATTTTTTTTTTACCCCAATAAGTCAATAAACATGACAATTTCTTTATTATAATATATATATATTTGATAAGAACATGATAACTTGATGACGAGCACATAGCATGTCAAAGTTGGTCTTGAGGTTCAGTAAGGCATTCAAAAGCACCAAATTATTAATTTGAAGTGCACAATTAAACCAGTGGAGATTTGATCTTCAGGGCTATATAATTAATTACTAGAAGCTCAAATCATGATCATCGCTAACTTTTTGGGGGTATAAGGCAGATCTGGCTAGCACGTAAGAGAAGGAAATTATCATACATCAAATGGATTTAGATTGTTTGGTGTGCAATTATGTGGTTTTCAATTAGAAGATTGATCCCACGGCAAAACACAAAACTCTAGTAAGTACTATTATCATCTGACTTTATTGACTTTCTCCGAGCTTCGAGCTTTTGATAGCTGAAATTTTTTATTAAAGAGTAAAGTATTGAATGGACACCAAAGGTAGGAAGTTTTCAAGCAATTCTGCCTTGTTGAATATAAAAGCTACAAACAATGAAACTACATAATTTTCTATTTTCCCCCTCAATGAAACTATATATATGTTAACATGTCACATCAATAAAAGGGTTCCATGCATAAAGTGTAAAGAAAGTGATTGTTGCTAAACCAATGAACACATTGTGATTTGTTTAAGTCTATATTGTCAATAAATTTCAATATGGTAAGTGTCATAAAAATGTGATAATGATAGAGTTCTATTAAGTTAATATTTTCAAAAACCAATGACTCTAACTCAAATAGATAAAATTCTATGCATGATTTAAAATGAGTTAGAATGTTTCTGTGCTATCATAGAGAAAATCACCTTCATCTTTCACTCCTCTGAATTTGTTACAAAGTTTTATGCTTTAGGATGTACTTTATAATTGCTTGTTATAATCTCTTGAAGGGTTTTTTTCTTGTACTCTTTAGTAAGATTGATTGTATCAATGAAATGATTTTTCTGATCCTTTTGACTTGTATAGCAAGCAGATTGGTGTTCTATATCCTTTGCAGTCCTATAGCCAAAGGAATTCACAATGACTTTGATGTGTTTGAGGAAATTTTACATGATTGAAGTTGGTAAATAAAAACAAGTGTTGGGATTTTGGGTTTGTGAGAGTTAAAAACTAATTCCTTAAGGAGTTCCTTCTTGATGGATTCATATATTGTGTTAGGACATTATTTAACCCAAAAGTTTAAGTCTATATTCCTATCAATTTTATCCAATATGAGGCTTTATTACTTAATTGACCACACTACTTTCATGTGATAGTTACACTTCAAGGACGAGTAGTCCTTCCCCCCCCCCCCCCCCCTAAAATAGAAGCCCTTTTCAAGTCTTTATTCAAACATAAGTGGAGCTAACATGGTAATCTTCTGCATTATACTTAATGGGAGCCAATTGTTGGGATTCTAGATTTTGGGTTTGTGAGAGTTAAACATGAACCTTGATAAGTTTTTTTTGTTGGAACACAACTTAACCCAAAAGTTTAAGCCTACAAATTCAGGTTCAAATATATCATATTAACTGGTTACTCTTGTCATTATTATTCAATGGACTTTACTTCTTAACTAATCACATATCTTACACATGAATATTCCAACAAGCATGTTAGCCTTTGTTGTTTTGATGCTATGACTACAAATAAAGGTGTATGAAAGCATTAACTCTTACAAAATGATTATATATATATATACACATACTGATTTTTTAATTATTTCTTGTTATCGGCTGACTATCTTCTTGGTCTTGATTAAATAAAAATGTTTCTATAATTTACTCTAAAGTCTCCTAATAACAAAAACAAAAGTTTAATATTCTTCTTGACTATCCATAACTGATAGTGTTTTACCATTATCTCAAAATAGGTATTTTTCAGTAGCAAACTAGCAATGTAATTATATATTATAGATCAAAAATTAATATATTTATTGCCATAATTGGTGAAAATTTGTGTCAATAACGATCTACTTACTTTGCCTATCAGTTGCCATGGAGCTTTCTGCTTACTGGAAATTGTAATTAATCTTTTAACTCTTTCCACTGGAAGCTTATTCTTGTCCATTGAGTAGATGCCTTTTGGTTGATACAAAAGATCCTTTGGATAAGCTCTATAAACATTTAATACAAAAGATGCACGAATAAGAGAAGTCTTAAGGAGCTACCCATATGCACTAATTAACATGTTCTGTTCTATCAACCAGAATACATAGAATTCCATGTAGTGCAAACAAAAATGCTTTTTTTTAAGTTTTTCTTTTTACATGTTATTAAATTTATAGTAGAAATCAAAATTTAGTTGTACTTAGTCTGTTTCAAAAACTTCGGCGGGGGGGGGGGGGGGGGGGGGGGGGGGTTTGAGAGATTACAATTTTGGAAATTTCTTGGGTTTTTAACTTTCTCAAATCAAGTAAATTGAGTATTCAAGCTTTGTGGTGATAAGGTGGCATTGAAGAAAAAAATTGATATTTTAATCCTAAAGTTACGTTTTGGATCAAAGGCATACTTCATAAACATGAAACATGGTTACTTTTGTCTTTCAATTTCACACCATCACTATGCTGATATAATTTAAGTCATGCTATATCATATTGAAGTTCACGCACTATTGTTGAAAGTATAAAACAGTTCTATGTGTCTCCTTGGCCTAAAAAGCAACGAGAAGCTCAGGAAATTTCTCAAGAAAGGTCAGTAATCAGGACCATAGATATATTCAGTAGCATAGACTTTAGGGGAGTTCTGTTGGAGTTGATTTATGTTTCCTGAGAAATTAAAATGATCCTAACCTGATAACTACACTATGGGAACATTTTTCTATTTAATTTTATGTTGCTACAAAACCTGTATTTCCCATTTGAATCTTAAAGCCAATGAAAAATATAATATTTTAGAGAGAGAGAGTTTCTTCTTCTTCTCAGATAAGCCTCTCAGAGAGAGAGATTCTTATCAACAAAACTGAGAAGCTTCCTCATGAAATATGCCATCTTTTCATAAGTTGAAAAAATCAAAAACATTTTGTGCTCATGAATAATAAAGAAAATCTTATTTACGCCACACCTAAGAAAAAATTCCCATCATCCTATACAGACTATCACGTCTTAGGTCTTACCCTGTACAATGAAGGTTTCATGCATCTGTGTTTGGATTACCAATGATTCTTGCATATGTTTTCTTGTTCTTATCAAGAATAGAAGAATGTTAACTGTAGAAAAATAGTAATACATTTTGACTGGTAATATAATACTGAAAAATCTACTAGGCTAGTGGCAGTCTGAAACTATGAAGACAGACATATGCATCCCACTAACTTTTATAGAAACTTAAGAAAGTAATTAAAAAAAAAAAAATGGAAATCAATAGCTACTTAGAGCACAGTTTTGTGCCTCAATGGTGATTTCAAGTTCAAGACTCCCTGAAAACAATTGATTATTTAATCCAATATGGATTCTTAATTGTAGACTTGAAGAAAATAACAGTACAAGCTAAAAAAACAGAATATGGAAGTTTCTACAGTGCAGTTCTTTTTGTCTTAACAGTGATGTTTTCATTTAAGTTACTGTAAACAACCTATTAGCTAAAAAAAAAAACCTTGCGACTCTCTCTCTCTCTCTCTCTCTATATATATATATATATGCGCATTTTTCTAGGTTCAACTTGTAAATTAACAGCAAAGGTTTTTCTGATAAAATGGAATATTAGTGATGTAATTTTTGTTACTAACGGTAAAGAGATATTCATTGGGTGCCTAAAAATGCTTTTATTTCTAAGCCGTGGGTAGACAATATGCATGTAGGACACTCAAATTTCAAGTAGTATATTTACCTAGCTACTTTCAGAAAATAAGCATAAAAAGTAACATAAACAAGAATTCCTATCATAGATAAATGCACACATTTATTTATGATGCCAAAAATGATAGTATTTAGCTGGATGTCAATACAGTCCAATGATGTCAAATCTGTTGCCTCTTCTCATCAGTAGATTGTAAATTTACTGGGTATTTTTTCTTCTCTTTGGAAAGAATTATAAAATTGCTAAATTCAGTTCATTATATTTCAACTGCATTTGTTTCACAAGCTAATTTTGAGCACCGAAATGCTACTATCCAATCTCTAATTCATTTCATATACGCAAAATGCTATATCAATTAATGCATTGTGTATCACTTCATCCAGTTATTTTCTACTATCCCCAGGCTAAACAAATAAGCCTTACAAGTTTTTTCTGCTTTTTCACTCTTGTATTAGTAAACTACTTCACGCAGATGACTCCTACTAGTGTTTGGACCAAGCAACCACAGTGTAGCTATAAGAAGAATCAAAATATTGTATGATTCCAAGGATTACTGAAAACCTGAACTAGTGTTTGTATTTGTAGACAAAGTTCACATAAGAGCACATGCTGTCATTGGTACAGTTTACATATTCCTTCATGATATCTGCAAGTTTTTTACCTATAACTTAGTATCAAGTGAAGGACAGACTTCATAGGACAGACTTCATAATTGTGTGTCTGTGATGATTATATTATTTACGACATATTAATTTCTGCATCTGTTACACCCTTTTGTAAGATATTAGGTAGTTTCATGCTTTGGAAAATGATGGAATACTTTTTTTTTTTTTTAATGAAATGATGGAATACTATTAATTTCAACAGAACTGACCTGAAATATATACAAATAATAAAACAAATCTTCTTCAGCAAAGTGTATTTTTCATTTGAAGAGTATGCTTTAGATGTCATTAATCATGTTGACAATGTGTGCTATTCTCACCGGTCACAATTAGATTTTAAGACTTTAAGAACTAAATGTGTTAGAACTTCATTTTGTATATGTTAGCAAACCATGATAAAAACAATAAGTCTAGGCTTAGGCTTGCTCAAAGTTTATTTGTTATAGTTTGAATCGAGCAGAAATTTACTATGCAAAATTGCAAAGCTCAATCGATCGAAAATAAGGCTCGATCGATCGAGAATCGCAGATCAGAAAATTCTGCAGAAATTTCAAATGCAGCCCAAGCCTATATGACGTGTAGTGTTAAGTATTTCACTCCTAGTATAAAAGGAAAAACTCTAGCCACGTTTTAGATGTCTTTGAATAGCTTTGTGTTTTCTCTCGTGTGAGATTTGAGAGATGTTTACCTTAAAACACAAGGAAAGCTTTCCCACAGTCTAGATCTGAAATCAAGTTTTGGTGGTGATTCAATTCCTGCACAAAGATCCTTCAAAGTACAAAACATTTGAGTGGAGTCTCAAAGTCACAAGTAGGAGAACTTGTGTTTGGTGTAGATTCAATCTATCGAATGTGACCGATCGAAAATTCCTTGATTTTTAATCATTGCTCTCGGGTTGACTCGATTGGTTTTTGATTGGTTCTCGATCAATCAAATCTGTTTTATTCAGATTTCGATCAATCGAAGCTATTTTTCGACCGATCGATAACTTAAGCTGTTTTAAAGGGAACTCTATGTCTGGTTCGATCAATACTCGATTGATCGAGTTTCGAAAAGAAAGAAAAATAAAAAGGTTTTACATCACGTGTTCTTCAAAAGTTCAAAAAAATTTCTTTTCTTTTCGTCCCTTTCTCTCTCGACCAATCCAATCCAAGAATTTTTTGTCATTTTCCTCCTCCAATCTTCAAGGGTTTTTGTCCTCAAGTGTAGGTAAGACCTAAATACACTTCCTTTTTCAATTTGTTTACAATTCTCATGCATTTTTCATGAAATCTTTTCAAAATGTCGAAAAGAGAGGATTTTGAGATTTTGGATTTCTGGGTTGTTTTTGTTCAAAATTAATCATTGGGTTTTTGTTCTTAGATGATATATACATGATTCCCATGCATTAATTTGATCAATTTTGTGATTTGAGAAGGATTTGAAAACCTAGAGCTTGAAATTTTTCAAAATTGGGGTTTTTGTTCAATTAAGCTTAAATTGTTGAAATTGACTTGTGAAATTGATCGATTAAGCCATTATATACTGGTTTTGAAAAGTGGGTTTTTTAAAATTTGGGGTTTTTTTTTTTTTTTTTTGGTTAAAACTTTTTTGTTTAAGTCACTTATTGGTAAATTTGGTAAAATTGAACAAGTTTTTGTGCATTAGAGCATGCATTATATGTGCATTCATTACATGCATCATATAGTTTGTCAATTTCTTGATATATATTATGCTCTATCCCTTTCTAATGCAGTTTGCCCTTGTTTTTTGTGTTATGTTTTGTTTTTGTTTTTGTTTTTGTTTTTGTTTTTGTTTTCCTTCCTATTCTTAGAGTCATGGTTAGGAAAACTAAAGCAAAGAAAAACACTACCTCCTCCTTCTCTTATGATTTTGATAGGACTAGATTTCAGTTTAAGTCTAATAATGATGCCTATGAGAAGTTAAACATCTTTAGGTCTATTTGGGCCGATAGAAAGATTATTCTACATGAGGTGAATCCTGAAATACGTAGGAATTTTGAGAGTCGAGGTTGGTTACCTCTTTTGGATGTAGAATATCCTCTTCCTACTGCATTGATTAGAGAGTTTTACTTAAACCTCTCTATTCACACCAATGACTCCAATATTCACTTTGTGAAGACTTGGATAAGGGGTGAAGAGTTTGTCATTACCCGAGAGGTAGTGGCTACTGCTCTCAAAGTACTTTTGGTATAGAAGCTTGTGTATCCTTACACATAAATTCCTCCCATTGATGACATCATGTCACTTCTTACCAGTACTACAATTAGTTGGGGTATTGATCTTAGGATTACTACTCATGAGCTTACTGAACTCAACTATCTGTTCTTTAGGATTTTGTGTCATAGTATTTGGCCTATCTCTCATATACATACGATTCCCATTGAGAGATATGCGTTTTTGTACGCTCTCATCACTGATGCTTTTATGAGTTTTCCTACTCTTTTTATTCGTTCTCTTGTAGAGGTCTATAGGAGTAGTGCTAAATCACATGGTTTGTTCTTCCAAGTTTTTATTCATAGGATCCTCCTAGATTTAGGTTTAGAGGACTTTCCCGCTTCAAAGCATGTACATGTCATAGCTCCTATAGGTGCCACCTTTCTTAGGCAAAGAGCAGTTCAATTAAAAGCTAGCTCAAAACGTCCTAGAGCCGAGTCTTCCACAAGTGACGCATCTAGAGGTCCTCCTTTTGGTGATCCTCCAGTTGAGGAGTATGTGGATCCCATTGTTGCTGTGAATCCTGAGCCATCCACATCTACCGCCACTTCTACTAGATCTATGTTAGAGACCGTACTTACAGTCCAGTCTGCACATGGACAACTACTCTTGGACTTGCTCAATGAGGTTGTTGCCTTACAAGCTAAGCTTGCTGCCACTAGAGGTGCCTCTCCACCGGATCCACCCTCGAATCAGCCATGATTGCCTTTTGGCAATATGTCACAAAAAGGGGGAGTGCATAGAGATAGGGGGAGTGTGATAGATGAGATTGGGGGAGTAGTTTTTTTTTATGTATTTTTATTTTGAGATGTATGTTCATTGTTCTTGTTTCACAAACTTTGATACATTGTTTATGGTTTATATATTATGATGTTTATTCAGTATATGATGGTTATTCATTATAATATGTGTAGTTAATTTTATGTTTTGTGAAATCAAAAATTCTATTTTGGTTTACTTGTATTTTCCACACATGCATTTATGTTTTATTTAAGTGTTTCAGGAATTTACAGGTTGATTCATTTGAAGCTGTTGTCTATACTTACAACTGATAGGTAGTAGTTAGTTTGAATTGTATAGTTTGGGCAATATTGTGTATTTGGGCTTTTTACACTTTGAGCAATTTATTTTTATGAATTGTGTTTTGTCACGGATTGCCAAAGTGGGACTTTGTTAGGTTCTAAGACTTTACAAACTAAATGTATTAGAACTTCATTTTGTATATGTTGGCAAACCATGATCAAAACAATGAGTCTAGGTTTAGGCTTGCTCAAAGTTTATTTGTTATAGTTTGAATTAAGCAGAAATTTACTGTGCAAAATTGCAAAGCTCAATCGATCGAAAGTAAGGCTCGATCGATCGAGAATCGTAGATCAGAAAATTCTACAGAAATTTCAAACGCAGCCCAAGCTCATATGACGTGTAGGGTTAAGTGTTTCACTCCTAGTATAAAAGGAAAAACCCTAGCCACATTTTAGATGTCTTTGAATAGCTTTGTGTTCTCTCTCGTGTGAGATTTGAGAGGTATTTACCTTAAAACACAAGGAAAGCTCTACTAAAGTCTAGATTTGAAATCAAGTTTTGGTGGTGATTCAGTTGCTGCACAAAGATCCTTCAAAGTACAAAACCTTTGAGTGGAGTCTCAAAGTCACAAGTAGGAGAACTTGTGTTTGGTGCAGATTCAAGAAAAGAAGTAGTCCGTAGACTCGAAACTGTCACGTGGTCGTGGTAGTAAGTTTTCTACTTGAGGTAGCATTAAGATGTTAGTGGTCTAAGTCCTTTTATAAAACTTCAATTCTTTCATAGTGGATCTGTTTTTACCTTGAGGATAGTTAGGTCAAATCCTCCCCAAGTTTTTTATCGGTTTAGTTTTCCTAGGTCATCAGATCTTTATATTCTTTACTTTCTGCATTATATTTGTTTTGTCCATAATTGTTTAATTTAGACTTGAATAATAAACTTGTTAATCAACTTGGCTTAATATTAGGTTAAACATATTATGTTAAGGGGTCTAAAAACCTAACAGTCACTACCACTGCACCTATAAAATTGGAAGTCCACAAGCCAATGGGTGTGAGATGGCTAAGTAGCCCAAAGAGTCATCAGCTAAAAGTACAACAATACACCTACTTCATGACCTTGATTTTTTGTATACCTTTTAATGATATTGTATATTCAAGAAGAAAGATTATTATTATTTTATGCTCTCCTATTTACACAATTTAACTCATGTTATTCAGAACCCTGTTGGTGTCATTATTATCATACCCAACACAAACACAAAGGTTTAGGTAACTGTCTTTTAGGTAAATGGTTTAGGTAACTGATATATCTCAGGTCTTTTTTTTATACAAGATAGAATTCTACTCTAGCCTAATCTAAGTGTATATATGTGTGAAGCTTCCTCCTGGAGACTTAAACCCTGACCCTTGCCCCCCACACCCGACAAGCACTTATACTTGTAGAGTGACCATCGCACCAAGGATGTGCGGTGATAATATATCTTAGGTCTAAGCACGCTTGTGTCTAGAATTTTACACAATGATGGCCATTATACAAAACTTCATCACGGAAACATTTATTATGTTTGTTCAATGAGCATACAGTAGTACTGATATATGCTGCTGTTGAGTGGGTCAAGTCCAGCCTACTTTGGGTTTCATCAGTGGTGTGGCGGCTGTACGAGATAATGGAAGGACAGTTTTCTTTGATCGTAAGACACAATGAAGGTTTTATTTTTATGAAAAAATAAATCATTTTGGATATATATAAATATCAATAATTTGTATATTTATAAATTCAAAACAATAGCTTCTCATTATATGAATTATTAAGATCATGTAAAACCTGACATAACTCTTTTTTTAGTGTTATATCACTTAGCAGATTAATGATTAAAAATCCAACTACTAGATTATATGTTATATATATTAACATGTATACTAAATTTCATGTTAATCATATCCTATTTACCTTTTTATTTATAATTTATTTTTTTTGTATAATTTTAAAGTTAAAAACACCTGAAATTTAAATATTTTGTAGATGCATAGTTATTAATCTTTGATCGTTTTGATATTTTGCATGTATGTGAGATAAAAAAAAATATAATGTAATCTAACAATAGATTTATCAAAAAATGCATCTGATAGAAAGTTATTGAATAATATAATCCTAACAAAATTTAAATCATGTATAACTTGGTATATGATATTAAAGAATACCAACATATTAAAGAATCTTATTATGAGCAAAAATTCATTAATTAACTGGTACATTCATAAATAATATAACCAATACTTGTTGAAATTGACTAGTACACTCGATATTTGTAGGTGTCGAAAAATGAGGTTTAATTATATCAATTTTGATATCGATATGAAAAATTATGATGGTTTAGAGATATGAAATGGTACATAAAATAAAATTCTCAACATTAAACCAAGAGAGTAAACATAAATTTATTTTTCTTTGGAAAGAGTGCAAGAAGGGACAATGAAAATTTTGGGAACTTATTTAGGGTTTTTAGGAAGTGCACCAATGAAAGAGAATTTGTGAGGCTTGGGTTTACAATTTCTACTACATTGAGTTTTTAGTCTTGTGAGAGTATTCCATTGTAATTATTGAGAGGCAATTTCTTATATTGTTTCCATTATTAGTGTATAGTAGGCATAAACTTCAGAACCTGTAGCTTATTTTAATTAAAGTGGATTTATTCACGTTTTATGCAATGATGAGTGCCTTTCACGCAAGTAATGTGTCGGAGGTTTAAGTATGTAAATTATTAGCCTTTTCAAAATTGAGAGCACAACTATATACCAAACGCCTCTCTCGTATCTCATAAAAGTAGAAGTCTCGTGCATTGAGGAAAACCATTTTTATTTATTCAAAGCTGGTACAATGGTTTTTTCCTTCAAATTGTACGAGTTTTCTACATAAATCTTTTTGTTATGTGATTGATTTATTTTCTTATTGGTTTTAGATCTTCACTTGTTAATTTTAGTATTTGTTTGATTTTCCTAATTCATATCTAAGCTGTGGCCCAACATTTTTTTTTTTATATATATACAAGATAAAAATTTTATTCTAGCCTAATCTAAATATATATGTGTGTAAAACTCTCTCTTAGAAACCTGAACCCTGGCCCTTACCCTTCACACCCCACAATCACTTATACTTGTGAAGTGACCATCGCATTAAGGGTGTGCGGTGGTTACTGTGGCCCAACATTTACTTCAATGAATTTCCAATAAAATTATTGTTACCCTTAAGGGAAGAGATTATTTTAAGGATGAAAAATTAAATTCTATTGGATCTCAAAGCATGAGTAAGAACCCAACAATTTGAGATCCTATCTGGCATTTTGAATTTTGATTTAATATTCAAATCAAAATTACTTGAATGAACTGTAGAAAAAGAAAAGTTTGAAATCCAATCTCATGTTTTGACATTGGATTTCAATTTAAATGGGAAAATCACACATCACTATTGTAGTATACCCTTAAAACATGAAACTATCCTATGGTTTATTTTGTGACACTTGCCTTCTTTGTGGTTTGTTTATAAGGCATTTCCGCTAATTGTAACAGAATTTGATTATGTGGCAAGTACCAACATCACATATAGAGAAAGAATTAAAATAAATAAAAAATTGTTCAACCCTCACATTTATGATTCTCTCTCTAGCTTTCTTTTTCAATCCTCATTCAGGTTTGTGTATGTTTACATGACATAAGCTTTAACATAGAACAATTATTTTCATCAATTCTTTGTCAGTGAGCGTTGCTTTTTCAATGAGTGTTTTCATTAAAATCAGCGGAAATGCCCTATAAGAGCATCCACAGCAGTGGAGCCAAATTTTTAGCTTTTTAACACCACAAAAAGTCACTTTATTTATTTTAACATATCATTTCACAACACACCCAACATCAATGGATCTATTTTTTTAGCTACTTCATTTAAATAGTATTTTTTTAATTCATCATCTTTATCTCTTTCTCTCTCTTCCTCTTTGTCTCTCTCTTCTCTGATACAGAGCAAGCCACAACAATCACCACGAAACCCACCGACCCACATCCACGAAACCCACGACAATCACCACAACCCACCGACCCACATCCACAATCCAATCAAACCACACCCACGACAATCACACCAACACATCACAGCAACCCACGTATCAACAACCCACCGACCCACATCCACGAAAACCACTGACCCACTGGCCAAAACCGACCACACCATTGCCAATCACGCGAAACCAACCCACCACGCCATCGTCGATCTTAACCCATCGACCCACCACGCCGATCTCTCCATGTCAATCTCACCACGCTCGCCGATCTCACTACGCTCGCCGGTCAGAGGAGAAGAAGAGAGAGGGCTGAGACTTTGAGTCAGAGGAAAAGAAGAGAGAAAAGATAGAGAAAGAGAGAGAAAAAGAGAATATTTTAATGGGAAGAGAGAGAAGTTAATTTTTTTTTTTTTTTAAAGCTTTGGAGCTACAGTGCACAGCTATAGATGGCTGTGCACTATAGCTGAAGAGGTAAAATTTTTACGTATAGCTCCACTGTTGTAGAATGGTTTTTAGTATTTGAGGTGCTAAAAATACCAATATGGTTTTTTAGCACTACTGCTGTAGATGCTCTAAAACAAACCACATAGGAGGTAAATGCCTCATAAAACAAATCACATGGGAGGTAAATGCCACAAAATAAACCTTAGGCTAGCTTCAAGTTTTAAAAGTATACCACAAAGATGGTATTTGTAATTTGCCCGATTTAAATTTCTTGAATGAGTTTAAAGATTATTCTTTTCTCTACTTTTATGAGTGACGTCTGCATGTCGATTTCAATAGATTTGTTATATAGAATTGAGATTTTCAAGGAGGTGCTAATCCAAATTCATCTTCCTAAAGATTTAACTGGAGCAGGAGGCTTCTTTCACTCAACTCCGTCCTTCACTAAAACGTTTTATGTCACCAAAGCTTCATAGCAATAATATAAACTATAGAGTACTCAATTCCAAACCCCTCGCTTTAGATATTAAAATTAAAATGCAAATTGACTCATTTAACCTTAGTGTTTAAGTACTATTTATATATTTAAAATGTATTGGGTATATGAGAATATAAAGAATAAGAAATTCAGTTCATTTTTAGAGCATTCACATCCATGCTTCTAAGGTTTGGTCAAATTTTAAATTTTTTCTTTAAAAAAATGACCTTCTATTTTTGCTATCTACTTTTTAAATACACCTTGCATCTCACTAAAAACAAATCCATTTTGTTAGATTAATAGATGTGTTGGTAAATTCAAGTGTCAAAACATATCAAAATTGAGTTATGTCAATAGAATTGTTTTAGGGTTGAGTCTAGTTTAAAAACTACTCAAAATACAATGATATTATGTTCTTTACTCTACAATACATTTTATAATGAACCTATTTCACTGAAAAGTAAACATCCGAGACTTCAAATTTGATCCAAGATAGATTTAAAATGAACGGGATATTTGCTAGTACAACTGTGCTATCTCCAAGAGTTTATTCAAATCTCGCTCAAACAAATTTGCGATAGCTTTTTGTCTTTTACTTATTTATTTTCTTATCAAACCCAAACATTAACCTATCAATAAAGGACCCATTCTCTACGTTTTCCCATAAGGAGACTCAACCATTTCAATAGCATTGAGAAAACATTAATTCCATGAACCTAAACAGTTAAAAAAAAAAAAAAAACCCTTCGCAAGAGTTTATTTTTTATTTTCTATTCATGAGCTTATCCTAGAGTTTCATACAATGAGTTCTTTATTCAAACTATAGAGATTCTTTAACATCTAACGGTGAGCTCATTCAAAGAAAACCTCTAGAAAGTTCATTGGAAAATCGGAGCTTCAAGTTGCCATGGACAATTAGTTTGTGGAGAAGTTCTATAGATGATTTCCAGAATTTTGAAGTCATTACAGTGGGAACAAGTCACTTGTTGAGGTTACAAGTCAAATCTAGTCTACCAAACTTTTGTTAAGTATAAATTGTTTGTAATTTTTTTTTTTTTTTACCTACGTGGTTGGTTACCCCCCATGGTGGTTTTTCTTTTGAGTTTTTCAAAAATGTTCCATTATGTCACCAAAATCCTTGTATTTGTTTCATTGCTTTATATTGTCTTTGAATGTCGTGGTTATTTTTTTTTTTTTTGAAGGAGTCGTGGTTATTATTATACTCTGGTTGTGATATTTGTTAAATATTTTTTTGACTTAAAGATATTTGTTAAATATTTAACTCTAAGCATAAGCGACAATCAATCCTATACTTAAACTGGGGTCAATCTAGATTTTTCACATTTCATTAAAATGTTCGTTCTCAATTCTTTTCTTTTCTTTCCTATTCTTTTTATTTTTTTTTAAATATGTTTTTTTAATTCTTTTATTCACCCCTCAAACCATCCATACCCAACCACCCAAAACTCCACACCACCATCCAAAACACCCATACTTGTAAATTTCTCTCCTTGCCCTTTATTTTGCTTCTAAAAGTTTTTAATTAAGTATAAATTTTACTTCATATCCCTAGCTCCTTCACATTTAAAAAAATTTATACAAACATGCATTTAATGTATTAATGTATCATTTTATTTATTTTAATATTCAGTTTTTTCACTATATATAGCTCATTCACTTTAGGAGCATTTTTTTTTTTTTTTTGAGGAAACTTTAGGAGCATTTTAAATCATATGTTTCAAAAATATATAAATTAGTTAAAGAACTTATTCTTTTCCGAAAACAAATTATTTTTCTATCTATATTTAGATAGTTAGGAAGATCAATGCATGTAGTTTCTTTTTCTTTTATTATTAGAAGAAAAGATGCTATTATGTTTAGAAGTTTGGCACCTGTCTACTTTATCATCCATAAACATAAGAATTTATTACTTTACACTCTGTTTGTTTTGATAAAAAAAACCTTCTGTAAAGATAATTTTCCGTATTTTCCAGTATTTAGTAGTATAATAAAAAATAAGTCAAACGAAAACGATCTTTGATCAACAAAAAAAGTATGACTTATTTTTAGAAATTGTTTTCAATTAAATTTTTTTTGAAAATAACTCTATCTCATAGCAAGCTAAATAAGGAAAGTTAAAAAATTAATTTTCAACTTATTTAAGGTAATTACTAAACATAGAAAAATGAGATAGTTTTACGAAAAATACCTTTTAGAAAATTGCTCATTTTCTAGAAAATATTTTTACTTAAACAAACATAGCGTTATTATTATTGTTATTTTTTTATATTGTATAAGTTGAGGCATAAAAGTAACATCTATTATTTAATTTATCTTAAATTAATTGATTTTCATGCATTTGATCTTTTCTAAACTATTGTTACAATTTTGTTGATTTACAAATTATTGATATATTTGACAAATTGTTTTTTTTTTTTTTTTTTTTTGAGAAATATTTGACAAATTGTTAATAGTAAACATTAAAGTAATGTCAATGATTGACACGTATAAGAATCTATAACAATTTACTAAATAAATAATTATGAAAAACATTTTTTTATAAAAAAAAAAATTCATCAATATATATGTAGCATTTAATATTACTATATAAATGATTAATTATTGTGTGCTCTTAGGACGCACATTAACAAAATCCTATATAAATAAATATATATATATATATATATATCTTAAGTGCACGTGTCGTCTAAAGACCAGCAACCCGTCCCATCCTTTTCCTTCCATAAATAAAGTAAAGAGTTGACCACATTCATGGAGCTCACTAATGTTTTAATTAAATACCGTTATGTACTAATAGAAGGAAACTTCATGTTTGAATAAAAAAAATGTACAATATTATACACAATTCATGCAAATATAATTGTGTACAATTTTCATAAACAATGAATATAAACCAATAATTGTGCTAGCAAATTCAATTCTTCATTATCAAATTGTCGTGTCAACATGATTCTTTAAAAAAGAAAAAAATGTCGTGTCAACTTTAATGTCTTGTCTTAGTAAAGTAAGCTCTCTATTCTCTAACGTCAAGAGGTTTAATACAGTCAAGAAATAAATGTTAGGTTTTTATTTTTATTTTTAAAAAGCAGAAATCCGAAAACTATATAAATAAATATTTTTAAAAAAAAAAGAAAAAAAAAAAAGAGAAGGAGATTTTGCTCACCTATCAGTGGAGAACCTTTTTCTATGTTCTCTTCAGAAGAAATCTTCGTTGTCAAATTGTAGAAACTAGGCAGGAAAAACAAAAATTTCATCAAATTTGTGAAGGAAATTCAAGAAAAGAAAAATATATATTTATAAACTTTCACCATATGACATTATATATTTTCCTTATGAATTTGCAGAAAACGAGGAATGCCATATTCTGAAAAGGTTCAAGTTTTATTTTTATTTTTTAGCTAAGTTGAAAAAGTTCGTTTTAAAGTTTAGTAAAAGAAGTTTAAATATTTAACACTCAAGAATTTCATTTACAGATTTTCGTTTTCTTTTCCACCAATTAATTAATCAATTATATTTTAATAAACCAAAATGAAAAAACTCGTAAATGGGGAAAAGTTCAAAACAGTTAGATTGCCACGATTCTCTTGCCTGGCTCAAAACCGACATCGATCGCTTTAGCATTTAACAGTGACAATAACACAAGAGGACACAGTAGCATCAAACAGTAGTGAAAAGTTATGAAGATAGAGACTTAACATGAAACCACTGAAACCGTGGAACTGAAGTTGACAACCCCATGAGAAAAGAAAGACAAACAAAAAGAGAGAGAGAAAGAGAGACGTGAATAGTTTACTTGTAAGAGCTTCTTCAACAGCAGGACATAGTAATTGGCCTTGAGAGAGACATTAGCACAGTAAAGTTTGTGAAGCATTCCGTGGTATTGATGGCGATTGTGATAGTGATAGTGGTGAGCTTTCTTTACGGTCTAACCTTTTTGCTAGTTGGTAAAATTATTGTGGAGTTGGTCGTAACTTTTTGGTGGTATATGTGAGTGTCTGTGTGTGTAGTGTGACTGTGAGTCTCTGAGTCAAGTCGTTGGCTTTGAATGATAGCGTGGAGTGTTTTCCGGAGAGTAAAGTTGCAGTGTACTAGGGCTAGCTCTATCTCTGCACCATATCAATGAACTGAACTGAGAGTTCGTTGATTCGGTATCTATTATAAAATTCCCGTAAATTGAGAGATGTTATACGGAAAATCTAGTAAAAAAGACTTACCAAAATCTTCTTCTTAAATCATCTGACAAACAAAGCATGGATGGGAAAAAAAAAAGTCTTCTTTTAAAAACACAAACAAAGAACGCTACAAACACAATAATCTACACATGTCTTTCAAGTTTTTACTAATTTTTTATATGTGCTTGACATTGCTTTTTTATTTAATAGAAAAATGTGTTAAACTTATACATTTTTAAGTTCAAAAATTACTCACATCACTCAATCTATAAGGTGTGTATATATTTACATTGGAACACTCGCATTAATACTTATATAATAGAAAAAGTAACACATTTTTAGCTAACCAAACCCAAAATTCACTCACATCAAGTCATGTAAAGTTGTGCAAAAATACATTGTTGTTACAATAACTATTTAAATTTACATTGGTACTATTTATTTTGTTTTTTGTTTTTTGTTTTAAGTATTTTTAGGATGAAGAAAGATAGTAAATGGTGGTTGTTGTGTATAAACAAAGAAAAACAATTAAAAAAAAGTAAAGTAAAATTAATATTTTAATAAAATATGGAGTAAAATTGATATTTTAATAAAATAGATCAATTTGGTTTGAATTTTTAGAAAAGTGAGTATACATATAAAAATAGAAAAAGTAAGTTTTAATTTATACTAAAATAGGCAAAATGCAAATGCTCGTATTATTCATATACAAATCCATTTTTTTAATAATTTTTTTTTTTAGATGGGCATTTTTTTAATAATTCTTTACTCATATACCTAAAGAGAGGAACGATTTAAGAGGGTAATAAAAAATTGATAAAAAAATAACATTTGATAAAATATAGTATAAAATAGATAATTAGATGTTTTAAAAAATAGACAATCAGATATAACTATTTTTAAAAATTAATTGTGTAAAATAAAAAAATAAATTTTTATATTAAAATAAATAAATAAAAATTTCAACCAACTTAGAGCATCCACAGCAGTGGAGCTAAAAATTTAGCTTTTTAACTCCATCAAAAGTTACTTTATCTATTTTACCTACACACATGCTACAGCAGTGGATTTATTTTAACTTTCAACACAATAAAATAATATAAACATCACAATAAAATAATATATCCCCTACAATAAAATAATATATCCCACTATCCAAAAAACATCCACAGCACCAACCACAACCACCTCTACCATCAGCCACAACCACCACCACCACCGGCGACAACCACCACTCTACTTTGGCAACCACAACAAAACAAAGAAAAAAAAAAAAACAAACAAACAAACAAACAAACAAAACCACAACCACAATCACAACCCCATCACCACCAGTCACCACAAACCACCAGTCATGACAACCAACCATGACAACCACAACCCACTACCACAACCATAAACCACAAAACTCATAGCCAAAATACACAAAACCCACTGCCAAAACCAAAATCATCCACCACCACCACAACCAAAATTCACAAACCCACTGTCAAAATCATCCACCACCACTACCATAGCCAAAATCAACCACCACCACCACAGCCACCAAACCCATATGAAAATACATAAATAAATAAATAAACTCAATCACAACAAAGAGAATAGAGAGATGGGCGGCAGTGGTGGCTTGCGGCTTGGGGAGGACAGTGTTGGCGTGGGTCTAATTGACGGAAGAGAAGTGGGTCTGAGGCGGATGGGTCTGATCGGCGTTGGGTGAGCGTTGGGATGGAGGACTGGGCGGAGGCGTGGGTCGAAGGCGTGGATTATCAGCTTGGGGCTTGGGTTGGCTTGGGCCGATGACGTTGAGGCCGGCGGAGGCATGGATCGGAGACGTTGAGACAGAGAGGTGAGAGTGACTGAGAGAGAGAGCGGCACGGTGTGAGCTGTGAGGTGAGAGTGACTAAGAGAGAGAACCACTTTTATTATTTTAATCGAGCCTGAAATTAAAATAATTTTTTTTTTTTAGCTCTCATGAACATTGCACATCTATCTATAAAAGTGCACTGTAACAATAGAGCTAAAAAAAATAGATTTAGCTTCACTGCTGGAGCATCATTTTAATGTTTGAGAAGCTAAAATATAGCAATATAACTATTGCTGCAAATGCTCTTATGCTAATAATCTTTTACCCATCAACGGTTGTAAATTTTTTATTGATTTTTTTTTTTTTTTTTTTTATGTTCTGCAGGTACAGTACGTCCACAATAGAACGTACAATCATCAGTCAAAAGATGTTGTACATGAAGCCCAAATCTAGCAGAACGTGCATGTCGGTAAACAATAGCCCGTAGGGCTTGAGCAGCCTTATATATTTTAATACAATAAGCCATGCTGCTGATACGGCTGACCTGTAGCTGGTACCACGTAGCTGGAATTTATCACTGTTATGCAACTACAATCAATTTTCCCCCCTGTTATTTCTGAACATATAGACAAGTTTGCTCATCATAGTTCTAGCTCCTACCAGTAGTCTTTCTTTCTTTCTTCTTTTATGGAAAAAATGGGTAAAAAGTAACTTGAGTTGGCGTGATGATAACTGTACATCCAACCCTATTAAAGATGCTAAGAGCATCTCGTTGGAAAAGGGATAGGCAAAATATAGAGAATATTTCACACTGTTCATGCTCTATATGCTCCTGTTCATACTCCAGTAGCTTAGCTATATCCGGAAATTTTTTTTGCTAATGAACAGTAGCCCAACAAGTCTGATGGGCTACTGTTCATTCTTCAAATCATTTTTTTCTATTATAATAATTTGGTGTTGAATAAAAAAAATGTTGGAAGATGTGTAGTTGTTAAAAAAAGAATAAATAATGAATGAAAAAAATAATATTTAAATGAGATAGAGAATCTGTTGGAAAGTGTATTTGAAAAAGTGGGTAGATAAAGGTAAAAGTCACTGTTTATTCTCCAAACAGTACAAAAATTTGATAAATTTGCTGGAGATGCTCTAAGAGCATTCACAGCAATAGGGAAAAAAATATAGCTATTTGGCAAGTATAAAAGTCACTTTATCTATTTTACCTCTTCACACCCCACAACAATTGAGTTATATTTTTAGCTGTTTGATTAAAATAATACAAATAACTCATTAAAATAATAATAAAAACATCCAAAAAAAAAACACCAGTACAGCACAAACATCCACCACCACCACCAGTCCACAGCAGGAAAGAAAAAACCACCAACCCAAATCCTTAATCTTTTTTCTCAACCTAAACCAAACAAAATCACCAATCAAAAATAAAATAAAAAATCACCAATTACAAACAAAATCAAAAATCAACACAATACACATCGACGGAACAGATCGGCGATGGGGCTTGGGGAGATCGGGGATGGGGCTTGGGGTGGGTTGGTGAGCTAGGTTGGCAGAACAGATCAGTGAGCTGAGGGATGACGGCGATTTTCGCGTTCTCCATACGAGTGAGTCCACCAGAAGCGTGACTCACTTTCTTGTCAAAAACAAGGCCTTTCACAAGCTCAATATCATCCACGGTACCGCCGAGTTTCTTCACGATCTTGATATCTTGGAGATCGACGATATCAGGTTTTGCCGAATCGACTACGGAGAGAATGGAATCAATGGCGAGCGGAGCTGGCCGACGAGCTGAGGGATGAGGGAGATGAGGGAGCTGGTCGGCGAGCTAGAAAGGAAAAAAAAATTGAGGAAGAAAGAAGAAAGAAGAGAAGTGGGAGAGAGAGAAAGAGAAAGAGAATAGGATATGCTTGTTTAATGAGAGAAAAGAGAGAAGTGTAATAATTTTTTTTTTTTTTTTTTTTTTAGCTTCAAGCTACAATATGCAGCCAAAAATAGTTGCGTACTATAGCTCTGAAGCTAAAATTTTTAGCTATACCTTCACTGCTGTAAAGCCATTTTTGTATTTTGGTGAAGCCAAAATAGCTATATAGCTATTTAGCTTCACTGCTGTGAGTACTCTAATGAGCATGAGTCAAAAGTATGAAATTAATTTTCAAGCACTTTCCATTGTGGGATTCGAACTTAGAACTTCACCTCTCAAACCCTAAGGAATGAGCCCATGAACACTAGACAAAACCACCCCCGGGGGTAGCTCTGGTAGTCTTTCCATTGAGTTCAGTTGTTCTCATGTATATAGATGTGCGTCATGTTTTACTGATAATGTATACAAAAAAGAGCTTGGTTTATAAGTAGCTGATGAATGTACAAATGGCTTTCCTGCTATGCCACAATCCTCTCCATTTTAAATATTGTCTATTTCATGGACTAAATTAGATTTTATATAAAAAAAAAAAATAGAATCTGTACCTTAATAAAAAGTAAAAACATAGAAAAGTAACTACAACAAAAATATAGTATGTTACATTAAATACTTCCTTATCAAATATCTTTAAAGACACCCAATGTTAACCAGACCCTTAGAGTCAAGGATGTAGCTATGCTTTGACAATAGTTACTAATTTTAACAATTTGGTTCAATAAAATTACACTTAATCCCCTCTTAATAATATCATTGATCATTTTAATGACCATAAAAAAATTTATAGATCTAAAAAACAAATAAAAAACAAAACAAAATTAACAAGCCAAAAATTTTAGCCCACTTTCTCAAAAAAAAAAAAAAAATTGCCCAACAACAAAAATTTCTAATCACAAAGCTAAAAAAATTAAATCCAATCAACCAATTTTACCCAAAAAGAAAAACAACATATAGCCCTTTAAATAATTTTAAACCAAGGGCGGCGGCAAGTGAAGCTTAGGGGGTTCAAATGAACCCCCTGAGCTGGCAAAAAAAAAAAAGAATTATGTATAGTAATTTTAAAATAATTTATTTTGATAATTTAAAATAAAATTTTGAACCCCCTGACCCAAATTTTTTTAATGTTCAAAGGAAATAAGCTTAAATATGATCCTCTTGACAATATTTTAGCTTTTTTAAACAGGAAATATTACACTAAAAAACAATTAAAAAATTAGACATGGCTGATTCTAAAAAATAAATAAACAAGGGGCATGGGATAGAGGAATGATTGAGTGAAGATAAATACAAATATTAGCACAACAAAATTTTTCTCAATATAATTATAAAGACCAATAGTTGTCAAAGTTGTGTTGAATTGGTAAATAAAATAATTGTAATGAGTAAAGACATAAACTAATAGATAAAAGCATTTAAGCAATAATAATTAAAGTTCACTTATAACAACAATGATTAATATGTTTATTGTATTTAGAAACAATAGATAATTTCTAAAATTTAATCTTAACAACAATAATTAATATTTTTATTATATTAAGAAACAATATATCAAATGAACTTATAATTTATCTTTTGTTCTTTTTCCAGCACTATGGACAAATTTGTAATAAGGGAACCACATAAACTGCAAAATCTATCTTTTGCTCAAGATTCATCTTCTTAGTTCTTGCTGACCCCCCTAGAAAAAAAATCCTAGAATCACCGTTGTTTTAAACAAAATAGTTACGCCCTTACCTAGCAACAAACACACGCCAAATTTTCTTTTCATAAATGATTACATTGTACTGTATTAAGATACAATGATTTTGTGTCTTTGTTTTTGTTAATGTTTTATTAATACTAAGTAGATGTTTATTTATAATTTCATAATGATTTTTTTTTGTTTATTTATATTTTTGGACCCCATAATTTCAAGTCCTAACTCCTTCCTACTTAGAGTTTTGGTACGTGGTTTGTAATAAGTTATTAACTACTTGAGCACATATAAACACAAAACAAAGAAAACACAGATGACTAATGACTAAGAGCAATGGGTAATTAAAAAATAAAAATAAAACTTAATGTAAGAATATAATACCAAAAAAAAAAGGAAAATCGAATTTCACTTTTGCTCACTTTTCTATTTTTTACTCATTTCTCTCGACAACCCAACAAAGCTTCATTATTTCTAATTATGCAATGAAGAAGCCTTATATATCTTCAATATAAGAAAAATGTTTATCAATTATCCAGTTATTATAAGCAAAGCTAATCATCCCTTTGGCATCTAAGAAATTTTTTTATCAATTAACACTACTGAGCTCACTTTAGGTTATCTTCTTCTTTAAAAAGATAGATACAATTAATTCTCTTCTAGTATGAATATTAACGGATTAGCTTTAGTCAAACTAAAAAGAACCCACTATAATCTTGAAAATGTTCTTAACCTCGTTCAGATGCAAAAGCAAGATAAATTCAACTTTCACACAAGTTCACAATTATAAAATGATATGTAGAACTCAAGTACTACTAAAGATGTTCATTAAAAATGGAAATACCAAAATATGGTTCCAATACGAAGGCGTAATAGCACAATCTAATTCAACTGAAGCCCAAACGTGATAATATATCATTTTATAAACTTATTCTATCACAAAAACAATGCCAAGGTTTGATTTAGCTAAAGCCTAAACATAAACATAAGTTATTCTAAAAAATTATTTTAAATAAACTATTATATATATGAAGTCTCTAATTCGTCGTCAAACAATTCTTCTATTTTTACCCAAATTGAATGGAAAAAATTAATGCAAGAAAAATGAGTTTACAGAAAATATATTTTCTAAAGAAAAGCCCAATTCTTTCGGACCTACTATCTTTATTTTGTATTTTTTTTTTCTTCACATGGTCTAGGCCCATGTAATATTAACAGATGATTTGAAAGAATGTGGTATGGAGGGTAAAAATTGTGCTTATTTTGGGCTTACCCATGGCCCCAAGAGAGATAGAAATTGCTAAGTGAGTTGGAATCATTTGCAAATTGTACATGAGTCCATGAGCAAGGCCACATACTAGCCTCTTAACATGAAAGGCACCTAACTAATCTACTTAATTTACTTAAGATCTAGGCCTAACTACTTTTAGTCATGAGAAGCATGTAGGCTTTATTAAATGCCCGTGACAAGTCACTAAACAAAAGCAGGCTATAGCTGCGTTTTAAAAATGCGGCTATAGCTCCTAAAAACATGGCTATAGGTCAATTTGGTTTATAGCCGCGTTTTTTATAGCCATGTTTTCAGTCGTTGCCTAAAACCTATAACTATAGGTTGGGACCTATAAATGCAACTATAGCCGCATTTTGTCCTAAAAACGCAGCCATAGGACATATTTTAGCCGCATTTATTAAATGCGGCTCTAGATCCTCAGCCTACAACCGCATTTTAAAAACACGGCTATAGCGTTTTTATTTATTTTTTTTGATTTGGCTATAGCTGCGTTTTTAAAACGCGGCGCTGCAGATCCTCAGCCTACAGCCTCATTTTGAAAACGCGACTATAGGGTTTTTGTTTTTTTTTTTTGTTGGCAAAACTACACTCTTAGTCCCTAAAATTTACCTATAGAGTACTTTTAGTCCCTGAAGTTTCAATGGAGTGTTATTAGTCCCTAAAGTTTTAAAACTAAACATAGTTGCTCACTTCACTTGATAGGCCAAAAACGAATTGACCCATTGTGATAAATTAACCAATTAATTTAGCCAAGTGAATTAATTAAGTTAATTAACATGCAAATGCGTGGTAGCACAAACAAATCACCAAATAACTAAATATGCAGCGGAAAATAAATTGACATGGTGATTTGTTTACGAATGGAAAAAACCAACACAGCAAAAACCCCACCAGGTGATTTTAAGGTCACCACTCCCAAAATTCCACTATTATCACAACAAACGGTTACAAGTAAAGGAATCTCAGTACCTTATACCAACCTACAGTTGAACCCTTACCCCAATACCCAATTGGACTTATTCTGTAGTAACAATTTCTCCTTTCGATGCACGGCTCTCAATACGTGACTAACCAATTGCGCGGATCTCAGTACGCGACTTCAATCACCAACTAGAGAAGGTTGTTGGCTGCAAAGTTCTTCAGTTCATCCCAATGATGAAGATCAAGAAGGTGCTTGGTCACAAAACCCTACGGTGCACAAACACAGCAACTTCTTCACAAGAAAGATGAACTAGGGCAAAACTGTGTCTCCGGTCACAATTTGCTTGAACAAACTTTGCTCAACACTTGTGCAACTTGTGTCACCTTTGACGGCCCTTAAAATAATCCTTTTATATGTCTAGGGTTGTGAGAAAAGAATGTCCAAACACATAAACACGGATTGGAGTCAAAACAGAACTGAAAATCTGTTTTTCATAAATCTCGACAGATACCCTATCTGTCGAGCTGCTGTCGAGCCACGAGGCTGAACAGCTCTTTAAACTCGATAGATGGCTAGCTGTCAAGCTTTAATGACAGGCAATTTTCAACAGGCAATTTTCAACTTGCATCTTGGACAGACTTGCATCTTGGACAGACTTGCATGGCTTCAACACTTGATCTTGAAACAAAGTTTCTTGAAGTATTAAACACATCCTAGATCTACCCAAATACAAGTAAAATGCGTTTTGTCAAAGGATTAGCCAATTACATAAAATAGTGACATATGTTCCTAACAAGTGAATCACATATGTCCTAACAATCTCCTTCTTTGGCAAACCATGACAAAACTACAACAAACAAATGAGATATGAGAGAAGTCATAAATCACTCAACTCATATTCACTTGTTGAATACAGTAAAATCAATCCTAACACAAACTCTTGAAAAACTTTGCAAGAAGAGAGTTTATGGCAAGAAGACTTTGACAACCTGTATTTCTAAAACACTTTAAACAAAACTCATCAAGGCATCTATGTGTGAAACAGAAATAATAGATTGCATACAAGTAATAAGAATAATGTGTATAAAGAAAGAAAGGAAACAACACTTGCAAAGATAGGTGAAAGAAACATACATCAACATATATAAAGAAGATAAGTACAATGTATGTCAATAATGGTCACAAGACCCATGTACAAAAATAAATGTATCTAAAATAGAGAAAAGAAAAAGATACAAGTAATCCTTACTACATCCTTTAATATGCACTCTCCCCCTAACAAAAATCTCTTATGCTAACCCTCCCCCTAGTTATGACTACTCTCATAACCAAAACTACTTTCCCTTTTTGTCACGAGTGACAAAGGGTAAGAGTGTCAAGTAAACATCTCGTCATCGCTGGGTGAGCTAGCATCGCCATCATCCCCATCATTAGAATCAGCATCATCATCATCATCTGCATCATCAGCATCACTCTCATCCGCAGAAGCCACAGGAGTGGAAGGCATAGTATAACCACCCATCTCAGCCTGGCGTCGAGCAATGCGTCCAACACGAGTGTTCACCTGACATAACTCATCACTGAGAGTGTCGAGGCAAGCATCCATGCGCTGAAGCTGCGCCATGATGTCCTCTAGAGTCACTCCGCTCATAGAAGAGGGGGGAGCGGATGTGGATGGAGCAGATCGAGATGGAGCCAAACGGGAGGGAGAAGCTATTGAATCCGACTACCGTGACCTAAATTGTGCCTCGCTACGTTTAACAGTAGCAGCGTTTATGGCACACATGACAGAAAAGTGGTCGGAAGAGGGAAAAGGAATAGAAAAAATGGCATAAAATCCGTGTGATAGCCGAAGGGAAAATGAGCTTATCACGGGTAGCTGTATCCCTATACACATCTATAATAGAAAGAATAAAATGTGAAGGAAAATCTATAGTGAGGTGCTCTAACAAAGAAAGCAAAAATTGAGCACAAGGCTCTGTGATAGAGTTATAGTGAGAGAATGGGTGCAAAACAAAAGTCATCTCCATGTTCATGAATCTAGGACCTTTAGCAAAGGTCTTACATGGTGTAAACTAACGACCACCCCAATTAGAAGGGCGCTCGTAAAAAGCAGAAATCATCTCGTCTTTGGACACAGTCCTCAAACGCTCACAACCGAAGTAGTCAGGATGCTCTACCCTCGGAACACGGAGCACATCGGATATCAACTCCGGTGTGACAATAATGCGCATACCTCGAACGCGAGTATGAAAGAGAGGTACTGAAGAATCGAGTCCATGCATGTTGGAGTAAAGCTCCTGAATCAGCACGGATGGACATGTGACCCGGATGGACATGTGACCGAGATGTCACACAGTGACTCCCAACCCCGACTGTGAATGACGTCAGGTAGGTTAGTGTCGGCGAAGTCCGCCAAAATGACTCGGCGTTCCGAATGAACACCTCATAGAGAAAATTTCTCCGAGAAGTCCTTTCGAGCATCCTCATCACGGAACCGAATAGAAGAGGGAGTAGGATCAGACGAAGACGAAGCCCCGGAATGAAGAGGATTCTGGGACGGAGTTGACTTACGCTTAGGTGTCATAGACACGACTAACGTAAACAGAAAAGAGAGGGAGAGAAAGAGACAATCAGAAAAGTCCCAACACATTTCAAATATAGCAAGTATATTGAAAAAAGAGTACGTATGCGTGGGGAATGCATGAACATGTGACATGCAAAAGAAATTGCATCATAGGCTCAACCCAATCCAATCCTACCAGCACACAATCAATTTACACACATCTAAATGCATGATAATACTGTTATAATACTTATGTGATGCAATGCATGAGATTTTAAACTCATTTAATCAAAAACCCATCCCAAAATTTCAACAATAACTCATTAATTTTGAAAAACCCCAAAATTTTTCAAAAACCCCAAAACCTAGGTTTCAAAACATGAAATGCATGTAAAAGAGTGATAAGAAACATACCAAGTGAAGAAAAAAAAAACTTGAGAAAGCTTGAAGAACACTTGGAATTGAGGTTTGGAGTGAGAAAAAGTATTTAGGGAGGAGAGAACATAGAGCTATCGAGAGAGAGATCGAGAGAAATGAAGGCCAGATCGCACAGAACCTATATATAAAGGTTCAGTAAATCTCGACAGATAGAGGTGTCGAGAGGTGTCAAGACATCTGTCGAGACAGGTGTTGAGAAAACAGAACGTCGACAGATGCAGCTATCGAGAGGTGTCGAGGAAGAATTCATCAGACACGATTAAAAAAGCTCAATCGATCCACCAGCTATCGAGAAGGTATCGAGGATCTAGGAACTTTCTCAATCGATCCACCAGCTGTCGAGAAGGTGTCGAGATTGCGATAAGAAACAGCTTAAGATCTCGACAAATAGCTAGGTGTCGAGATTGCTTAAAAACAGTTTTTCAAGAAGGGAAAAAATACAGATATGAATGCAATCAAGCATGCAACTCAACCAAGGATCCAAACAGCATTTTGAATTCTCAAAATCATCTCTCAACAACAATTCTAAGCACATAGATCCCAAACACACACACACACACACACTAAACAAGTCTAACCAATTTTATATTTCAAAAACAAGTCAAGACAGTTTAGTGAGCATACATTAACAAATGTAAAACCTTGTGATGGCCAAATCACATTGTCCCTGCACATGTATCAAGAGTAGCAAAGAATATTGCGTGTTGTGTGTGAAAAACATCGCAAGATTGCATAAGTGTAACATGTTATGACGATTTGAAATATGAGAAAATCACTTTAACTCACACACAATCATAACTATTTGATGGGAACTATCACCTTTGAGGTACATCCTATAACTCCCACATCTCCTAGAATACACGCTTGCAATCATATTTAAAGCATTTTGATCTTTTTGCTTTTAATTTTTCTTTGTATATTTTTCTTTTTAAGCAAATCATGCATGGGCATATAAGAAAAAGAAAAGAAATACCTAATGATGTTAAGCATTTGACATTCCAATCTTGCTATGCCAAAGCACACAAATGTCATTTCATGATTGGCGGGTAACAGTGGTGAGATGGTTATTTATGCCTTTCTCTTAGGATTTTCTAGTCCTTCCCGTCAAAAAGAGTGATACGAGTGTTAAGTACAAGAGATCACTTAACCTTACTCATCACAAACACGAGCCACAAAACTCACTTGCTTAGTTGTGCATAGAGATGCTCATCTAAGCTACAAGAGATACAAAGTTTAGAAAACTTTGTTTCAATGGCCATCCAAGGTACACAAGTACCAATGTACACAAAACACACACTGTTTTTGTATTTTTCAATTTTTCAATTTTTATTTTTATGAAAAACAAAATAAACAAAACTGAAAACAAACAAACAAAAACATGTTAAACAACAGCAAAGCATAAAACTAGATGCAAATTCATGAAAGCATGATTCCAAAAACAAATAAGAAATCAAGAAAGAAAGTCTAACTTTAGATAGAAAGAATTAAAGCAAAGGACCAACAGAAAGACAATTAAGTCTTAGGATCTTTTATCACCCACACAGCACGAGTCCTTGGCCGTGAAGATGAAAAGGCACGTGTCCTAGTATGACTACTAAAGGACATAGAGGAATTAGAATTCCCTTGAAATTGAGTTAAAAAGCTCAAAAATTTTAATAACTCACCAAGAATAAGTACAGAGCCTTTAGACAAAGGATGAGACCTATTGGACACTCGCTTATAAGGAAACAACTTGAAACAATTAGGACGAGTGTGACCTGAAGCACCACAATGGTGACAAACATGAGTAGTTTTAGAGCTACTCGGCTTCCTAGAAGGAGGTCTAACCTTAGAGGTTGACAGAGACCTTAACTTAGGACAATTTGGCATAATATGACCAACAATAAGACAATGATGACAAGTGGGGACAAATTCAAAATTTTTATTCTTCCTAGGAGGAGTTTTAGACATAGGTTTATAAACTTCAACGTTAACATCAGAATTTTTACCTTTGTCTATCCTAGCAATATTAGCCTTCAACTCTTCATTATTCCTTTCAAATGGAGGAATATAAAAATCTTTTTCTTTTGAGCTAGGCTCAACAACAAGTTTGGCACTAGTTAATTTTTCAACTTCAGTTTTAAATTTAACTAGTTGCTCTTCCAAACTCTTAATTTTGTCCACCTGAGATGAAATTTGATTTTTAAAATTCTCATTCAAATTATTGGCTTCATCCAATTTTGCAATCAAATCATCTTTTTCAAGTTTGACCTTTTTAAATTTAGTTTTTAATTTTGTAGAACATTTAAGAGATTTCATACAAAAATTATAAAGCTTGCAATAGGCATCTTGAATATCATCATCATCATTCAACATGAAATCAAGCAAATCAAAACAATCAAGAGTTTCCATGACAACAGGGGTCAATGGATCACACAGCAAAAATTAAAACCTAATCAGAGTGTGTCTGCTCTGATACCACTTGATAGGCTAAAAACGAATGAATTGACCCCTTGTGATAAATTAACCAATTAATTTAACCAAGTGAATTAATTAAGTTAATTAACATGCAAACGCGTGGTAGCACAAACAAATCACCAAATAACTAAATATGCAGCTAAAAATAAATTGACACGGTGATTTGTTTAAGAATGGGGAAAACCAACACGGCAAAAACCCCACCGGGTGATTTTAAGGTCACCACTCTTGAAATTCCACTATTATCACAGCAAGCGGTTACAAGTAAAGGAATCCCAGTACCTTATACCAACCTACAGTTGAACCCTTACCCCAATACCCAATTGGACTTGTTCTGTAGTAACAATTTCTCCTTTCGATGCATGGCTCCCAATACGTGACTAATCAATTGCGCGGATCCCAGTACGCGACTTCAATCATCAACTAGAGAAGGTTGTTGGCTGTAAAGTTCTTCAGTTCATCCCAACGATAAAGATCAAGAAGATGATTTGTCACAAAACCCTACGGTGCACAAACACAGCAACTTCTTCACAAGAAAGATGAATTAGGGTAAAACTGTGTCTCCGGTCACAATTTGCTTGAACAAACTTTGCTCAACACTTATGCAACTTGTGTCACCTTTGACGGCCCTTAAAATAATCCTTTTATATGTCTAGGGTTGTGAGAAAAGAAGGCCCAAACACATAAACATGGATTGGAGTCCAAACAGAACTGAAAATCTGTTTTTCATAAACCTCGACAGATACCCTATCTGTCGAGCTGCTGTCGAGCCATGGGGCTGAACAGCTCTTTAAGCTCGATAGATGGCTAGCTGTCGAGTTTTAATGACAGGCATTTTTCAGCTTGAATCTTGGACAGACTTGCATGGCTTCAACACTTAATCTTAAAACAAAGTTTCTTAAAGTATTAAACACACCCTAGATTTACCCAAATATAAGTAAAGTGCGTTTTATCAAAGGATTAGCCAATTACATAAAATAGTGACATATGTTCCTAACAAGTGAATCACATATGTCCTAACATCACTAACTTCCGTTAGTTTCTTTGCTTACTTGTTTAACGGAAGAATAAGTAGGCATATTTTTAATGATGTGGCAACCTTGTCATATCAACTGCAATGTCTAAAAGTAAATCGTTGCTATGTAACTTAAATGGCCGAATCAAAATTTGACACTTCATTTAAAAATACAACCTAGAACCAAGTCACCAAAATTCTAACGGAACCTTAAAATCTCTTTTCCTCTTTGGTACTGCTTTCTCTCTCTGTAATTTTAGCCAAACATGAAACATCAAATAGATATGGCAAGACAATGAGGACTCAAGACAACAGCCACTTGATTTGGATCAAAGTCTCCAAAGACCTTCAGATCTTCAAAGAGAGGCAGCACACACGAAGTCTTATAAGATCCTAAACTAAAACATTCACAAAGCCCAATTTTTAGCGTATAAATCCCAGGAAAGCAACGCTCAAAGAATTTACCTAGATTGTCATAGTTTTCTTGCTCAACTCAAGCTGAATTTTTGTGCAAAGATTAGACCAATGATCAAGTCAAATACCAAGACAAATTATATAATATTTAAAAAAAAAAAGAGAAATAGATGGAGAAAATGAAAGGGTCCTATTGGGTTACTGAGAAATTTAATTTTGAAAGTTCACAACAAAAGATCTGCTCCAAGTATTGCATATATATATGTAGGACTATGTAGGTTGTGCACTAATCTATGGAACTCTCGCTTGTGGATCTCCTTGTCTTGCTATCTCTGGAGATTTTTTACTTGGATTTCATCGGAAGTTACACAGAGAGAGAATGAGAGGTAACGGAGAGAAGAGATTTTTGGGATTTTTTTAAAATAAAGAATATTGCCATGTCATTAAAAGTATGCCTACTCATTTTTCCATTAGACACATAAGCACAAAACTAACTGTAGTTAATAGAGAGACCAATTGTGTTTAGTTTTGAAACTTAAGGGACTAATAGCGCTCAGTTGAAACTTTAGAGATTAAATGTGCTCAACAGGTAAACTTCAGGGACTAATAATGTAGTTTCGCCTTTTTTTTTTTTTTTTTTTTTTAATTTGGCTATAGCAGCGTTTTTGAAATGCGGCTATAAATTATTTTTTTTCCTCGGCAAATCACAAATGCCTATCTACAAACGCAGCTATAGGTTTTACAAACGCAGCTATATTCAACCTGTCTATGAAATCATCAACCTTTCAAGTGAGTTGCACAGTCCTCGCATGCTTTAGACAAAACCTGTGAAACAAAAATAAGGAAGACCTTGTAGAGAGTACCGGTGTGGTACCAGCCAAATACTCTCCGAAGGTTAAGTTAGAGAGAATTTCTACAACTCTAGAGTGCTAGAGCTGGGAAAATTACGCGTACCTTGATTTGTGAGAGTTTTGGGGTTTTTATAGTAGTGTAGAACCGACCTTAATTTCTTGGGGGAGAGGGTATTTTCTTGTAGAGAAGATCTTCATTAATATTTGCAATTTACGGGATTATTTCCTTACAAGGATTCCTATAATTATGGTGAGGCATGGAGTGCAAGACATTTCCATACCAGAATCCTTAGAGACTACTCATACCACATGGGTGCCATGTAGATGCCATAGGGTGACACGTGGCTTCAACAAACCATCTCCTTTTTATCCGTTTACTCAAAAGCGTCTATCCGTCTCCTTACTTTTCCGTCCTGGTCATGAATCTGTCTACCAGCTTTGTCAGACCAACTTTACTGTCTCTTCTGGTTACCTCATCTCTAAAGTCTGACTCCATCAATTCAATCCATCTACCCTGGGATTTACCCCTATTAGCTACCCCCTACTCCATGGGTCTGTCGCTTGATATGCTAGACGGACACATGGGGTGATGGCCTCAGCTAGTTCTTGGCAATCGTGCTTTGATTGACAGGGTGGTTAAAAGTCATAAATGTTGTGGGACACATGGCGAAATTTTATTGGCTAGTTACTCGGATCAAAGCATCGCTTTGTCTTCTGCACTGTTTCCTCTATATATATGTTGCCTTTCCCTTTCATTTCTACTCTTTGCAACCATTTCCTAGTGTCAGAGCGCCACCGTCATCTGCATGAATTTAGTACTCCGTCACCTCAACATGTCCGTTCACCACCTTGCTTCTGTCTCTTTTCTACATCGTACACTTGTAAGCGCTCTTCGTCCTATACTCATAGGTTTTATTTTCCCTTTTTTAAGTATTATATGTCCGTCGCGTATATAGACCTGTAGAGTCTTAAGAGTTTACCTGTCACTTGTTGGTGTAATAATGTCTAGTGAAGCGTTAAGTGAACAATCGTGTGTTCGTGAAGGAGTGGGCTACGATGAGGTGTACCTGTCAGGTCAAGACGACCCTGATGCCTCTTATCTAGAAAGAGTCCCGTTTGCCAACTCATCTTCCGAGGAGGAAGAGAAGGATTCGGACGTGGATAGGTTAGAGAGTAACATAGACAGAGACTCTGAGATTGAGGAGAGCTACAAATCTCCTCTTAGATCCGTCGTTGGCCCTGTTGACCTTAGGAATTTCATCCTTCCCCCCTTGTGGACAGTCAATGATTTCAACTCGACCATTAAAAGAAAACTCGTTGACACCTTACGGGAGAGGTATCAAATTCCCGCCGACGTCCCCATCCGTCTCCCTTTTATGTTCGAAAAGTGCTACTACCATGGTGCTGACGACTTCAGGGTGTATAAGCAAATGTTCAAGGCAAGTTTTAGACTACCTTTGAGTGCTCTCCATCGTCACCTACTTCAATACTTAGGACTAGCCGTCACCTAGTGATCAGTGCAAAACTGCAAGTGCACAGTATCGTAGTTTTATAGTAAAGTGATGAGAAGAGTATCGTCCTCAGGGATTGGTAACTTACTTTTGACAAATACCAAAATTATGCTAATCTCGATTTTATCTAGAGAAGTCACTAAGGTTTTTGTAATTGAAATTCAAAATAAAATCAATTTAAATAAAAGATACGCAGAGGAAAAGAAAGATGTTGCTTGAAAATCAACTTAATGAGAAAGAAACTTCTAGGAAATCGATTTCACCTAATCCCTCACTATGCTTTACTCATCTAGCTAATTGAATTTACTTCTCTCTGTTTGTTAGCAATCTCCAAACTCTTCCAAAAGCCTCTTTCGATAGTCAATTGGAAACATTCTTATTCATCAATTTACACAAGAGTATGCAATTTAATAAAGCAAGAAAGCATTAAGACCAATGATTTTAATACTACATAGGTTCATACAAGTCTTTCGATCTCTATATTTACCTATGCTGAAATATTCAAGATCTATCCTATAATTCCCTCTTTCGACAACAAATCACAAGATTAAAATCATCTAATTAATGGCCAGTTAATTAGAAGCAATAAGCTTAGAATAAATCAGACAAACATGAAGAGAAATTGTTCAAATTAACATAGAAAAGCAAGCATAGTTCGGAACTAGATTACATTGTTTTCCTAGAATAAAGAAAGTTTAGTTCATGCTAAAAATTAAATCCAACACAAACGAGTTCACCATAATTTTTTCTAAGAAGATTGGAAAGAAAAAGAATGCTCAATAGATCTCGTTCAGCCTCTGTTCAGTTCAGCACCCCTTCTTCTTTTCTCCTTCTTTTCTTCTTGTTTCAGCGTCTTTTCTTTTTTTTCTGCTTCTATTTTCAGCGCCCCTCTTTGTTTCTTTTCAGCCTCCCCTTTTGTTTCTTTTCTTCCTGCCTTTCTTTTCTTTTCAGTTCACGTGTGCCCTTTTTTTCAGCCCAAAACAATTCTCTCTTCAGCCCAAAAACATTTTTTTCAACCCAAAACGTTTTTGCTTCAACCCAAAACCTTTTTTTCAGTTCAGAACGTTTTTGCTTCAGCCTTTTTTTCTTTTTGTTGGTTCTGTTTTCAGCGCACCTTTTCTTTTTGTTCAATGCCTCCTTTTCCTCTTTCTTTTTCAGCGTCTCATTCTCTTTTTCTTGCCAACTTCCAAGGCCAAAAATATTCTCTTTAGATGCTTCACATTTCTTTTATTTGAATAAATCTTTATTTTCTTCAAATCTGGAATAAAATTTAAATAACAAAAATCAAGTCTAAAATCAACAAAATAAATAAAATTAGACTAAAGTTTAAAGTTGAGAAGTGATAAATTATGCCAAATTATGCAAGTCATCACCTAGATTGCTCTGAATGCTTGAAGAATCTTCCTTGGTGCGGAGGTGTTATACGAGGTTATGAGTAAAGGAAGACGTCGCTTAACTGTAGAGGAATTCTTCCACTATTACTGTCCTTCTGAAATTATCAAGTCCAGGGGCATTTACAGCTTCCTACCAGGGAAATCGGCGCTTAGGCTAATATACAAGACCCCTGACTCCAACCAGAACTGGAAGAACCGGTACTTCTTTATCCAAGGAGACAATTAGGTGTGTCACCCTCATAAACGGGAGGACATGGCCCTTGTTGATAGAACTGGGGGTATAATGCCTCCGTCTGGTATGTGTCTATCTATTTAATTTGCTCGTCTATTTATTTTGTCCGTATTACTTGCTCGTCTAACTATCTCTTGTTGCAGCTCAACACCGTCCAAAGGTTGATCTTGAATAGTGGAGCTCCTTAGAGAAGATATTTAGTATTCGTCTAGAAGAGAGGACTTGGAAGAAGCTCGTCACTTTAGACACCTTGCACTGGTATTGTGAAGGTCCTGAGCCAACAAAAACCGTTTGTCACTACGACGCATAAGCACGCCAACGTGAGTCCATCGCTCATTTCTCACTCTTTTAGCTCTTTCTTTTGTAATTTTTGTCTAACTCTTTCTTACTGTTCCCTTTGGCACAGAAATGGAAGACGGCAAGAGAAGGGCTTACTTCCGTCAACAAGCTGCCATGCAGGCAAAGAAAAAGTAAGAGGAGGGCATGCCTCTTACTGGGGTGACAGGCCCCATCAAGCCGTTTATCAAGAGGAAACCAATGGACAAGGTCGACCATCCAGCAAAGAAGCTGAAGGTGGTCCCTCCTACTGTCGGGGATTCGCCTCCAGCTACCAAGCCACCCCGTCATGGGACTGGGAAAGGCTTAATGACGGCCAAAGGCCCCGTCACTGAGCAACGCCCCCCTCCTCCGCGAAGATTTGCGATATGCCTTTCGCCAACTCTCGTCCATCATCAAGGACAACGATTACGAGGAATTGGGCAATCATGCAACGAAGGCTATGGGGGAAACCGGCCTCTTGAGCTTGGCTTAGGTGTGTGACCGTCCCCTTTTTCCTTCCGTCCTCTTTCCCTTCGCCTTTCAATTACCCTAATTTCTAACCTTGTGTTTTACTCTTGCAAGGGGTCCTGATGATGAAGGGGATAATGGACCATTGTATGGCCTGAGAAACGCTGGTTGACCATCTAAAGGAGAGGGTTGAGGCCGCAGAGACGAAGTGGAGTGAGATTAAGACCTTGTGGGAAGTTTAAGTCAAAAAACTTGTTGTAACGAGGAAGGCCCTGGAAGAGTCGAAGGCTCAGACTGAGGCGCTGAAAAAGGTACTCAAAGACAAGGAGAGGGAGACCTCCTCGTTAAGGAAGCAAGTCAGTCAGGCCAAGGAGGACAGGAAGACGGAGTTTCGCAACTCCGACAGTTTCCTCTCCGAACTTGGTGGCTGCTATGCTAACGGCTTCAATGAGTGCCTTCGTTAGGTCAAGGCTCTCTTTCTCGACTTGGACGTGTCTTAGGTCCCCTTGGATGACGTGGCCTAGACCCCAACCAAATCCATTGAATCTGAAGGCACCAACGAGCTATTTGAAGGTGGTCCTACTTCCGACAATCATGGTGACGGAGGGGCCGCTCCCCAGGAAGGACAAGCTCAATCCGTCGACGATGAGAACCGTTCAATTGAGGAGGCCAAACCAACGAAGAAAGTAGTAGACGAGGAGGCCCTTGTTGACCAGCCATAGATTTTGAAGTTTTTATTATTGTCTTTTTTTCTTTTTTCTCTTTTGTTGTTTCTACTGTAAAAATCTTTGGGAGAACAATATTTATGCAATTTTTAACGTTGCCCACGGTTTTTTGGCTTTGGATGTAAACATTTTCCTTCCATGGGCTTTGTATCCATTATCTTTTTTTTATATCCATCACTTTACTTGCTTGTTTGAACATGTTTTTGTCATTATATTTCAATGTCCATGTAAAGTTTAGGTGGGATCAAAAACACTTGCCCGTTCCCTTTTGGGATCCATCGTGTGTAGGATAATTTTCACTTGTCCGTTCTATGGACTTAGAGATGTTGGACCCTTTGTATCTTTTGTTCGTTCGTCCATAAACTTAGCAGTTTTTTGGACGTCTGTTTATATCCATCCGTTAGGGGGACTTATATCGCGTGTTGCTGTCCGCTCACCCTGTGGACTTAATAATTTTTTTTTGAATGTCAGTCGTACCCGTCCCCTATACGGGTTAAAAAGTTTGAAGGCATCCCTTGCGATGCCTTCGTCTACTTAAGGGCTTTGTAAATTTCAAGACATCCCTTGGACTCCATCCATTTAAGGACTTAGTAAATTTCAAGGCATCCCTTGGGATGTATCCGTCCACTTAAGGACTTAATAAATTTCAAGGCATCCCATGGGATGTATCCATCCACTTAAGGACTTAGTATAAATTTCAAGGTATCCTTTAGGATCATCCGTCCACTTAAGGACTTTAATAAATTTCCAGGCATCCCTTGGATGCACCCGTCCACTAATGGACTTGTATAAATTTTAAGGCATCCCTTGGGATATATCCGTCCATTAATGGACTTTAATAAATTGCAAGGCATCCGTTGGATGTCCATTCAAGGACTTGTATAAATTTTAAGGCATCCCTTAGGATGTATCCATCCACTAATGGACTTGTATAAGTTTTAAGGAATCTCTTGGGATGTATCCATCCACTAATGGACTTTAATAAATTTTAATGTGTCCTTAGGGTGCATCCGTCCACCTAAGGATTTGGTCATAGACATGGTTTTGTAGAGATGTATATATGCACATGATATTTCTGAATAACTCCTATTATTATGATAAACACGTGCATAAACAACATTGTTCTAAAAAAATAAAAAGCTGCCCTTTGGGCTAAAAAGTATTGTAGATAATAAAAACAACTAGAATGAAATAAACTGGAAATGAGGAGTGGTCTGCATGCCATCGTCTACTGGTTGTATTTCTTTAGGTGCTCGGTGTTCCATGGATGCTGCAACTTTTATTCGCTAAGTGTCTCCAGGTGATAGGTGCCTTTCCTCTACCACGAAGTGATTCTATAAGGTCCTTCCCAATTAGGTCCTAGCTTCCCTTGGGAGAGATCTCTTGTAGTGCCCGTCACCTTCTTCAAGACGAGATCTCTAACTTGAAATTTCATGTGTCTGACTCTGGAATTGTAGTGCTTGGCCATGAGGTCCTGGTATTGTGCTAACCTTTATTCGGCTGTTGCTCTGACCTTCTCCACTAGGTCCAGTTGTAGGCGTATGGCTTCGTTGTTCCTACTCTCATCATGGTTCTCCACCCTGTAACTTATGAGTCCGACCTCAACGGGGATAACGGCTTCGCTCCCGTATGCTAATCGAAATGGTGTTTCTCTTGTAGGTGTTCTAGTCGTCATCCTGTACGCCCATAGTACACTTGGCAGCTCATCTGGCCATATGCCATTTGCCCCCTCAAGCTAAGTCTTGATGATCTTGAGCAAGGATTGATTTTTGACCTCAACTTGTCCGTTGGCCTGAGGGTGGGCAAGTGAGGAGTAGTGATTCTTGATCCCCAATTGTGAGAAAAAATCCCTGAACGACTCGTTGTCGAACTGCTTTCTGTTGTTCAAAACCAAGACTCTAGGGATCCCATACCTGTAGATGATGTTTCTCCAGACGAAACTCCGTACTTTTTCTCCATGATGGTGACTAGGGCTTCAACTTCCACCCATTTGGTAAAGTAATCTATGCCGACCACTAGGAACTTTAGTTGCCTTATTGCTATTGGGAATGGGCCCATGATGTCCAACCCCCATTGAGCAAAAGGCCATAGGGCCGTCATCGGAGTGAGCTTTTCTGTTGGCTGTCTGATGATATTGCTGAACCTCTAACACTTGTCACAAGCTTCGACATAGGCTTCGGCATCCTTCTGCATGATAAGCCAATAGTATCCTGCTCGAATCAGCTTGTGCACTAGTGATCGTGACCCCGAATGATTCCCGCAGATCCCTTCATGAGCTTCCCTCATGACATAATCGGCTTCCTCGGGGCCTAGGCATCTTAGGTACGGTCAGGAGAAGCCTCTTTTGTACAAGACATCCTTTATCAGGACGAATCGTGCTGCTTGAACCTTCAGCTTCCTTACGGCCTCCTTATCGCCAGGTAATGTGCCGTCTTTCAAGTAGGAGACTATCAATGTAGTCCAATTGCTTTCAGAACCTATCTCCTACACATCGACGCCATCTATTAAAGGTGAAAGCTGAACAAAAGAAATTACCTTATTGGGGATGAGCATGTGTTCCGCTGATGCGGCCTTGGCAAGATGGTTGGCTTGCTCATTCTCTCCCCTTGGTTTTTGAACAAACTTGGCTTAAAGGTCGTCCACCCGTTTCCTTACTTACTCCAAGTACTTCTTCATCCTTTCACCTTTACATTCGTAATCACCGTTCACCTGACTTGTGACCACCTCAGAGTTGCAATAAACAACCACACTTGTGGCCCCTGCTACTTTGGCGAGATCCAGTCCTACCACTAGAGTTTCATACTCCATCTCATTATTAGTCGTAGGGAAGTCGAGACAAACCATGCGCTCGATCTCGTCCCCTTCTGGGGAGTGAAGTACTATACCTGCTCCGCCAGCCTGCCTATTAGATGACTCGTCCGTGTGGATACTCCATTGAGGGTGCTCTCCTGCCCCTTGGCCTTCCACGTTGGTGAACTCCGCGATGAAGTCAACGACCACCTGTCCCTTCATGGCAATGCGCGGGGGTACTATGCATCAAATTCGCTCAACTCAATTGCCCATAGCGCCATCCATCCAGCGGCTTCAGGATAACTCATTGCTCTCTGTAGAGGCTTGTCTGTTAGAACAATTACTGTGTGGGCCTAGAAAATTGGTTTAAGCTTGCGAGCTACGGTCACTAAGGCGAAGTCTAGCTTCTCCATCAAGGGGTACCTTTCCTCTGCGCCTCGAAGCGCTCTGCTAGTGTAGTATACGGGCTTCCACACCCTGTCTTCTTCTCTGACTAAGGCTACACTAATGGCAGCTGAGGAGACAGCCAGGTAAAGAAATAACTCTTCTCCAACTTTGGAAGGACTTAGCAATGGCGGGGAGGGGAGATATACCTTTAAGTCCTCGAATGCTTGTTGACACTTGGCCGTCTGCTCAAAGGAATTCTTCAATGTGCGAAAGAAAGGTAGGCATTTTTCCATTGCCCTTGACATAAACCTGTTCAGCGTCGCAACCTTGCCATTGAGGCTTTGCACTTCTTTTTTGTTCCTAGGTGGTGCCATATCCATTATGGCCTGGATCTTGTCTAGGTTGATTTCAATGCCCCTCTGAGACACCATGAACCCTAGGAATTTTCCAGTCACTACCCCAAATGCGCATTTACTTGGATTGAGGTTCATGTTGTAAGAGTAGAGGGTATCGAAAGTCTCCTTAAGGTTGTCCAAATGGTCGTCTTCCAGTCGACTTTTCACTAGCATGTCTTCCATGTAGACTTGGACATTCCTCCCAATCTGATATGCAAACATTTTGTTCATTAGCCTTGGATATGTTGCGCTCGCATTCTTGAGACCGAATGGCATCACTTTGTAGCAGAAGAGGCCTTGGCTAGTGACGAACAAAGTCTTCTCCTAATCAGCCCGTCCAGTTTAATCTGGTTGTAACCAGAAAACGCATCCATAAAGCTCAACAACTTAAGTCTACCAGGACGTCGATCCACGAGAGTGGGTAGCTATCTCTGGGGCATGCCTTATTTAAATCTGTGAAGTCTACACACATCCTCCACTTTCCATTGGCTTTCTTGACGATCACCACGTTGGCCAGCCAGTAGGGGTAGTACACTTCTCGTATGAACTCTGCTTCCTGCAATTTGTGAACTTCTTCTGTTATAGCCCTGTCTCACTCCTGGGCGAACACTCTTTTCTTCTGTCGGATAGGGGGAAAAGAGGGTGATACATTCAACTTGTGAACCATGACCAAAGGGTCAATCCCAGGCATGTCTTCGTGGCTCCAAGCAAAGACATCTTGGTTCTCTCTTAGGAATGTTATGAGTGCTTGACGGACTGGTGGGTTGGCGAAGGTGCTAATCCTGGTCATTCGCTCAGGTTTGGAGTCATCAAGGAGTATCTTTTCCAATCCTTCAACGGGCTCTGCAACCGTCCGTTGTTCTTCTATGCTTATGGTCTGTAAGTGGTCGTCCATCTCCAACATTGCTATGTAGCACTCGCGCACTGTCACTTGGTCTTTATGTACCTCTCCTACTCCATACTCAGTGGGAAACTTGATCATCAGGTGATAGGTCAAAGTTACGGCCTTCCATGAATTGAGGGTAGGACAGCCCAGCATGGCGTTGTAAGCAGACAAACAGTCGACGACAAGGAATGTAACATCCTCAGTAATTTGTTGAGGGTAATCACCAACCGTCACGGGCAATGTGACCGCACCTAGAGGGTATACTCTCATTCCTCCGAACCCAACGAGCGGTGTATTGGTCGGTACGAGCCGTTTTCCCTCGATCCTCATCTGTTGGAACCCCGAGTAATAGAGGATATCAACAGAGCTTCCTTTATCAACTAGGACCCGGTGAGTGTTGTAATCCTCTACCCGTATGCTAACAACAAGTGCATCGTCGTGTGGATGGTAGAGACGTCGAACATCTTCCTTCAAGAACCCAATTATGGGGTTGTTGACCCGTGCCATCCTTGGAACAAAACCCATTAGCTAAACATTCTGAACCATCCTTAGGTAAGTCTTATGTGCCTTTTTGGACAAACCGGAAGCTGTGGTGCCCCCTACAATCATCCTTATGTCTCCTAGGACTGGCCTGGGCTGCTCGTTATCCCTTCTTGCAGCCTGCTCCTGTGGTGGGTCTACTCTTTCCTTGCTAACGAATCATTGTAGTTTGCCTTATCTGATTAGGGTTTCAATTTGTTGCTTCAAGTCATAGCATTCAGATGTGTCGTGACCATGATCCTAATGAAAATGGCAATACTTGTCTCTAGACCTCTTACTGGGATCTCCCTTCAACTTGCCAGGCCACGTCAAGGCCGTGTCGTCCTTGATCTGCATCAAGACCTAATTGATTGGGGCAGTCAGTGAGGTGAAGTTTGAGAACCTTCCAGTAGGGGGTTTGGAACGCCTATCCTCTCGTTAGTCTCCAGTTCTGGTCGTCTTTCGTCCCCTATCCTGCCGTGCATCTTCTTGCCTTTCCCTCTTCTTGGGTTTCTCCTCTCGAGCTAGTAGCGCGTCTTCTGTGTTCATGTACTTAATGGCTCGATAAAACACATCCAACATGGTATTCAGGTCATTTTTGTATAAAGAGAACGAAAACTTCCCTTTCCGTAATCCATTGGTGAACGTAGCAACAAATATCTTGTCATCAGTTTCGTCTATCAAGAGGGCTTCCTTATTAAAGCGAGTTATGTAAGACCTCAGCATCTCGTCCTCTCATTGCTTGATGCTCATCAGGCACGCAGTGGACTTCTTATACCTGTGCCCTCTGATAAAGTGCAAGGCAAACTGCGCGCTCAACTCCTTAAAGGTACTGATGGAGTTGGGCATCAATCTGCTAAACCATACCCTTACGGGACCTTTCAACGTAGTTGGGAAGGCTCGCCACATGATCTCGTCTGCCACACCTTGTAAGTGCATGAGGGTTTTGAATGACTCCAGGTGATTCAAGGGATCCTTAGACTCGTCGTAGGCTTCTATCTACTGCATACGGAACTTTGACGAAAGGGGGAACGAAGTGACGGGTGTAGTAAAGGGCGAGTTCGTCCGATGGACCAACTCGTCGAGGTCGTTTGACACCTGTCCCCTGAGGGCGTTCATCATGAAGTCCATCCGTTCCTTCATTATCTACATCTTTGCAACCATGTACGGCAGTGCCGTATCTGCGATGGATGGATGGCTAGTGTCTTGCCGCTCTTGTCTGCTCGAGGCGTTGTTGCCTTCTAGTCCTTCTTGGTCCTTTCTTTTGGCACTGGTACCCTCTTGCTCCTTCCCACGATTGTTGGGTCCTGCGTTCCTTTGGTGTAGTTGTTCCTCCAGGTCATGGTTTTGCTTAATAAGGTGTTCTACAGCTGCGGCGAAAGTCTGTACCTGTCTTTCGAGGGCAGTAGTGCATGGTTCATCTTCGTTATTGTTGTTGGTTGCCATCGAGCGAATAAGTACCATACAACTCTTTGTTTGGGAAGTGGTAATATGGCTGCTATTGTTTTCTCGATTCCCCACAGACGGCGCCAACTGATGATGCCAAAAATCGTCAGTAAGCTGCACAGTCCTTGCATGCTTTAGACAGAACCTGCGAAACAGAAATAAAGAAGACCTTATAGAGAGTACCGATGTGGTACCGACCAAATACCCTCCGAAGGTTAAGTTAGAGAGAATTTCTACAACTCTAAAGTGCCAGAGCTGGGAAAATTACGTGTACCTTGATTTGTAAGGGTTTTGGGGTTTTTATAGTAGTATAGAGCTGACCTTAATTTCTTGGGGGAGTGGGTGTTTCCTTGTAAGGAAGATCTTCATTAATATTTGCAATTTGCAGGATTATTTCCTTACAGGGATTCCTATAATTATGGTGGGGCGTGGAGCGCAAGACATTTCCATACCAAAATCCTTGGAGACTACTCATGCCACGTGGGTGCCATGTAGATGCCATAGGGTGACACGTGGCTTCAACAAATCGTCTCATTTTTATCCATTCACTCAAAAGCATCTATCCGTCTCCTTACCTTTCCATCCTGGTCGTGAATCTGTCTACCGGCTTTGTCAGACCAACTTTACTGTCTCTTTTGGTTACCTCGTCTCTAAAGTCTGACTCCGTCAATTCAATCCGTCTACCTTGGGATTTACCCCTATCACATATAATTTGCACTGTTCTCATGGACTTTTTTTTTAAGGGCATCTGAGACTTTCTCAAACCTTTTGATGATAAAATTAATGTATTTGGGGATTTTGAATGTATTTTTGTTAACTGTAAATAGGGTTTAGAACTTTTCATGTTTGGCTGAAAATGTTTGTGATTTAGAAGTAATAGAAGAAGGTAAACATCAATGGTGACAGAAGCAGGTTTCAGATGCTATTCAACAGAATTATAAATAAATAAAAAATTATATTTGAGAAAAAGAAAGGAAATATGAGATAATAACAGTAAGAATAAGAAGACATGAATTAGCATAGATTTCACTTCTATAAAAATTAAAGGGTTTCCAATAAAAATTGCAAGAGGATTATAGAGAAAGAGAGAGAGCTGTGTGAAATTAGCTAGGCAATATGCCAGGCTAGTCAGATTCTTCAAAGATTAAGCAAAACAAAGCATTACAAAGTCAGCTCCACTCACCTCAAAGACACATGTACTTCCATTCAAGTTAAAACAATGTGATGTGGTACCATCAATTGTTCTTCCTCCAAAGCCCCAAGCAGGAAAGCGCCTATCGGAATCATAAAACTGAATGACCTCCCCAACCTCCATTATAGCCTGCAAGTTTTCTTAATTAAGTATACAATGACTTCATCAATCAATGAAAATTTATTTTAAGTATATGCAAATAGAAGAACCCTAACAAAAATTTCAAAACAAAGAAACGGTTTTTTACACAATCCACAATCTCAGACATGTTCCACATATGGTTTTTTTTTTCTCTCTCTAACATGTTCTGCGTTAGTTGAGAGTAAAAGAACCAGCCAAACAACTTTGTTGAACTAAAATATGAAAATATATAACACATTACGTGGACTCCACTCTCAACGGCTCGTTTCTGACAAACATATTCCATAAGTGGCGTAACAATAGGAGCTTCTTTTGCAGCACCTAGAAATAAGTATGGAGAAACTAATAAATCTATAGGAAAAAAAATGTCTCTTAAACACAAATAATTAGTTGTGTCCTCTTTTCGTTATGACCAAACACACAAATTTACTCCACAACATTTGGACACAACCTTATGTGGTAGCAAAGTAGAAGAACTATTAATTTTTTTTTTTTTTTTTTTTGATAGGTAAAAAGACTAAAATTACTTACCTCTACAACATCATTGAAATCCTGCTTTCTGTGAAATGCACCTACATCATTCTCAATATACAAGAGATTCAGCTAAAAAATTTTGTTTAGAAAAAGATTGTCAGTCTTTCAAGGGCATGATCAACCTGTCTATAATATCAAAATAATATATGATATATATATATATATATATATATACACATTCAAATTAACACAGCAATATTCATGTCTACAATATTCCTTCATGATCAGCCAAAAACTAATACAAAATGATTTAATCAATATCCACAAAGAGTCCTCATTTATCAGAATTGCTATCCTGAATATATTAAAGACATTGTATTAATATCACTTAACAGTGCATTGCAATAAACACGCAAGTTTCGTTAAATTAAATGCAACATTTTTAGTACCTAAGAAGGCTGTGAAGAATGCATTTGTGGGCTAATTTGGGCGAACATTTCTTTCATGTGCAACATCATTTCTCTCATTTGCTCTTGATGCCTTGCATTTGATTAGGCAAGTTGCTCTTGATGCCTTGCATCTGATTGGGCTAGGGCTTGGGCAAGATTCTCTTGATGCCTCATTTCTGATTGGGCTAGTGCTTGGGCAAGATTCTCTTCATGCCTTACCTCTGAATGGGAAAGTTGGTCCATCACAGATGCAGGCAAAGTCTCCAATTCAGTAATCTGCTGGGTCGTTTCGCTTAACGACGGTGGAGTCAATGTATAGCATGAAAGGTTTGACCCACTTCTTCCTGATGGGGTTGGTCCAAAACCCACCCCACATACACGTCCACAACGCTCTAAACCCATCATTCGAGCAAGTGCATCATCTTTCGACCACAGGATTCCTTCACCACGCTTTCCTTGTAGTGATGTGTCCTCTTAATTTAAAATTTCTTTCATCCTAGCCTATTTTCACACAAGAACCAAATAACATATTACTTTCTATAAACAATTCAAACACAAAATACGAAAGAAGTAGGATACAAATAGTGCTTACGATGTTCTCTCTCACTTGGGCAGTAATAGGAGTCCTATCTTTGGTACTGTATACTTTCTCATAAACAATTGCACGCTCCACTGTTGCCCCAGTTGATTTTGCCTACATCATATAGACATATCTTATAGCTGCGTTTTAAAAATGCGGCTATAGGTCAATAGTTTAAGTTGTGTTTACTAAAAACGCGACTACAGCCCACGTGTTTTGTAGTGAGTTCTAACAAATTTAGCAGATACTTTAAGGACCCACTTCCTCCCATAAGACATAGCAAAATAAATTTGTCAAAAAATTACCCAAATCAAAGCCACATTTTCCTATTATTCAAATAAGAACAAAGCTTAAGGTTGCCATAATTCTAGAAGTCTAGCAGCCAAAAGCTAAGATTCTTATTCAAACAATGAATATTAAGGGATGTAACAGACCTTCTATATAAAATCTTGTCACCAAGCCATGCATTAATAAGAGATTTTATCTACCCCACCAAACTTACTCTTCCAAGCTTAAATTCAAGCTTCTGATATAAAAAATAGTAGATCTTAAAAGAGTCAAAGGTGCTCTTGTATGTGTGGTAATAAAAATAACACCCCCCCCCTCACCATTTCTTTCTTTTTGCTCGTACTATTATATTGTGATCATCATAATAATAATGAATCTTTTTTATTGATATTCTATTTTTGTAAGTTAGTATCTTTGATTATTCCTTCATAATGCACCACTAGCCTCCATCCTTGTATTGGAGTGAGTAGTGGACTTGAGTAAATATAAATACATTTTCAAACCCAAGTAAATAGGCTCACAAGTCCCCTTAAGCTTGCCATTCCACAATTGACATGACTTGTATGCGACTCCAGTGGGGAGTCATGCAGCTCAAGTTGAAGAAACCATGGCACCAAAGGCATGGAACTCACACACATGTACATGCACAAAGGAAAAAAAAAAACAAGAAGAAAGAATCATAAACACAAACATGAAGTCTAACTATCCATGATATTTCATCATAATGTGAGCATTATGAGGCAACATACCTTAGATCACCATGTTGTATGAAATGCTACAAAGTGTGTAGCAAATTCAATTTGAACTTGTTGAAGCCATTAAACAGATGAAGGAAACAAAGTATTCAAATGAGAACCCTAAACATCAACAAGAGATGGCTCATCCAAAAACAAATAAACAAGAAAGAGCCTCCAACAACAGTTCTCCTGATGGACGAATCATCTCAGAATTTGTCACACAATTTGATGTAGGAGATCCTTTGTGATGCTTCTCTTTTGGTCGAAATTTATCTTTATTATGCCTAAAGCCATGAAAGGTTGATTTCTCGTGAATTTCCTAGTCCATGGACTGACACTAGTTAATGTTGAAATCATTCTCAAACTCCTACAATGATGAATTGGAAATCACATAAGGAAGAAAGGAAGAGAGTAGAGATCGAGAATTGTGAAAATGAATCTTTTTATTGATAAATATCTTGCTCTGTTCCTTATATAGCAAGATCAGAATGGCGGGAAAAGTATAACAAAAAGCTAACTAACCAAATATCCTATAGTAGCTATACAAGTGTCAAAACAGTGAGTAACTAACTACTACAGGTCGTTTAACTCTCCACTAATCTATCCTACATGTAGTTTATGTACACAGCTATAGTATAGTGTTACAATACATCATACAAACTAATCAAATCGAGAATTGTGAAAATGAATCTTCTTATTAATAAATATCTTGCTATGTTCCTTATATAACAAGATCATAATGGCGGGAAAAGAATAACAGAAAGCTAACTAACCAAATACCCTATAGTAGCTATACAAGTGTCAAAACAGTAAGTAACTAACTAACTATGAGTATACCAAAACTACAGGTCATTTAACTCTCCACTAATAGCCAATTGGGGCTTTACTAGGAGGTAATTTAGTCATAACACAAATATGGTTGGCCTGAAGAGCATCAATTTCAACTTTCATTGCAGCTTGCCACAAAGGATCTTTCAAGGCTTGAGGATAGGAATCTGGTTTTTTGGCAATAGATAAGGTAATAGAAAAAACTCTATGTGGAATAGATAACTTGCTATATGAAAGAGTGGAAGAAAGAGGATAAAGAATACCTAAACTCTTAGTAGCAATGGATTTAAGTGACTGTGTGAGAGAAGTTGAGGCCAATACATGAGTAGAAGCAAGATTGCAGTGATAGTCATGAAGATATGTAGGTGGGTTATGAGGTCTAGTAAACCTTCTAACAGGTGGAGGTATAGGTAAGGAAGAAACAGTGACATCAAAAACAAAATTAGAATCAAGATTAGGATTAGAAGCAACCTGATCAAGATGAACCAAATGAGGAAACTCATCTGGAGGAATAGCAATATCAACAGAAGAGAGAGGAGGGGAAAATTCTATAGAAATTGAAGGAAAAAGATACCTTTTATTATCTGGAACTAAAGGTTGACATGGAAACATGGAATGAGTGATAGGAAGGGAAGTAGTTGTAGACTTGGACACCCAATGCTTGAAAGGAAAGATAGACTCCTTAAAGACAACATCTCTAGATATGAAACAAGATTTAGTGGTCAAATCATATAACTTGTACCTCTTTAAGCCAAAAGGATAGTCAAGGAAGAAGCAGGCCTTAGCTCTAAGATCAAATTTGGTTCTATTTCTACTTAGGGCGGAAGCAAAACACAAGCAACCAAAAGATTTAAGATGATCATAAGAAGAAGGATGTCCTAGGAGTCTTTCATAAGGAGTTAAATCATGTAAAAGAGGACTAGGTATCCTATTAATGAGATATGTGGCAGTCAAAACATAGTCCCCCCAAAATTTCAAAGGCAAATTTGCTTGAAACCTCAAAGCTTTAGCAACATTTAAAAGATGCTGATATTTTCTTTCAACCACAACATTTTGCTGTGGAGTTTCAACACAAGATAATTGGTGGATAATACCTTTAGAGGCATAGAAAGAATCAATAGAAAATTATGGTCCGGTATCAGATCTAAGAACCTTAATAGAAGTTTTGATCTGAGTAAGAATCATGTTAAAAAAAGACCGAATCAAAAAGGATGTATCAGATTTATGTTTCATTAAGAAAACCCAAGTACATCTGTTGTAATCATCTACCAAGGTAAGAAAATACTTAGAACCATTCAAGGAATGAGTGGAATAGGGCCCCCAAATATTAGCATGAATTAAATCAAAACAAGAAGAAGAAGTAATGACAGAATGATAAAAGGGCAATCTCTTTTGCTTGGCTAAAGGACAAACATTACATTCAAAAGTTTTATTATTGTTGTAAGAACTGATTTCAGGTACAATATTTTTCATCAAAGCTAATCTTTGTGAAGAGGGATGACCTAACCTGCAATGCCATAGCCTAAAAGCATCAATTATGGAAGTTGAAGTACAAGAATTGACACTATTAACAGGAAAATAAGAAGCCAACTTGGACAAAGCCTTAGAAATAGAATTTGGCAAGGCAACTTGAGAAGAATTTTGCAATGTATAGAGATCTCCTTGCTTTTTACCCAATCCAATCATCCTCTAGAGTTGCAAGTCCTGAATGAAACAATAATGGGAAAGGAAAATGCAACAACATGAAGGATTTTGTGTTAGTTTACTTATAGAGGCAAGATTAAAGGAGAAAGTTGGAATACAAAGAACATTTTCAAGAATCAAGGTAGCTGACACTTGTACAGTTCCTATGTGAGTAACCTTGACCATATCTCCATTAGGCAACCTAACTGAAATTTGGACTAAAGAAGTAATGGACTTAAAGAAGGTAAGAGAATGGACCATGTGATAAGTAACTCCACTGTCAAGAATCCAATCAGTGGAGCTAATGTGAGAGGTGTCAACAGTTGAAGAAAAAACAGAATACTCTAGGGATGGAGAGGACCATATACCTAATAGCTCATGACCTTGAAGACCAAGTGAAGGCTGTGCAATGATATTGGCAACTTGATGAGTCTCTGTAGCTACCTCTAGTGGTGCTTGAGTACCAAAATGGCATTGAGAATTCAGCAGACCAATCAATTGTTGGTATTCTGCCTTAGTCAAATTAACAGCCTCATTTGAACCATCTTCAACAGCAATAGCATTATTGGCAAAGGATGATGAACCAACTAATTAAGCCTTATTTTTGAATTTATAACCAGGTGAGTAACCATGTAGTTTATAGCATTTGTCAACCACATGTCCCATTACACCACAGTGAGTGCACTAAGGCCTCCCAGACTTGTTCTTGGAGGAACTTTTGGAATTTGCATTGCTATTCTTGCCTCCCAATGCTACCAAAATTGCTACTGTATCAATCTAAACCTTCTTTCCAGCACCAACCTTCCTTTGCTTCTCATCTTGAAGTAAAAGAGAGTACCTTACTTAAAGGAGGAATAGGTTCCATGAGTAGAATCTGTCCTCTGATTGCTGCATAGGTGTCATTCAACCCCATCAAGAAGGACATGGTGCAATCTTCCACTTGATGACCACAGGTACAAGTTCTGTAGTTAGTAAACTCATCCCAGAGTCTTTTGAATTTGGTATAATAGGCATTAATGGTTAGATGCTCTTGAGCCAAAGAACTGACTTTCTTCCTTAACTCAAAAATTCTAGGACCATTACCCTGTGAGTACCTATATTGTAAATCAACCTAGACCTCCCTTGCTGTCTTGAAATACACTACACTAGGCTACAAATCCTTTGAAATGGAATTGAATAACCAAGCCAAAACTGTGCTATTGCACTTACACCAAGCTGTGTAGCATGGATGATCAGGTGATTGGGGTTTTGGTATTGAACCATCAATAAACCCTATCTTGGTTTTGGCATCCAAGGAAATTAGTACTGCTCTACTCCAAGTATTTTAATTTTCTTCAGTAAGATGTTGCACAACAAGAGACATGCTAGGGTTATCACTACTAGACAAGAAGTAAGGACTAGAAGGATTTTCCCATGGTTGAACAGTAGGGACAGAAGTACTAGAAGCAATGTCAAACATACTCAATGCAATTGAACAGTAACAACAAATGCAATTGAGATAATAAAAAAAACATTGCCTCAAATCACATATCAACGAAAAAAACCACAAGAATTGATCTTTAAGAAATCAAGGTTCTTGATGACAAAGAATCAACTTCAAATTATGTTGAACAAACGAATCCAAGAAAAAAAACAAGATCTTGGTGAATATGGAAACAATTGCAGAATCCACAATTAAGCAATTGAAAAACCTAAATCAAGAATTTCAATATGCTATTACGTGCAGCCAAAAAATCAAGGTTTCAATTTGCCTTTCAGTGCAAAGATGAATCAAGATTTAGAAGACAAGAACTTAGTGCAAGAATCAAAGAAAGCACAGATGGAAAATTTGCTTGATTCGTGAGAAAGCACTAAGAAAACAAAAGAAAGGAAACGAAGTAAGAAGCTCAGAGAATACCAAATGAAAGATTCTCTGAAATTAGATCAGCTCTGATACCATGTTAAAATCACTCTCAAGCTCATACAATGGTGGATTGGAAATAACACAAGGAAGAAAGGAAGAGAGTAGAGATCGAGAATTGTGAAATTGAATCTTCTTATTGATAAATATCTTGCTCTATTCCTTATATAGCAAGATCAGAATGGCAAGAAAAGAATAATAGAAAGCTAACCAAATATCCTATAGCAGCTATACAAGTGTCAAAACAGTGAGTAACTAACTAACTAACTATGAGTAAACCAAAACTATAGGTCTTTTAACTCTCCACTAATCTATCCTACATGTAGTTTATGTACATAGCTATAGTATAGTGTTACAATACATTATACAAACTAATCAAATCAATCTTTAACGGTTAATATGATTTGGTTTGCAGCAACCTTGACAAGGGCCACTATTGTTTAAGAGGGTAGAAAGGTATTTTCTTAGTCAAAGAAGCAAAGTAAAATATGTCAATATGAACTTTGTTACATTTTTTAACACATATCATGCTTGGGGAATTGGTGGCCTCATAAGATATTCCACTATGAGCCCCATGAATCCTAGCACCAATATCATATTATACAAAATTGATTGTTGTCCAATATTTATTTTAGATTATGGCCTAGCCTAGCTAAAGTATGTCCTTGCATCCATTTCTTTAGACTCCATCTTTACTAAATGGCATGTGGGTTCCAGTTAGCTCAACTGGTAAAGTCTCTGATAGTTGTATAAGAGATCTGGGGTTCAATCCCTGCCTACACCAAAAACTGAATGGTGTCTTGATCTGATGATAAAAAGCTACATCAAAAGCGGACGCCATAGGTTGAAACTCTCTCAAAAAAAAAATGGCATCTTTATGGACCACAAGTTAATGAGCTATCTATGTTAATTTGCAACTTTACTGAAATAAACCATGTCCAAATAACATGAGCCATTGTGCTGCCAAATGAAGCATAACACGTTTATAACCTCCAAAAAAAAAAAAAACTTGTGGTTAATAACAACATTCAACGCCATCACCAACAGATGCTTAACACTTTGCAAACACCATTACAACATTCCTTGAAGAATAACTAACCCCAAGAACTCCTGAATATGAAACCTTCTCTCTTTGAGTTAACTTCAAAAAATAAAAATAAATAGGGGTCATTCTTAATGTGAATAGCCACTCCCAAACTATGGCTGAAAAATATTTTCCTTACCTGTATGCTCAAGTTGTATACCTCATGCCACCAACAAAAGAAATTTTCTTCAAATCCACGTCAACAACAAAAGTTTATCAACACACTTGAAAGATCTATAAAAATTGTCGCGAACGAATAAACAATGGGTGCCTATGTATCAATGTTGTTAAAAGTGTGCTTTAAGCATGTCTAAGTGTGAAGTGAACAAGCTCCATCTGGAGTTTTTTCCTCTAAAACGAAGCGCACTTTTTAGATCTTTTCTTATTAAGCACAAAGCTCACATTTGTGAGCTTTTTGTATTTTTTCTAAAAATCCTAATTTGAGTTATAGGAGTTGGATATAAATATGGTTGATTAAAAGCCATTGATTTAATATATAAAAACCAATATTGTGGTGTGCTACCATACACTTAAGCCACCCTCTTTCACCTTAACATATTTTAGAACATTTGGAACCACAACCACATTCACTCCACTCAAGTTAGCCAACCCAACCCCATAGCTCTCTCTCAACCCCACGACTCTATAGACTCAACAAGTATGTCTCTCTCTCTCTCTCTAAATTTTTCATTTCGAAACCTTTTATTTTTTACTCATTCTAAAAACCTATGAATCCTCTCTTTGTTTTTCTCTCTCTTTATTAAAATTTGCCCCAAAAACATAAATTCTTCTTTTAAAATACTTTTTTTTTTTCATTTTATTTAGGTTTTTCTCAGAAACCTACAACCTAGAAACCTAAAATAAAACTAACTCCTCTCTTTCTTAGTAGTTAGGTCATTCATGAAAAAAAAAATGAATGTATGAAATTATTTATATTTGGTAATTGTTTAGTTACTTTAATAGATGTGAATATAGCTCTAATTAAACTCTTATTGAATTTTTCTTAGGCTTATTAAGTGATTAAATCATGACTTTCAAACCCGAGCCGAACCGTACGGTCTGACTAGGTTAACCATGAACCTTTCCTAAATGCTATACTTTTAACTCTAAGAACTTGTCTATGCAAAAAAAGAAGGAAATTGTTTGAACGTGGTCCAACCACATGGTTCTAAGAACTGTGGTTCAACCACATGGTTTCGAGAACCATGATCGATTCACATGGTTTGAAAAATTCCCTACTACCCTTTGAATCTGTTCACCAAAAAGCAAAAACCTCGACAACAAAAAGAGAACGAACATACCTATACAGCTACAACAAAAACAAAAACAAGACAAAAAAGTCATGATGAGAAAAATGAGAGTGAAAAGTGGAGAAGAACTGAAGAAGCACTGGTACTGGGTTGAAGACGCAGACAGAAAGAATAACAAAAAGGAAGACAAAACATAAATTGATAAAGGTGAAGATAAAGATGAAAAGAAATTCAAAAGTGAGAAGGGTAGAAATTGAAGAGTTAGAAACTAGAAGTCGTGTGCATGAGATAGAGGCAAAGAAAGAAGTGGGGTGTAGGTGGGGATATTTAATGAAGTGTCATGTTTCACTTTTTCATTGGTTGGTAGACTTTTAAATATTTTTTCCATTCTAATGTGTGTTTTCCTTATTGTGCCACATTGTTTGCATGCATTAGCAATTTAGCATTCCACTCAAATGCGTGTTGAATTTAACAGCCGATTTTGATGATGTGCCTTTTGATGAGAAAGAGGAGAATGAGGTCATTGAAGTTTATGCTCATGAAAACGGGTGCAAAATGTAGGAAGTAGTGGCACTAGCAAAAAGACACCAAGACAAGTGGGTCCTATGGATTTATTCGTCACTCCTCCCTAAAACACCACAAATGGGAAATAATGGAAAGGGAATTTAGAAAACCGTTATTGATGCTTACAAGAAAGAGTTAAGAGAGAAAAAAAAAATGTGTTGATATAGCAAGGTGGATATATGAAACAGCAATTTCATTTAACGAAGTTTCAATTCAATCCATTGGATGATAAGAAATTGGTATGAAGCCCCCAAGTTACTATGAAGTGAGAGTTCTTTTATTGAAAAAGGAAGTGGCCCACATTGATAGTATGCTAAAGAGCCATAAATAAAACCAGACCCAATTTTTTTTTTTTAAAAAAAAACTATTATCACAATCACAAACTATATGATCTTTAGCATCAATTTCGAAAGTCATTTAAATATACATTTGAACATTGTATCCCATAACAAAAGGCTAAGATCAAAGTTTGTGAAGGTTAGCAGAAATAAGAATGAGTGAAATGATTATCAAAAAGAATGAGTGAAATAGCATTATTCCAAGGAAATTCCTTTGATTTGCCTTTCTTAGCTACACCGACTCCATTGATATGAAGTTCAAAATTCTAATCATAATCAACCTAGGCTGGCCTATAACGATCATAAACCATTGGAAATTAACTGGGCTTCAAGCCTTAACTCTTTCAAATTCAAAAGTCAACCGCTCTTTGGAACCAGTATGGGCCCAACCAGCCCATCAACACAGAACTTAACACATAAAGCGACGACGTTTTCACTTTTCCACAGTATAACTTTTCGCACAAGTCTCTCTCCCTCTACTGCATTATTTTCTCGCTCACAAAGTCTGTGCAAAAAAAAAAAAAAACTCACTCTCACACACAAAGAAGAAAATCGAAGAACAACAAAAATGGAGGCAACGAAGACCCTAGCTCACGAAATCGGAGGGATCCAAAACGACGCGCTCCGATTCGGACTCCATGGCGTCAAGAGCGACATCGTTGGATCTCATCCTCTCGAATCCGCTTATCAATCTGTAAATTAATTACTCTCTCTATTTATTTTTCTCAAATTTTATGATTTTGTTTATTGATTTTTTAAAAAAAAAAAACTTATTTCTGTGTTTGGTTACTCAGAAAAGTTAGGAGTAAAGGAAAACTAGCTAGGTTAGTTTTAGTTTCGGCGTTTGTGTATTTGCTCTGTTAGGTCACAGTTTGTGAAAATATTTTCCGAGGAAAATTTAAATTGTAGTTTTGGATAAAGAAATATATGCGATGTTGTAGTTAGAGAGCCTTGAGAATGATTCCTCATTCTTGTGATATTTATCTAGGTTAATTTCAGTTTCGGTTATATATATATATATATATATATATATATATATATATCTGTTCTCTTAGGGTTCTGTTTGTTTCTAGGGAAAATATATTTCAAGTGAAAATTTGATTGCAGAGGAAAATTTGAATGATGTTGCACAGTATGGGTCAATGTTGATAGAGCGATTGAGAATGATTCCTGGAACTATTTTCTCCAGAAAAAAAAAGGGGGATTAAAATACTGGTTTGTTTATTTATTTTTTGGTTCAAATGTACCTGTTAGGCAATGAAGACACAAGAGGAGATGAATAGGAAGATCTTGGCAAACACATATGGAAGTGCATTTCCACTGAAGATGGATCTTGACAAGCAAATTCTGTCTCGGTATGAGTTTTTCCCACTCCTTTTTGATGAACAGTTGTGTTTTTTCTTTTTCTTTTTTTTTCCTTGAAAGTTAGAAAGTGTTGAAGAGCATGCATATGGTAATGTACACAATTTTGGGGTTATTCATTCTATTGGTGATTATGATTTGTGTCTTTATTTGAGCATAGTTGGGTTTATGTTTGAGTTGAAAACCCTAACCCTCGAAGTAATTTGCATAAGAAGAAAATTTTCAAATGCCTCCTTGATTGTAGGACTATAAAATGGATGAAGATTTCATCGGCTAGGGTTCCTGACTGGAAATATGCAGTCCATAATGTTAACCTAAGAAGCATGGACATGGCAGATTGCCCTGCCTGTCCATGTGCTGTATGGTGAACTTTTATTTTTATTTTATAATCTTGACATGGTTGGGCATGATCACCACACAATGACAACAACCCTTAATCCCAAATTTTTGGGGTCGGCTATGGATTCTCAACAAATTAATTAGGGTCAACACAACAGTGAAAAAAATTGAAAAGAAAATCTATGAGGTGGCACAATCTGATCTAAATGCTCAATTGATCTCTACCTTTCTCGAATTTGTATGCCAAAACTCTCATCACTCTTGATCTGGTCAATTTGCACCTTAGAGGCTTTATTCTTGGCTCACTGGTGCTCGTCTCAACTAGGTGCAGTAGTTCTATCTTGTTGCCGTCACCAATCTCTCGAAGTCGAGTGAGTAGGTTTCTTTTTTGGTTTCAATTATGCTTTCTACTCTGTTCTTCATAGTGGCTTAGCCCTTTTTCTCCCACTAAATCACACATTTTTTTGAACAGTGTACTAAAACAATAGAATTCAAAATGTTTAATTTGTTAGTTTAATAATTTAATAGATTGAGAGTTTGGTCATAATTTTTAATTATTATTAGCATGGAATTGTAGCAGCCTGATAGTTGCAACATTGGTTATTAGTATCAATGTGCTTTGTTATCTATTATTAATTTGAAATATGTTTTTGAGATTTTGATGATTTTTACTTATTTTTTAAAACCTAAAATAAACTCAAATGTGTCTAAAAATATATATATTAATTAATTAATCGTCAAACTGCCATTGTGTCATGTCCTATATAGTAAAGAATTGTTGTATATCGTCTACGTCCATGTATTTTTATTTTTTTTCCTTTGTTTATAAACTAGTGTGTCCATGTCAGCATGCTAAGGACACTCTGCATGCGTGTCCTCAATGTGGTGGGAGGAAAAATAAAAATTTTAGTCTGTTTGGCCTCAGCTAAATTGGCTTTTTGTTGATTGTTTTTTTTTTTTTTGAAAGTCAGCTAAAGTATACTTGTACTTGAAAAAAAAGTGAGGTTTTGAAAAGTTGTACAGAAAGAAAATAAGCTCTCCTTTGAGTTTAGATATGTTTTTAAAGTTTTCAAAATTTTTTTTAAAAGTATTTTAAATATTTATATCATTCTTATTAATGTTAAAAGATTAAATAAACAAATATACCTAATGATACATGTCGTGTCCTAATTTTTGTCAAGAATTGCCATGCTGTTGTATCTTATGTCATTTCCGTGTCCATGCTTCCTAGGTTGTTGTGTTCTGTGCTTTTTAGGTGTTTATGGGTTTAAAGAGTGATACTTCAAAGAATCCCTCATGTGTATTTTGGTGCACATTTTTGTGTATTCCAACTTCTACTTTTTCTCAATGAAACTATTTTTTTCAAAAACAACCACCAAAACTTTGATTTTGAATCTTGGATGTGGATCCTCAATAGATCATTCAACTTGAATCAACTTACTCGTCTTCTTTGATATCCTTTGTACATGATCAAACCATCTCAAGCGACTCAAAAAAATTGCCACTTCTAAAGAAGGATTTTTTGAACAATCTAATCAAACCATGTGTGTAGGTATATGGCTGTTTAACGTTCTTGTTGATGTGACTTAATGTTATATGCTTTTGGATGTTAGGAGTTGAGACATGGAAAATTCCATAATAATAGTTGGTTATTATCTGTTAGCAGTTGTATCATATGTTTTTTGTGCTTTAAAAATGAGGGTATCCAAACCTCTTTGAGTATCTAACTATTCATTCGGGAGTTCGGGTGCATGCAGTTACCCCATCTCACACACTCCGGGTTATTACAGGGAGAAATTCCTTGGAAGTGGCCCCAAGATGCTAGCAAGAGGTTTCAAATCCAAGATATCATGAGGACTTAGAAACCACTAAGCCAACCCCTTGGGGTTTTGTATCATATGTTGATGGTTGGGACCTGGGGTAAATGTTTATTATGTATCCAGAATCTTTTCCTCTTGCTAGTGTCTATTTTAAAAATACACTGAAAAGAAGGATTTTGTCCAAAATTTTCACTTCTATTAGAAACAAGTGGAAGAATACTAGGATACTGCATTTAACGATATTCGTCAGACTGCAGGCATAGAACGAGAAAAGGTTATATGTTCTTTTCTTGCACCAAACAGAAAACCACCAGAACCTGTAACATAATTTGCATCAAAGGCATGCGCTTTTTCCTTTTAAGGAAAAAGAATCCCTCCCCCCCCCCCACCCCCACCCCCCAAAAAAAAAAAAGGAATTATATAATGCAATCAAATTTTCAAGGAAAATTAGTCTTTCAAAAAAAAACTGCAAAATCCTGTAAGTACAGCTAGGTTATGTATTTAAACAGGGGCTTGATTGTACTCTTCTCAAGATTAACATGGTAAGCATGTGTGTGATTAACACTGTGCACACTTGTCTAGATTTGTGCACACTTGTTGAGATTTACATGGTATTAGAGCAAGTGGTCTTGAGTTTGAACCTTTTTTCCACTCTTCCTATTAAAAAATAAATAAAAACCACGTGTTGAGTCCCACTTAAAAAGGCTGGTTGGGGGCTCACTTGAGGGAGAGTGTTAGAATAATAGTTAAATGATTAAATTTATTATTTCTTAACAGTTTAAGCTTTTATGATAAACGGTAATTTATCTTAAATTTAGCGCAAATGACCCTCTGCCACTAACTTTGGTGTCTGTTGCCAACTCTGGCATTTTTCATCACCGATGTCTACCTATAGTAACCAAAACTTTTGATGCCAGCAACCACAACCACAACCACATCCAAAAAAGGAGCCCATTTGGCTTCTTCATTTGGATTGTAGACCATATAATTCTGACATTGGTTATAGATCTACTTGTTGCATAGTGCTGCTTTTATTTCTGTGATAATAGCTGAATTTGCATTTGGCATTCAGATTCCAATGATACCTTAACCTCACTCCTTAACTTACCTCCTAGCGAAGGCCCATGGGCATGGTGAATGCATGTAAATATTTATCATTGTATGTGCAGCAAGTGTGCAACCTAACACATTTTTCTGCTTTTCTTCTTTGGGTACTTCAATTCATATCAAGTTTTATGCCCTTTAAAATTTAGTTGTTATAATCATTTCTATCAGATTTACATACATGTGATATTGGGAATATCATATGCCATTCAATGCCTTGTTCCTTTTGCGATAATTTCTTTGAAATAATTGTAGGTTCCAGAGGCCTCCAGGAGCAATCTCATCTTCAATGCTGGGTCTTGAGGCTCTTACAGGAAGCTTGGATGAATTTGGTTTTGAGGATTATCTGAATGGTAAGGAAATTCTGTTCATAAACCAACCAATTGAAATTGGGAATTCTAACCATTGCTATTCTATTTTGAAATTTTGGTTTGATCTGCTTCAATTTCAATAACTGATAACATCCTCTAGTGATTCTTCATTGTAAAGCTTTTATATTTATCTGCATCCTCTCAGTAAGTTAAAGTCTGCAGAAATGTCTAACGTCTTACTTAAGGTTTAAGCCATAACTTACCCAAAAAAAAAAAAATTTAAGGTTTAAGAGATTTTTTTGCTCATTTTCCCTGCATTTTTATATATTTTTTTTAATGAAAAAAAGGGGCTCACAAATGTGGTCACTGCCCTCATTTCCCCTGCATTCAATTTTACTTAAATATTGATTGCTTGATGCTTAGTATTTTTATTATGGTTTATTCTTGCCATTTTTCTTGAACAACTTGGCTAAATAGAAGTACAAGGGAGTTGAGTTATTGATTCTTTTGAGACTTTTGCTTAATGTATCTATAATAACTAAAGAAATGAATGAGAAATCTCTTTTTTGAAATCATGAATTAAGGTATTTCCTTGTAAAAAATGATAACTTTCTGCAAATTTCTTCATTTATTTATTAAAAAAATAAGAATAATGTTTGTGCATGGGTCTTTGGAAATTGTAGTTTGTGTTAGCAAGTAATAATTGCTTAGTTTCTTAATGGATTATTATCCCGTTCTTCATGAGCATGGAAAGGTTACATTCTTTTCAAAAAAAATTCCCCTCTAATCACTTGGTTCTTCACAATAACTTATAGATGAATATTAGAGTCATGTTGGCAGATGAACAATATGGTAATGACTAGTTTTTATTAACGCTCTGGCATGTCCTGGGTTTTAAAATTGTTCGTTGGTGCTGTTTGCAGATCCTAAGGACTCTGAGACTCTCCGGCCTCTCAATACGCATCATGGGATGGAAGTTCGTCTTGGTCTTTCCAAGGGACCAATCTGTCCAAGTTTCATATGATTATGCATTTAATTTTTGGAAGAAAATGAATCAATCAAGTGGTACTTGGTGGTGTTTAATCATGGATCTGTACTATTAAGGATTTAAATACTTTTCTTATTAGAATCTGAACATATCCTACAATGTAAGATTATCTGGTCCTATTGTTCTACTTGGTTTTTCTTTGCTAGTTACTCTCAACAAATCAACATCACCGGTTGTTCTTTTGGATCTTGATTCAGGGAAAAAAAAAAAAAAAAAGCTTTAACTAAGAGTGACTTTTGAAGTTGATACTAGTACGGCTTTTTTTAAAAAGAAAAAAAAAATTAAAGGTATATTTGGTTTGTGGGAATAGATCCTGCTGAGGAATGGGCAATGGCTATTCTATTACATGCGAAGGTGGTGGATTTGAATCCTGGTTGTTCTCGGAAGGAAGACTAAACAGTGTCATCATTGAACTGCAAGACTTTGGGTTTTTTTTTTTTCTTTTTTCTTTAAAATGGTTGTAATTATTATTTTTTATTGGCTTTAATAATTTTAAAGATTATGTTTATCCAAAAATAGAAACTCTTTCTATGCATATGATAGTTATAAAAATTATAATCCTAAAAGGGGAAAAGAAAAAGAGTTATCATGGATGGAGTTGCTTCAACTCTCGTTAAAAGAGTTAGTATAACTTTAAGAAATGTTATACTACATGATAACCTTTTTTGGATTAAATTTTAAAAAATTTATGCATAATATAACTTGAAAAAAATGTTATATCACCTAATAAATTTTTATTGGATTTAAATTTTGAAAATCTTATGTTTTTTATGTTCTTAACCTACATTCAAAATTTTGTACAAAATCAAATGTGTTTTACTATTCGATTCAAAAATTCATTTTTTATGCATAATATTATAGTACAAACATTTAATAGATACCAACATGGTAGATGCCTGGATGGTCTATTTATCGGGTCTTGGGCTAATAAGACTTAAGTTTTAGGGTTCGTTTGGTTGGAGGAGTGGAAAAATAGGAGGATGGAAAATTGTGAGAGGATGGAAAATATTTAGTTTTCCCTCATGTGTGTGGTTAGAGGGATGGAAAAGTAAGAGGGTGGAAAATTCTTTTATTTGGTTGAAAAGAAAAGTGGGAGGATAGAAAATGCAGTTTATATAAATTGACTATTATACCCTTGTTACATAATAGGTAAGAAATAGATTTATTTGTACTCATTAAATAATATAAAATTTACCAACAATTATATTTTTCAATGAAAGTGTTACGTCCATAACATTTTTCGCAATACTTTTACAACAAAATTTATGTGGAAAGTTGTTATTAGTTCTAATTTGAACCCAATACTGAAATTATTTTTTTACTCACCAATATTAACTAATAACAATCTGTTACTTAAAATTTATTGTGAAAATATTGTGGTAACATTTCTCAATTAGGATTTTTTATTCTTTATATTATTTCTCTTTTCTCTCATTTCATTTCATCCATACGTTTTTTTTTTTTTTTTTTTTCATACACGTTTGTCCTTATCTCTTTATCTTCCCCTTCTTTTCTTTCTTTTTCTCCCTCATTCAAGAAGTGCTCTCATTCTCTTTTTTTTTTTTCTCCAGCTCTCACTCTCTGTTTTTTTTTTTTTTTTTTTTTTTTTTTTAATTCTAGAACAACCGTTGTGTTTGTGAAGAGGGTAGGTGGGAAGGGCATTTGTGTAATTCCACGATGAGAGCACTTTCTCTCCATAATTTTCCTCCCGATTTGGGAGGATGTAAATTGTGGGCCCGGGAGAGAAAATTTTCTCCCGGTTTTCCATCCTCAGCATTTTCCTTCTTTTGCCAAACAGTGAAAAACACTGTTTTCCACCCTATTTTCCTCCCTTTCTTTTCCATCCTCCCTATTATCCCCCTAACCAAACACAATGTTAGGTTCAAGTCTTCCTCACCTTCACTAGAGAGTGTGTTGGTAAAGAGTATAAGAAGAAAATGTGATCAATTAGTAAGTTTGTCAAAATTTGCTTTTAATAAATAAAAAATATTGATTTTTTTTTTTTTTGGGTAGAAAGGGAAATGCATTAAACTAAATAGCAGTTACAGAACGTTCATAAACCATCCCAGTGGAGTCCAGACTAAGTAAAAAGGCGACATTCGCCGGGGGTTCTAAGAAAACAACAAAATCTTGTGGGAGTAAGGCCCCCCTCCTAGCAAGCACATCGGCATATTTATTTGCCTCGTGATAACAACGTTGAATTTGAACCATAGGAATTTCTCTCAAACCTGACTTATAATCACTCACTAAGGCATCTATGCTATTTTGATTACAATCTTCCTTTTGCATCAATTCCACAATAAGCTTTGCATCAAGCTCGAGAATCACAGCAGGGAGTTTAAGGGAAATGCATAACCTGATACCATCTTTAAGTGCCCAAAGCTCTGCAGCAACACTGGTTGTATGCCCAACAGCCCTCGCGAAACCTCTAATCCATTCCCCTTTGTCGTTTTGGATAAAAAATATTGAATTGTATAATATTAGTTAACATTACACTATATGTATATATATATAATTGGGATGCGAAATATCTTTATTATCATTGTTTTAGTAAATTTAAAACAAGCATGCGTGCATATAATGATATAAACACACTCGTATTTGTTGCTATCTATATACTTGAGATGCGAAAATGTTTGCTTTAAATTTTGACATGCGTATTGATTTAGAAAAATAGGTCATGATGTTAACTTTAAAAATATCTATTTTAGGACAACTGAGTTCCATATTGTAGGGACACAATTTTTTAGGGCCCAGACCCTTGTCGTTCGAAGTCTTGACCCAAGAATCCCAACACAATGAATGTTGTAGAGTATGGGTTAAAGAACTTTGTTTAAGTAAGTTTAAACAGTTTGTTGCATGGGTTAAGGGAATACATGAACAAGAACAAACGCCACTATGCCGGAAAGTCCCCAAGAATTATAGGGCTAAAGACTTCATTCATGGATACAGATCAGTACAATAGGATTCCTCTTAATGCTATAGTATTCTCCTTTTTTTCTCTGTCCCTTTCTCTTGGGGGACTTCTACCCCTTATATAGGCCCTTTTCAGTCATCTGGACTTCACACTTGTTGATCATCTAAACCCCCACTTGAGCACCTGTCCCATCAGACACCTCTCTCAGTTCTTTGTGAGTTGCGGTAGCCAAGGTAGCACTGTTCAGGGGTCTTCTCCACATTAATGCGGCCAGGGGAGTAGTTGTAATGCATTTAATGTGGTGGTGGCAGCCTTTGCTGAGATATTTCGGGTTTCCTTCCTTTTTACGTATTTAGAAGATGGGCTGTAGTGGCTTGGACGTACCTTTGCTCCGGATTTTCAGTATCCGAGGAGAAATTACTCCTCGGACATGTTTTCTTTCCCCCAGTGGGCCTGAATAAGGATTGCTTGAGTCACGCTGGCTCTTCGGATGGTCTGCGTCCTCGGAAGGGCCTGGGCCCAGCCTGTTATTTTGGGCCGGTCCCCACAATAGCCCCTCAAAACTTCGGTTTTTGATCTCTTTCCGAGGAGAAAAACGGGGTTTTGATATTATGAAGGAGGGAATTAATTAGTTCCTGATTCACACGTGTGAGGACAGTTACTTTTGACGCGCTACAATTTACGAGGTGCGGCTATTCTCTCCAGGCGGCTTTATGTCTCCCTTATCTAACGGCGAGGCGCAGATCTAACGGCTGACATTCTTCCCAGAGTTCTTGAGTGGGAGCGATTTCCTCTTTCCCCCTTGCTATATAAAGCCTTGAGGAGACTTGTTTTTCCTTTCGTTCACTAACAGATAAGTTCAAAGAACTCTAGAGAACTCCAGTGCCCAGACACCCACGAACATCCCCGACCTTCGAAATTCTGTAACTATTTCTGTGAGGTGTTCTTCCCCGAAGAGATTTCTAAGTGTTTCAGAGATTGTCGCAAGGACACCCGTAAGTTCTACTTCCTTACTGTAGCCTCAATTTCACCTCGGCCAACCTCCTCGGTCCATCGGTTCGATTAGATGGGTAGATTCAAGTGTCTAGTAGATACTCCGGCCGCCATGGAGGCCTTTAGGGCAAAATACCGCATCCCGCAGGGGGTGGTTTTGGAGTACTGTCCTCCAGAAGGAGTGCTGACCGATAGGCAAGTGGGTGAAGTAGTCATTCCTATGATTGCTTTTATAGAAGGAGGAATGACGCTTCCCATGTGTAGTATTACTTAGGACTATTTGCGTAACCATAGATTGACACCGTACCAGTGCGCTCCCAACTTGTTTAGGATTTTAGGCAGTATAGATGTCCTGAACAAGCGGATGAATTTAGGCCTTACATGGCATGACGTAGTTCACCTGTACGAGTGCCATCATCTCGAGAAAGCGGGGTACTACCTTAAATCTCGATCCGAGATCGTTAGGCTAATTTCCTGTCTTCCTAAATCTAATAAGGGTATGAAGGATGACTTCCTTATTGCCTCGGGAGAGTGGAGCGATGGTCCTCACTGTCCAACTCGAGCAGGAGATCCAGGTGCGATGCCTTTAGGATCAATCCCCTGGGAAGGGGGGCTTAACCCTTTTAGTATTCTTTTCCTTTAATTGAAGATAAAAAAATCTTTTTGCGATTTTAACTGTATTTTTCTTCTCGGCCGTTTTGCAGATAGAGCCCACGTCGCTCCTCGGCTAAGCCACGTAAACGTTCAGGCCTTGAACTATCTTTTGAGGTCAGAGATCTATGTTTACGACGATGGGCAACTTCGTGCGGCTCACCTGATTTTGGGCTACGAACCCTTATCCCGTGCTTTCCTAGACGTCGGCCACTCCATAAGAGCTGGTAGTCCGAGGTTGGCGAGGATCGACATGTCAATACCAAATTTTTTGGCCCAAGACGATCTTAGACCGGTCGTTCTGCCTGGTATTCAGAATCCTCAGCCAGCTGCACAACTACCTCAACAAGATAATCTTGAAGTTGCAGCGAGTGTTGAAGAAACGACCGAATCATCTCACCTTTCTCTTGAGGGGGAGATAAACGAGTTCTACTTTAAAGAGGACATTCCAAAAGCCCCCCTGATCGAACTTTCAGACGTTGAAGGAGAGCAGGATAGAAACTCCGTGGTCGGCGCCCCTCTTATTATTGCCTGCTCGGACGACTCTTCAGACGAGGAGGTATATAATATGGCTTCAAACAAGGGAAAAACTCTACGAGAGTTGATGGCCTCCCGAGGCAAAGGTCAATCATCAAAGGCGCCTTCCAAGTCCCAGACCACTACTCTTCCCCCCGTTGCTCTTCACCTCCCTTCCGATCCCGGCTTAAAAGTTAATCCGGACTTAAAGAAGAAAAGGCTGGTTGAAACCCTTGAGGAAGGCGAGGTGGGCCCCCACCCGGGTAAATAGCAAAAAACAACCCGGGAGCAGAGGGATAAAAAGGCCCCATCCGTAGAAAGTCGGGAAGAGGGGAACCGGGCCGAAGTGCGTGTTAATCCGCGCAATTGGAGCCCGAAGCTCGAGGTAGATGGGGTCGTTATTCCTTATACTGCCTCGGTCCAAGAATACAATAGGGGCCAAGCAGGATATATAGCTGAGGCCCTAGAGCAGCCAGTGCTCCTTCCCCGGGATATGGAGGCCTACAGGCGATTCTCTCAGCCTGAGCTCTTTTTATCCCTCAAGAGGGACCTTGCAATGGTAAAGTGACTCTTCTAGCCTTTGATAAAATCATTAGACCTTGTCACATTCTAAGATATCGTTTTGTTGTTTTGTGGGCAGATTACTCAGCAAGTGTTTGTGGTCGAGGAGTACTGCTGCAACAACCGCAGTTTGGCTAAAGCTGAGGCTCAATCTCGTGCCGAGGTTGAGAAATCTGTAGGGTCCCTTAAGCAGGAGAATTTTGAACTTTCGGAGAAGTTCAAAGAGGCGGAGAAAGGCCGCAAGAGCGCTTTGGCTGGATTGAAGAACGCTGAAACCCAAGCCGAGGACCAGCACCAAAAATTGCACGTGACTGAGATCAACCTTGCCACTGAAAGGCAAACAGTGTTGGATCTCAAGGCCGCGTTACAGAAAGCTGCGGAGGAGGTCCGGCTGGCTAAAGAGGAGGCTCAGCTAGTTCGGGAAGCAGCCGAGGCTGAAAAGAAGGCTTCTTATCAGCTTGGGGCGGAGGAGACTGAAGCCAGGCTCTCTGAGGAGCTTCTAGAGGTATGCAGGGATTACTGTAGCATCTCATGGGCTCATGCCCTTGATGCTGCAGGGGTTCCTACAGACTCGACCTTGAGGTTGTCCGAGAAGGTCTTCTTCCCTGCTGAGATCCCAGAGATCCCTGACGGCGCCCCTGGAGCTTTTGAGCAGGCCATGGTTATTCCTGATGCCATCCCTCTGCTTGATAAGGCCAAGGATCCTGCCAAAGAGTCCGTCTCCGAGGGTCCTGGGGCAGATTCCCAAGCCAAAGAGGTTCCTCTTCCTCAGCCAGAGCAGAAAGAGAATTCTCCTGCTGAGGCTTAGCTTCTAGGGTTTTTATTACTGTATTTTCTTTAGAACGGGAGTTGTCTTATTTTTGTTCTTTTGTAAAGACTTCCCTTTGTATTGATCTCGGCTTTTTAATATAAAATGTTGATATAATTTCACTATTTGGTTCAAAGTTAATACTACTGTTCCTCTAGTTAATGTTTGCAACAATCCTTAAGATTCTATCAATATAAACAAACAAGAAAGGGCAGTGCCGCGCGGCGAACTTAGAACAAAAAATGCTATTATACGAAATTACGAATGTACCTTAAAATTGCACAGGAGTCCTGAGTTGTTAATTTCCCCTAAGTCTGTGGTCCGAGGAGCCATGTAGAACTTAGGTTCTGTTTAAAACTTGGATAGATGCCTTAAGTTGTTAATTTCCCCTAAGTCTGTGGTCCGAGGATCCATGCAGAACTTAAGTTCTGTTTAACATGAATAGATGGATTAAGTTGTTAATTTCCCCTAAGTCTGTGGTCCGAGGAGCCATGCAGGATTTAGGTTCTGTTTAACACGAATAGATGCCTTAAGTTGTTAATTTCCCCTAAGTCTGTGGTCCGAGGAGCCATGCAGGACTTAGGTTCTGTTTAACACGAATAGATGCCTTAAGTTGTTAATTTCCCTTAAGTCTGTGGTCCGAGGATCCATGCAGGACTTAGGTTCTGTTTAACACGAATAGATGCCTTAAGTTGTTAATTTCATCTAAGTTTGTGGTCCGAGGAGCCATGCAGGACTTAGGTTCTATTTAAAACTTGGATAGAAGGAAATGGACCAATGAATATGCGATGATCACGAAACAAAACAAAGGCAAAGCCATTTTCATTAATGATAATATCTTCTTAGATTATTTACATTCCACAGGCGGGGTACAGTTTTTTCATCTAAGTCTTCTAGGTAATAAGCACTTATTTCGGCCACAGATGTGATGCGATACAGTCCTTCCCAGTTGGGTCCCAGCTTGCCCCAAGAAGGGTTCTTGGTGCTGCCAAGAATCTTTCTCATCACGAGGTCACCTGGACTTAAGGGTCGCAGCTTTACATTAATATCATAGCCCTGCTTTAACTTTTGGTGATAATAGGCCATATGGATCATCGCTTTTTCCCTTTTTTCCTGAGCTAAGTCTAGACTTCTCCCCAGTAACTCGTCATTGTCTTTTGGGGTAAAGGTGCTAGATTTCAATGTGGGGAAGCTGGCCTCGAGTGGGAGTACGGCTTCAGCCCCATAAGTCATTGAAAAAGGAGTTTCTCTCGTTGACCGTCGCGGTGTCGTTCGATAGGTCCATAAAACGTGTGGTAGCTCTTCCACCCACCTCCCCTTGGTATCATCCAACCTCTTTTTCAGCCCGCTTACTATGACTTTGTTCACGGCCTCAGCTTGCACGTTACCTTGGGGGTAGGCAGGAGTGGAATATCGGTTTGTGATCCCAAATTCGCAGCAGTATTCCCTGAAATTTTTACTATCAAATTGAAGACCGTTGTCTGAGATGAGGGTGTGAGGGGTTCCGAAGCGCGTAATGATATTTTTCCAAATGAATTTCTCGGCATCCACGTCCCTGATGTTGGCCAAAGGTTCAGCCTCTACCCATTTGGTGAAATAATCGGTGCCGACTATTATGTACCGCTTATTCCCTGCTACTTTTAGGAAAGGGCCGACAATATCAAGGCCCCACTGAGCAAACGGCCAAGGACTAGAGAGGGGGTTAAGGACTCCCCCCGGTTGGTGGATATTTGGGGCGAATCTCTGGCATTGATCACACTTCTTTGCATATTCTTGGGCTTCTTTGCATATTCTTGGGCTTCTCTCTGCATATTCGGCCACCAGTACCCCTGGGTGAGTGCTCTGTGTGCTAGCGATCTTCCTCCCGTGTGACTCCCACAAATTCCCTCATGCAGCTCTTCAAGCAATGACTCTGATGCCTTGGGGAGTATGCATAGTAAGTATGGCCCAGAATAGGAGTGCTTGTATAGCTTGTGGTCCTCTGACAACCAAAACCGAAGAGCATTCCTCCGTATCTTCTCGGTGTCCAATTTCTCTTCGGGTAGTACATCATCTTTGAGAAAGTTCACTATGGGATCCATCCAGCTCGAACTCCTTTTGACTTGATGGATTCGGACGGTATCCTCCTTAGCTATACCTGTCTTGCACAAGTCTTCAACAAGGATTACTCGGGGTAGATCATGTGCAGAAGATGTGGCTAGAGTGGCCAGCGAATCTGCATGTGTATTCCCACCTCTAGAGACATGGGTTAAATTAAAAAAGTCGAAGTTTGATTGCAGGCGTTTGACTTGATTGAGGTATTCCTACATTCTTGCATCCCTAGCCTCCATCTCGCCCCTCACCTAGCCTACGACCAGCCTGGAGTCCGAGAACGCTCCTAACGCTTTTCCGCCCATTTTTCGCACCATGACCATTCCTTGCAGCAAAGCCTCGTACTCGGCCTCATTGTTGGTAGCCGAGAACCCAAGTCTTAATGACTTTTCAATAGTAATCCTCTTGGGCGATATTAGAACTAGCCCTACCCCTGATCCTTTTTGGTTTACCGCGCCATCCACATAGACCTTCCATCGCGAGATTCCTTGCGCAAAGACCATGCCAACCGATTTTCCATCCATGTTTTCCTCCTCGGTTACTGCTTCTACAGCGGGCTCAGCAAACTCAGCGACTAGATCCGCGAGGACTTGGCCTTTGACAGAGGTTCTAGGCATGTATTGAATATCGAAAGCCCCTAGAAGCGTACTCCACATGGCAATTCTTCCTGTGTAATCGGCGCTCCGGAGCACCGATCGGAGGGGGAGTTGAGTCAAGATAATGACCGTGTGTGCCTGAAAGTAGTGGGGAAGTTTTCGCGTTACATGTACTACCGCAAGAATTGCCTTTTCTAGTGGTAGGTAGCGTACTTCAGCTTCGTGTAACGATTTACTTACGTAGTATACCGGTTGCTGTATCCCATTATCCACCCGTATCAATACTAGGCTTACAGCATGAAAGGCCACTGCTATGTATGCGAACAGGACCTCGTCGGCCTCAAGACTTGACATGATGGGTGGCCGTGACAGGTATTCTTTAAGTTTCTGGAAGGCTAGTGCACAATCCTCGGACCATTCAAATCTTTTCCACTTGTTTATTAAGAGGTAGAAAGGTCGACATCGGTCTGCGGATCGGGAGATGAACGGATTCAACGCAGCGATCATGCCAGTGAGTTTTTGCACTTCTTTCGGATTCCGAGGAGCCTGTAGGCTATTAATCGCCTTGATTTGATCTGGGTTTACCTCTATTCCTTTGTGAGTTACCATATAGCCCAGGAATTTCCCAAATCCGACCCCAAATAAACACTTGGAAGCATTGAGCCGCAACTTATGCTCCCTTAAGATGCCAAAGATGATCTCCAGGTCTTTCACGTGCTCAGATACCACCTTGCTTTTTACCACCATATCGTCTATGTAGACTTCAATAACCTTGCCTAGCTGAGGTTCGAACATTCTGATCATCATCCTTTGGTAGGTTGACCCTGCGTTCTTTAGTCCGAAAGGCATCACCTTATAGTGGTAGTTCCCGACGGGTGTCATGAACGCCGTTTTCTCCTGATCCTCTAGTGCCAGTGGTATCTGATGATAGCCCTAGAAGGCGTCCAGGAAGCTCATTTGAGGGTAGCCTACAGTCGCATCTACCAATCGGTCAATTCAATTCGGGCATGCCTTGTTCAAGTCTGTGAAGTCCACGCAGACTCGCCACTTCCCCGTTTTCTTTCTTACCACTACCATATTTGCCAGTCATTCGGGGTAAAAGACTTCTTTGATAGCCCCTGCCCTTTTTAGCTTCGTCACTTCGTCTCTAACGGCACTGGCATGTTCTTTCGAGGGACGTCGGGGTGGTTGCTTCTTTGGAATGGAAGATGGGTTAACATTCAAATGGTGACAAATGAGACTAGGGTCAACCCCCGGGGCATTGTAAGTGTCCCATGCAAACACATCAACATTTCTCCTCAGAAACCCGACCAGTTCCTCTTTCTCTTGAGGAGGCAACTCCGAGCCGACCTGGAAAAATCTCTCTGGGTCATCGTCAACGGTAAATCTTTCCAAACTTTCACACCTTATCTCCTCGGCTGGCTCACTGACTTGCCCTGCCGAGGTGGTTGATTGCTATAAGTTTTCAGAAGCTGAGGATTTGGCATTGGACCGGCGTGAGACGGCGGCCACCATACATTGCCTAGCCATGGCCTGATCTCCACAAATCTCTTCCACTTGGCCTCTGGATGGGTATTTTACCTTTTTATGAAGTGTAGAAGATACGGCGTCCAGGGCATGGATCCATGGCCTGGCTACTATCGTTGTGTAGGGCGAGTAGGCATCGACCACGATAAAGTCCACCTCCACCACTTCTGATCCGGTCTGTATGGGTAATCTGATCTGCCCTTTTGGTACAATAGTCTTCCCTTCGAAGCTGATAAGGGGAGAGTCATAAGCCGTCAAATCCTCCGACCTTAAGTTCAGCTCCTTGTATAGATCAGGGTACATTACCTCTACTGCGCTGCCAGGGTCTACCAGTACCCTTCTTACATCGAAACCTCTGATTCTAAGCGTAACCACTAAGGCATCATTGTGAGGTTGGATAGTTCCCCTCTTATCTTCGCCCGAGAATCCTAATATTAAAAAGCTTCCCTTCTTGGACCTTTTAAATTCTCCTTCCCTGTCCTCGGCGGAGAGCCGAGCCACGGACAGCACCCTGGAAGAAAATGAGCCGGTTCTTCCTGGAGCGGTGAGGATGACATGTATCGTCCCTGTGGGAGGTCTTAATGACACATCTTTTTGAGGCTCTTGCATTGCCTGGCCCAGATGACCGCTTGAAGGGTGTAAAAGGTGACGTAACTTTCCCTCTCGAACCAGCTGATCTAGGTGATTCCATAAATTCCTGCAATCCTCAGTGGTATGCCCATGGTCTTGATGATAGTGACAATACAGGTTTTGGTTGCGTTTCGAAGGATCCCCAGCCATTTTTTATGGCCATCTGAAGAAAGGTTCGTTCTTGACTTTCTCCAGAATTTGCTATACTGGCTCTCTGAACACGGCATTGACCGTTTGCATGTTGCTTTGTCCAGCCTGCCTCGAAAAATCTCTCCTCGGCTGGTTATGGTTATATTGTTCCGAACTGTGATCATTTCCCTTGGGGGGAATGATCTTTTCCTTTCCCTTTCCTTGCAGCTGGTCCTCTTCCACCCTTTTGTATTTGTCAATCCTGTCCATCAGTTGGCGAACGCTGGCGACGAGTTTACCAGTTAGAGACTTCCTTAGGCCGTGCTCGGTGGGGAGACCACTTTTGAACGTGTTGATGGCGACGTCATCGTGGTTTTCATCCATCTCGTTATATATCTCCCAATATCTATCTGAATATGTCTTTAAGGTTTCCCCTTCGTGCATGGATAAGGACAATAATGAACTCAGGGGTCGAGGGACTCTGCTATTTGTAATGAAGCGAGAGCAGAAAGCCTGAGTGAGTTGTTTATAGGAATCTATGGAGCTCGTCTTCAAGCTATTGAACCATCTCATCGCTACGAGTCCCAAGCTGGACGGAAAAACTTTACACATCAGAGCCTCATCTTGGGAATGGATAGCCATTCTCTGGTTAAACTGGCTTACGTGCTCTACGGGGTCTGCTCAGCCGTTGTAGATGATAAACATAGGTTGATGGAAGCGCTGGGGTAACTTAGCCCCCTCTATCCTGCGCGTTAAGGGTGATCTGGAGATCTGATCCAATGCCTTGTTCATGGCGTCATTACCTAATCCCTCGCCAAATTGGCTCTCATACCCCCGTGCAAGGTGCAACTCCTTCTCGTAAGAAAAAGTTTCACTTGGGGGAGTTCTCGACCTTCGTCTGTAACTGACGTCCTCCTCCTCATTAGAGGACACATCCGAGCTGGAGAGAGATCGCTTTTGTCGTGCACGGCGCAACTTTCTTTTCAGGTCTTCTATCTCTCGTTGCATGGCCTGATGATTGTTTTGTCTTCGGGATACATGACTACCCGTTTGGATATGGCTTTGGCTAGTCTGGGTAGTATGTACGCTTCCCTCATGATTTCTTCTATTACCTGGATTTGTTCCCGGGTTGGGAGGATTATTTTGCCGTTGAGACCCAATAGGTTCCGTTAGTTGAGGGTCAGCTTGGTGGAGATTCTCCTGGTGTGGACCTAATTCTGCCATGCTTAACCGTCGTACTTACTAACACCTAAGTTCTTCCCACAGACGGCGCCAATTGTAGGGACACAATTTTTTGGGGCCCAGACCCTTGTCGTTCGAAGTCTTGACCCAAGAATCCCAACACAATGAATGTTGTAGACTATGGGTTAAAGAATTTTGTTTAAGTAAGTTTAAACAGTTTGTTGCATGGGTTAAGGGAATACATGAACAAGAACAAACGCCACTATGCCGGAAAGTCCCCAAGAATTATAGGGCTAAAGACTTCATTCTTGGATGCAGATTAGTACAATAGGATTCCTCTTAATGCTATAGTATTCTCCCTTTTTTCTCTGTCCCCTTCTCTTGGGGGACTTCTACCCCTTATATAGGCCCTTTCAAGTCATCTGGGCTTTACACTTGTTGATCATCCAAACCCCTACTTGAGCATCTGTCCCATCAGACACCTCTCTCAGTTCTTTGTGAGTTACGGTAGCTAAGGTAGCACTGTTCAGGGGTCTTCTCCACATTAATGCGGCCAGGGGAGTAGTTGTAATGCATTTAATGTGGTGGTGGCAGCCTTTGTTGAGATATTTCGCGTTTCCTTCCTTTTTACGTATTTAGAAGATGGGCTGTAGTGGCTTGGACGTGCCTTTGCTCCGGATTTTCAATATCCGAGGGGAAATTACTCCTTGGACATGTTTTCTTTGCCCCCAGTGGGCCTGAATAAGGATTGCTTGAGTCACGCTGGCTCCTCGAATGGTCTGCGTCCTCAGACGGGCCTGGGCCCAGCCTGTTATTTTGGGCCGGTCCCCACACATATCTTTCTCAAAAAAAAAAAAAAAAAAAAAAAACACTGAGTTCCATAATTAGTGTAAATATAATTTTATAGCTTCATAAATATAGTTAGTGAAATAAAACATGAGGTTTGAGAAATGTTATGTCCACAACATTTTCATAACAAATCTCATGTGACAAGTTGTTACTAGCTGTTACTAGTGGGTAAAAAAGTAATTTCAGTATTGGATTTAAATTAAAAACTTGCCAACAAGGATTTGTTGTGAAAATGTTGTGGACGTAGCACTCCTCGAGATTTTATTCCAATTTTAGAACCAAATATAAAAATATGAATATTTATTCTATTACAACATCTCCATCTCCTATTGAAAAATGCTAGAGATATAAATTATATTACAATATTTTTTATAAATTGCTGATATAGTGAGTTGTTATTAGTAAGTGAAATAGTAGTATTAGTGGTGAGCTCAGAGTAAGAACTGACCACATCAACAGTTTGTAAAAATGTTGTAAAATAGTTTGTGACTGTAGCATTACTAATTTATTTTCAATGAGAAGTGCTACTTCAACAACATATTTACAATAATTTTAAAACAAATCATAGATGATAATTTATTATTGATTTTAACTTGAATCCACAACTTCAGTAATAAAATTTCTATTCCTAATATAATCTTCATTTAATGTATCAAACATGCTTCTATTAAATGAAACCTTGCATAAAACTTTATCTTTTAAGCAAACTTAAACGATTCTCAATTAACATAATTTTTTTTCAAAATTTACTGAAATCATAACTTTTTCAACAATTTATTAAAACTATAAGTTATAAGTGGTGGATAATTAAGTCCCGTTTGTTATCATTGTTTACACAATAGTTTTCAGTGTTTAAACTTTAAATAACATTAAATATATTTTTACACATTTTTTTATTTTACACATACTTTTAAGAAAATACAAATAATATTATTAGAACAATATTACCAAACGGACTTATTTATCGCCACTTCGGTTAAAGTGAAAAAAAGTTATGCGACTTTAATCAAGTTTAAAAGAACAACTGTACCAGATCATAAAACAGATTCTCTCCTTTTATTACACACAGCACAAGTTGATTTTGCACCGTTGCTTCCAGTGGTACACAAAGTGCTCAGATTATCTTCCTCCTTCCGTTTCTTTTTGTTCTTCCTTATCACATAATTTTTTTTTTTTTTTTTTTCTGTGGTGCTTTTCTCTACTGTTATTCTCTGTTAGCTAGTCCAATCAAGCATCAAAATGCCATATCATATCAGTGATAAATAATGTCCCTTTCGTTGAAATAAATTCTCAAGATTAAGACAGCACCTGTCATCTCAGCCTCCTAATCTTGATATGTGGCATTTCTTGGTTTGCTAAAGCCACGTGGATACTCACCAATTTTCATTCCAATCTAATCCAAACTGTAGTGTTTTTGTTAAATTATTTTCTTATCTTTGAAAAAATAAACTAATTAATCTTTTTTTCTATCTTATTATAGACGTTTGGACCATCATACATAATTACTTTACTTTCATAATGTTAATATTGACTACCATCGACAAAATAATAGTAATATTGACCCCCTGTTTTTTTAGCAGCATTGCATCTAACTGTAGTTTCTATTCAATGTAATCAAGTATTTGAAAGTAGTGTTTCTCAAAAAAAAAAAAAAAAAGTATTTGAAAGTATTAATTAATTAGTTTTATTTTACTTAAATTTTTTAGTTTTCTTTAGAGTGGTTGAGATGTGTGAATGTACAAGTTTTTCATTTGAAATAATTTAACAAACAAATATGAACACAGCCTATATACATAATAATGATTAATGAGCACCTTAACTCAAGTGGTATTCCCAACTTTTCCCATAGAAGAGAGTTTGGTTGGATTATGAGGACTTGGCACTTTCTCACTAACCAAAAAAACTATTTTTTACATATTTTAAAGTACTAACTATACCATGAATTACTAATTGGTGTGCCTATGCATAGATATATCACATTAGTCATATTTTTTTTTAAAATTGTATTTGATTTTGTATCTATTTTTTGGATTAATTTGACCGTCTCTATGAAAAATGCAGTAAGAGCGTAGATATATCAAATTAGTCATATTTGAAAGATTTTGTATATGATATTGAATTTATCTTCTGGATTTGACAAGCTCAATGGAAAATGTAGTCAGGGCATTATTAAAGTCAAAATATTTTTTTCCAACATGTTAAAGTTAAAGTGGTACATCAATTTCACATAAATTCATTTTTTTTTTAAATATAATTTTTATAAATGGGAATAAGAGATTTTAACATTAGTTTTTTTCATAAAAAGGAGAGGTAATACCATTAACTACAAAACTTTTGACTACATAATCTCATAAATGATATATTTATGATGCACCAAAAGGCAAGACAATGCTATTGATGTCTTAGCTAAGAGAACTAGGTTGTTGTTTCCTTTATTAGTTTAGATGAAGTCTATTCCCTAAGATACTTTAATATTGTTGTTTTTGATTTTGTAGTAGCTGAATAAAACCATGTTGATTTGGTGGCGTCTGGATCAGGATGAAAAGCTAGCATTTGCGTCTGGTGTTTCCTTCTTCCTTTTTTTTTTTTTTTGTTGATACACGCGGATTACATTGTTCAGGAGACATTATGCACTGTTCACGTACTATTCACACACTGTTCACGAGACTCACAATTACTTTATTCAGAAAAAAATTAAAAATGGGTCCCACGACATCATTCATACATTTAAAAATTATTTTGCTACAATGTTTTCATTTTTCAGTTTTCAACAAAGTAAGTGGTATCCAAACGGATCCTTGATCCTAGGGAATATATATATATATATATATATATATATATATATATATATATATATATATATGTACCAATAAAAATATGTGTATGATTGTTATCAAAGTTGTGAAATATTATTTTATACTATTTTTTTGACAAATAAAATCATGAGTGTTTCTATAGATTTATTGATACATCAAATCCAAAGGTTAACTCAATTGATAAGAGAACTCAATTGGTAAAGTTTCTTATCATTAAATAAAAGCAATAATCATGAAGCGGAATCTATAAATTAAATTAATTATATTGTATCTACTAAAAGAATTAAAAAAAAAACCCCAAAGGTTATGGTCTTTTCTTCCCTATTTTTTATTTATTTTTTTATTTTGACTTGCATTTGTATTTTTTAATTCATACAAGTCAAAATGGTAGTCGAAATAAATCTTATTTCATACTGATGATAAAAACAATTTTTATAGAGTTTATAGCTGAATTTTTATTGTATGTATTTTAAAAAATTAGTACAAACTATGAGGTTTGAAATAGAAAATGAATAAAAAAAAAAAGGATGAAACTTTTTATTCCATTTTATCTATATTTACCTCTCTCTCTCTCTCTAAAAAAAAAAAAAAAAAAAAAATTTACTAATTATTTTTGTAGCGCAGCTCTCCTCTCCTCCCTGAGCTCTCTACTGTAAACTCTCCACTCTTTCTCTCCCTCTCTCTCTCTCTCCCCTCCCATTTCAATAAAACCCTCTGCCAATTGCGATATCAATCCAAACCCCAAAACTTTCGACGACAATTTAAAAAAATTTCCAAGAAAACCTTCATATTTCCCCTCATAAGCCCATACCATTTTTCCCGCCACCCAAACAAAAAACAACGCTTCTCCCACCCATCCAAAAAAAACCAAAATCCCCCAAACGAATGGACCCTCGCCGAGCCTCACGCACTGTCAGCGACCCTAAGATCCGCCAAGTCGGATTCTTCGCTCCACCACCCGACCGCTCCTTCTCCGGCCCACCCGACCCGATCTCCACCTCCACCTGCACCCCAAACCCCGCCACCACCACCGCCGCCGCCGCCAACACCTCCTCTCCTCCTCCAATCTCCGACCTCTCTCCCTCCGGCAACTCCCTCTCTCCGGTGATGATCCCTCCGCCGCGTCACTCCTCCGACACCACTCACCGTCCGGTTCCCTTCCCTCCGGTTTCCCCTCTCCGCCGTGACACTCTCTCCCTCACCGTCGGAAGCTACAACAACAACAACAACAACATCATCATCTCGTCCTCTCCCACGGCGTCGTTTTACGATGAGTCGAAGGGCATTACTGTCAAGGCCAGTAGCGTCCCCGCCAGTGGCCTGACCACCGTCTCCGTCGTCAAAACCTTGCCTCCTGGTTTCACTGGTATTTCCAAAATTCGCTTCCCAAATTAACCTTAATATATTTTTTCTTTACTATTGGAACCAAAACAAAAAGAAAAGATTAATTCAAAAAAATGGTATCTTTGGTTTTGATTATTGGGTATAATGGTCAAGTTCGTTTTCACATTTGGTGACTTATTTTGAATGACGTGACATTAGGTACAAATTAATTTTTTTTTGAGACCTTTAAAGGTTGTATTATCCACCGCACAAAGCTTTTACTTTTGTAAGAGATGCAATTGGTCGGCAGGTTTACCCCCAATTTACCAAAACCCGGAACTCGGGACCTGTTGCTGTAGCTTTTGATGGATTGTAAAATGTAAATATGTAGATACATATGGCCATATTAGTTGAAAGTTTCTTGAGCTTGAGTTTTAGAGATCCAATCTTGATGCAGGGAAGCTATTTCTTTGACATGGTTTCTCTCTATACTCTATACTACATAATTGTTGTTATTATTGATCAAGAGTGGATAATGATGCCATTCTATCAATTTATGGAATACCAAGGAAAAGATTTTCAATGGTTAAATGGGATACCTTGTGTAATTTATTGGTATAACTATAGTTATTGTCAAGTTGGCCTCTATAACAATGAGTTAGGCAGTGTGTGAATAGATTGTGCCACGGCAATGAATTTTGAACTTGTAACCCCATTCCTTATTTTATCTCATAAAGTAGAAATTTGTAGGATACAGATTCAATTCTTTACGGGGTTTACTTTATACAGGCATAGTGTGTTGCTCAACCATATCTTTTGTAGTGTCAAATTTACAAGCGTGAGAAGTGGGGTGGGTCTTTGGTAAGTCAGAACTACAATGATGAATCGATGATTTGTTGAGTTGAGTGGAGTTTGTTTGAATACAGATATAATTGAATGCTTGTAGTATCTTGATATCAGTGGCCACAAATAGGTTCCTCTATCATATATAAGAAAAGTAACTCTCTACTATTTATGATTCTTGCTTTGGAAGGTTACATTGCTAGTATTGACCATTGATGCATTTTTTGACCCAGAAACAATTGTAGAAAAAGTAGGAGGATCAGTTGAAATGCAAAATGACCTACCTGCAAACTCGAAGCCACTGAAGGAGAGAACTTCGAAAGCTGAAAGGCGTGCCCTTCAAGAGGCACAGCGAGCTGCAAAAGGTGCATGTCTTTCTTTTGCTAATGGTTTATCATGCTAGAACCTATTTGAGTGAATGTGCAATATAGTGTCATCATCTTCATTGTTTGTAATGGAATGTGTTTTCCACACCTGCAGGCCTTAGTCCTTTTCCTTTCTATTTTGACAATGTAGTATGCCTTAAAAGAACAATCTGTGATATTTTTATTTTTGTTTATTAGTTTGTTTTGTGGAACATTACGTTGTATCCTTAAGTGCCACTTTGTAATGATCCTTTTCTTCATTACTATGTCTATCAGCTGAAGGAAGTAAATTACCTGCTACTACTTCTGGGGCAGTGGCTTCAGCAAATGCGAAACCAAATAAAGCCACAAAGCCTCCTTCACAAAAGAATGACACTGCTACAGTTGCATCTTCTGAGAAGAAGGGAGGTGACCGACCACCAGAGAAAGATAGAAAGAAAGATGCTCCTCATCCACGTATGCAATATGATGATAAGAGTCGAGTTGAAAAGGCAAAAAGGCGTGCAGTGGTAAAACAAACTGAAGCTAGGAACAGAGTTGAATTGTTTAGGCATTTGCCTCAATATGAACATGGAACTCAGCTTCCTGATCTCGAGTCAAAGTTTTTCCAACTTGATCCCGTGCATCCTGTTGTTTACAAGGTACTGATATGAACTTGTTACTTTGCACCTTTGATTGAGTTATTTGCTTGGAAGTAACAACTACATACATATATGAGCTGAGGAGATTAATTTTTTGAAAACCTTGTTAACTCAACTAAATGTTTAGTACTGGCTACGCTATTTGTTCCACTATTTCATTCTACCTTGGAGTGGTCTGATCTAGATGACAGTGTGAATGAGATGGTGTGTAGCAGTTTGGTACTTTTGTTTAAGATATTCTCTGTGAAAGAGATTACTATACTCTTGTCTAATTATGATTTTTTAATGTTTATGTCAGGTTGGATTGCAGTATATATCAGGGGATATATCTGGTGGCAATGCTCGTTGCATTGCAATGCTTCAAGCATTTCAAGAGGCTATCAAAGACTACTCAACACCAGATGAAAAAACTCTGACTAGAGACTTAACTGCAAAAATAAATAGTTATGTTTCATTTCTTAATGAGTGCAGGCCTCTTTCAATCAGCATGGGTAATGCAATTAGGTTTCTAAAGAATCGAATTGCTAAGTTACCTTTGACTCTTTCTGAGTCAGAAGCAAAAGCATTTCTTCAGTCAGATATTGAGCAATTCATAAATGAGAAGATCATACTTGCAGACAAGGTGATAGTCAAGCATGCTGTTACAAAAATAAGGGATGGTGATGTTCTTCTTACGTATGGGTCATCTTCTGCTGTTGAAATGATTCTATTACATGCCCATGAGCTTGGCAAACAGTTCCGTGTTGTAATAGTGGACTCTCGCCCAAAGCTTGAGGGGCAACTTTTACTTCGTAGGTTGGTGGGAAAGGGCCTTAGCTGTACTTATGCTAATATAAATGCTGTTTCTTATATCATGCATGAAGTTACTAGAGTTTTTCTGGGAGCTTCATCAGTATTATCTAATGGAACAGTTTATTCAAGAGTTGGAACTGCATGTGTTGCTATGGTTGCCCATGAATTTCGAGTACCAGTCTTAGTATGTTGCGAGGCATATAAATTTCATGAAAGGGTACAACTTGATTCAATATGCTCGAATGAGCTTGGTATGCATCTCTACAGTTTTAGATTTGGAAAGTGCTTACAATTTATGATTTTCCTTGTGTTCTCTAGCCTATGGATCATGTATCTGTTTCATCTCTTGCAGGTGATCCAGATGCCATTTCGAAAGTTCCCGGTAGAGAGGACATTAACTATTTGGATGGTTGCACTAATAGTGAAAATCTGCAACTTCTGAATCTGATGTAAGTTTTGATGATTTAGGTGATGGACAGTACCAAGTGAGATTTTTCTAACTGACCTTGAAGTTCTTATTTGGATTGTTATTTGCAGTTATGATGCAACACCTTCAGATTATGTTTCAATGATAGTCACAGATTATGGCATGGTAAGTTATTTTACAAAGTCAAAGTCTTTTAGCTTAATTTAGGGATGGAGTTTTGACGCAATTATTAAATGGGTTGTGTTTATGTCAATTCATATACCCGTAACTTGACACATCAATATGAACACAAACACGGCATGCCAACACAAATTGACACCCCTAGAGCCTTATGTTATGTTTGGATGTTGGGGGAAGGAGGGGGAGTAGAGTAGAGGGAGAGAGAGTAATTTAATTATAATGTTTGGATGTTTTTTAAGGAAGGAGGGAGAGAGGTTTGGAGGGGTTTGAACTACTTCCAACCTCTCATTTTTAATTCCCCAAAATTGGAGAGATTTGGAGGGAGAGTGGAGCATAAAAATACTTGACCAAATGAATTATCAAATTTACCCTTATCATATTAACAAAATTACAAATGAACTAACCCCTCCTCCTTACTTAATTTTAAGAACATCCAAAAAAGGTGGAGGATAACTATTCTCCTCTACTCTCCTCTCCACTACTCTCCTTCCTTCTACTCCTCTCTACTCTCCTCTCTCTCAAAATTTCCAAACATAGCATTAATTGTTATAACAGAAATGTAAAATTTCATACATTCTATGTGGGCCTAACTTTATTTCAGTTACTTTTGACAAACTTAATTGTGCATATGCTTTGAGAGGAAGTGCTGCATTTTTAAGACACATGCCCTTTGCTTAACCTCACTAGTAGGTCATATATGTTCATACATACATTTAATTTATATTCTTATGAATCTAATTAATATATGTGCTTTCGTGCTTCTGTTAGGTCCCACCCACCAGTGTGCCTGTCATTGTGCGAGAATATTGTAGAGATCAAGTATGGATATAGATTGGGTAATGGCTTGGATAGCTTCTCCAAAATTTTGTTTGCTGAGCGACCAATAAACAATAAGTTGGTTTCTTCCATCTCTCTCTCTCTTTCCAAATTTTTTTGGGGAATAATGTTTTGTATGCCTCACCAAATTTCGGCCTTTCTTTTTTTTTTGGACCTTTTTAACCTGACTCAGTGAAGAGTGCAGTTTCTTTGCCTCTCCGAGCAGATTTTTAGTGTTGTGGTCTCGCTTGTTGTAACAATTTTTTTTTTTTTTTAAATTTATTTTGTTTTTACCTTTTTATTTTCCTTTTTGGGTATGTGGAACTCAGACAATGCTAGTTGACAATTTTGTTGCTAGATTTTCACATGCTTTAAATGAGTTGTAATTCAATTGCTTTCTTGGATATCATAATTTTATAAGTAAGGTTAGCATTCATTCGGTGCCTATATATTCTGTTGTGTTGACACGCGCCAGTTTCAGTCAACATTAAGTTGGGAAATTGTAATTGGAGGACACGCACACGGTGGACAAATACATCTCGATACGATTTTATATTGTCACAGCAGACACCATGGATGCTGAACTGCCGTGTTCATCTTTCCATTTATATAAATTAGAACACAATAAAGCTACCTATTGCCTTGTTCTAAGGGTATGTTTGGTAGATTGTAATAGGTGCTATAATGTAATAGTTATTCCTATAATTTAATTATTCTTTAGTTTGGTTATATTTTTATTGTAAGGAATAGTCATTCCTTATGAATAGCTATTTTTCAAAATGAGGAATAACTATTCTTCTTTAAAAGGTTGTATTAGCAATTCCTTAGTAAGTGCAATAATTTCAAAATTTAATATATTTTCAAATAAACAAACTTTCCATATACATCTAACAATTATAAAAATAAAAAATCATAAAAAATAACATATATCTCTCTTAAATTTAAAAATAATAATTTTTAAGGAGATATAATTATATGAGTAAGATATTTCTTAAAATAAATGTTAATTTTCATTTTAATGTTATAACTCACAACCAAACTAATGAATCGATTTAGTTATTACATTACAACACACTTTATTACTAGTAATAAAGATTACAATTCATGTCGTAATCTCCATTCAGTGTACCAAACGTATCCTAAGTTTTTGACTATTGAAAATTCAATAGTTACAACTTATAAGAAGAAGATTTTTTTTTTTTTTGAAATCTACAAGAAAAGGATTTGAATTCAAGATACCTCTAGTGAAAACATTAAAAAGTACCAACTGAACGACAATGCTCTTGGCTTAACTAGTGAAATGTTGGTTATATACTGGAGGATGCACAAGCTGCAATTGGCGAAAGAACCATGGATCTCCTTATGTACCACACTACAAATGTTGAAATTGTGTAGAACATTCATGGCTTGATGTAGTGGATTCACCCATTTTTCCTATTGTTACCATTGTCGGGGGTGTTTTTTGTGCGCGTAGCCACGTGCCTTTGGAGGTGTGGCTTTGTTAGGCCCGGATTTTTTTTGAGGAGGTCAACTTGAAACTCGACATTGGGCCGCATAGATCAATGGCTACCAGTGTATTTTTAAGCCTACAAAATAAATAAAACCCAAAGTCTTAGAATCATGATAATAGTTGAAATAAATAAATAATATGCTTAGTATGATAGCTTTGATTAAATGGTGAGTTGATATTATTATGTATATTGAGTGATATCCAATATTAGAAATAATTAATTAGGTGTCAAATGTCCAACAATGGGATGAGTCCAATAGTCCGTCTAGTTGCGGTTCATGGTTCATGTTCATCATAATAAGGTATGTCTAGCAATGGTTTATGTCCAAGTAATATATGTCCATTGGTGGTATATGTCCAAATGATACAAGTCCAACAATGGTTTATGTCCAAGTAATATATGTCCATTGGTGATATATCAATTTATTAATATGTATGTTTATTATTAGTGAGATCATGTTTATTAAATTGTGAGATAATAGTAAAATGATAATGAGTTAACATATACTCAATAATGTAATTTCAAAGATGGAGAAAACATCGACTTATCTTTTATGTTTCTAACTCCAACCGTGTAGCATCACTTTGTTCTTCATGTGATTTGTGGCTCCGGTCGTATAATGTTGGTGAGTTTCATAGTTTGTGGCTCTAGTCTTATAGTGTTAATGAGCTAATAAGATTCCAGCAATATAATGACATTAGTTGAGTGGTATAATAATAATGAACAAAATATACTTGATAATATAAGTTTGAAGGTAAAATATAATGACTTATCTTCATAGTTTGGAGCTTCAGCCGTAGGATAGCAGTAGACTTAGACATTTCAGCAGCGTGATAGAATGAGTCCAGCGGTATAATATGATATTATGAGTCCTTCCATGGTGACTTCATGATTGAAGGGGAAAAATGGGTGCAACTGGAGGGAGAGAGAGTATGTCCAGCCGTGTGCATAGGTTGGTTAAGTTTATCCATTTTCATCATACACTTAAATGACTTTCCCCATATAATACTCTTTTAGTTTTTAGTCAAATATGAGTGATATTACCTTCCATAAGAAGGACTTTTGATTTTATAAGTTTTTGCCTTTCATAAGAAAGGGCTTTTAGTAATAAGTTTTTGAAAGAGTGTTTAATTTGTTTTAAGATGTGTGGAGATGGTAAGGAATATGTATATATTGTGAGATATGGTGTTTGTAATATGTATGAGAATTATATGTAAATACTTTGTTAGACATGGATCTTGTATATATATAATTTATGAGACATGAAGCTTAGAGATATATGAGAAAAATGTATGGGTATTTTGTGAGGAATGTGTTTTGTAATATAAATGGAAGTATGAGATAGATAAATGAAGGTTAAATGTAGTAAAGGCTATTGCTGGGATTATTTTTTTGTATTATGATATTGGTTATGTTGCTTTCTAAGAAGGGGGATTTTGTATGAGAAATAAAGAATGAGACGGAGATGTGTTTTTGGGCAGCAAGATGATGATATTTCAGAATAATAGAGTGTGGGAAAGATGGGTAATGGGTAATGGTGTTGTAATATGTGTGTTGTGTTGTTATCTATGAAGAGAGATTTTGTAAGAGGGATGAAGCAAGATATGGAGATCTTTTAGAGATATGGCAGCAAGATGAATGGAGTTTCAGAATATTGAAGATGAGAGAGGGCTAGTGTGTAATGGTGTGCTCTAAGAAGAGATATTTTTGTAATGGAGATGGAGAAGTGTAAAAATGTGTATTTTGCAGCGAAATGAGTGAAGTTTCTACATAAGAGGGTGAGATGGATTAGAGAGGGTAGAGATCAGAGAGGGAGATCAGAGAGAGGGGTCCCTTGGTGTGTGGCTTGGTCCTCTTTTTATAGAGTCAAGCTATGTAACTAGATCAGAACTAGTTGAAGGGAAACTTAGCAAATCAGGAAAAAACTTTGACAAAGTAAGTGGTCTTTTATTTTTTGGCCAAAAGAAGAAAGTTTGAGACTTAATGGCTGAAATTATAGCTGTAACAGCTGTCAATCACAGCTGTTACAGCTGGATGATATCATCCGAATGACATCATTTGCTTGGAGGAAAGTATTTGGCATTAAATTCATGATTTGACTAAGAATGGTGAGATAAGTTTTATGAGATTTTTCTGGTACCACAGCTGGAGCTACTGCAGAATGTGCTGGAACTGTTTCAGCTTTTGCAGAAGCTGTTTCTGCTTTTGCTGGAGCTGTCTGCAGCTTCCGCTGGAGTCGTTTTTGGTGTTTTCAACTAAATTTTCTCTTTTGGAAAATTATATGCCTAGTCCATATGTAATTTTGATAAGTAATAGATTAGTTAGTTGATAGTTGATGAAGTTTTAGAGATGTAATTATGTTCTTTTTGTGTCTTAACCAAATCTGGGAGAGTAAGGAGAGCATTTTAATGCTAGATATGAGATATTAATATATATTTAGCCATGTGCTTGGAATTGATTTATATGAAAATAATAATATAACTAATATGGAATGATATAATTATATTTTAAAACTTATATTAGATGATGGACATTAATTTTTATGTAAAGAGCATGTGGAGTTTTATCATTTTAAGTATTATGTGATATGAGAGGTTTACCCAATTGTTACCTACTGCACACTAACCCATCAGAGTTCAGGGAATTGGGGAAGACACGCCAAGCAACATACTTTCCTTTATCAACTTTGAACTACTAGAGTTTTACTAAACATACTTCTTGGCCCTCCAAACCACGACTCCCAAAATTCCCCTGATGAGACTCATGAGCTTGGATCATGAGCCAAAAATGAGATGATGTGCTATGAGCTTGAACCATGGGCTTTGACGCCTTTTTTTGTGTAAATATGGGCTCTTTTGGGCTTTTAAGAAGAGGTTTTCCCAAAATCCATGATAATGTTGACGTGGTGCGGGTTGCCAATGAAATGAAGTCATGTGGTGTGAAAAATTTGCCCTCAACAACCATCTATCAAAATCATTGATCTATAAACTAATGAGCTTGGATCATGAGCCAAAAATGAGATGATGTGCTATGAGCTTGAACCATGGGCTTTGACGCCTTTTTTGTGTAAATATGGGCTCTTTTGGGTTTTAAAAGAGGTTTTCCCAAAATTCATGATAATGTTGACGTGGTGTGGGTCGCCAATGAAATGAAGCTATGTGGTGTGAAAAATTTGTCCTCAACAACCATCTATCAAAATCATTGATCTATAAACTAATGTTGCTATAATACAATACAATAGCAGAGGGTAAGAACTAAGAACAATTCAAGATTTATTGGGTGTGCGATTAAATGAGTAACTTACCAATTAAAAGCCTTTTTATTTTTTTAATTATAAATAATTTACTTATCAATTAAAAACCCTATTGCTGTAATAAATGATGGCATCTTGTTTTCCTCACAATGAAAGAAATACAAGATTTCAAATAGGAGCTGCCGCCCAACATTAACCAAGAGCACGACAATCTTAGATATTGGTAGGTTCATTTGGGTAATTAGATTGGAACTTTGCGTATTTTTGCCTGTTTAAGTTTATGGTGTTTGAGTCATGTTGATTTTTAAGTTGTGAATCTTCTCTCTCAACTATCAACTTCAAGAATAATTATTCAGTATTTCGATACTATTATTTACTCATCTCACATAATAAAGAGCTTTACCAACTAAATTCATAGTTAGACCTACTATTTATATGAGAAGAAACAACATTACTTGCAGAGTATTGATTAATTTTTCATTACGAGGTTTTGGTTACACTTAATATAACCTCTTTCTTTTTTTTCTTTTTTTTTTCTTTTTCTTTTTATTTATTTATTTTACTAAAGGATTTATCATGAAAAAAAATACACATGATCAACATCATAGTGCAATAGTCATATGGCTGATTTCATTTATACTAAATTTCTAGCAATTAGTCCACCCCCTCTAGCAAATAGGTATGTGTAGATGTTAGGTGATATATTACTAATTTTCCCAAAAGTTTAATATATTAGAAAATTTTGAATTTAAAGTTTAATTATAATTCTAACGCTCCTCCTAACATGCAGGCCCAAACTTCCTTTTAATGTGAGGCCCAACACATTATATTTTTAACATTTTAAATGAATGGTAGAGAAAAAAAGATAGGGATCATACTCAAAATTTTTTGCTCAAATACTATGATAAATTATCAATTTTTTTAAAATTTAAATTATTAGAAATTATGAATTTAATCATTTAATCATAAAGGTCTACCATATGAAGATAGCCTACTTATACTAGGCTGGAAGCCAATTAATGAGGTTGGTCGATTAGAAGTACTCCAACGATCAAGTTTGTGATGAAAAAAATCATATGTAAACTAAAGGAAATGACACTGTTATTATATTGTGTTCACAAAATAATGGGCTTGTGTGATTTCCCCCTCCAACAAAGCCCAAAATTAGGCTAAGACACAAAAGATGCCAACATTTTATAGAAAACCACAATCTAGTGGTATATTATCATTCACGTCCACATCCTCCTACGATAAGTTTAATTCAAAATTGGGCACAACTTTCCCATATTGGCCCATTTAGTCCTAGAAGGCCTGATGATGAGCCTAAACCCAAAAAGAAGGACCCATTATTTTAATGAAAAGACTCCTATGTTGAGCGACCAGACTATGAAAGACAGTTTGGAAGACCATAAAACATAAGCCATTGCTCCCAAGCCCATCAATATATATATATATATATATATATATATATATATATATATATATATATATATATATATATATAAGCAGTCACTTTATATTTATAAAAGTAGTCTCCTCTTGCTGCAGCTGTAATCTTATTTCTTGGTTTTGTTGGGTAAGCTCTTCCACGTTGGCTGAGTGTTTGGATTTGCAGAGCTAACATTGCATAATCCTAGGGAGTGTTAGGCTCCATCTGGACTTGTAAGTTGAATGAAACTACATTCTCGAACCTAGGTACGAAAATATCGTTCCCATAGACGGCACCAAACTGATGAAGCAAAAATCGTCAATCAAGTAGACTTGTCCAGATGAGCTGGCAACCTCATCCCTGTACCTGAAAATGTCGCACAAAGTCCTCTTTAGGTGGTCACCGGTGTGGTGCCTGCCAGAGAGTCTCTGATGATAAAGTTAGCGTATGAAAGCCTCAAGAAAGTATCAGAGATCAAAGCTATGGAGTATTTTTGTATTTGGGATTGTATGTACCTTGTTTTGGTTCTGATGAGTGTTTATATATGGTTTCACAGCATCTAGCTGTTATGGCTTTTATTGTGGCTTTAATGCCTCTTTTTGGTAACGCTTTTAGGCTTAGTAATGTAGGCTTTGATGGGCCTCCAACGGTCTATACAGTTGATATCGTAACCGTTTGAGGTATTGTACACCACATTAAATGACTTGTCTCCATTCGTTAGTGATATGGAGTGGTGGACGGAGATGTCTAATAAGTTCGTTTGAGCCAAAGAGTTCGTCGATCCCATCAAGTATAGTAAAATTGGTAAATATAAGGTGGACGACCTTGTGTCACCAGCAAGTCATCAAAGAAACATAACTAATAATCATAAATAAGTAACGATCATTCTCTCCAAAAAAGAAAAGAAAAGAAAAAAGTAACGATCATTCAAGTTGACAATGGACGACTTGACAAAGAATTAAACGGCAACAATGAATGACAAGTAACATACACTTACCAACGAACGACTAGCCGTTGGCCCTCATAAATGACAAGCACTTCATTCCATAAAGACATGAAATTCAACACCCTAAATAGGAAGAGTATAAAACAAACCCAACACTAGAAGGACATGTAGGCAACATATGCAATAAGAAATATTTCACTACTCTTATCACTAATGATATTTTGGGGAATTATCCATTTTGTAACTTAAGCAACAAAGGCTCCTCTATTGGGGCACACTCTGATGGTCTCTTAGATCAGGGTTTTTTTTTTTTTTTTTTTTTTTTTTTTTTTTTTTTTTTTTTTTTTTGTGTGTAGATCCTAGAAGACCTTCAAAACTCCAGATTTGAACAAATGACCCAACTGACTATTTTTGGAATCATCAAGTAGCATCTTGACTTCTTAGTAATGACATTGCTTCATCTTCATATCTTCTACTTGAGTAACGAGTGGCTTCAATTCTTCTATGTAATTGAAAAGTGACATTTATTGTCACATATGTAACATAAGTAGGGAGGTAGTTTTTTCCTACCCATTTACCACTCATCAAGATAAGGAATTAGGTTCATCTCAAAAAAGAAAAAAAAAAAAAAAGAGATAATGAGTTAGGCTAAAACTACTCCCCACATGATGTAATTGCCAAATTACAAGTGGCATATTTATCAAACTAACATATGAAATAGTTGCAAACTTACATGTATAGTAATTTATAAGATTACTATTTGACTCTATGCCAATTATAACTATTAATGCTCCTCTTGATCAAGAAATTACTATCTCGATTTTTAGTCTCGTTATTATTACTGCCCACTAATATCGGAGTTGGAGTGGTCTAAATTTTGTTTTCAAAACCACATTTGGTCTCGATCTTGAGACCACATTTTGATCTTGACATGAAGGCCAATTGGATATTATTGTTATAATACAAAATAAATAAATAAACATAGTTTTTAAAATCGGACTAGTCGTTTGAATGGATTAACTGGAAACAGGCTTGAAAGTTGATTTTTAAATCCTAAATATCTGAATTTTCAAAAAAAAACTTTAATGATAATAAATAATGGAATTCATGGTATATTATTCATTCATGTCCACAAAAATGCTATTGCAATTATGTAATTACTATTGATGACTTGATTCATTTTGATAATATATTAAGATAGCTACAACAAAATACAAAGGAAAATAGATTACTTATCTTGTTGGGATTGCATATGTAAACTTATCCTAACTCTTGTCTTTTTTTTTTTTTTTTGGTGGAAAAAAGTTAGAATTATTTCTCTATAACATAAATTTCTTGATTCATCAACTGCCGCATTGAAATTTCAGCAAAGGGCTTGGGCAATGGTGACCTTTGAACAGAAAGCTCCCGTGATACTTGTTTCATTGTGGGGCGGGATTTGGGATTGGAACGTAGGCCTGCTAATGCCAGCGTTACAAGTAGAACCACACTCTGAGCAATTGTTTGGTTGATATGAGGTGAGAGGCGAGGGTCTAAGACATCTTTCAGCATTATATGTTGAGTGGATGATGATGCCAATGAGGAAATAAGCTCTCCTGGATGCCTTCCCATTATTGTTTCTAGCACCACTACACTGAAGCTATAGACATCGCATTTTTCATTCACAACCATGGTGTAAGCAAGTTCTAAAACAAAACAAAAAAAAGTGTGAGCAAAACAATACTACTTAGAAGGTGTAACTTGTTAGCAATATTCTACTATTGTATGATAGTTAGTTAGCAACTTGGGAACATGTCACAATTTGATCATTCTAGTAAATATGTGAGCATATGATCAATACTTAATCTCATGTTTTTTTTTGACAGAGTGTGTTTGTATATGTAAAAAAAAAAAAAAAAAAATCACCTGGGGCAATATATCCGTAGGTGCCAGCAAGTGTGGTTAAATTGGAGGAATTGGGATTTAAGGGTCTAGCAATGCCAAAATCTGCAACAAATGCCTCAAATTTCGAGTTTAGTAAAATGTTGCTGGTAGTCAAGTCTCGATGGACAATTGTTGGAATGCAATCGTGATGCAAGTATGATAAAGCATTTGCTATGCCTTTAATGATGTTCACACGTTTCTTCCAATTCAATTCCTTGGCTTCAACGTCGTTGCTTAGGACATACAATAAGCTTCCTCTTTCGATGTACTCATAAATCAAAAACATGCATCGTTTATGTAGGCAGAATCCATAAAGCTTCACGATGTTACGATGACGAACTTCAGACAAGACTTTGGCTTCATTCCTAAAACTCTTATCAAAAGCTGGCTCTTCAGATTCTAAACGGTGAAGTTTTTTAAGGGCAATCACCCTTCCACTAGGTAAGGTTGCTTTGTAAACACTGCCATAACCACCAGTTCCAATGCAATATCTAATATCAAAATCCTCTGTTGCTGTAATGATGTCTTTAAATGCAATATTTCCATCATAATTCCATATTGAGAATAAATCTCCATTCTTCATTGCTTTAGACTCATGTTCAGTGTTCCTAATTATCTTATGACGAGAGAGGAACACAATTCCTAGTAAGAAAAAGCCAAGTGTAACGATAATGAGAACAATGATCTTAGTGTCATTTTTGAGTTTCTTAATCCTTGGGGGAGAATCGGGAGATTGAACACAATTAGGTAAGCCTGAGATTTTATCACTGCATAAATCCTTGTTGCCCATAACTGACTCAAGGGTATTATATCTCCAAAAGTCATCTGGGATTTGACCTTCCAAAGAGTTGTAAGACATGTTCAATTGGCATGGGAAAACAAGACTTCCAGGAATGGTACCAGTGAGATTATTAAAGCTGAGATCTAAGCGGTGAAAGGATGATGAGTAGTACCCAAGTCCAGGAGGTATATTTCCACTAAGCAAATTATGACTAAGGTCGACAAAAGCTGACTTATATGGGTATACAACTTGAAAAGGGAGGCTTCCATTTAATTGGTTGTAGCTCAAAACCAATTGCTCCAAAGAATAGCAGTAGACAAGTTGCATTGGGATGGATCCGCTTAGATTATTGTGGGAGAGGTCGAGAACAAAAAGACTAGAGAAGTTTTTTACATCTTGTGGTATCTCGCCAAAAAGAATGTTAAAGGAAAGATTAAGATATTGCAATGGGGTTAACTGAGTAAGCTCCTTTGGAATGATTTCAGATATGTAGTTACTTGATAGATCCAAAAATTGTAGTTTTGTCAAATTCCTTATTTCTAAGGGGATTGAACCATTTATTTGATTTGAATGAATGTCCAGATGGCTTAAACTAGCTAAATGACCAAAGAATGGAGGAATTGTACCAATGAGATTGTTAAGACTAAGATCCAAAAAAACCAAATTTGTCAAGTTCCACATTTCTAAGGGGATTGAACCAGTAAGTCTACTATTATGGAGGTCCAAGTGCCTTAGTTCTCTCATTTCTCCTATTTCTAGGGGAATGGGACCATTGATTTGGTTGGAATCAAGAAATAGATGGGTCAAGTTTGCCAAACAACTCAAAGTATGAAGAAGTGGACCAGTGAGCATGTTATTAGAAAGGCCTAGAGAAACTAGATTTTTCAGCTTACCTATTTTTGAAGAAATTGGACCAAGAAGATTGTTTGTACCCAAATGCAGAGCCGTCAAATTCTTCAGATTATATATTTCAGAAGGAATAGTACCGTTGATTTGATTTGAATGTAAATCAAGATGAGTAAGACTTGTCAAAAGACCAAGAGTTGAAGGAATTGTACCATTGAAGAAATTCCCACCCAGGTGTAATTCAACAAGGCTTCTCAGGTTTCCCAATTGTAAGGGAATTGGACCGCTCATTTGATTGAAAGAAATATCAAGCTTCTCTAATTGAGTGAGTTTTGCGAGTGAGAGAGGTAGTTCACCTGAAAGACTATTCCAAGATAAGTTGAGGTGAGTGAGTTTAGAAACACTACCAATCTCTGGTGGGATGCTCCTGTATAGCCCCATTCCTGCTAGCTTGAATCGTACCAAATTTGGGAATGAAGAGAAGTTGAAATTGCGTAACTGGGCTCGCTCATACAAAGCCATATCGTTTAAGTTGATCTCTATCACGCTTCCACCATCATTGCAAACGATACCGTCCCTCTTGCAAGGACTTGAGGTGCTTTCTTCATACCACCACCGAGTGTGGTTCAGAGCCTCTGCCTCTTGGTGTAGTGACGATGATTGAGATTTTGCAACGGTAGAAGTATTCGCGCCACCCACATGGGTTATGACAGTAGTCGTCCAAACTAATATCACAAGGGAAATGGAAACAGAGGATGGCATGATTGTTTAGTGGATAACTGATGATGTTCAATACAATTTTACTAAGCAAAATAATTGATTATTCCGATTGCAAATATTAGTTCATTTTAGACTTTATACAATTGTGGCATGGAGCGGTCTTCAATCTCCACTTTCCTGCTGCATGTGGGACCCACGAGAGATTGGAAAAAAATGCGAGTCATTTATAATTGCCGTGTGGAATCTTTTTATTTGCAAAGAAAATGCCAGACCATTTGATATTTCAAAACTAAGCAAAACCGCGTGAATTGAATGTTTTTTTTTTTTTTTGGTCCTATTCTAGTCTCTCTCTTTTTTTTTGGCTGGATGTCCTATCCTCATTAAATTGTTAAAATTAAAAGTAATTTTGAGTCCTCTAATTATTAAGTAAAGTTCAATTTGGTGATCATACTATTAACTATTAAGCGTGTTAATTTAGAACCTCATCGTCAATTTCATTTTTGGTTCTCCTTTATGTTTAAATTTTAACAAAATTAACTATTTAAATTTATTTGATTTTGAAATTTTATACTTTTCATAATAACCATATAACATATGTCTCATTTTCCACAATAATTAGGGGGTGTTTAGTAATGTTGTTTGTATTTTTTGAAAATACTTATGGATGAAAAAGTGTGTGAAAATACGTGTAATATTGTTTAAATACTGAAAACTGTTGTTCTACTTACACTACCAAACAACCCCTTAATTTCGTTAAATTTAAACAAAATGGAGAAATTTAGGGACAAAATTGACTTGGTTTCAAAAATTAGGGAGACTAAATTCATATAACTAATCGTTGATGGGTGCTCTTGACACAATTAATAGTTAAAGGACCAAATTAATAATTTAACCTTAAAAATTTGGCATAGTGAGTATAAAAATAGGAATGATGAAGAAGTGGTTATCTCTCAAATTTTTAACCATTAAGAATATTGTACACAATAAATTTGAATAAGAAAAAAATTGACTAAATAGTATGAACAATTCTTTATCATTGAATTCTTAAGAGTAGAACAATTTTTTTTTTTTCATATAAAATCTTTAGCAAATGAAGATTCTCTTATTCTTCTCTTCAAAACTGGTTTTGATTTGAAAGTTGTTTATTATTATTATTATTATTATCATCATCAGGATTCGAAAGTTTCAAGGATATAAGTTAGAGACAAACGCATGAAAAAGAAATTTAGGCTTTTGTGTATTGATCGAAGCTCTTCAAAAGTTTGGGGCTTTGATGTTCAAAGGAGTGTACCTATATTTATAGGGCTGTTTAAGGAGTTTGATATGATTTAGTCATCAATTTAATTATTTCAATTGTAAATGTTCAAATAGTTCTACCAAGATTTGCATGGGATGATAATTATCTTAATTTTTTTATAATTTAAGATGAATATCAGTTAAGTATAATTTAGTGACATGTAAATTTAAGGTTGGACATTAAATTGTGAGTTCCAGTTACCTTACCTGGTATAGTTTCTGATAGTTGAATAAAAAATCTGAGGTTCAATCCCTGCCTACACCAAAAACCGATTAGTGTCTTGGTCTAATGATAAAGAGCTATTAGTAGGAGCGGAGGCTATAGCTAGGTCAAAACTCTCTTAAAAAAAAGGTTGGACATTAAATTTAATTGATTAGGCTCTCTTAATAACACATGCATTATCTTCTCAAAGAAAAAATAAAACACATGCATCATTGTAATTTGACCTTTGTACTTGTATTCTAACTACTAAGTCTATTTCACCTGACATGCAGAATTTGCGTTGCAAGTCTTGTATACAACAAGGACCAAAAGACTTTCGAGAGTAGATTTTCCATTTTCCATTCAAAGTCTCCCCTCTACAAGGACAACATGACTTTACCGGCACGCACAAGTTGAGTTGTAACTTGTAACAAGTTGAGTTTCTTCATGGTAAACTCAAGTTGTAGGGCTATTCATTCAATTGACTTGAGTTTAGCCTCAAGAAACTCCTTTTTTTACAAAATAATAACAATAATAACAATCGAAAAAGGGTCATGAGTCATGACTCAAGTCACTCAACAAGTCACAATTTTTAATTTCCGCAATTTTTGATCCCTAAAAGTCTATATTTAATCAATAAATATAATCTCCAAAATATCCAGATGATCTAGATTCCACAAAATTTAAAAATATTAACAAAAATATTAAATAATTCCTCACAAAAGCAATATTTTAAATTTAAACTTAAAATCCTTACGCATAGGGCACAGGAAACTCCTTCAACAACAACTAGTTGCTTGATATCTCAATAGCTATCCGCTTGCAATACAACGATCACATTCTAAAACCCTTTTGTCACTATGAACATGAGCAGCTAATCTAGAAAACGAACAATAGGAATAAGATAATAATGCATTTTTATAGATTTGTACTTATAATGTAAATTATAAACTTACATGGTAGATACACAAAAGGTAATAAATATTAGGCGGAAATACTATTTTCATCCCTACATTTTCACCCCATTTCCACTTTGGTCTCTACTTTTTTTTTACCGCTTTTAGTCCCTAAAATCAAAAACTGTTCCATTTTGATCCCTACCATCTCACTAACAGAAAATAGCCTATGTGGCAAACGAAATGTACATGTAAGCATTTTAAATATTAAAAAAGTCCACATCATTATTTTTCCTTTTCTTTAATTATTTTAATATAAAATAAAATTTTAGTTATTATTTAATTATTTAAATATTTGATTGTTCTTCATGTTCTTCTCCAAGAACATGGTTGCCCACAAAATTAAAAATTCAAGCTTTTCTTCTATTTTCTTGCATTTTCTTAGCAACCAAACAGAAAAAAAACACCTACAAAACCATGATCAAACTCATCAATTCTAACACAATCAACTAACAAAACCCAAACCATAGTCAAATAAAAAAAATACATAATCGAAAATACCAAAACCCAAACCACGGTCAGATCAAAACGCAAAACCAAAAATAGCAAAACCCAAACTGATCAGATCAAAACACAACCAAAAATACCAAAACCATTCCCATAGCAAGCACTCAAAACCCACTTAGACACCCATAAATTCTTTTGAAACCAACCCATACCCATGAACACACACAACTCTTCATTTTGATCTGAGAAATTGGAGAGAGAGATAGTGGTGGTGGTGGCCAATGTTTTCACGACAGAGCAAGGAGGCTTCACCAGGTCGACCACGCCATTGTCGCTCTTCGATTCTACTCTCTCCGATTTCCTCTCTGTCGAGTCCTTCACACATCGCTCTTCGTTTTGATTTAGAGGTAAGCAAAATGGGTTGTTGTTGGGTTGAATTTTTTGGGTTGGTTTTGGAATTTTTGGGCTTTGAGATTTGATGATTGATGTGTTTTTTGGTTTATTTTTCTTCTGGGTATTCTGAATCTTTTGGGTTTACTAGAGATGGGTTTAATTGCAGGTTGTTGGTGGTTGTGAATAGAGAAAGATAGTGGCTTGGTGGTCGGCTAGTTCTGGTGATGGAAGGGGTCGGATTTGGGTTTGTGTTTGGATTTGGGTTTTTTGGGTTTTCTGAAGATGAATTGCTGGGTTTGTGTTTGTATTCTTGATGATGTTTGGGTTTGTGTTTGTTGTTTTTGTGTTTGGTTGACTAGAAAGATCTGTTGCTAGGTTTGTGTTTGTATTCTTCTTGATGTTTGGGTTTGTGTTTGTTGTTTTTGTGTTTGGTTGACAAGGAAAATTTGTTGTTGGGTTTGTATTTGTGTTTGTGTTCTTGCTGGAAATCAGTTTGTGTTTGTGTTTTTGGTTTTGGTTGACAAGAAAGGGCAAGAAAATGCTAGAAAATCTGTGCACGTGTTCTTATGTTTAAATCTAGATTTGTGTTCTTTAGAGTTCTTGTTGAAGATGAACTTAGATCTAAATTCATGTATTTTTTTGGATTTTAATTTTTTTTTCTTTTTTATTTTGTAAAAATTGATAAATTATTTTTTTTTCTTTTTTAAAATGAGAGGTTGACGTGACATTTTTATTATTATTTTATTTGCCACATCAGTATTTACTGTGCAAACAATGCACTCCGTTTTCCATGTAGGATATTTTCGTTAAGTGAGTAACAGTAGGGATAAAAATGGAACGGTTTTTGATTTTAAGGACTAAAAGCGGTAAAAAAAAAAGTAGGGACCAAAGTGGAAATGAGGTGTATATGTAGGGATGAAAATAGTATTTCCACCTAAATATTATACATATTTGTAAAAAGTGTTAATATTTTACACTTTTTGCAAATGCATACAATATTTACTATTTTTATGTGTTTACATTGTAGGTTTACATTGCAAGTACAATGTAAACTAAAAATTTTTCTAAGATAAAGCTCAACAAGCAGTAATTCACTAATTCCTACACCACAATCAAGGAAAACAAAAGGCTCTAGGTTCGTATAACAAGAAGCAACTAGAATAGCAACAAGGGTAGAAAACTTGATACACCCTAAGAGCACTAGCATTGAGGGTGTAAAAACCCCTCAATTGCTATTTTACCATCTGAACCCTTAAATTCCTTCCAGATTCAAGTATGCAAACCCAAAAAGTTTTACATCTCAACTACAATAAGGTTGCATATTTGCAACCTTACTGTTTATGAGGATGTAAAACATTTATAATTTTTTATTCTCTTCTCTCTCTTCCTCTCACTTTAGAGTTCAGACTCCTCTACCTCTCTTTTCTTTTTCTTTTTTCTCATCTATTTCTCTCACACTCTCTACTCTCTTCCTCTCACGGTGAAGTCTCCCACTTCTCAAGATTGGCTTTGGGTGTGAAGAAAAAGGCTTCAGATATGCTTTGGGTGGCTTCAGATTGGCATGCGGTCGTCAAGGCTGTGGGTGGCCATGGGTAGGCATGGGTTCATGGGTAGGCGTGTGTTCGTTCAAGCATGGGTGGCCATTGGTGGGTGGTTTTCTTCGCCGTGGGGTCGTGGGCCGCCAGGGGTGGGTGGTTTTACTCATCGTAGGGTCTTGGGTTTTGGTCGCCGTAGGCCGCCATGGGTCTTGTGTGTTTAGATTTGGGTTTATGTGGGTATTTTTGGTGATGAATTAGTGTTTAGATTTGAGTATTTTGGCACCTGGGTTTTTGTTGGAGTGTTTCTCGATGGTGCTGTTGTAGGTGGGTGTTTCGGTGGTGTTGTGGGTTGCCGTTGCTGTTGGTGGTTGTAGGTGATGGGTTGTCGTTGTTGTGAGTTTGGTGTTACAATGGTGTGTTTGGGGGCTTGTTTTGGTGTTTTAATGGAGTTTTAGAGGTGGTGGTGGTGGTGGTGTTTGGTGTTTTTGGGTGGTTGAGTTTGGTGTTCGGTGGTGTTGGTGTGTTTCTGGGTGTTTGGTGTTTCAAAAGGGATAATAATTTTTAATATTATTTGTTGGTATATTTTATATTATTTTAATGAGTTGTTTGTAAAAATAGAAACTGAGATGTTTGGAGAGTTGTAAAATGAGATTGTAAAATTGATAAAGTAGGTTTTTAGGGTGTAAAATAGAACTTAAGTTCATCACAAAATTTAATAAATTCAAAATTTTGGTTCATTAAAGGTTGAACCAAAAAATTGCCTAAACAGATACAAATCAGCCCAAACAACAACACAAATTAGTCATTTTTGAATTTAAGATGTCATTCTATGAAAGTTGAATAAAAAAATTGCCCAAACAAATACAAATCAACCCAAATGCCTAAACAACAACACAAATCAACCATTTTTGAATTTAAGATCTCATTTTCACAACACACACTTGTTTTAGGTGTCATTCCTTAAAATACCCTCAAACACTCGCTAATGACAAATGCAACAAAAACTCTCATGGTCTCACCTCTCATCAAATATCAACTTCTTGGTGCAAGCTACAGTAAACGATGGAGAACGTCAATGTAACAGAAATTCTAGTGGTTATTGGGCAAGAGGCTTCTGAGCTCGATATACCCAAAACACACAAGGAAAAATTATCTCTAGGCTTTTAAGCTAGTTGCACCTCTTTAAGATCAAATGCTCGCATCTCATCTCCTCTTAAAAATATCGATAGATGCTTAACTCTCTTTGGGCAAATGCTTGGTTTTTTTTTATAGCTTAGATTAAAGGCATTTCTTTATTTGTGGTGTAACATTGTGGGGCTTATAAAAAAATAATTAATATATGGTTTAGAAAAAGGGTTTTTAAGGGGAAAAAAAAATGAATCAAAAAATTTAATGTCGAGCCTTGAAGTGAACATATTGATATGAACAAAACTTATGTACAGTATCTTAGGTGCTATTCCTTAAGTTCCATTTTTAAAATTCTGTCATGTGGCTACTTAACTAAAAAATACATTTTCATCCATGAGAAAAAAGCCATATAGCAAAATTTTAAAAAGGGGAACATAAGGAACAATACCTAAGTCTTGCCCGAAATGAAATTATTATATGTTTGCAATTAAAAAAAGATAACAAGATAATATTCATAGCACATTAAGTATCAGTTTGGATAGCACTGTTCACGGGGCCCACAAGTACATAATTCAGCAAAAAAAACTTTAAAACTGGGTCCCACACGGCACTATTCATATTTAAAAATTATTTTGCTACAACGTTTTCAACAATAAGTTTTCAGTTTTCAGCAAATAAGCGGTATCCAAACAGACCCTAAGTTGTTTTTATTAATTTGCATTGAAATAACAATTTTAGATCAACTAGTTGTTAACTCGTGCAATGTGTGAGAAATTTTTAAATAAATGTGTAACATATTCTTGCTCTAACATTGACGAAAGACCTTTAGAAGAAAGGAAAAAAAATTCCAATCCTAAATAACATGTGGTTACAAAATTTATCACACCATCGAAATTATACAGTCAATTGACAATTATTTCTATAATAAGATATTGCATTTCACTTGTATGAATGGTCTAAATCTTGGTGTTATAATATTATAAGGAAAAAATATCATAGGTGATATATTCCTTTTTACCTTTGTGTTTGCTCTGTAAAATCTAAGTCAGTTTTTTATTTTTAGTTGTTGTTCTTCTAACAATTAGATCAGTTACTATAATACTTTTAATAAGTAATATTATTTTTTTTTGTTAACAAACGAGGCTATCTAGATCTTTTTGAGTATCAGACTATTTCCTCGGGTGTATGTGGTCCCCCGTTTCACACACACCAAGTTATTACAGGGAGAAATCCCATGGGAGTGGTTCCAAAATGCTTGCAAGTTGTTAGGTTCTAAATATTTAGGAGTAAATGTTTAGGTTCTAATTTTATGTATGTTGGTAAACCGAGTACAAAAACATGTCTAGTATAAGATATTTATGTCTTAGAATAGTTTTAGACATTGCTCAAGTTGATTCAAGTCAAGATTCAAGAACAGTTAAGCTATAGAAAGAAGAATTCAAAAATTGCAAGGCTAGACCGATCGAGAGAAAGGTTCGACTGATCGAACTGCGATTTTTGCAGATTTTAAATCATGCTCGAAAGCTCGTGAAACGTTTAGGGTTTGAGTCTAACACTGCTAGGTATAAAAGGAAAACCCTAATTCACGTTTCAGAAGTCTTTTGAGCTACTCCTATGAAATCTGTGAGATTCTATAACCTTCTATCTCAACAAGTATTTACTGGAAAGAAGATTCAAATACATGAACCGATGGAGATAAGTTATTGCATACAAGATCAACTGCTACTGATAATCTAAAGCTTTAAGTGGGATCTCAAAGTCACAGACTGGAGTGTTTGTGTGCAACAAATTCAAAGCGTATGGTCATGTGAGTAAGTGCTACAAGAGATAGCATTATATTTAGGGAAAAATATATTGTAAACACTTCCATTCTATTTAGTGAATTTGTTGCCTTATGGATTGTTTAGGTTAAATCCTCCCCAGGTTTTTTACCTTGAAACTAGACGTTTTCATTGGTTTTCCTAGGTCATCATATTGCTTATCTTCTTTACTATTCCGCTTTATGTTATACGATTGATATTGCTTGTCTTCTTTACTAAGTAACAACTTGGTTAATTAATTAGGTTAAACAATCTAAGTTTAAAGGGTTCTGAATTACAAAGAATACTAAGAAAACCGTGGTGATTTTTTGCATCAAATATCCAAACAAATTGTTCATCAATCTGGAAGTTTGAAAAAATATACACAAAAGGAAAGAATGAGAACATAGATAAATTACAAGAAAAATTAAGGGGGGCAGAGAATAGAGAAAATGATGAAAAGTGAACTTTAATTTAAGAATGAAGAAAGTGGGGCTTTCTTCTATTATTCTGGAGGAAGATTCTGAAATAGTTATTCTAAGAATTCATAATTACTAGAAGGGTCTTTCGGATTGGCTATAATCTATAGGATCAATCCTATGATCCCAGGCTGATCCTATATTATTACATGTGTGATTAGTCATTGAACAAAGTCTAGGGCTCACCTTCTGTAAAGCCAGATTCTATTTTCGTCTCACTCTTGTGATTAGAGGATGGTTTGAGAGAGAGAGAGAAATAGAGTTAAAGGATATAGTTTTTTAAGAAACACATGAGAGAGAGAGAGAGAGAGAGAGAATTTCCTAAGAGAATTTCGCATGGTTTATGATAGTAGTAATCCAAACTAATATAACAAGGGAAATGGAAACAGAGGATGGCATGTTTAGCGGATGATTGATGATTGTTTTGGTTCAATACAATTTTACTAAGCAAAAGAAGTATAGATTGTGATGGAAAAGCTTATTGAGAGCAATTGCATCAGTGGATGTAAAATTTCTATCTATTTTGCACAACAAAAAATAAAAAAAATAAAAAAAACTTGCTTTTTCTATTTTACATACTCATTTTTACAAAACACTCACATCAATTTGTCTATTCTACCGTCTATTTTATTTAAATAATCATTTTCCTCACTTTTTTATTTATTTTTTATTATCTATCTCAAATCCATTTTAAAACCCATCTAAAAACTCTCTCTCTCTCCATCCTTGAAGACACCGCCGCCTCCATGGATGACACTCGCCTCTCCCTCTCCCCCCCTTTGTTGAAATCACCTCTCCCTCACAGTCACAAGCATCGATCCACAAGCACCGATCCGCCACAAGCACCAATCCACAGAGATTCGTTCCAGTCGACCCAAAAACTTTGATCTCCTCCACAAGCACCGAGACTCGTTCCAGTCGACTTCCAAGCATGAACCCATAGCCACAAGGAGGCAACAATGCTGCTCTCTATCTCTGTTGGTGAGTCACTATGTGGGTGTGTTTGATTTGTGGTTGATTTTGTGGTGTGTCCATGTTGTGGTGGTGGTGATTGGTGGTGGTGGGTCTGTGTGTGGTTGGTGGTGCTAGGTTGCGGTGCTGAGTCTATGTGTGGTTGGTGATGCTGGATTGCATTGATCAGTTGTAGAGATTATGGGTTGAAGGGAGAGAGTCAGGGAAAGAGAGAGGATGTGAGGGGGGAGAAAAAATATTAAAATAATATATAGAAAGCTACAGTAAACGTGTATATATGGTTACTGTAGCACTTTTGGATATATACAAACTTATGCAAACACTGGTGTGAATGTTTTTTTTTTTTTTGGGTAAAATGGATAAAACTAACATCTTTTTCTATTTTCCACTTTATAAAAATACAAGCGTAGGATAGTGACATAGTGATAAAGCTGTCCTGATGCATGGGACAGACGAGAGCTTGGAAAAAGTCTTTAGTTTCGAAAGTGAGAAAGTGAGAGGAATCTATCTTCTCGTCGTGTGGAATCTTTGAATTTATGACCTCTAATTACGCTTGGAAAAAACTTTTACTTTAGTAAAGAGCAACGCAATTCTTCTCGCCGTGTGGATTCTTTGTATTTGCAAAGAAAATGTGAGACATGAATGTAAAAAGCTTTTGCTTTTAGCAAAGACTAAGGAGCAATTCTTCTCGCCGTATGGATTTTTTGTCAATCCAAAGAGAATGCGAGACAATTAAAAAAGCTTGGAAAAAGATTTTGCTTTTGTAGAGAGCATTTTTTTTCTCTCCGTGTGGAGTCTTTGTATTTGCGTAGAAAATGGCTTGGGAAAAGCTTTTAGTTTCCAAAGTGAGAGCAATTCTTCTTGCGGTCTGGCTTCTTTGTATTTGCAAAGAAAATGCGACACAATTTATTTTATGTTTAAAAATTAATTTTACCCAGAACCATATAGTTTAATGGCGTTGTGTGGTGTTCTTCATAAAGAATTACAGATTTCAAATCTCCCTCTCTACTTGTAACAATTGAATAATGAAAAAAATATAAAAATAAGAAAATCAAAATTTTTTCTTTTACGATTATTATATAACTAGTAGTATATAACTCATGCTTACGCACATAAATGATGAATTGTAGTGGTTCTATTGATGTTAGTTTGTGTTATTAAATATATAGGATATTAGTTCAACCAGAACATTTGGAGGTACTAAAATGATTTTTCTTTGCAATTTTAATGAGCCAAGTTTTTCATTACACTGCTATTATATATATATATATATAGATCTATAAATTTGAAAATCACTTTTGGACACTACATATATTATATCAATTCACTATCACTGTCTGTGAAATTCTACTAAATACAACACAAAATAGGTGCATGGAATCTTTTAGCTTAATTACAGTTTGTTGCGTTCAAAATCTTCACATACAAAATATCTAAATAGAAACAGTATAAAAAAATATATTCAATAGTTCAAAAATAATAATAATAATAATAATAGTAAAAATATAAACAACTTAGTTTGTATGAAAAGCTAGAGAAAATTTAATTAGAATCAAAGCTTAGAGAAAATTTGATTAGAATCAAAATTAGATTTTGCCTTTATTAGCTTTTCATACAAATTAAATTGTTTAGATTTTTGTTGTTATTATTTTTTTTTTTACATAAGTTTATTTATATTGGACTTCTCGTTTTTTACACTGAATTAACTCACTTGGCACAAAAATTTTTAAAATTTAGATTAGATGGGACACATGGTGCAAAATTAAACTCTAAACGAAATCCAATTTTTACACTAAATTAACTCACTTGACACAAAAATGTAAAATGTTAGATTAGATGAGACACATGACGCAAAATTAGACTCTAATTGAATTTCAATTTGAAATTTAATTGGATTTTCTCTCAGCTTTGGTTATTAATATATATATATATATATATATAAAATGCAGATTTAATTTGTCAGAAAATCCTAATTAAATTGTTAAAATTACAAGGAAAAATTTAGGTTAAAATACACTATTTGTCCCTAAAGTTTCAAGTGAGTAGCTCTATTGATCCATGAAGTTTCAAATATTGGAGATTGCTCTTACAATTACCTCTCCAATGGCTCTTTGATGTTTCATGTTCTTAACCTTAAAAAATGATTTTAGTTGTGTATTTTTTTTAATATAATAAAGTTGCCACATGGACAAAAAAATGCCACATCATTGTTTTGTTAGAGATATAAGCTGGAGAATTAACGAAAGTTAGTGGAGGGATAAATTTAGACTTCAAGGACTAATAATGTTCACTTGACACTTAAAAGACCAAAAAAACTCACTAAAACTTTAGAGACCAATAGTCTATTTTGGCCCACCCTCCTCCCCCCCCTTCCTTCCCGACCCCCACACACAGAGTTAAACTTAGTGTAATTTTTCAAGAATTAAACAGTTTTTAGATGGTAGATTTCTAAGAGATCTAATGGTTAAAAAATGTTAACTACCTATGTCATTATTAAAAACTAGATAATTTCTTGCGCAATGCGCGGATACTTTGCAAATTCATTTGAAATTTTTTTTTTTTTATGATTTTTAATACCTATTTATAATATTCATTTTGTACATATTATAATATTTGTAGACTTAATTTATTAAATTGATTAAAGAATTTTGAATTTTGAAATTTATAAATTTAAATTCAAAGCATAAAATACTTTCATATCCTAAAATTACAAAAATTCAAGCAACCTTCCAAACACTTCCTCAACTACTCCATTTTCACAACAAAAAACTAAGCCCCAAATTTGAAACACCCATTTCATTATCTCAATGAAGAGAAATCATTTGTAAGTACCGGCATAAAGAGAATGTAATAAAATAAAGAAAAATTAATTAAAAATTTTCCACTTATCAAGATTTAATTGACGTTAGCTTGGCTTCCACACACAAAAAACAAACAAACAAACAATCCACAAAAAACACTCTAAAATCATCATTGAATTTTACTTTTATTGTCTTGTGGATATTGCACTAAATAGTAGTAAAAAACAACAAAGAAACCTATAAATTATGAGTACTAAAACATAATAATAATAATAAACTAATCTCATCAATAATAAATTACAAAGTTCCTTTCTATTTTTCTTTAGTTCTAAAAGAAAAATACATTTATGGTTTCTCCACACCAAAGACCCAAAGACCCAAAGACCCAAAGCCAATCACAACTTTTACAAAACCCACAACGTCTGACCTCAACATCAAAACCATAAGCAATCGCCACTCAATAAAAAGCGCAAGCCCTCTTCATTGGTCAGAGCCAACTCATATGGATTAAGATCATATGGGAGTTAGGGGTGTTATTGAAAAGTTGAAGATAAATGATATCATTCTTGGTCGGGATGTATTTGAGATGAGATAGTATGAAGGGTTGTGGGCAAGTATATATATAAAGGAGTAGAAGTATAATAGGTTTGTCTTGAAACATTGAACCAAAGGAACAAAGAGTCTTACAAAGAATCTTTATACTTTAATTGGAAGTTTTAAAACATTGAACCAAAGAAACAAAATGTCTCTATTTTTTTGTTCTTATCCTGTGGCTTAAGAGTATTTCAATTTTCTTTTCAAAGAGTGTGCCAAATGATAAAACCTCATGCTCTCCTGCATGAAGTCTATGCTTATATATATATAAATATATATATATATATATATATATATATATATATATATTGATTTATTGCGACCTCCTTGAAAATTTAGAGAGAGAGAGAGAGAATATTGTGCCAAATCCCACTATGAATTTAATTAGTTAAATTCATCATGAACAAGAGAAGAGGAAGTATCAGATCATTGTAATCCAGAGTATACATACACACACATATAATGATAATCTCAAAACAATACACTAATATTGGGAATTGAGCAAGTACTTCACTAATTTAATTAGTGTAAAGTTTTTACCCAAAAACGTTATTTCAGCTAAAAATTGAAAACTAACAAAGTTAGAGAGAAAAACTAACGGTCTCTCACTCATAAGGTTTTTTTTTTTTTTAATTGAAAAAAAGAGGATCACAAGTGTGGTCACTGTCCCCACACTACTCAAACCCACGACATCTGGATGTACTCACAAGTAAGACTATGCTAATATTGGTGGAGAGTAAGCACAAGAGATCCGGTGCAATAGCACACCTACGTGAAATGTAAAAGTTAATAGGGTAAAAAAATAAATAAAACAAACAATACAATTAACTCTTACGTTGCGGTCTGCCGTTTATTCTCAAAAAAAAAAAAACTCTTACATGGTGGTGTGATAATAGCACTAGATCCAAATCCAAGAGATCCATACCACAGATCTCAGCCTTATCAGGCACTTCCTTTTCTATCTTCAACCAATTGTTATGCAATTTGATTTAGAAAAATTACTTGTTCCAGAGTTTTCTTGGTATATTTGTTAATTTGCTGTGGTTTTGGAGTTAGTATTTGAATTGTAGGCAAGGGTAGGAGATAATCCTTCTTAAAAAATTGCGACAGAGAAGAAATTGTTAGGTAGTCATGTTAGAGATACCTCTATGAATTTATTAATCAGTTTTAGCTTAATTCTTCAAAATAACGATGTATATCTATATTATTTAAAAAACAATGCATATTTTTGGATTTTGAAGTTGCTTTCATTAAATGATAAGCTTTATAGAATTGAGATTGGAGAAAAATGGTAAAGCTGTGTTTCCTTCTATTCAAGTGACTGAGTCTACTCTCACTTGCTCCCAATGTGCATTTTTCTGAACCTTTTGTAGCCACTCTTGGCCTAGCCACTACTTTCACAATTTTGAGGCCCCTGTAAAATTTTATAAATTGTAGTGTGAATTTTACTTCCTGAGCTGTAATTAGCTGAATCCTTTTATTAAAATATCTGGTATCATATCTGTTTCTAGTAACTCATGAAGGGAAGAGTTGCTGTTGGATGAGTAATCTACTCACTCTTTCAAAAACAAAACAAAAAAAAGTCACACATTAGCATTCCTGGAAAAATACAACTTATTAGGACATCCTGGTGATGTCGTAGGGGGAAGGGGAACAGTGGTATTGGGTATAAAAATAAAACAAAGTTACAAAACCATTATTCATTGATCCGCCCCTTTTAGCTGATTGGTCCGTGCTACTGCTAGTGTTATTTTCCCTCCATGGATAGCTTTATTTACCGCACCTGCTAAAGATGGGGGCATCAAAGACCTGCAAGCAATCAGAAATTAGAGTAGTAGAGGAAGCCATTATAAAAGCCTTTATTAGCTACAACATCATTAACAACCTTGAAATCAATTGTGATTTCTAAAGTATAGATAGCAAGTGGAATCATGTTCTGCTACGCCTAAAGGTTCGGTTGGACACAAGACGCAATACCAATATTTTTATCACAAACCAATTGCCCCACTTTAAACCTTTTATTCAACTATAAGAGATTTTACCAATTCAATTAACTGAAACTCAAAAATTTATTACTTTTTCATTAAGAATTAAACCATTATATTTATTTGTAGCCTTTATTATGCTTTTATGTTCGGTTATATATAGGAAGTCATGACACAAATTTCTTCATGTCCACTAAAATCCAATTACTTAGTTGCTATTGATGGCATAATCCATTTTGCAATAATATAATTAAATAGCCACAGTAAGATCCAAAAGAAAATAAATTACCCACCTTCTTGGCATCACATCTCTAAATCATTCCTAATTCTTGTCTACCAAATATATTTCTTGATTCATCAACTGCTGCATTGAAATTGCATAAAAGGGCTTCGACAATGGAGACCTTCTAGCAAGAAATTCTTGTGAAACATGTTTCATTGTGGGGTGAGATTTAGGATTGGAACGTAGGCATGCCAATGCTAGCGTTACAACTAAAACCACGCTTTGAGCAATATTTTGGTTTATATGAGGTGAGAGGCGTGGGTCTAAGACATCTTTCAGCATCATATCTCGGGCATATGATGATGCTAATGAGGAAATAAGCTCTCCCGGATGCCTTCCCATAATTGTTTCTAGCACCACTACACCAAAACTATAGACATCACATTTTTCATTCACAACCATGGTGTAGGCCAATTCTAAAACATAACACAAAAAAGTGTGAGCACAACTAAACTACTCGAAAGTAATAAGTAACCTCTTAGGAATATCCTACAATAGTATGACAATTAAGCATACACTAAGGAACATATCACCAATTTGATATTTCTAATAAATATTTGAGCATATGATCATTAATTAATCTATTGTTTTTTAATAGTGTGAGTTTGTGCATATAGAAACAAAATATTCACCTGGTGCTATATATTCATAGGTGCCAGCGAGTGTGGTTAAATTGGAGGAATCAGGACTTAGGATTCTAGCTATGCCAAAATCTGCAACAAAAGCCTGCAATTCCAAGTTCAATAAAATGTTGTTTGGTAGTTATATCACGATGGACAATCGTTGGGATGCAATCATGATGCAAGTAAGATAAAGCATGTGCTACTTCTTTAATGATGTTCACCCACTTCTTCCAATTTAATTCCTTAGCTTCAACATCATTGCTTAGGAGAACAAATAAGCTTCCTCTTTCCATGTATTGATAAACTAGAAGCATGCATCATTTGTGTAGACAAAACCCATAAAGCTTCACAATGTTATGGTGACGAATTTGAGACAAGACTTGGCTTCATTCTTGAAACTCTTGTCAAAAGCTGGATCCTCAGCTTCTAAACGGTGAAGTTTTTTTAGAACAACCACTTTTCCACTAGGTAAATTTGCTTTGTAAACACTGCCAAAACCCCCGGTTCCAATGCAATATCTGATGTCAAAATCCTCAGTTGCATTAATGATGTCTTCATATGCAATATTTCCATCATAATTCCATATTGAGAATAAATCTCCATTCCTTGGTGGTTTAGACTCGTGTTGAGTGTTCCTAGTTACCTTAGAGGAACACAACTACAAGTAATAAGAGTAATAAGAGGCTAAGTGTAATGGAGATGAGAAGAATGATTGTGACTTTCTTAATCTTTGTGGAGCCAACAATGGTTGAGGGAGATTCGGCAGGGGGATATTCAAAGTAATCGTAAGTAAAGTTTCCATCTTCCATTCCAATTCCTCCAGAAGGAGAGGGAGGAGGACTTGGGGGTGATTCAAAGTATTTGAAAGTAATTGAAAGTAAAGTTTCCATCTTCCAATCCAAGTCCTCTAGGAAAGGGAGGAAACTATTAGTCTTCCTTATGTGAGTCTCGAATGAGATATATATATAAATTGTAGGTGTTAACTTTGCATATTATGTCATTTGATATGATTTGCTTCACCGTGTCATCTCTTTATCAACCTTCAACCCTTATGTTTGGAATGAACCTAACTCGTTGCCCATTGGACGCATCCATCATGGTTGTATTCTCCCCTCTAGAAGGACAAGATGACTCTATCGACACGCACAAGTTGAGTTATAGAGCCTATTAATTCAATTTACTTGAGTTGAGTTTACCTTGACGAAGAAAAATACCTTAGTCAAGTTGACTCAACCAGTCACAATTCAAATTTAATTTGAGTGCTTTACAGGATAAGATTAAGCAAGATATACAATAAAGAATCACTAATCACTATCTGCAATTTTTGACGGAGACTACCAGAGGATTGAATTGAATAAAGTTGAACTTAAAGAATTGAATTAAACGAACATGAAGATACATGACTAAATTGAATTTTAATCAAATTAGCTAATCCGTGCGATGCATAGGAATAGCTACTGGATAATTTTCAGAAAAAAAAAAAAAAAAAAAAAATCATTATTTTTTAGTTATAGTAATAAGAATAAATGCATGAAATTTTATAAAAAAAAATGATATTGAAAGAAATAGCACAAAGTTTTATTAATTAGGCAAAAAAAAGGCTTATTGTGGCTTCTTTATTTGTGCTTTATCTCTTAAAGAGCAGTAGCGCCATGTAGCAAGTTTGGTCACCAAATAGCACTTTAGCTTCAAGCAACTTGTGTTTTAAGTGATTTTTTATTTTTATTTTAGAAAACTAAGTATTTTTAACACGCACACGCGCGGAGAGAGAAAAAAATGTCTTAAAGAAAAGAAATTTTTTAAGTGACTTTAAATAAATTGTTTTTAGTAATGGTCTTATACTATACACGAGTGCGCGCAAGATTGTATGATTTTGTGGTAACTCTTAAACCACCAGGACACATGTTTTAACACTTTAGGATAATCACTTAAAAAATGATTAAGGCTAACCAACACCAAAGTAATAGCCCTTTTTAAAACTTGTATGAATACACAGATAATAACTGATGTTTTATTAAAATAGACCAATACATCCATTTGGTGACAAGCACTGACCCTGTAAGTAAAAGTGAATAAAAATACCTCTTTGTCACTTTTACGAATCATATAAACATACAAATTGTGCCTACTCTGTTGATCTCCTGGGAGCATCACCTTTTCCATTGGCAGGAGTAACAACTGCAAGAGTAACAAAACCGCCCAGTACAACTATCAAAATACCCAAAGAGTTGACAAGCAAAGCCTCCGTTGAATATCGTGATATCACTTTATTGGTTTGAAGAAATGTAACCTTCTCCAGAATACCAGTAGTAGTAGTAACAACAGCAAGGGCATATATATAAACTCCAAAGAACACATGCCACGGTAGCAGTGCTGCTCTGCTATTTCTTGAGCCACCAGGATACCAAAAAGTTGCAAATCCAGCAGCCCACTAAGCAAAAGAAATAATCAAAGGAAATAAGATTATTGTGATTGCAGAAGCTAAGTTCGCAAGAAAAATAGTATACTGGTAATGAAAAAGAAGTCAGAACTCAATATCATGGAAAAAGACCTGAATGCCAAAGAGAAAAAGGCAAGCTAAGCCCAGCCATGAATGCAGGCTGTAAAAATTGTCGATCCCCTTATCATTGTGGAACTTTAGAGCAGCCCATACACCAATAATGCTTAAACAGAGAGCAATGAATTGTAATGCGAGATGAACTAATTTTTTGAAGCTTTTTGTTCCTGAAACTGTCTTGTATGCAAGCATGGCTGCAAAAATCCATACAAAACATTTAAAACAAGAGAAGTCTTAGAAAATCAACATTACAGAAGTGTTTCCTTTCAGAAACCATATTTAGTTCATGTCTTCACACATTTAATAATGCCTACTTTTGACCAAAAACAATATTCTAGTTAATTGCCACTTCAGTACTTGTCTAAGGCCAGCAAGCAAGACAGAGACTAAATAGAACTTGTCCTGTTCTTCAACAGAAAAATAAAACATACAGAAATGCACCAAAGCACAAGATGCAAGAAGAATTACAAGCTGCTCTCAGAGAGGGAGAGAGAAAGAGAGAATATCTATCTACACTATCAAACATGAACAATCATTCAATCATTTAATTTAACAAATTCTTATTAACTCAAATAATCAACTAGGAAAGCATGAGAATCAAAATCTGGGACATTATTACTCATATGGTAACTTAATAAAAAGAAAAAGAGTCAAAATGCAAAACTGACCCTCTAAGTTTCACCTTTTGTCATTTAAGTCCTCTAAGTTTTAAGTATAGTCAATTCAGTCTTCCGTTAGTCTTCTATTAAGTATTGTCATCTACTTACCAAAACGATGCCGTTTTGGATTTTTTTTTTTTAATTTCTTAATTTCAAAAAACTGAAAAACGTTATTTAAAAAAGTTAAAAATAAAAAAAAAAAAAAAAAAAAAAAAAAAAAACCTAAAGGGCTCAGGGGAAGTGGGGAACGACGTTGTTCCCCTAGCTCACTGAATATCAAAAATCATCCCCACCCCCACTGATACCCTAGCAGTCCATGACCTGAGAAATTTGAGGGACTGAGGGAGAAAGAAAGAGGGGGAAAGAGAGCAGTGTAGGTGACACAGACCATGCTGTAAACATCAAAATAACAAAGATTGCAATTATAGAGAGCAATGTAGGTGATTCATCACAATGTTAGAGATCCAGTCAGCGTGCTCTAAATCCAAGCTAGCCGTGCTCTGTATTCTGTAGGATGAAAGCTCCTAAAGCCCAATCAAGTGGAATATTTCCCACCTGATTAGCAACCCCAATCCTGGTCAACCAAAACTCCAATAAATATGATTCAACTTACTGCAAACATACAACCCATATGTACACAAATGAACACAAATGGGTCATTAAAGGAGCATAATCTGCCCAGTGGTAAAGCCAGGAAAGTATCGGTGAGGTGGGGATGATTTTTGATATTCAGCGGGCCAGGGGAACGATGTTGTTCCACTGAGCCCTTTAGTTTTTAGTTTTTTAGTTTTTTTTTTTTTAAATAACGTTTTTCAATTTTTTGAAATTAAGAAATTTATAAAATAAAATAAAATTTTAAAAAAACATCCAAAACGGCATCGTTTTGGCAAATAGAAAGCAACACTTAACAGAAGACTAATGGAGGACTGAATTGACTATACTTAAAACTTAGAGGATTTAAATGACAAAATGTGAAACTTAGAGGGTCAATTTTGCATTTTGGCCTTAAAAAAATTACTCAAATTGACTATTAGGCAGGGATTAACAGTTGGTTTCAAATTTGATTTAAGGAAGCCAAGTCGAGGAGATATTTCAATGAACAAGCACTATATGTTGTGTTTTGTGTGGACTGCATGTCTTGCTGGCTAATATGTTTATGTAAATATTTCTTTAAGCCCCAAAATTTGTAAAAATAAAATTTCTTTTGTCATTTCCAAAGGCTGCATTAAGGAAAAATGGAAAATAGACTTGCTCACGGTAATCTACCATCTCATATTCTGCAAACACATCAAAGTGAAGCATATTCATACCACCAATCATTACAACTATAACTCAGCATCCAACAATAACAATATCATCTTCTTCTCGTAGTCTAGATATTTACAGATAAAGATAGTTACCTATCTATAAGTTACATAACTAAATAAGGCCATGAACTTGAAAACCAATATGTCAACAGAACACAAGAAGAACAGCATTCTCTACATCCATGTACAGAGAAAGGAAGAAATTACATCTCAATTTACAGTCTCTCTTTATTCAGAGACAAAGCAAAGTCATACATTTTCACCCTAAGATGATAAAAACAACTTCCATCCGGCAACACATACTAAACAGAAAATATCAGCTTCTGTTAGAACCAACCGGAGAATATTAACATATTGGGAAAAAATATATCACAATGTTGTATTAGTAAGTTATAAATGCACTAGTGAATCTTGAACCCATGAAAACACCCACTCCAATTCATCCTAATTGAGAGAAGTGTCCTCTAAACTAGAGCACATTTCTTAACTTTACCAAAGCATATTCAACTTGTAGGTCCCTAATGTGGATGGCAATCCCCGTTAGGGAGGGTGGTGATAATAATTGCCAAGCAGTATGTCTGCAGAAAGAATAATGGGCTTATGAAACAAATGAGAGTCCATCTATTTATAGACTCTCTGCGATAGTTACAATGGCGGAGGGGGGATTTGAACCCTGAAAGTCTCCATCGAAAACACTAGGAGGTGCCAGTAGAGCTACAAGGCTCTTGACATTTATAGACTCTCTTATACCTCTTGATGGTAGACATGAAAAGATATATCTTATCTACAAGATACAATTGTTTAATAAAACACTGATTGAATAATTCATACTGATATGCTTATGAAGCAACACCATCCACCAAGTGGGTGTCATTGTATATGCGAGGGTGAACCATATTATGGTGTGATCACACATCACAACCATTCGCTAACAAAAACACCACTATAGTATGAAGGCCAATAATCAATTCAATGCAATTGAAATTACACGATACAAACACGGTACTCTTTCTCAGGCAAAAATGTACCATACATAATAATACATCAACTCTGTTTGAAACAGCTATAGAATATAAATATAACATGGAAAATATCTCAAAACAATTTATTAGCAAGTTAAAATCAACCAAAGAATACATTCAAAACAAACAATTTATTGCTAACTGGCAAGTTAAACAAACAAACACAAAAGGGCAATTAGAATTCACCTTCGCCATTTAAAAGTATGAGCCCAATCACCATTAGAACAGGATGGACCTACAAAATCACATCACAAACAATTAACTTTTACCAAACCAACCCAAAAAATAAAATAAAAATAAAAACCCATCAAAACCCAAAATTTAATAAAAAAGAAAAAGAAAAAAAAAAGAGAGAGGGTACGTTGAAAATGAGGTCCTTGTTATCGGAGATAAGAGCCAAGCCTCCTCTGTAATGGAGGTTCCACGTCAGCACAAGAAGGGCTACTATCACACCGATCACTCTTATTATTGGGAAGATTGGGAACCGGACCACTGGAACCGCCATTTTTCCTTTATAACCGTAGAGATAGAGAGAAGAAGAAGCAGAGTAGTTTTAACAAGAAGATCTAATGGGTGGTATTGCGGTAACAAAAAGAGAAAAATTCAAAATGAGAGGAGCATTTCGTGGGGTGGGGTTTTTCTGGTTTTGGAATTTGGATATTTATGAAGTGAAGAATCGGAGAAGAAGGGTATTGGAGTTTCAAAGCTTTAACGGCAAGACTGATAGATTGATTAATGTCAGTAAAGTACATGGAATAGTCAAAACACCATGTTGGCTTTTCACTTTCTATTGGTTCATCTGGTTGACCTTCAAATCTTATTAGCCCAAAAATAAATAAATAGTAATCTTTCTTCTTCTTTTTTTCTTTTTTTTTTTTTAGAAACAATAATCTATGATTTATGGTTTATCTAATTGATTTGATCGTTTATGGAATAAAGTTTGAAAAAATTATGGTCACGGTTTGTTTGTTAAAAGGATTAAGTTTTTAAAAAATGTTTCACAAAGAAAAATAAAAGATAAAGTTTTACTCTAAATTAATTTATAAGACCAAAATAAAATAAAAAATCACAAAAAAAGGACAAAAAATTTAGGGTCTTGGTTTGAAGTAGGTTCTTAATCCCAACTTTTGGTCGGGAGTGACAACATGAAATTGGTTCGCTTTTTTATGAAATATATATTTACTTAAGGTGTATGTAGTGTTTATCTAACTACTAAAAAAAAGTTTTCATTCATAAGTGAATTTTTGAACTTGAAAAAATTTATTAAAAAAAATGTGTATTCATGCCTTAATTTTTTAAGACAAATATAATGAATATGCTATTATTTTTTTTGTTTTTCTTACATTAAAATATGACTTAATATACACATGAATGATTTTTTATATTTCATATTGGTCATAAATATAGATGTATGTTCATGTGCATGTATTTATATGTGTATAAACTGTCTCATTAAGTTAAATTCAAACTCCACCACTCGTACATATATTTTGATCAAATGACCGATTAAGTCATTTTAAAATATGACATCTATATTAAATAGATAATGCAATTGAATATATATGTGTGTGTGGAGGGGGGATTATTATTTAAATTATCATGTAATAAATTGAATTAATTTTCTTCCGAGATAATTTAGCAAGATACTAAGAGTGTGAAATATTATTAAAATAAAAATAAATAAACTCTTTAAGAAAAATTGAAAACAATGAACATATCCAAATAAATAAATAAATCCTTCTCAATCTCAAAAACTATTCCAAATAAGTTTTGTGTGGACAAACGCTCACACAAATTTTCACACTTGCTAATATATAGGTGTAAGATATAGAAGGAAAAAAAATTCTCAATCTCTCTCGCAAGTCAGAGGCTATATTTGGGAATCCAATGGAGGCTAGCTACACGATGACAATAAATGAAGAACGGAAAATAGATTGAGGCTTTCCTGCAAAGTAGTTCGACTTCGACAGCATTTTTAAGAGAATTTTCTGACTTATGCTCTGTTTGTTTCAGTAATAACGTTTTTTTAGAAAATGAGTCATTTTTCAAGAAGTATTTTCTATAAAATTATCTCATTTTTCAATGTTTGGTAGCAACTTTAAATGAGTTGAAAACAATTTCCTAACTTCCCTCATTTAGCTTGCAATGAGATATAGCTGTTTTCCAAAAAAATTTAATGAAAAACAATTTCTAAAAATAAGCCATACTTTTTATGTTGACAAAAAATAGTTTTCCGTTGACTCATCTTTTTTTATGCTACCAAACACTAGAAAACATGGAAAACTATCTTTACACAAAGTTTTCCATCGAAACAAACAGAGCGTTAGATTCCACCAGTGCTTAGATCGGGAGAAAAAAAAAATTTATTTAGGAGTTGAAGGATTTGGAAAGAGGAAGTAAAAACTTGGAATTATTGAGGTTTTTATTAGAGATCAAGCATTTTCGAGGCTAAAAATTTCACGACTTAGAATTTGGAATGAATATAAATGAAGTTATGGTTCGTGTATTTCAAACAGAAATAGAACTTATTAGACTTCCTATTTCACAATAAGAAACTGCACAACTTGCCATAAAGAAGCTCTCCTATTTCAAACAGAAATTGAATGTTTAGGCCAAAAGGATCATGTTCATGTATAAGACAATGTAGCTAATTATATATACTTCTATCTAATTATATATCTTTTATATATTTTTTATCTAATTATATATTTTTATTCTATTACAAAAGTGAGATTTTGTTACTTTCTTTGCTAATATTTAAAAAGTATTGTGAGAATTTTTTATTAAAAAATCATGTGTATACCACAAGATAGAAAGAGAGGAATCTATGATGACGACTTGGAGAAGGTGTGGATGATGTGTCATGGAGTGGAGTTAATATATGAAGAGATCATGAAATTTTTCAAAAAAAATCTAGATTCAAAATAATTTTCCTCTATAATAATACATGTTATTGCATTTTGTCAATACATAAGTGTTACCATATGCTATTTCCCACCACAAGAGCACTGAGATCAATGGTACCAAGCCACAGACCACGGCACGAGAGGGCTATCTTGGATTTGCAAGCCCAAATTAACAAGAAGTTACGCAAGAAGTCACGCATAGCCAACCGCTTTTTTTTTTTTTTGGCAAACTGCAAACAAATATGCATAAACTACTAAACAAAAACAAAAACTGTTTGTTTTGTTGCCAAAAAAAACATGCATAAACTACTAAACAAACATGCGAAAAAAACATGCATAAATCTGCCTTTGTTTTTGGGAACTTGTGAATTGCCTTTGCTTTGTTGCGGCTCACGGTATCACCCCATTGCTAACTGCATCAGTGCATTGCATGTGAACTAGTATCAAAATTAGCTTTGGCCACACTGGATGTGCCACAACCATGGTTCAATATTTTGAAGAAAAAAAAAGGATTTAGGCTATACGTTTGTTTTGCTAAAGCTTAGGAGCTTAGGGGCATAGGATGCTGGTAAAGAAAAGGTAAAGCATATTGTAAATGGGACCGACACTTCCAAAGAAACTTGTGAACGCTCATGAAGTTTCTCATATTCACTCCAGAGGCCGAACAAACAAATGAAAGTTTTACGTTGAAAAGAATTTCAGAGAGGAATAACTTGTCTTGTAGGGTACCCTTTAGGTAAGTTTTGGAACCAAAATGAAGATGACAGGAGGGTTCATTTATATGCTTAAATAACAGCTGCTTGACCTGAAATATTCTTTTTCCCATGCAATAAGACCAAGAAAAAGTTGAATTACAACAATTGATTTGCATAAGGCATAGGTATGCTTTGTTGACACTGCAATAGAAAATCCCTTCTGTCTCAGGGTTTACTTATTTTTAGCACAATCACAGGGCAGCATAATCATACAAACACAGCCCTTCTTAAGACTCTTGAGTAGATGGGCACACTAATGGACTTAAGGTTAGTTCTAAAAGATACTGTGAGAAGCCAGTGCTTACTAGGTGTCACGGCTTGAATAAATATATCCCCGACCCCTCCCAACATTGCCATAGCCCCTTCCGTAGTAACCACCGCGTGATCGGCCACCTCGACCAGCTCCACGGCCCCCTCGATTACCCCAATGCCTTGGCATATAGCCAAATGTCTGCATGATCATCATCAGCAAAGGAAATTTAAATAAATAATACCAAACCCTGGATGCTGACAAAGAAAGCAGCAGATCCAACCAACATTCAAAAATACTCTAATATGAAATTAATTTCTTAAATTAAAAAAATAAAATAAAATCCTTTCACATGGGGAAATGGAAAGGTAAAAAATACCTCAGAATCTTTTCTCAGTTGTTCAGAAAATTTGGTCCTCCCATTACGTGATCCACGATCAAGAGCATCACAAGACAGGGAATCGAAAAATTCATCCTTGACATAAACGGGCTGAAGAACAAGAAGTAGAAACAATAGCCAACTATAAATAACTGGGCTTTGCATTTTACTTTTATTTTTTTAGAGAGAGTTTGAGAGTACTTGGATCACATTACCTTGGCCTCATTATTTGTCTCTCCACCATTATCTTCATCTTCCAAATTATCTGCATCTTCTTGAGCTTTATTACTTTTACCAAGATCACCCCAAACTTCGTCCTTATTGAATTTCTCATTCATTGCTGTAAAATCAAACTCCTCCGTAAATCTAGTCACAGGACGTGAAATCTGCAAGACCAAATTTTCAACTAGTCAAAAGCTATGCAAAATAAACAACTTGCAACATTTGTAGGACCAAACAACTAATCCAGTTCAAAAGTGCAGTGCCCCAAAATAAAAGGTGCATTGTCCTACAGAGGCAAAGAGGTTTAAGTTTGTCTGTGTGCATACCACCTGTGTATGTGAGAGTTACAAAACCATGAGCGCAGTTCAAAATTCAGTCAGTTATTATAAATTCATGTTCACAAATACATAGATCAAACCATCATTAATGACTCAAAGTTAGATAAATATGTTATAATGTTTTAAATACTGGCGCTTTTTTGAAACTTCTGAACTAAAACATATGGTTTTGGATAACTCAACTTAATTCATTCAAATAATTTCTTTAATTGGCAAGCTACACATGCATCCAATGGGTTATGGAGGTAGGAGATACCATTTGAGCTAGAGTTCATTGGTAATTAGTTCATCTACATGCTACCAGTTGAATCAGGCAATATTTCTTGATTCACCTAAAAACAGGTAATATCATATATATTCTTTCAAACTTCAAGTTAACACATTAGAAATAAGCGAATGGTAAAAACCAAAACTTTCATGTGTTTTTGAGCATCCCAAAAATTCTCATGCACAATTTACTTGTGTAATTGTGCAACCAAGTGTATATGAAATTTAATTAGACATGAAATGAATGGTCTATTTACTCAAAACTTTTTGGCTGGCAAAATGAGTGACTAGAAACTGAGAGCTCGGTGCAACTGCTTCTGTTTGAAACAGAAACAATGGATGACAAAGGAACCCAGTAAGACCAAGCTTTTTCAGTTTACATGCAACCTTGAGCATTAGTTCAAGGAAGATTCTTGTGCATCAATTTACCAGTCCTCTTGCTTTTTTTGTTCCCCTTCTCTTAATGAGACAATGGGAGAACAAGTTAAAGATGTTGGTGAGAAAAATTAGCTTTCTTACATAGGAATAACGCATGACAAAGGGCACGTGTAACACCAATATTTGTCAGCTGATGCTTTGGGGTAGTGTCATATAGGCTTATAGCGGTATCAGGCAGGGGATGGGATTGTTCATGGGATTCGGGGCTCTTGCTTGACCCCAGAACTTCAAAATAATATAAATAAGATTCACTAGACACTAGATAAGTACAATTCTCTCTCACACACAAACGCAGATTCACAAGACATAGTGAACAAATGAATACATTTGATACCAAATATGATAATTAAGATACTACAACTAGTTAGTGATGATGACTTGTAGTTAATTTGAAGCATGCACGTGCTTCGGCAGCACTCTTTTCACAAACTTTTCGTGTGGTTTGCTTTTCAACTAGTTTCATACCGAATAAGAGAAATGCAGAAAAAAAGGTTGGACTGTTGGAGAGAAATTTGAAGCATGCACATGCTTTGGCAGCACTTTTTCTGCAAACTTTCCATTTGGTTTGCTCTTCATTATGGAACACACAACTTCTATAAGGTTCAGATTATCTAAATTCTACAACATACAGCATCAAAGACAATCTGAGAACTGATAGAAAACAGCACATACCCCATTTCCTCTTCCTCTTTCACGTCCTCCTCTATTAGTATGATGATAGGTAGGAGCTCCACGTAGCTACATGGAAAGGGGGAGAATTGACAATAAAAAAGCACTTGTTAGACTGCATGTCATATTTTTTTAGCCATGTATTAACTCCAAATTGACCACATGCAACCAAAATGTTGGATGGAATTCACATATCCACTTTCCTCTATATTCTCTGCTCCTAATGTAAACATAAACATCCCCCCTCTACTATCATTCTCCATAATCACAGTGCTTGGAAAATTTTACCTAAATAACCATGACTAGGAATCATGCCTATGGACAATAAGCTAAAGTGCAGTGTCATAAAATGGGTTTACAGCCTTACACAGACATTCGCATTGAATATCTGCTCAATAGTCAATGATGCATGTCATGTGCTGTTGCAGCAAGCAGATAAAGAAGGAACCTATTCAAATATTGCCCAAATCATTGTCTGCTATCCAGGGGCCCTATTTCTTTCTTTAAATATTTAGGTCAATCATGACAATTTACTTTTAAGTAACACTTAAAGATGTCGAATAGATAAAATCCTAAGAACAGTAGACATACTATATATAATTAATCCACCATTAAAATCCCATTTTAATGCTGTTTCTACTCAATGTGAATAAGTTGATATCTCATGGGCTGTTTAGTTTTCTATTTGGGATGTTCTTCTAGGGCTGAATTTCATAGCTCTTTTTGTTAAGGGGGACTGCTTTGCTCTGCAATGTCATTCTAATTGCTCTAACTAATAAAGTTCTTCTTTCCCTTGAAGAACTCCCCCCCCCCCCCACCCCCCCTCCCCTCTCTCTCTCACCCTCTCTTGCCAAAATAAAATATAAAAATCTTCCAGGGCCAAAGGTGTGGCTAAAAAAAAGTATTGAGTTATGGAAAGTTATCCAAGTTCATTAATTAAAGCAGGGATGGAAGATTTCTGCAATAAATTGTCAAATATTAGCAAGAATACCTTCTGTTCAGATGGCAAAGGCAAAGGCAATATAGGTTCTTGAACTTCTGCTGTTGATTGTGATAATTCTGGCGATAACACTTGCACAACCTCAACGTCCCTCTGAGCTGTTTGTAAAGGCTGAGATGAAGAAACTGCAGTAGAGCCAGGCTGCAAAAGCTGGCCTGGGGTTACCAAGGAGGGAGTTGCTCCCTCATTCAGAATTGAACTTGATGTTCCAGATACGGAGGTTACAGATTCAGACACACTTATAAATGGCATCACAGGACTAGGGACTGTTTTAGGCTTGTCAGGGACTGATGATAAAATGGCAGTTTTATCCAAAACAGTAGTCAATGGAGATACCAATGGCAAGTTGGTGCTCAGAGTAGCAGTAGAAAGAGATTGTGTAGAAGCCTTATTAGTAATCAAACTTGATGAATCTGAAACTATTGCAGAAGATGGAACAGGAAGTATAGAAGACTGCAAATTCAGGGTGCCACTGCTAAGGGGTGGCAACAAAGGAGAGGGTGACTCAGACAAAGATGAAGCTGACAAGTTGGAAGATCCAGAAGGCAAAGATGCACTCATAACAGGATATTGCATAGTCTGCTGCATGGAAGGTGCCATTGACAAGCCAGGTGGGGGTCGAAGCAAAGATTGCTGTTGGGCTTGAAACCCATTTGGGGACCCATAATATCCTTGCCAATACATTGGCATAGCAAGCCCAGTAACATTTGTGGTTGGAGGAGGAGGTGATGAACCCCATGACCCTAAACTTCCACTGGGTTGATATAAAGTTCCACTGGGTTGATATAAAGGAAGACTTCCTTGAAATGTTGGCCTAGGAAGACCCATTTGTGAAGCATGGGCACTAAGATCTGGAATAGAACCAGCACCAGGAGGAGGTAAACTGGTAGATGCTGTTGCTGCTTGAGGATAATGAGACTGCATGAGGAAAAAGATGAAGGTCAGTTAAGTAGAACTGCATCAAACATGGATACTCAGGCCTGAGAGATAACCAAATTAGAGTTATAGTAGCTCTTCCAATCTGGTGACATTTCACATTTCAAATGCAGCCTATTTCATTTGTTTTTACCTGTATAATTGCAGGATCATGGTGTATAGGTGTTGTCTGAACTGGTGGTGGTGGGGAAGATTTGACCTGCAAATCCTGTAACCAGATGCACAAAAGACTGCATTCTGAGACTATTCAACAACAATGATAGGCTGAGCTGAGATAAGTATGAACTATACCGTACAAAAATTTTCATTTGGAAAGGAAAATAAGACCAGTTTGCAATGCAGATAAACTTTCAATCTATATTGCACGATCACAGATGTTCCTGGATGATGTCATTGCAATTCAGGCCAGAAATAAACTACTCCCTCCATCTCTAAACAATAGTCCTACTTGAAAATGCACTATGGGGTGTCCTAAAAGCTCCCCCCTACCATATTATTTTATTTTCCCAACATTATCCTTTATTTTAACATTGAAAAGTAAAAATATATAAAAATTATATTTTTTTGTAATAAATACAATTGACAAAGGCTATTATGGGAAGTGTAAAAATAATTCTATCCTTTATAGAAATGAACTATTAGTATTCAAAGTCTAATAAATATTCTAAAAATCAAAAACACTAATTGCACCAAAATTTAACTGCAGCAAACAATAATTAAAATCTGTAAGAGGGGGGATTCAGTCTGCAGTTTGGTATTTTCAAAAAAAAATCCACAAACAACCATATAGAGGTCAAATGTCTTTAATCTCAGTTTGCACAAAATGGTTTCCTGCAAACTAACTTTGGCTTTAATGTTGACACACATGGAAGCTCTATCACTTGAGCTTTCTAGTTTCTTAATACATGTGCCCACCCTAGTAAGTTTGTTGAGCATCCATAGCCAACCAAAAAATTTTGAGACAAAGGCTTAGCTGTTATTGCTCTTGTTGTTGTTGTTGTTGTTGACATGCATGGAAGAAATTCGAGTCAATATAAGGCCCAATTTTTTTGATTGTCAAAGCAAAATTACCAAATATGTGCAAGTATCAATAAATGATTTGAAGCATAAAAAACAATCTTTCACGTGTAATCTAGTTGACAATGCTATTGTTTCTTACCACAATTCTGGTTACAAGAATGATGAAGAAAGAACAATTCCAACAAATGAGACACCACTCTTTCCAACCAAACATTTTACAACAAAAACAACAACAATAAGAATAATGATATACGCAAGTTGTATTGTAATTATTTCATCTAAGTTTGAAGCTTTAGCATGTCTCCAACAGAGCCACTTAAAATCTGAGATGTGCAAGTATTAATAAATGTTTTGAAGCATAAATTACAATCTTGCGCATAAAGTCCAGTTGACAATGCAATTGTTGTTTACCACCATTCTGGTTACCAGAACGGTGGAGAAAGGAACAATTCCAGCAAAAAAGACATCACTCTTTCCAACCACACATGTTACAACAACAACAAAAACAATAACACTGATAATAATATAAGCATGTTGTTTTGTAATTATTTCATCTTAGTCTGAAGCTTTAGCATCTCATCCCATAGAGCCACTTACAATCTAAATTTCAGACTCTACCCTGTAATCATAATCAACTTCCATAGCCTCAGTTGTTCACTAGCAAATAGCCATTGCTTTATCAATATGCAAATCACATAAATTTCACTATCAATATTCTCCACACCTTGATGTCACTTCCTCGAAAGAGGATGTACTCGTAAACTTTATCACTTGGAAGAACTTGAGGACCATCCTTTTTTCGTCCTTCTGTTCCGAATGATCTCACTGCAAATTCAATGAATATAAATCACAAAATGTAAATATGCTTCTTGAAAAACATAGCACTTATTAAAAATTCCACATTTGGTGCATATTCTCTACAAGCCGGCCTCACAAGCTACTATATACCATATTTGGAGGGATAGGAATGAAAGGGTTCCCAACTGGATGGTAAAAAGTGAAGAGGTTTTGTTGAAGGCAATTAACTTTAATGTCAGAGTCAGACTCTGTAGCAAGATCTAAGATGAATAATTCTCTTCAGAACCATGTTCTGTGCAGGCTGTTGAGGCTTCCTTATTCTATTTTGAGTTCATGTTTAGTCTGTCTCGCAGCACAATGCTGCATTTTCTGTGTTGAGTTATTACGTTGCCTTGTTTTGCAAGTTGCTTTGTGTTCTCAGTTTTAGTTTGTGTGCAGCATAGATGCTAGATTCTTTGTTTTTATGTACCTACTATGCAGGGTTCCTACTGGTTGAATAAATCTCTTATTCATCAAAAAAATATATATACAAAATACACATTCCACATTTAACTCATCAATACACATACATACTTATACAAAAATACTGCAATCTATATATCCATAACAAAGCAACAAAAACCCATCATAGAACTTAAAACCCCCAACCACAAAACCCAAAATAACACAGACCCAGATAGCAAAATCCTCCATTTTTTCTTCAACATGTATAAATTATATGAAATTCATTTTTGACATACCATTTCTCAAGCCGATGCTGGATTCGTCAGTATTGATGTTAAAGAGAACGCCTTCATAGCGAATCTCGGACTTGGAAGTCAAGCTAATAAGGCTGCCGATATACGAATCAGCGGACCCACTTGAAGATCTGGGAGCTTCTGCTGTTGTTGCTGCTGCTGATGCCATGGCCTTTGCTATGACTATGATTTAAGGTTTGGGTTTTCTTCTTCTCGAGTAACAGAGAGAACAAAGGAAGCAAGAATATCACAACCCTACCCTACTGATTGGTATTCACTATTCAGGGCAAGTGGCCCAAACAGACCGTTTTCCTTTTTCTTTTTTTTTTCTTTTTCTTTTTGGAAAAATTGTTTTACTTTTTCCTCCTTTTTTTTTTTTTTTTTTTAATATGTGTTGCCATTTGCCAATGACACGTGATTGAAAAATTGATGGAAGAAAAACAATAAATGAGTGAATAATTATAAGGTGCTTCTGGGATATCGTAATGTTCATTTCTCTCATATGCATTGAGTAGAAAAAGTTTAATTCCAAACATGTTTGAAGTCTTGAACTCCAACAACTAAATAAATGATATTAGACCCATTTAACCCAACTAACCAAGCAAATTGCGTATATTACACATGAAGAGAAATATGTCATCTTCTTATTAGTAGTTGGAACCAAATGTTGTCTTGGCTGAGCACCTAACAATTTCCCTAAATGAATATGGAAATGAGTTTCCCCTAAACAACAAAAGAGATTCTTATGTGAACCCTCTCATAACATGTGAGTCCAAACATGAATACATGATGTGAGAGGAGATCTCAAAAGATCATCTAATAAGATACTCTTTCCTAAAATAAAAAAATAAAAAACTATGTCATAAACACAGTTCTAATAACAATTTTAGGATATTTTAACAACATATGAATCAAATCACCATATGATGATTCGAGAATATTGCACAAAGTACTTTAAATTAATTTAATTAGAAAATAATTGAGGAGTGGACATTATAACATTATAAGTTTAAATCCTATTGCAACTTTTTCTTTTTAAGTTTCATTACACATTGAATCCTCAACATTTGCCCATATTTTCAAAATGGTCCTCATCCTTTAAAATGTTTCATTTTTGTCCTTATTCTTTTAAGTTTATGTCAAAAATGACCCTTTTATTAACTCTCTCTTTTTCTTTTTTTTAATTAACTCTTGTTTTGATTTTCAATATTTCCAAATAGATATAAAAGAAGCAAACAAAGTATTTGAAAATTTTAATAATGAATCTCTTCCTCCCTTTATTTATATCAAAATCCATGGGATTTTGCTGAACAACTTGGACTCAAAATCAAAGTAAGAGTTAAGAGTAAGGACCTTTCTTACATAACTTAAAAGTATAAGGAATAAAAAGAAAACATTTCAAAGAATAGTGACCATTTTGAAACGTGAGATAAAGTTTGAGGATTAAAATTGTAATTAAACAAAAAAAAAATTTGACATTTCTCAAAACCCATTTGATTGAAAATCTTTATCAAATGAGGTTTTAGGAATTATGTTTTTATTTTTCTTTTAAAAGAATAATGAATTATTCTCTGTTCATTTAATTTGAAATGAAGAGTATTATTTTTTTCATAAATATTTATTTATTTTCTATGATTTTTTTTTATTGGTGTGTAAGTTACTCAAAGTCTAGAAATTTTAATTTTACTTTTTACTTTGATGTTATTAAGGAAGGAGTGGTTACTTGTGCTAAAACTCATTAAAATGCTATTTCTTACTTATGAATTGTACATGATACTATCGTATCTACATTCTTAAATTCCCCAAAATTTTAATTTCTACTCAAAATGTCTCTTCTAAGATTAAAAAATAAATGGATATGATTAAATACATGTGCATGAATCCATGACCCGAACATCATAAAATGAGTCTCAAGGTGATGACTAGCTAATATTCTTAAACCTTATATTAAAGATTTTATATTTTGACCCATCACTTGATATTTCTAAAGCACAAAAACAAGAAAATCAGGAAAATAAATAAAATACATCTTTATTCCATTAAGAATTTAAAATTACATGATAATAGAATGCACAATAGAAACTAACAAAACTTTTTCTCCTAGTTATAACATATATAAAATTACATGACCTTATTTCCAAGTTGCATTCTAAAGTCGTAAAAGTACATGGAAAAGTATAGTCTTAAACCATTAATCTAAGATCATAGTGTAGATTTCATGATGGAAAGATGTTAAGCACCAACTTACCCGACCTAGCGTCGATCTTCTGGGAAATAAAGGCCCTTTCAAGTCACATTACACAATTTATCCAAACATTTCAGAGTAAAAAAATAAAAAATAAATAAAAATCATGTGAAATATGAAATAAAGATCTCAATAGGTTATATTCCATGTGAGCTATGAAATAGCATTCAAGGATGATCAACACATATTTTCAGCAAATCACAAGCCATGTGATTTGTTGGAGCATTTGAATATTAAATAATTAAAATGAATAAATGTTATAACATAAATGTAAAGATGTGGGAGTGAATATGGAAGATGAGGAGTTAGTGAAAATGTTTAATCCCACATTGAAAAGGAGAGAAACTATTTTATTCTTTTTAATTGTAGTGATTAAGGGGCTAACATGAATTGTCTCAGATATTGGGCTAGATATGTGCGTAAGGGGGAGGTGAAGGGTGGAGGTATCAAAAATGGAAATGAATCAGCGCCTCAGCGCCTCAGTCCCTCAGTCCAAATAATGTTGTGTAATTTCTTTCTTTACGTTAATAATATTCAGAAGTATTATTCAGATAATTCAGTTTCTCGTTGTGTTATTTCCATTATTATTGTGTTTGCACCAACATGATTCATTTGCATGCATGCTGAAAGTTGATATTATGTTATTATTTATGTAATCATGGGAATTTCGATTTATTTACATGAGCATGCCATCAATCAAATAATTAAAAATCAGATTTTGGTTATTTCATGATTACATGTGAATCATATTATTCATTTTAAATCATGCAAACATGCGAATCATTCAAATCATCATATTTAAATTTTGAACCCCTAATCAAAGAAACATGATATATTCATTTGCTTTAACTCATGTCATCAAATAAATTCATATTAGTGCATGAAATTTAAACAAAAGTAAAATTTCTACACTTTAATGCATACCTCTAAAAATGACGAATCCAATGGATGATCCTCACATATTCTAGTCTTCGTTCATTCAAAAGGTACAACCACTCATTTCCTCAGTTTACCATAGACCTCCAAATTGTTTCCAAAGAGGAAATTATGCCTTTGTTTTTCCTTATTAATAGTTGTGGAAAATGAAGGTTACTTTAAATAGAAAATGCAATACTTGAGTATGCTCTAGGTGCAAACTATGTGTGCGCCTCTTAAAGAGACACACAACTAGTTTGAGCCTCATCGTTCAACCTTAATTGACAACTATAATGTGTGCTTTTGGCCAGTTTTCTGATTTCTAGGTCCTACTTTTGCATACACAGTTGAAGACCTTCTTAAACTACAATTTGAGAGTTTTTTTTTAATGTCATTGGAAAGTTTGTGTTCCCTACTTTCCAAAGACACCAAATACGAGTCATTTGGAGTTGTGGCCATAAAATTATACAAATGGGAAGTTGGATTATTTAAGTTAAAATTTTCCAATGTTGATTTTTGTCCATTTTGTCCAAACAATTTCTGAAGATTCAAAGAAGATCAAATGAAGCCGTTTGAACCATGATGTAATCTCTTAAAGTACCAAGTTTTCTCTTCTTCTTCTTTTTTTTTTTTTTTTGAGAAAGAAAGTACCAAGTTTTCTAAATTGCCTATCCGTGGATTATGGCAATTTTGCAAGAATGTGAGCAAAGTGAGCACCTCATACTAATGTTGTGCACAAAACTTTAATTTTCCCATGATTCTTTCTACTTTCACATACTTGATTCTCGACCTTATTGACTTCAACTTGGTTTAAATGAGATATCACCAATCTTGATTTGGCTTAAATGAGATATCACTAAAAAGTTTGGAACACCATTTTTTTTTTTTTTTTATACAAGATAGAAATGCTACTCTAGCCTAATCTAAGTATATATGTGTATGAAGTTTTCTCCTAGAATGCTACTCTAATCTAATCTAAGTATATATGTGTGTGAAGTAGAAACTTGAACTCCGGCCATTACCCCTCACACCCCACAAGCACTTATACTTGTGAAGTGAGTGGAACACCAATTTTTTAATGATACTAAGTTTGAAGTTCAACATTTCAAACTTGGAAAGTTATGATTACAAAAATATAGCACCTCACTCGTACCCTCCAAACACTACATATAAAAAATATATGGACATGTAACCCCTATATTATTATTATTAAATAATAATAATAATAATAATAATAATAATAATAATAATCTATATATATATATATATATATATATATATATAATAATAGGTGAAACTGAGAGAAACTCAATTTAGAGTTCCAATTTTGTGCCACTTGTCCTAAATTATTTATTCTTAAAGAGTTTTATTTCTTAATTTTATAATCAAATGTGGGATCACATCATAAATATTTATCCAAATAAGTTATTAAGTACAAAAACCAAAGAGTCTAGAATAAATGAATAATAAAAAATAAAAAAAGTGCTTCACAATAATTTTTTTTTTTAAAAAAACATGGACAATTTACATTTTATATATAATAATATCCTTACAAGATTTTTTAAAGAGTTAAAAAAATATAAAAATGACTATCAATAGTATTTAAATTATATATATATAAATTATATTATGCATCTTATTGTATATCTTTAAGTATAATCATGCATATGCATGGGGTTACAAGCTAGTAATAATAATAATAATAACACCTAACTATAATCAAAATACAAAAATATCAAATAATTAATTAGCTGAAAAATATTAGATATTACACAATTTTTGTTGTTTGCACTTTCAATGAAAATACAGTTGCAATATGAGATAGTAAATATGGCATTTCATCCAATGCCCGTTGATGATTTTTACAACTTTAGGTGAGGTTTTTGATTAAACTATGATCGCAAAACAAATGATTTACTCATTTACCAACCACTCATTTCAATTTTTGCAAGTACACAACTATCCACTTAATTTTTTTTTGCATTTAGTTAGTTTTTTTTTTTTTTTTTTTTTTTTTTTTTTTTTTTAAATCCTTACAAAACAGTTTATTAAGGTAGATTGTTGAAATCAGCATGAAGAACATGAGTGATATCTGGAGGTACATCTTCCATCTAGACAGACAAAAGGGGGGTGGGGGAAGGATTGTTAATTTTCCCTACAACTATTACCATTTTTCACACTCCTTAATAATGGACAAATTAACTATATTTCTCCAACAAAGATAATATAAAATAATGGGAAAGAAAAAAATTAAAAACAAATCTCCTTGGCAATGTTGTTAAACAATTAAGAAACGTCATTAAACAATTAAACTATATTTAGCAACGTTGTTAAACAATTAAATTAGAAATCATAGCACCGGTAGCACATACACAAATGGGTATTCATTGGCCCAAAAAACACTAAAACAAATCTCCTTTATAACTTTCTTTTCCTCTTGGATAGGTCTAATTTTTTTCAAAACATCCATTCAATGGAAGATAAGAATAAAGTCGCATTCAAGATGTGTCTCTTTTACCCAGTAAATGTTATAAATACTAAGTAGTGTGCATTATTTAATTCCACCCATTTTGTGACTATTTCATAGAGAAAGGGACAAAGTCTCAAACCTGTACCCCATAACAGCCAAATGCCCACACACACAATGACACAGACACAAATATTCAGTCTTAGACCCGTGCCTCTTAAAAAAAAAAAAAAAATTATATTATGGTTGTGGGGCCCGGCCCAAAAATAATGGGCTATTCCAAATCCAGGCCCGTCTGAGGAGCGTCCTTGCCAAAGAGAAACCACATATGAAGCATTACTCAACCCCAATAACGCCACGGAAACCTGTCCGAGGAGTAGCTCCTCCTCGGACATCACGAAGTCCATACGAGGAACTCTCCCCATCCATTTCAGTCCATCCTCCCAGCATATAAAATGAATAAAATCCAAAATATCTCATGGAAAGCTGCCACCACCACATTAATTGCGCCCCAACCATCCTCTTGGCCGCATTAATGAGGAAAAGACCCCTGAACAGTACCACCTTGGCCTCTGCAACTCACAAAGGGGGAGATGGGGGCGTCTGATGGGACAGGTGCTCAAGTAGATGCTTAGATGATCGACAAGTGTAAGGTTGAGATGAGAGGAGAGGAACTATATAATGTAGTGAAATCCCCCAAAGAGGAGAGGAGAAAAAATTGTATTGAGAACGGAAAAATAGAATCACACGTGGAGATTTTTTTCTTGTGTTCTTATTTTCTGCAATTACATTGTCCATGTACAAGACCGAACAGGCTCACTGAGGCGAAGTTCTTTGACCCATCCTCTACAAATTTCTATTGTGGGTTGCGCTTTGGGCCAAGGCCAGATCAATAAGATTTGGGCTAGGAGAATCGTGCAACTACAATTGGCGCCGTCTGTGGGAAAGAACTAGGGCATCAGCTAGCACAACGGTCAAGCATGGCAGAACTAGGTCCGCACCCGGAGAATCCTCACCAGGCTAACCCCCAACAGGCACAACCCGCCGAGTCCCAGAGGCAAAATAACCCCGTCAATCCAGGCCACGGGGGAAATCAGGAGGGAAGTATGCATACTACACGGACAAGCCAGAGTCACGCTCAGAAAGGTAGTCACGTGTCCCAAAGGCGAAATAGTCACCAGGCCATGCAGCGAGAGATAGACGATCTGAAGAGGAAGCTACGACGGGTACAGCGAAAGCGATCTCCCTCAGACTCAGACGGGTCTTCTAATGCGGAGGATGCGAGTTACCGACGGAGATCAAGGACCCCCCCAAGTGAAACCTTTTCCTACGAAAAGGAACCACCCCCTGTGCGGAAATACGAGAGCACATCCAGCAAGGGTTCGGGAAACGATGCCATGAAGAAGGCGTTGGACCAGGTTTCAAGGTCCCCCTTCACGTACAGAATTGAAGGGGCTAAGCTGCCTCGACGGTTCAACCAACCGGCATTCGCCATCTATAACGGTCGAACAGACCCGGTAGAGCATGTGAGCCAATTTAACCAAAAGATGGCGATCTACTCGCAAAATGAAGCCCTTATGTGTAAAATCTTCCCGTCCAGCTTGGGATCAATGCCGATGAGGTGGTTCAACGGCCTGAAGACAAATTCCGTAAACTCATACAAGCAGCTCACTCAGGATTTCTGCTCCCGCTATATCACCAACACCAGAGTCCCCAGGCCCCTAGGTTCGCTGTTGTCCTTATCCATGTACGAGGGAGAGACTCTGAAAGCATATTCGGATAGATACTGGGAAGTGTATAACGACCTGGATGACAACCATGATGCTGTCGCTATCAGCACATTCAAAAGCGGGCTCCCCACCGACCATGGCTTAAGGAAGTCCCTCACTGGCAAGCCGGTTGCCAATGTTGATCAGTTGAGGGATAGGATCGACAAATACAAAAGGGTGGAGGAAGATCAGCTGCAAGGGAGGGGAAAGGAGAAGGTTATCCCCCCCAAAGCGACTGATTTCAGGACAGAACGACACAATCCTGGTCAGCCGAGGAGAGATTTTTCGCGACAGGCTGGGCAGAGCATCCCGCAAACAGTGAATGCCGTATTCCGAGAACCAGTACAGCAGGTACTAGAGAAAGTAAGGAATGAGCCCTATTTCAGATGGCCGGGAAAGATGGCTGGAGACTCTTCCAAACGTAACCAGAACCTGTACTGCCACTATCATCAGGACAACGGGCATACTACTGAGGACTGCAGGAACCTATGGAATCACCTAGATCAGTTGGTCCGAGAAGGAAAATTGCGCCACCTGCTGCACCCATCGAGTGGCCATCCCGGCCAAGCAACACAAGAGCCTCGAAGGGACGTGTCCTTAAGACCCCCCACCGGGACGATACATGTCATCCTCGCTGCACCAGGAAGAACGGGGCCACCCATCCCCAGGGTGTTAGCTGTGGATCGGCTCCTCTCCGGGGGCAGGCAAAAGGAACCCAAGAGGTCAAAAAATGGAAGCTCTTTGGTACTGGGATTCTCGGATGAGGATAAGAGAGGAACTATTCAACCTCACGATGATGCCTTGGTGGTCACGCTGAGGATTGGGGGCTTCGACGTGAAAAGGGTGTTGGTGGATTCGGGAAGTGCAGTGGAGATAATGTACCCCGATCTATACAAGGGGCTGAACCTGAAGCCGGAAGATTTGACAGCTTACGACTCTCCCCTTCTCAGTTTCGAGGGAAGGACTGTTACGTCAAAAGGGCAAATCCGACTACCCGTGCAGACCGGGGCGGAGATAGTGGAGGTAAATTTTATTGTGGTCGACGCCTATTCACCTTACACCGCAATAGTTGCAAGGCCATGGATCCATGCCCTAGAGGCCGTGGCCTCCACACTTCACCAAAAAGTAAAATACCCATCCAGAGGACAAGTAGATGAGATCCGAGGAGATCAGGCCGTATCCAGGCAGTGTATGGTGGCCGCCGTCTCACATTGGACCCATGCCGAGTCCTCGGCCCCTGAAAGTTTATAGCAATCAGCCGCCTCGGCAGAACAAGACGGTGGGCTAGCCGAGGAGATAAGGTGTGAAAGTTTGGATAAAGTCGCTATCAACGACGACCCGGAGAAGTTCTTTCTGGTCGGCTCTGAATTGCCTTCTCAAGAAAAGGAGGAACTGGTTAGATTTCTCAGAGAGAATGTCGACGTGTTCGCATGGGACGCCTACGATGCCCCGGGCGTTGATCCTAGCCTCATTTGTCACCACCTGAACGTCAACCCCTCTTCCACTCCGAAGAAGCAGCCACCCCGACGCCCTTCAAAGGAACATGCTGGTGCCGTAAGAGACGAAGTGGCAAAACTAAAGAGAGCAGGGGCTATTAAAGAGGTCTTTTACCCGGAATGGTTGGCAAACACGGTGGTGGTAAAGAAAAAGACAGGGAAATGGAGGGTATGCGTGGACTTCACGGACCTGAACAAGGCGTGCCCAAAGGACCCATTCCCCCTACCCCGAATTGATCGATTGGTGGATGCAACCGTGGGGCACCCTCGAATGAGCTTCCTGGACGCCTTCCAGGGCTATCATCAGATACCCCTCGCACTAGAGGACCAAGAGAAAACGGCTTTCATGACGCCCATCGGAAACTATCATTATAAGGTGATGCCGTTTGGGCTAAAGAACGCAGGCTCAACCTACCAAAGGATGATGACTCGGATGTTTGAACCGCAACTGGGCAAGATCATTGAGGTTTATATAGACGATATGGTCGTGAAGAGTAAAAGGGTGTCCGAGCACGTGAAGGATCTCGGAACAATCTTCGCTATATTAAGGGAGCACCGGTTGCGGCTGAATGCCTCCAAATGCTCATTCGGGGTCGGATCTGGGAAATTCCTGGGGTATATGGTCACCCACAGGGGAATAGAAGTAAGTCCCGACCAAATCAAAGCCATTAACAGCCTACAGGCTCCTCGGAATCCGAAGGAAGTGCAGAAGCTCACTGGCATGATTGCGGCGTTGAACCGGTTCATATCGCGATCGGCGGATCGATGTCGGCCTTTCTATCTCCTGATAAACAAGTGGAAAGAGTTCGAATGGTCGGAGGACTGCGTTCAGGCTTTCCAACAGCTTAAAGACTACCTGTCCCGACCACCCATCATGTCCAGCCCTGAGGCAGATGAGGTGCTGTTTGCCTACATCGCCGTAGCCCCCCACGCTGTAAGCCTGGTACTGATACGGGATGATAATGGGGTGCAGCGACCGGTGTACTATGTGAGCAAATCACTACATGAGGCCGAGGTGCGATACCTACCTTTAGAAAAGGCAATTCTGGCGATAGTGCATGCAACCTGAAAACTTCCTCATTACTTTCAGGCGCACACGGTCATCGTTCTAACTCAGCTTCCCCTCCGAGCAGTGCTTCGAAGCGCTGACTACACCGGAAGGATCGCCATGTGGAGTGCGCTTTTGGGGGCCTTTGACATTAAATATATGCCCAGATCCTCTATCAAAGGACAGGTCCTCGCAGACTTGGTAGCGGAGTTTGCTGAGCCCTCTATAGAAACAATAACCGAGAAGAAAGACATGGATGGAAAGTCGGTTGGTGCGATTTCAACAGGGAGAAGCCCGCATTGGAAGGTCTATGTAGATGGCGCAGCTAACCAGAGGGGGTCAGGAGTTGGGATAGTTTTAATATCCCCGGATGGGGCTGCCCTTGAAAAATCGTTGAGGCTCGGATTCTCGGCTACGAACAATGAAGCCGAATACGAAGCCTTACTTCAAGGGATGACGATGGTTCAAAGATTGGGCGGAAGAATGATAGAAGCGTTCTCGGACTCCAGACTGGTTGTCGGACAAGTGATGGGTGAGCTGGAAGCTCGAGATACTAGGATGCAAGACTATCTGGGACGAGTCAAACGGCTACAGACGAATTTTGAATCCTTCAGTCTGACGCACATCTCAAGGAGCGTAAACACCCATGCCGATTCGCTGGCCACTCTCGCCACGTCCTCGGCGCATAATCTGCCGCGAATGATCCTTGTTGAAGATCTGGCACAGGCAAGTCCCGTTGGCAGAAACCCGGCTCAGATCCATCAGATCAGAAAAAGTCCTAGCTGGATGGACCCCATAAAGAGCTTCCTCCAGAACGACCTCTTACCGGAGGAAAAACTGGAAGCCGAGAGGATACGAAGGAATGCCCCTCGGTTCTGGCTATCAGAAGACCATAAACTATATCGACGCTCTTACTCTGGACCGTACCTACTCTGTGTGCATCCAGAAGAGTCCGAATCTTTACTCGAGGAGTTGCACGAGGGGATTTGTGGAAGCCACACGGAGGAAGGTCGCTGGCGCACAGGGCACTCTCCCAAGGGTACTGGTGGCCGAACATGCAAAGAGAGGCCCAAGAATACGCTAAGAAGTGCGACCAGTGCCAAAGATTCGCCCCGAATATCCACCAACCCGGAGGGGTTCTCAACCCCCTCTCTAGCCCATGGCCGTTCGCACAATGGGGCCTTGATATAGTCGGACCTTTCCCCAAAGCTGCGGGGAACAAGCGATACATAATAGTCGGAACTGATTACTTCACTAAATGGGTGGAAGTCGAACCCTTAGCCAACATTAGGGACGTGGACGCCCAGAAATTCATCTGGAGGAACATCATCACCCGCTTCGGAACTCCGCGGACACTCATTTCCGACAATGGTCTGCAATTCGACAGTAAGAACTTTAGGGAGTATTGCCGCGAGTTCGGAATCATTAACCGATATTCCACCCCCGCTTACCCTCAGGGAAATGGGCAGGTCGAGGCCGTGAACAAGGTCATAGTGAACGGACTGAAGAAGAGACTAGACGAGGCCAAGGGGAGATGGGTAGAGGAACTCCCCCATGTCTTATGGACTTATCGGACGACGCCGCGACGATCGACCGGTGAGACCCCCTTCTCGATGACTTATGGGGCTGAGGCCGTGCTCCCGATCGAGAACAACTTTCCCACACTGAGGTCTAGATCGTTTACCCCAAACGATAACGACGGTTTATTGGAACGGAGTCTGGACCTAGCCGAAGAAAGAAGAGAAAAAGCGATGATTCATATGGCCTATTATCACCAGAAGCTGAGACAAGGGTACGATGCTAACGTCAAGCTGCGGCCTCTGGGTCCAGGTGACCTCGTGATGAGGAAGATTCTTGGCAGCGCGAAGAACCCCTCTTGGGGCAAGTTGGGGCCCAATTGGGAGGGACCATACCGTGTCACATCCGTGGCCGGAATAGGCGCCTACTACCTAGAAGATTTGGATGAAAAGCCTGTACCTCGACCCTGGAATGTAAATAACCTCAGAAGATATTATTATTAATAAGAATGGCTTAGCATATGTTTTCTTTCATGACTATCCGTTGCTTGCTGGTCCCCTGACGACTATTCATAGTTTTAAACAGAACCTAAGTCCTGCATGGCTCCTCGGACCACAGACTTAGGGGAAATTATTACTCATGACAATCTTTATAAGTTTTAAACAGAACCTAAGTCCTGCATGGATCCTCAGACCACAGATTTAGGGGAAATTAATACTTAAGGCAACTATTCATAGTTTTAAACAGAACCTAAGTCCTGCATGGCTCCTCGGACCACAGACTTAGGGGAAATTATTACTCATGACAATCTTTATAAGTTTTAAACAGAACCTAAGTCCTGCATGGATCCTCGGACCACAGACTTAGGGGAAATTAATACTTAAGGCAACTATTCATAGTTTTAAACAGAACCTAAGTCCTGCATGACTCCTCGGACCACAGACTTAGGAGAAATTATTACTCATGACAATCTTTATAAGTTTTAAACAGAACCTAAGTCCTGCATGGATCCTCAGACCACAGACTTAGGGGAAATTAATACTTAAGGCAACTATTCATAGTTTTAAACAGAACCTAAGTCCTGCATGGCTCCTCGGACCACAGACTTAGGGGAAATTATTACTCATGACAATCTTTATAAGTTTTAAACAGAACCTAAGTCCTGCATGGATCCTCAGACCACAGACTTAGGGGAAATTAATACTTAAGGCAACTATTCATAGTTTTAAACAGAACCTAAGTCCTGCATGGCTCCTCGGACCACAGACTTAGGGGAAATTATTACTCATGACAATCTTTATAAGTTTTAAACAGAACCTAAGTCCTGCATGGATCCTCGGACCACAGACTTAGGGGAAATTAATACTTAAGGCGACTATTCATAGTTTTAAACAGAACCAAAGTCCTGCATGGCTCCTCGGACCACAGACTTAGGGGAAATTATTACTTATGATAGATTGGGAGATTATTACTTAAAGGAAATCGTTTTAATACGTGCGCGCAGTCTGGCACCATCGCAACCCTCAAATGCGCAGCCCAAAAACCCATTTTTATTTTGGCTATTTGCCTATATCTACATCGTTGCAAATACTTAAAAAAAAAAAAAAAAAAAAAGAGCGCTACTGACATGCATCCATAGTAAGCAAAGCGAACGTCTTATATTAACATTCCGAGTACATTAGAATGAGACGTCCTTACAGAAGAATGGAAAAATAGGACGACTCACATTCAAAAAAAAAAGAAAGGGGTACAGAGATCAAAAGCCTAAAGGGCTAAGCCTCAACAGGAGGATCTTCTTTCTGCTCGGGCTGAGGGGGAGGAACCTCGGTGGAAGAGTCTGCGGCGGGATCCTTAGCCATATCAGGCACAAGGACGGCATCAGGCGCCACCAGGCCCTGCTTTGAGGCCACTTGGACGTCATCAGGATTCTCTCGGATCTCCGGAGGATAGAAGATGTTCTCGGGCAGTCTTAGTGCCGAATCCGCAGGAACTCCTGCAGCATCGAGAGCATGAGCCCAGGAAATACTGCAGTAATCCCTGCACACCTCGGGGATCTCTTCGGAGAGCCTCGCCTCCGTTTCTGCGGCCTCGAGCTGGCGAGCAGCATTCTTCTCAACTTCTGCAGCCTCTCGGATCAACTGGGCCTCCTCTTTGACTCGCCTTAGCTCATCCTCGACTTTTTGCAGGGCAGTCTTGAGATCCTGCACTGCCTGCCTCTCTGTGGCAAGGTTAATCTGTGTCGAGTACAGCTCTTTGCGCTGGTCCTCCGCCTGGGTCTCGGCACTTTTCAAACCAGCCTCTGCACTTTTGCGCAGTCTCTCCGACTCCTTGAACTCGTCCGTGAGTTTAAGGTGATCGTGCTTAAGGGACCCTAAGGCTTTCTCCATCTCCGTCCGAGCCTGGGTCTCAGCGTCAGCCCGACTACGATTGCCTCGGCAGAATTCCTCAGCCACAAATACCTGCTGAGTGATCTACGAACGAAACAAGAATGCTTTAAAAAAAAAAAAAAAAAAAAAAAAAAAAAAAAAAAAAGAAAGAAGAGGGGGTCCCTTTTAATGAAGCAGTAGAAGGGTTACTTACCATCGCGAGGTCCCTTTTAAGGGATAGGAAGATCTCGGGCTGAGAGAGCCGCCTATAAGCCTCCATATCCCGAGGAAGGAGTAGGGGTTGCTCTATAGCCTCGGCCAGATACCCTGCCCGGCCTCGGTTGTACTCTCGGACCGAAGCATTATAGGGGATGGCCACCCCATCCAGCTCCAACTTGGGGCTCCATACACGCGGGGCAGCTCGTACCTCCGCAAGGCTCTCCTCGTCCCGATTCTCCGAGGAGCTGCCCCTTCTGCTCCTCGGTGCACGAGCAGTCTTTTGCTGCTTGGTCGGCTGAGCAGCCACCTCACCCTCCTCAGGGGTATCAACCGGCCTTTTCTTCTTCAGGTCCGGATTAGCCTTAAGGCCAGGTTCCGAAACTCCCTGGGGGACAACAGGAGGAAGGGTTTTGACTTGTGATGGAGGTGGTCCCTTCGATGACTGACCTTTCCCTCGGGAGGCCATCAGCTCCTTTAGAGACTTTCCCTTTCCTGCCATGGGCTCTGTCTCTTCGTCCGAAGTATCGTCCGAGCAGATAACAATGGAAGGAGCGCCAACTGCAGAATGACGGTCCCGCTCTCCTTCAGGACCGAAAAGTTCCACCAAAGGGGTTTGCTGAACTTCCTCCTCAAAGTAAAACTCGTCTATCTCTTCCTCAAGGGAAAGACGAGATGATTCAGTTTCCTCTTCAACCTGAACGGCAACACCAGGCTCGTTTGGCGGAGGTAGCTGCTCTGCTAAGTAAGGATTTCTAACACCAGGCAACACAACTGGTGGCAGATCGTGTTTAGCTAGGAACCCGTCCTTGGACACGTCAATCCTAGCCAACCTCGGACTGCCCGCCCTTATAGCGTGGCCGATAGCCTGGAAAGAAGTGCTCAGAGGTTGATAGCCCAGAACCAGATGGGCCGCACGCAACTGTCTGTCCTCGGAAACGTAAATCTCCGACCTAAGAAGGTAGTTCAACGCTGGCACGTTCACAAAGTTTAGCCGAGGAGCGACGTGAACTTTATCTGCAAGCAACCAAGAAAAGTGGGGTTAGTTCATGAAATTTTCCAATTACAAAGAAAGCAAGAAAGATAAACCCTCAACACTAAATCCTTTCCCAAAAAGGACCGATCCTAAAAACGTCGCACCTGGGGTTCCTGCCCGAGTTGGACAATGAATACCGTCGGTCCACTCCCCAGAAGCAATAAGGAAGTCATTCTTCACGGTTTTATTGGATACTGGGAGACAAGAGATCAACCTAACATCCTCGTTCCGGGATTTAAGATAATACCCATCATCCCCGAGGCGGTGACATTCGTACAGATAAGCCACATCGTGCCAAGTAAGGCCTAGATTCATCCGCTCGTTTAAGACATCTACACAGCCTAGTATCTTGAACATATTCGGGGCACACTGATACGGCGTCAACCCATGGTTGAACAGGTAGTCCCTTGTAATCCTACGCATGGGAAGTGTCATCCCTCCCTCTATAAAAGCAATCATAGGGATAACAACTTCTCCCATACCTCTCTCTGTCAATACTCCTTCAAGAGGACAGTACTGCAACCCAACCCCCGGGGGAATGTGGTATTTAGCCCTAAAGGCCTCCATAGCGGCTGGAGTATTTACTAATTTCTCAAATCTACCCATCTGAACTGAACTGGGGAAACAAAAGTAAGGACTGAGAATAAAAGCAGAGTCCGAGGAGGGAATTGAAACGGCGAAATGAACGAAATGTACTGGTACCTTCGCAAAACGCTCAGTGGGACGCCTGGAAATCTCTCCTGGAAGGAACGATTCACGAAAGACGGCTATGGAGGCGTAACGGGCGCGAGTATGCATATGTCTCTGGGGTTCGATGGAGTTCTCTGGAAGCCTCTGAGGTTTATGAAATGCAGATAAAAAGAACTGAACCCCTCTGACGTCTTATATAGCCGGGAGGAGAGAGAAAAGATCATTCCTGCCTAAAAATACGGGAAGAAACGATGGCCGTTCGATCCACGCCACACCGTTGGATGGAGGGAACATAACGCCTCCGGAAGTTAATGACCACGCCTCGTAAATTGTAGCGCGTCAAAAGTAACGGTCAACACGCGCGCCCCAAGCTCTCCTTATTTCCACCCTCTCACTAACATCAAAACCCCGCTTTTCTCCTCGGAAGGAGATAAAAACCGGAGTTTTGAGGGGCTATTGTGGGGCCCAGCCCAAAAATAATGGGCTATTCCAAATCCAGGCCCGTCCGAGGAGCGTCCTTGCCAAAGAGAAACCACATATGAAGCATTACTCAACCCCAATAACGCCACGGAAACCTGTCCGAGGAGTAGCTCCTCCTCGGACATCACGAAGTCCATACGAGGAACTCTCCCCATCCATTTCAGTCCATCCTCCCAGCATATAAAATGAATAAAATCCAAAATATCTCATGGAAAGCTTCCACCACCACATTAATTGCGCCCCAACCATCCTCTTGGCCGCATTAATGAGGAAAAGACCCCTGAACAGTACCACCTTGGCCTCTGCAACTCACAAAGGGGGAGATGGGGGCGTCTGATGGGACAGGTGCTCAAGTAGATGCTTAGATGATCGACAAGTGTAAGGTTGAGATGAGAGGAGAGGAACTATATAATGTAGTGAAATCCCCCAAAGAGGAGAGGAGAAAAAATTGTATTGAGAACGGAAAAATAGAATCACACGTGGAGATTTTTTTCTTGTGTTCTTATTTTCTGCAATTACATTGTCCATGTACAAGACCGAACAGGCTCACTGAGGCGAAGTTCTTTGACCCATCCTCTACAAATTTCTATTGTGGGTTGCGCTTTGGGCCAAGGCCAGATCAATAAGATTTGGGCCAGGAGAATCGTGCAACTACAATGGTCATGATGAAATCTAAGTTGAGAAAGACGTATGAATCATGAATGAAATCAGTAATTCAATACTATATAAATTTGTTTCTAATAAAGACAAAAGAAAACATTAAAATTGGTACCTTATTTCCAACTTTACTAGAGAGAAAAAAGAGGTAGAGAGCCACGTTAGGTACAATAAAATAAGTTGATGATATTTTTGTTTAAATAGTAGGGTTTTAGGGTATGAAAAAATTACAAATTAACCCTTATTAATGCGGGACGGGGAGGGGCAGGGTGGGTCTAAAATGTGTAAACCCATCCCCGCCCTGCCCCGTGGTGCATGTCTAAAATCTCGCCCCATCCTCGCCCCACCACTTTTGCAGGGTGGGCAAAACCGCAAGGGGCAAAGTGGGGAGGAGTGGGTCAAGTGGGGCAAAATTGCCATCCCTAGATACTCTAAAAATTTCCTTGCTGATCAAACCCAACGTTTTTTGCTTTTGCTAATTGCTCCTTAAGTTTCACTATAAAAGGAAAGCACCATCTACTTATCAAGGAGGACGAAATTTTGTCAAAGTCTCCATCAATCTTGCCATTTTCAACCCTTAATTTATAAATAAGTTCATTTTTAGTTCATAAATGCCCATACCCATCAACTCATAAATATTCCTTCCCTTTTTAAAAAAACCTAGCACCATAAAGTCTCATGATTAGCTAAAATCAGTCTCTCTCCACTATGGCCAAAAATAGCCAAGTTCCTTTACCATTTTATTCCCACATCACCATATATTTGTCTACCCACTCATATAAGAGCATTTTCCATCATTTACTATACATCTTTCCACATATGAATCGTGCAACTACAATGGTCATGATGAAATCTAAGTTGAGAAAGACGTATGAATCATGAATGAAATCAGTAATTCAATACTATATAAATTTGTTTCTAATAAAGACAAAAGAAAACATTAAAATTGATACCTTATTTCCAACTTTACTAGAGAGAAAAAAGAGGTAGAGAGCCACGTTAGGTACAATAAAATAAGTTGATGATATTTTTGTTTAAATAGTAGGGTTTTAGGGTATGAAAAAATTACAAATTAACCCTTATTAATGCGGGACGGGGAGGGGCAGGGTGGGTCTAAAATGTGTAAACCCATCCCCGCCCTGCCCCGTGGTGCATGTCTAAAATCTCGCCCCATCCTCGCCCCACCACTTTTGCAGGGTGGGCAAAACCGCAAGGGGCAAAGTGGGGAGGAGTGGGTCAAGTGGGGCAAAATTGCCATCCCTAGATACTCTAAAAATTTCCTTGCTGATCAAACCCAACGTTTTTTGCTTTTGCTAATTGCTCCTTAAGTTTCACTATAAAAGGAAAGCACCATCTACTTATCAAGGAGGACGAAATTTTGTCAAAGTCTCCATCAATCTTGCCATTTTCAACCCTTAATTTATAAATAAGTTCATTTTTAGTTCATAAATGCCCATACCCATCAACTCATAAATATTCCTTCCCTTTTTAAAAAAACCTAGCACCATAAAGTCTCATGATTAGCTAAAATCAGTCTCTCTCCACTATGGCCAAAAATAGCCAAGTTCCTTTACCATTTTATTCCCACATCACCATATATTTGTCTACCCACTCATATAAGAGCATTTTCCATCATTTACTATACATCTTTCCACATATTCTATCATGGGTATAAGAACCTTGGTTAATATTTGTTGCACTAAGCTGGGGTTTTTCTCTCCCTTCATTCCATCTTAATTTTTCCTTTTTTACTTGTAATTATGAAACTTTTAATCCTTGTTTATTGCTATTATAATGAAGGTCATAATGTTTTGAATACTATGGAAGTTTTCCCTCATGTTGACTTAATAATAATTAGAAAAATATATGATTTTTATCATGTAAACACATTTATTGACTAATCAAATGTTACCGCCGGGGATTTGTTATATTCACTGCTGGACCATTTCCTCTTGTGTACTTGTTATAATGAGCCCACTTTTATATTGACCGACTACGGAGGAAATGCATAATTTTTACTGTGCGCATATATTTATTAATTTTTCAGACATCTACCGTTGTAGGTTTCTCTTATTTACCGTTGGACTATTATTTAAGCACTTATTATGGTGGGCCATCATTTGTGCTAGCTTATCTTTGCAAGAGGTATTTTTGGGGCCTTAATATAACTTTGTTGGATGCAACTCGAACTTTGAGCAAAAATGGACTTCTCACACTTCACCGATAGCCTTTGGGCCATATTCCAAACCCAAAGTCGAGTCTTGGTCTTAGCTTTCCATATATCATATAGCAACAAACAAAAACGCCCCCAACATACATAGACAAATCTTTAAAACCCAATCCTCCTTGTGACTTGGGCTTGCATATAGTCTCCCATTTCAACCAATGAATTTTTCGATTGTCCCCTTGCTGCCCCTAAATTTTTTTTCGGATAAGTGCTTCAATTCCATGGCATAAAGTGACCTAGAGCTTGAAACATGACATTGTATATGTGGGGAGGGCTTAGGCAACAGATTTAATTAGGATTTCTCTTCTTGCTTGGGTCAAGAGTTTAGCTTCCCATCCTTGAAGGGTTTTTCAAATCTGCTATTTGATATTTGCAAAGCTGTCTTTTTTCTTCCTGTCAACGAAAGAAGGAAGTCTTAGGTACTTCTCATAATGCTGCACCACAAGAACCCCAAGAGCCTCCTTAATAGAAAGCTGCATATCAAGATTAGTTGATTTACTAAAAAATAGAGTAGTTTTGGCTCTATTAATCTTTTGACTTGAGGCCCTTTCATAAGTGGTCAAAACCTCAAGCAAAGCTTGACATTCATTCTCTAAAGCCTTGCAAAAAATCAAACAATCATTTGCAAAAAGAAAATGAGTTAGTCGAGGCCCTGTTTTACATATAGCCACCCCCTAATATCCCCATAAGTGGCTGCCTTCTTAATTAGCCTCTTCAAACCCTCAGTGCACATCAAGAACAAGTATGGTGAAAGGGGCTCACCTTGGTTGAGCCCCCTTGTGGGAATAATGTCCCCATGAGGTTCACCATTAATCAGCACTGAATAGGATGCATTCCATCATCAAATGTATCCATCTATCACAAAAACTCAACTTTGCCAAAACTTTTTCCATATATCTCCAATCCACTCGATAATAAGCCTTACTCATATCTAATTTTAGAGCCATGTAACTAGATTTCCCCGTGCAATGGTTCCTCATATAGTGTAATGTCTCAAAGGCCACCAAATATTATTTGAAATTAAGCGATTTGACATGAACACACTTTGTTGTTCAGAGATAAGATGTGGCATAATAAGTTTTAGTTGATTGGCTAAAACTTTGGCAAAAACTCTATAGAACATTACTTAAGCTTATAGGTCTAAACTCCAAAATAAATTTAGGATTTTTTACCTTGGGGATCAATATGATGAAGGAGTGACCCAAAGCCTTTGGTATTTAGCCTGAATTCAAATACAGTAAAATAGATTGTGCCACATCACTTCCCAAAAGAGACCAATAGCTTTGGTAAAAAAAGGGGGGCATGCCATCCGGCCCCAGAGCTTTCAAGGCAGCCATTTGTCTCAAAGCACTCTCCACATCTTCCATCTTGAATTTGGCCAACAACATGTCATTCATCTCTTGTGTTACCAGCTGTGGAATGGTGTTTGTAACCTCCTCAAAACCGGTTGGGTTTGATGTGGTGAAGAGTTCTTGATAAAAATCAACAATTGTGTCCACCACCTAGTTATGTTGTTGCTTGCTCACTCCCAAGAGTAAGAGATCATAGCAATATAATTCTTAGAGTATCGAGGTCGAACCACAAGAAGCGGGGTATATTCAAAGACAATGTAATTAAAAATAAAATAAAAAACTTTTGGTGAAGATGATGAATAATTTTTTCCTAGTAATTGTAAACAAGAATAACAGTGATAACTGATTTAAGTCAATAATGTAAATACTAGGACATCGAGGTGTTTCTCTATATCGATTCAAAATTCTTTGTGATCTAAGAAATTATATATTTCATAATTGATTGTTCTTATACAATTAAATACTTATGATTTGGTTGAACTGAGACAATTCAAGAACACATGATAACCTAGATTAATAATGCGGTTAGAAAAGTTTTCAGAAAAATCCATTCACTTTAAAACCTGATTTCTATTTGAAACTTATAGAAATTCATTTAAACAAGAAGAAAATCATGATTGAACTTATTGAAAGCATGGAAGAACTAATACATCAAAAGAAATCTAATTGAACAATCAAATATGTTGTTGATAAAATCCTAGAAAGTATCACATTGAATATTCATACCGTATAGAAGATATATAACCTCTAGCCCTAGCAAAGAGTTTAGGCTACCATTAGAGAAAGGAAAATACAAGGTTTTCTCTACCAAATTCGTTCTACCTAGCCTCCCTTCAAGACCCTAACGTAAAAAGTGTTCAAAGAAAATAAAACTTTTACTATTTTAATTTTCGTTCAGGTTTACAGTAGTAATTTGTGAGTTGATTTCGGCCTTCAAATATTGAGAATTTTGAAAAACTCAAAACTGGAAAGTTATAGATATTTAAGTCATGGTTCCAACCCATCTGACCTTGTGTCAATTGGATTTTTGAGGAGAGAGATATGCCCAAAATACTGATCAGTGCTCAAATCTGACTTTTCCTTTTCAGATTCTGCCTCTTTGATTTCTTTCCTTATTTGAAGCTTCCAAACATGGTAGACGACCCAAGCACTCCAGCTGCACCTCCTTAGACATTTAAGGATGGTCCTTTAGCTCCTCCTTAATTCTAGTTTGGCCTCCATTCTCTCATAGACTCTTGTAAACTCATCTTTTTTACATGATTTCCTGAAAGTAAAAAATTACATGCAATGAATGACATCTTATTCAAGAAATTATGTAAAGATAAATAATAGAGACTAGTGCAAATCATGGCTTAATTATACAAATTAAGCATAGTAATTAGGAGATAACGCCCACATAAATATATAACAAGTATACATTTTAAGGCGTTATCAATTGTGTGCACCACCTACCCGAAACATCTTTAAGCCTCGTGATGTAATTCCTTCTCCTTCTCTAAGTTGCCTTACCATGGAAAAACTTCGTATTTTGATCCCCACCTTTAAGCCACTTAATTCTAGACCTTTGGCTCCACATCTTTGCTTCTTTGTCCAACAACATAGATTATGTCACGTCACTTCCCAAAAGAGACCAATAGCTCTGGTAAAAAAGGGGGGGGCATGCCATCGAGCCCCGAAGCTTTCAAAGGAGCCATTTGTCTCAAAGCACTTTCCACCTCTTCCATCTTGAATTTGGCCAACAACATGTCATTCATCTCTTGTGTTACCAGCTGTGGAATAGTGTTCGTAACCTCCTCAAAATTGGTTGGGTTTGATATGGTGAAGAGTTCTTGATAAAAATCAACAATTGTGTCCACCGCCTGGTTATGTTGTGTGCACCACCTTCCCGAAACATCTCTAAGCTTCGTGATGTAATTCCTTCTCCTTCTCTGAGTTGCCTTGCCATGGAAAAACTTTGTATTCTGATACCCATCTTTAAGCCACATGATTCTAGACCTTTGGCTCCACATCTTTGCTTCTTTGTCCAACAACGAATTAATCTCCTTTTCAAGTTGTTGCATTCGGCCAATGTCTCCTCCCTGCATTGCAATTTTTTTCCGCCTGTTTCAATTGTCTTTTCTTTTGTTCTAGGTCTCTACAAACACTCCTAAAACATTTTTTTATTCCATCAAGCAAGTTCCTCCCTACATCTATCCACCTTTCGGAATATTTGTGTAGCACTCGGCTTAAAGATTCTTTCCTTCCACACTGCCTTAATCGTGTCACTATCCTTGTTTGACATCCACATTTGTTCAAAGCGAAAGGGTTTTCGAAAACTGCACTCCATACCATCTGGGACTATCCATAGTGGTTTGTGATCAAAACAAGTCACGTCAAGATGGTGGATTTTTGTCCTAGGAAAATTTGAGAGCCACTTATTTGTAGCCACTACTCTGTCCAATCTCACCCATACTGTGTAATTAGAATAATGTTTGTGTCACGTGAATTGGAAACCTAGGAATCCCAAATCCATGAAGCCACACTAGTCAAGAACATCCTTGAACAGTTGCATTTGGTTATGAGGCCGAACCCTACCTCCACATTTTTCCGATTGTCATGTAATCTCATTAATATCACTTGCACATAACCATTGTGCATTGCTTCGATTTTTCAAACTACGTAATCTTGCCCACCCTTCATGTCTCTTCTGCAAATTAGGTTCTCCATAAAAGCTCATGAACCTCCACTCATCCTCTTAATTTTTATTAATCGTAGTGTCAATTTGATTTTTGTAGAATGTTTCAATTGATAAATTAAAATCTTCCTTCCAAAAGATCACCAATCCATCCACCTTATCTTTCCTTGGAACTTCAAATTTATGTCTAAACTTCAAACAATTTTGAACTTTTTCCAGCCTTGCCTTATCTGCCCATGTTTCAGTTATAAACAAAGTAGAGGGATCTTTTGCCCACACCAAATCGGTGATCTGATTTTCTGTATGTTAGTTTCCAAGCCCAAGACAGTTCCATAACAAGAGACTCATTGCTCCTGGCAAGGCTAGGAACCAGCCTCCACCAATATATCTTTATCTTTTTCACTGTGAGAAACCAAAGATTTTTTGTTTGGTAACTCAAGGTGAGTCGTGTCCTAGGTTGCATGTTTCTAGCCTAGTGTTGTATATCCTTCCGAGTATGAACCTGTGTTAGGCTTGGAAATGTGTTTCCATGTTGCCTTAGGGGTTTCAATTATTGGGGCATTAAAAAGCTTTGAAGTCTCGATCATAAAATTGGGGTTTGTGGCAGCAGTTTTAGGTGAGTGAGGTAACTGTGGGGATTTGGTAGAGATTTTTGGGGTCGAAAAGTTAGCCAACGTAACTACATCTAACTATGAGAAGTTTTCCTTAATGGAGTAACTGACCGTGTCTCTTAATGAGGCAAATCAAACTTCCTTAACTCTCGGTATAATGGCTCAAGTTGCTTTTCAAATGGATCTTCCTTATTATGGCTTTGCACAAAATCAGGATTGGAGTTATTTTCGCTAGCTGTAATCATTCTAGTGTTGCAAGGTAACGGTTGGTTCGAAGTTTGCTCATGTTGTGAGTGTACCATGTCAGGAGTTGCCACTGATAGGGGTGGAGCCGCCTTGGTCCCAGCCAGAGTTCGCATCGAAAACATAAGTTGTCTTGGCTGAGAAAAGCTATATGTGTTCTTCTTGTAGAAGCCTGCTACTATAACCCCACTTTTTTGTGATCAACTAGTTGGTGCTGCATGTTGTGAGAGACCGGGAAATTTAGGCCTTTCAAAAAAAGAGATTTTTGGGTGCTTTAAATGGCCCTCTCTTTTTGGGTAAGTGGTGTGAAGTCGCTACTTATTTTTTATACAAAAAAGAAAAAGAAAAAATAAATACAAATTTACATGATCAAAATGCTTCATTGTCATTAATTGAATAAAAATAAATACAAACTTGATAGATTGAATATTATAAGGCTTTGAGTCCTATTTACAATCTACCCAAAAATAAAAAGAAAGACAAAGCATTGGTCTACCTATCCAAAAGAAACTAAGTTCGAAGGATAGGTTACGAAATGGGAAGGTGTTAGGCACTCATTCCGCCCAAACAGAGTCTGGTCTTCTAGACTCTAATGACCAATATATCGTTTATGCATGATATGAATGATATGTTGTTTACATGACAAACTTAACCAAAACTAACTCACATAAATCTACATTATGAATGCATCCTCTTCTTTTAGAAAAAAATTCAAATCTGTTTTTATAAATAAAAAGATTGATTTGATTCGTTAAAAAGAAACCAGATCTATTTTTGTATATGTAAAAAAAAATTAGTTTTGTATAGAAAAATCAGATCTGTTTTTGGTGAATAAAAAATTAGTTTTTTTTTTTTTTTTTTTTTTTTTTTTTTTTTTTAAATCAGATCTATTTTGGAACAAAGTAAAAAAAAAAAATGATTTTGGTTTATATGTAAAAAAATCAGATCTGTTTTGTAAGTAAGAAAGTCTAGATTTGTAAAGAAGAAAAAAATTAGATCTGTTTTTTATGAATAAGATGAGAAAAAGACTTAAAAAGAAAAAGAAAAAGAAAGAGGGACTACACTCATGAAATAAATCTACATTACATGCATCAAACAAAAACCATCACAACTTTTGACTTCCTCTTTTAAATTTCAAAATCTGCTATTTTTGTGACAAAGGAAATTTTTCTTAGAAAAATTAGATCTATATTTAATGAAAATACAAATAAGTTTTGAGGTGTAAAAAATTCAGATTTGTATTTAATGAAAATACAAATCAGTTTTGATGTGTAAAAAAAATTCATATCTGTATTTAATGAAAATACAGATCTGTTTTGATGTGTAAAAAAATTCAAATCTGTATTTAATGAAAATACAGATCTGTTTTTTAGTTTTAAAAAGATTTATTAATTAATAGATTTTTGAAACTCAAAAGAAAAATTATAACAACAAAAGAATTAAGAACATGTTTTAAAGAAAAGTTTAACAATACTTGGCAACAACATCAGAAATTAAAAATAAAAGAAAACATCCTAAATCTATTCATGCATCATCGAGTATAATTAAAAAAAGCAGAAAAAGGAAAAGAAACTTACATCTTGCATGAGCGTGCTCTTCTTAGTGAAGGAATATTTTAGGATTCAAAGAAATTTATTCAATTCTCTTTTAAACCTAAAATATTTTGCTTACAAAAAAGAAATTCCTAAGGCCAGAGCCTCTAGAACATCTTTAACGTTAGAGAGAAAATAAAATAAGAGAAGATTCAGAAAGAAGGGAAATCAGAGAGCGTGAAAAAATGTGCTGAATTTTGAGGTGTAACCTCTATTTATAGAGGCTAGGATGTTCGAAAAATTAGCTAAATGATCAGAATACAAACTAGGACGCGTCCTTATCTATAAAAAATCGGAAAGGATGTGTTTTAGTTCAATCCAAGTGCCCTCGGGCTGGAGCCCGAATTTGTGCCAATTGGCACTTGTCAGCACTTTTGGGTGCCAGTCCCGTTTTTGAGTTTTGGTCCATCTTGGACTTCTTTTTTGAGGTTTTTTGAGCAGGGACTTGCACTTGGATGCGTTTTTAATCCATATTCTAAAAATTAAACTCTTTTTCTGATAATTTAGGTCTTTTCAGCAATGATTATCTTGTAAATAAATTCTCCAAAAAGTCTTGATTATCCCCAATTTTATTGTTATCCAATTATCCCATTTATTCCCATGCAAGCAAGCCTATTTTTTACACTAACTAACAACCAATCACAAAATTATTTAATTAATTTTAATTGTCTAGCCAATCAAAATTAATTTAAATGAATCATGTGTGGTTGATTCTATCTAAACACAATGCATGCTGACCGTACAAACTTGATCATGCGATACCTTTCAATCTAATGGTCCGATTTGAAAATAGGGCATAACGTTGCGACCGTTAGAACCTCAAGATCATTTTTATGATATGCAATGAACAAATTAATGCATGTAATGCAATAATGAATTATGGGTATATAAATGGTCATTCCAGCCATCTTCCTAGATTAAATCACGGGTGCAAAATCGAGTGTCTGCACATGTATCCAAGGCCCAAATTGTTGGTCTGTAGTGGCAAGAGTACCTTTACTATCAAGCTAGATTTCAAAGTCCCTATCGTCGTGTGTAAGAAATTCGCAACAATAGCAGAGATTCGAAAGACGTTCGTACTTAAATGAAACCCATTGTTCTTTTCCTTACCCCATAGACACCATTCTTCCTTGACTCAGTGACCGAGTAATATCCGAATTTATACATACCTTCAAAAAACTCCCACCCTCCTCCTCCGGCTAAGTTAGTCGTATCACATTACCAATAATGTTGCAAATTCCTTTTGCCACCCTTTGATTCATGAATCTCACTAGTATTTCGTGAACTTGCACCTAAAAGGATGTTAGGTTGAAAAGCAAATCATCAAGTGACATGTCTTTGTCATAATGCTGTAACACCATAAGGTGTTTATCAAAACTCTAGGGTTCATTCGAAAGGATGGTATCCACTTCGAGTTTGTTGTCAAATGTAAAAATGACTATATGGTTTCCCATATTTTTTACTTTTATACCATTTTTCGGCCTCCACAATGGTTTAGAAGTCATAGCAATAGCTTTAGTGTTCAGAGCTCGCCTTGTGAAAAACTTGGCAACAATGATGTACTCCAACGTGGCCATCTCTTCCTCTAGATCGAAAGTTGGTCCTTCCTTGTCAGTTTTTGACAATCCATTGCAGTGGCTTGTCAAATCCTCCATGGCTAAATGATAACATGTTTCTCAAAACCCTAAAAAAAAGACTCACAAACCTTAAAGATAAACTTGTTATCTTAAGGGACAAAGGCACCTATAAGGAGGGACAAAAACGTTCTACAGCCTAGGAGAAGTTTGGATATTCCAAGCTTTCACTAGTGACAGAGAAACTAATTTAACTCAGTTAGTCTTTGTCGGGGGCCGTTTTTGCATGTAGACATGTGTCTTTCGCTGGGGGGGTGACTTTGCTAAGCCCGGATTTGTTTTGTGGAGTTCAATTTGGAACTCAACATTAGGCCACATAGACCAACGGCTTCTGGTGCATTTTTAAGCCTACAAAATAGATAAAGCCCAAGGTCTAAGAATCGTGATAATGGTTGAAATAAATAAATAATATGTTTAGCATAATAGATTTGATTAAATGGTGAGTTGAACGTTATTATTATATGTGTTAAGTGATGTCCATTAGAATGATTAATTAATTGTCATATGTCCAATAATGTGATGAGTCCAATAGTTCATATCCAGCTGTGATATAGTTCATGTTCAATATAAAAATGTATGTCCAGCAATGGTCTATGTCCAAATAATGTATGTCCAACAATGATTTATGTCCAAATAATACATATCCAGTTGTGGTTCATGTCCAAATATTATGCATCTAGCAGTGGTTCATGTCCAAGTAATATATGTCTAGCAATGGTTTATGTCCAAATAATACATATACAGTTGTAGTTTATGCCCAAATATTACACATCCAACACTAGTTCATGTCCAAGTAATATATGTCTGGTAGTGAGATGAATTCAATTTATTAATACATATGTTTATTACTAAAGCATTCGTGAATCCATGTTTATCAAATAGTGAGAAAATATTAAAATATTTTGCATCCAGCGGTGCAACAATGAGTTAACATATAGTGAATGGTGCAATCTTGGAGATAGAGAAATATTGATTTATATGTTTCTAACTCCAGCCGTATAGCATCACTTTGTATGATTTGTGGCTCCAACTGTATAGCATTAGTGAGCTGATAACATTCCAACGGCATAATAATATGAGTCCAGTGGTATAATGATAATGAACTAAAATATACTCAATAGTATAATTTTGGAGATAAAAATATAATGACTTATCTTCATAGTTTGTGGCTCTAGCCGTATAACATTAGTAGACAACATTCTAGTAGCATGATAATGTAAGTCCAACAGTGTAGTATGATATCATGAGTCCTTTCATGGTGACTTCACAATTGAAGGGGAAAAATAGGTGCAACTGGAGAGAGAGAGAAAAAAAATATGTCCAGCTGTGTGCATAGGTTGGTTAAGTTTATCCCCTTTATTATGCACTTAAATGATTTTCCCCATGTAATGCTCTCTTAGTTTTTGGTCAAATATAAGTGATATTGCCTTCCATAAGAAGGGCTTTTAGTATTATAAATATATGCCTTTCATGAGAAGGGCGTTCGTAACATGTTTTTGGAAGAGTATTTAATATCTTTTATGATGTATGAAGTTGGTGAGAAATATGTATGTTTTGTGAGATTAGGTGTTTGTGAGATGTATTAGAAATATATATGAGAAGTATGGATAGTTTGTGAGAATGTGTTTGTAAAATATATGGAAGTATGAGAAATATTGAGGGTAAATATAGTACTACATGAGATTATAGCTGCTGGATTGGTTTTGCGTTATGATAATGGGTTATGTTGTTTCTAAGAAAAGAGATTTTGTAAGAGAAATGGAGGAGGAGTTGTTTAGAGATATAGGAAGCAAGATGATGATATTTCAAAATAAGAGAGGGTGGGAGAGATGGGTAGTGGTGGTGTGTAATAGGTGTTATCTAAGAGAGATGGAGGAGCATGGAAATGGTTGGAGATATGGGTAGCAAGATGATGATATTTCAGAATAAGGGAGTGAGAAAGGGATGGATAGTAGTGGTGTCTTGTGATGTGCATATCTTGGTCCTCTTTATATGGAGCCAAGAAATGAGATTTTAGTTGAAGGGAAAATCAGCAAATAAGGAAAGGTTTTTAACAAAATGAGTGATTTCCTTAGTGGGTTTTTGGTTTTTAGCCAAAAGAAGAAAGTTTGAAATTTAAGTCTACTACTGTAGCTGTACAACATCTAACATAGCAGTAGAGCAGTAGCTGTTGCAGTTGACAGCAGTACAGCAGTAGCTATTGCAGTTGACAGCTACACAATAGTAGCTATCTTGACATAGCTGGATGATGTCAGCTGTATGATGTCATCTGTTGGAGGAGGTATTCAGCATTAAATTCATGGTTTGACTAAAAAATGGTAAGATATCATTTATAGGATCTTTACTTCTTTGGGTATGGCAGCAAGCTGTTGGTATTGAGCATTAATAGGCTGATGATGTCGCTTTTGGACATGAGTTAGTTGCTGGAGCTGTTGCTGGTATTTTTGGCTAAGTTTCATCTTTTGGAAAATTATATGTTTAGTCCATGGTTTTATTACAATATAATTTTGGTAAGTAATTAACTCTTTGGTTGATTTTGATGAAGCTTTGAAGGTTTAATTATGGTCTCTTTGTATTGTGACCAAATCTTGGAGAGCAAGGAGAGCATTTAATGTTGGATGAGATATTATATAGAGATAGCCAATAAGATTTAGGTATGTGTTTGGTGTTGATTTAAATGAAAATAATAATATAATTTATATGAGATAATATAATTTAGATTATATGATGAACATTAAGTTTTAGGTAAAGAGTAATAAGGAGTTTTATCATTTTAAGTGTTATGTGATATGAGAGGCTTACAGATGTTATTTATTGCACATTGACCTATCAGAGTTTAGGGAATTGGGGAAGACATGCCAAGCAATATGTTTCCTTTATCAACTTTGAATCGCTAGAGTTTTATTGAACATACTTTTTGGCCCTCCAAACCATGACTCTCAAAATTCCCCCGATGAGACTCATGAGCTTGGATCATGAGTTGAAAATGAGATGATGTGCTATGAGCTTGAACCATGAGTTTTGATAAGGTAATATCACCATGGGTTTCAAACCATGGGCTTTGGCATCGTTTTGTGTAAATATGGGCTCTTTTGTGCTTTGAAATAGATTTATCCAAAATTCATGATAATATTGATGTGGTGTGAGTTGCCAATAAAATAAAGCAATGTGGCATGAAAATTTTGTCCTCAACAGTCTTTATGTTTGTTTTTCATTTCTTTAAGACAACTTTAATTGCATGGTTTTAGTTGTAAAAGGTTTGTGGTATAAAGTTTTAATTAAAACATTTTAGCCTATTTTAGAGATTGGCAAATTACAGTAAATAGTGCTTTAAGCTATGAATTTATAATAATAAACAATAAATTGTATAGTTTTTTTTTTTTATTAAAATAAAATTTAGTTTTAATCTTAAAGTTGTTTTCAATTTAAACGTTCCTTAAAGTACTTTTGGGTGGCCAAATACCTAATTTTTGACTTAAAGTGCTTTTCAATCTAGAAATCACTTTTATTAGTATGCTAAAGGTAGGGTCGGATGGATGAGATAAATAAAGAAGGCAAGATTAAGAAGAAATTAAGCTTTTCGACCATAGCCGCATAGACTATACTTCATTTTACATTTTGCTCTTTGAACTATTGAAATGCATAATTGACCCATAACGTTATAATTCTATTTCAATGTTTCTGCCTTCTATTTTGGTGTTTAGTATGACAGAATTAAGTATTAAAAGACCAATTTACCGCTTTGCTTTGGTATTTTGGAGAGATGGGTTAATTGGGTTTTTAATACTAAATTTTGTTAGATTTAACAACAAAACATATAGCAAAGACTTAAGTGTTACAAAGTTTTCAATTTGGGGGGTTGATCTTATGTTTTGATAGTTTAGGGGGCAAAGTATAAAATGTGGTATAGTTTTTTTTTTTGATAAGAAAAATGTGGTATAGTTTATTATGAAAAAAGTGTAATTTCTCCTTAACCTTATATTCTTCAGCATAATCATAAAAGTGCTTTAGACTATTCATAAACTGCGTTATATTGGTGACGTAACTTTATAGACACCAATTATCTAACACTTAACTATTATATTAATAGTTTCTTAAAAAAAAAAAAAAACTATCATATTACTAATATAAATGGTTGACAATGTGTAAATAAGAAGATATAATCAAACATGTAAGGTCAAAATTAATATAAGTTTTAAAATGTAAATGACCAGATTAAAAAATAACACCAACCTTTTTATCTTTAAAATTTGGTGTTGTTGTTGTTAAAAATAACACCAAATATATAATAATAATAATGATAATAATAATAATAATAATAAAGGCCTTAGTCCAAAGACAATAAAAAAAAGGAAAATATAATGACATCTTACATACCATCATGATCCTTTAAGAATTAGTTTAAAAAAAAAGATCTTTTAAGAATTATTATGTGCTTTGTTAGTTAGTTTTCATGCAAAAAATATCTTTGAGTTGAAATATTATATAAATCGTCACTTAGAAAAAATTGCAAGTGTAGAAATTAATGTGTGGATTGAAATGGCTGGTATAACTTTTTTTTTTTTTTTAATACAAGATAGAAATTTCACTCTAACCTAATCTAAGTATATATATGTGTGAAGCTCCCTCTTGGAGACTTGAACCCCAGCCCTTACCCCTCACACCCTTCAAAGCACTTATACTTGTGGAGTGATTATCGCACCAAGAGTACACGATGGTAAATGGCTGGTATAACTAATTTCAAATAAAAATTGTCCATTCAAAAACAGTAGGGTCACATAATTGCAACATTGAACATTCCTAATATACTCGTGATATTTTCACAAACTTGTCAAATTCTTTATCAGAACTACCAAAAGTGATGGCTTAGAAAAAAATTGATTAGACTACTATAAGCGTTCTTTAGATGCTTTCAAAGACGCCAAAAAAAGACAATTGAATAAACATCATAAGCTGAATCAAATAACGTATAAACATCAGAGAAAAACGTTGCAACAAGTCCACAAACACGTGTATCATTAAAGGACCCAAAGTCTAGTAATTATTAACCAATTCCAGTGAACTTAGACTTCATAACGCACCACCAATAAAAATGATGAAAATACTTGTATCATTCTCATTTCATCTCACCTGTGACCGCTCTAGGAATATATTTCAAAAGCATCATTAAGAACTTAAAGTAAATAAATTTAATAAAAAAAAGAACTAAAATATATTGAGTTATTGATAAGAAAAAAAAATATAAATACATGAAGTTTTACAATTTTTTTTTACAAGTTATCATATTTTAAAATTGTTACGTGGTAGTTCATTATCAATTGTTATTATCTATTTTCAATATGGGTAGGTGTGACAATTTTATTTTGTTAAATTTGTATAAAATTTTTATTTTTATGCATTTGTCTTTGTTTTTATAGAAATATTTTGAACTAATTGACAAAACTCAACTCATTAGCATTGTATTAACACACTCATTCATGCATAAATAATACACTAATTATCTACTTAACCAATAAAAAGACGGAACATCCCTGACTTTACTTTTTTTTTCTTGAATCACTAACTTTATAACTAAAAATTTTGGGATGCACTGATGTGTGTTTTTGTTTGGTTTTGGACTGGATTGATCTGTGATCAGGGTGTGCAATAACATTTTTAAAGATATTTTGAACTAATAAAAATATATTATATGTATAATATTATATTTTTTCGAGGTTAGGGGGTTCATTTGAACCCCCTGAGGCCTATGTGCCACCGCCCCTGCATCTCAATGCTTTGCCTTGTCTCATGAAAATTTTTAAACTCTATATTCCAAAAGTTTTAAGCAAAACTTGTTTAACTTATAAAATATAAAAAAAAATGCTAGAGTTACAAACTTTTTAACAAGCTATTGATGTGATAAGTGATTATTGATAAGTAAAAAAGTGATGTAAGTAGTGGGCCCATACGAGAATGAGTAAGAATTTACCATTTTGACATTTTGTAAAAATATTGTAAAATTTAACTAGAACATTACTCAAAATATAAAGTTTTAAGTGAAACTACATATATTCTCTCCTCATGTGTAATTGTGTACGTATGTGTTTGTTTCTCAATAAAAACAAAAAATCAGTTCCCTAATTCTTCTAATCAAATCCAAAAATCAACCTCAAAAAGTCCATAGACTTTCTCTAAAAGAAAGTCCATGGTCTAAAATCTAAATTAATATGATTTTAAAATTTTAAGGTTTAATTTTTAATTATCTGAAACTTTAAGATTTAATTTTTTACATTTGAGATTATAAAGTTTGATTTAACCTTTATTTTTGGTATTTTTTTTTTTTTTGAAACTAGTATTTTTCAGTTAGAACACTTATATTAGTTAATGTATAATAGCAAAAGGGATAAATTTTACAAATCCATCTCCAAAAATTAACCACATCAATCAATCTAAGCTTGTGTAAATTTAGATTGATGCTGCAATAATCTTGTAAACATACACGGTTATTATTCACATGCAAATCTATTTTTTAATACTTAAAAAAAAAATTAATATTTTTTTATTCATTTAAAGATAAAGAGAGAGACGATTTGAGAGTAATAAAAAATTGATAAAGAAATAAAATTTTAATGAAATATTTTTTGAAGAACAATATTTTAACAAAATGCCATGTAAAATGGATAATATGATGCTGATATTTTTTAAAAATAGTTGTGTAAAAAAAAAAAAAAATTACACTAAAATAGATAGAAACTTCTAAACGAGTTAATGAGGCTGTGGGAATGTTCAAACAATTAAAGTAAAAAAAGATGCAATCAAAACATGAAAATAATATAATCATCATTTTTTGTGTTAAGAACTCCAACCCCGTCAACTTTTGAAATTGTTGACAAGCATGACTCTAGTTGAAGCAGATAATGAATCACGAAATAAATAAAAATGACCAAAATTCATCATCTAGAAATACCCCCATCTATTTTTTCTCACAAAAATCATTCCTTTCTCCCGAAAGTACATCACAAATAAAACATTGTGGCCCCTCCACTCCACAATCTCATGTCCCACAGTTTAACCCATATGAGGTCCAACAATTTAACCCATGATCAAATTGGCTCCCTTGGTACCCCAAGTTGCCTACACTTCAACTTCAAGCTCTCACTCCTTAGAGAGAGAGTGAGAGTTTAGTCTATAATGATGGGCCAAGAAGCCACATGGGACACGGGACAAAAGATGCTTATCTTCAAGACCAAATCGCCTCCATCCTCACATCAATAATTTAATTAAATTAAAAAAAAAAAAAAAAAAAAAAGGCTCCATCCCAACTTTAAGCAGCTCCTTAACACCGTGGCATTTCCAGTTTCCACATAAGTATATTCTCGGGAACTCCCATTAACTCCACCCCATTTACTCTTCTACCCCTACTCAACCCCCAAATTTACTCTTCCTCTCTCACAACCGCCTTTACCTAACGAGGCCCTTTTCGTCATCCAACCAAAACCCTCACGTTCCAAACCAAAAAAGCCACACCCCAAAATCCCCAAACTACCCCTCCAAAAACCACTCCCAATATAAACATCCAAAGGCCAGTATAGTAATTTACACATAAGGATTTCTAGTCGGGCCCATTAATAATTAATAAATAAATAAAATAAAAGAACGTTATAGTGATCATCACAAAAGGTTGGCTCAAAAAAAAGTGTTTGGGTTTGGAGAGACGTTATCGGATTTGAAATCCACAATTCGCCGGAATTTGGGATTTCCGTTCACGTCCGCCCGTACCCTAGGGTTACTGTTATTAGTTATTACACTCTCTCCCACCCCACCACAACAATTAAGAAAGTGAGAGAGAGAGAGAGAGTCAGTTATAGATAGCTAGAGAGAGAGAGAAAAAAAGAAATTGAGTTTTGGTTTCGCTACGACGTCGTTTTCAAGACTTGGAATTCAAAAGAGAAAAAGAACGGTGGTCTAGTTCGTTTCTGTTTCAATTAGGGTTTCGGTTTTTTTGTTGTTGTTGTTGTTGTTGAAGTTTGATATGAAGATCTGTAATTCGGGGAATTGGTGAGGGGGATAATAGTGGAAAGAATTTGCTACCGTGATGTTTACGCCACAGAAGAAGGCGTGGTCGGGTTGGTCTTCTCTCACGCCCCGGAAGTCTGTTCTCGGGTCGGGTCAGAATCCGAATTCTGTTGACGCTGGGAAAGGAAAGACTGTTGCTTTTGTCGAAACGACGCCGAATTTGGAGAATGGGGGAAATATCTTGGTTGACGCTGCCGGAGACCCTGAATTATTGGCCGAGAAGGTTTCCAAGCTTGAAATTGAGGTTTGTGGAGGTTCAATTTTTTTCTCGGTGTTTTTGTGCTTGTGCTTGTGCTATTTTTGGTGGGTTTTTGTTGCTTTTAACTTTTTTGCTTAATTGGGTTTTCAAAAAAAAACTTTTGCTTAATTGGGTGTTTATGGAATTTGGATTGTTGTTATTATGATTTGAGTCTTTTTAAGTTATATTTTGGTACCAAAAGACAGTTTCTTTATCAAGATCTTGTTGAGTTAAAAACTGTTTTTAACGGTTATACTGTGATTTATCAGTTTGTGTGGTAGTTGTTTGTGACCGAGATTTCCCAATTTATGAAAATTTGTACCCTTTTAGGTCCCAAGTATGTTTTCTTGTTTCTGTGTTTATGGTTTTTGTGTGTGTGTGTGTGTGCGCGCAAAGGCTGTACAGTAAGAATGTGGGATTGAAAGGTAGGGAAAAGTGAAGTCTTGGGGCCAAATAGGAGTGACAGTTACACAATGAGAGAATAGAAAAAAGTAGGAAATGGGTATTGTTCTTTGCCTTTAGCCCTTTACATGGTTAACTTGTGTGAAACTTACTGTCGAGAGTAAACAGAAGAGTCACACATTTTGAACTTGATGTTAAATGTTACTGGTTGGAAATAAAATAAAAAGTTTTGAAATTAAAAATTGCATTTTTGCTTCAAGGTCTTGATTAAGCAATATTTATGGGTTTAATGATGAGCCTGTCCCTGTTGTATTATGTGATAGAGGCATTACTATTTATTAGCCTTGTTTGTGCTGTGCAACCAATTCTTTTGTATTCTCTGTATCATGGGTCCTAAAGTGTGTAATTACCACATATTCTATATGGTCTTTGCAGCAAAAAAAATTATGAGTTATTTTCGATGTTTTTTAAAAAAAAATTATGAGCTCACAATCTGGATGACTGAAGATTTGGACTTATAATCCACTGTTCTCTTAAAGTTGTTAATGCTACTGTAGTTTATGGTGTTGCTGGGTTCGCCAATACTGGTTGGGTTTAAGATGATCCAGAACTGGTAAATGCTGCACTGTTCAAAAATGAAAGCTTTGAAACTGAAAATAAATTTTACATGAAATTTGAAATTAATGAACTTTAAAAAAAAAAAACAATGAAAGAAAAAGAATACAGCTATGTGTGTGTGTGTATTGATCATAACACTGGCGTAGTTGAAGAAATAACTTCTTGCATAGTAAAGTAAGCATGTCCGATATGATCTACTTTTTAATGAATGTGACCTATATGATCTACTGCATTGGCTAAGCACACCTTTGTACAGTATCTATGTCATTGCCATCATATTAATACCTGGATATTATGTAGGATATATGATTTGCCACATATGGTGGTGGATTAGGTACTCACATTAGGAATTTGAACAATAGCCACATCAGAACGCTTTTATGACTTTTTTGTGGCCAAGCTTTTTTTATTTTTATTTTTATTTTTTGGGTTCACAGTTAGTACCCATTTGGGAGGGTGGTTAAAAACTGCGCTTCTTTATAATACAGCTTTATAAAGTACAACTTCTTTTAAATACCCCATTTAAAATAGTACATCATTCTTTGCTCCAAAAATTACACCGTACCAAACGTGCGCTTGACCAAAAAGTTGAAGATTATGTGAAGTTTGTGTTTTAATTCTACATCTGGAGCTTCTGCATCTACCCTCTAAACTGTCTGGACACCCTATTTATAAACATATTTAGGCTGGTAGGTGGTCAAGAGATGTTTTGAACCAAACAATTTTTTTGCCAGTTGCTCTCTCACCCTCTCACTCCTCCCTCTCCTCCTGTTCTTACATAAAGCTTTGATGTTTTAGGGTACAGTATCAAATATTCACTACATTGTCAGCAATTCTTGTGAATACATTTGGGCTCCCTCAAAGTTTGTGATGATTCATAGAGCCACTGTACTTTTGTTGGGATTTAAGCGTAGTTGAGTTGATTGTTAGCAATCCATATTCATTACCAAATACCATTATGACCTTCCTAATCACTTGCCTATTAATAATTATGTCACTGTAGTTCTTTTATTGTTTTATTTTGCAAATTATCAGTTATATTGTCTTTAATGTTTCATTTGTTATAATAAATATAATGCTTTACTCTTACGTGAATTTTTTTTTTTTGATGTTTTGGACAGCTTTTTGAATACCAGTATAATATGGGGCTTCTCTTGATTGAGAAAAAGGATTGGACTTCTAAGTATGAAGAACTTAGGCAAGCCTTGGCAGAAGCAAAAGATGCCCTTAAACAAGAGCAGTCTTCCCATTTAATTGCAATATCTGAAGTTGAGAATCGAGAAGAAAATTTGAGAAAGGCCTTAGGAGTGGAGAAGGAGTGTGTGCTTGATGTATGTTCTTTTTTTTCCCTCTAATAGATAAATTTCTTATCATTGCTACCTATCAATATCATCACTAAATAACTGGAAATTTTTTTTCTTCAAGAGATGCCATATTGCTACCTATCAATATGGATTACTACTCACCTCCTCTCTTCATAAGTAAAAATCCAATCCCCAAATATTTTCTTCAGGTCTTTATAAGGATATTCTGCTTTTTATTTCTCTCTCTTGTTAAATCTGTTCATTACTAAAAAAAATATTTAAAAACAAGAAGCATCTCATTTGGTTTGTCTTGCTCCTGTTTTGTGAAACAATAAGCATTATCTGTTACATTTTATTCTCATAGTTTTAATGGTATTAGCATGAATAGTTTTTTTTTATCCAGCCATATCATCACTTAGCAGATAGTTTTATGCTAAAATTACCTTTTTAATTCTTTAAATATAATTTCTTGTTGACAAAGCAATATGTATCCTGAACCCAGCTTGTTATCTAAAATGCTAAGTTTTAAGCTCAGAGGTTGTTGGTCATGATGCAATTAAATTTTATTAGCTAGAAAACAAAATACAAAGTAATGTTTCCTAATGTTTGGAGATTTTTTTTCCCAGCTGGAGAAGGCTTTGCGTGACATGCGTTCAGAAAATGCTGAAATCAAGTTCACTGCTGATTCTAAGTTGGCTGAAGCAAGTGCTTTAGTCACTAGCATTGAGGAGAAATCTTTTGAGGTAGAGGCAAAGTTGCGTGCTGCTGATGCTAAGCTTGCTGAGGTGAGCAGAAAAAGTTCAGAAATTGAGAGAAAATCACAGGATTTGGAGGCTCGAGAAGCTGTACTTCGAAGGGACCGCTTATCCTTCATCTCCGAGTATGCTTTATGCTTTTGACCTTTGCTTGTTCTTGGATCTATTGGCTCTTGAGTGGGTTTTCAGTTTGTTCTAACTTAATTAAGTCATTTCCTCTTTTTGGCAGGCGAGAAGGTTATGACTCTACTTTTTCTAAGCAAAGAGAGGACTTGCGAGAATGGGAAAGAAAGTTGCAAGAGGGAGAGGATAGGTTAGCTAAGGGTCAAAGAATCCTTAACCAAAGAGAGGAGAGGGCAAATGAGAATGATAGGATTTTCAAGCAGAAAGAAAAGGACCTTGAAGAGGCACAAAAGAAGATTGAAGCAACTAACATCAGTTTGCAAAAGAAAGAAGAAGATATAAGCAGTAGGCTTGCAAATCTTACTTTAAAAGAGAAGGCAAGTATTTCACCATGCCGAGCCATTGTTAAAATTTTAATTGATTTATGTATTAATATATCAGTTTACTTTGGGCAGGAATTTGATGTTGTGAGATTAAACTTAGAGACGAAAGAGAAAGAGTTACTTGCATTAGAAGAAAAGCTCAATGCTAGAGAAAGGGTGAGTTCTTGTACCTTATTCTTTTAATAGAAGATTCTTTTGAGAAAGATTTCTCATGTTTAGTGTATTTATTATGTTGGTCATCTTCATTTGGCATTTAATTAGCGTGTGTCTTATTATTTGCACGCTCTATCTAGTTTGTGTTTGCACCAGTATAATCTGTAGATTTGGGGTGAAACTGGTCCGGTAATTGGAGAAAGTATGCTATATCAAGGAGGTGCCTTTACTCTTGTTTTGTTTAAAGGAAATTCTCTGAGGTGATACATTTTTTTGTTGGGGGAGATGGGGGGAGTTTTTTTTTTTCCCTAGTTCTAGATATATTTCTTCTCTTTTCTTTTCTTTTTTTTCCCCCCACCCCTGATTTCTTTGTTTTAATGCATTTATTACAAGGAAAAACTTTTAAATAATAGGTCTGCAGCATCAGGAAAATAGTCTACCAAACATTATACTTTTGCTACACCAAATTGGAATTTTATTGCTATCATTCAAAATTGTGCCCCTGATATTTTTATTTTGGTTTGTTTTGTGCAACATCCACAGACTGAGATTCAAAAGCTTCTTGATGAACATAATGCTATTCTAGATGCAAAGAAGAGTGAATTTGATTTGGAAATCGATCAAAAGAGAAAATCTGTGGATGATGATTTGAAAAACAAGGTTGTTGAAGTGGAGAAGAGGGAGGCTGAAATTAATCACATGGAGCAGAAAGTAGCAAAGAGAGAGCAGACTTTAGAAAAGAGATGGGAGAAGCTTAGGGAGAAAGAGAAGGATCATGAATTAAAATTGAAAGATCTGAAGGAAAGGGAAAAGTCCTTGAGGTCTGAGGAAAAGAATTTGGAGAATGAGGAGAAGCAAATGCTTTCTGATAAAGAAGATTTGCTTAGTCTTAAGGATGAAGTTGAGAAGATAAGGGCTCACAATGATGAAGAGCTATTGAAGATAGCTGAAGAGAAGGATCAGCTTAAAGTAAGTGAAGAAGAGAGGCTGGAATTTGTTCGTTTGCAGTCAGAATTAAAACAGGAAATAGAAAACTGCCGGCTTCAGAAAGAACTTATTCTTAAGGAAGCTGAAGATCTGAAGTTACAAAAGGAGAGTTTTGAGAGAGAGTGGGAAGAGCTGGATGAGAAAAGAGCTGAGATTGAGAAAGATCTGAAAAAATTGACTGATCAGAAGGAAGAAATGGAAAAACTGAAACACTCTGAAGAAGAAAAGCTAAAAAATGAGAAGTTGGCAACACAGGAGTACATACAAAGGGAGCTAGAAGATCTTAAATTTTCCAAAGAATCTTTTACAGCTCAAATGGAGCATGATAAGTTAGCAATTGCTGAAAAAGCTGATAGTGATAGAAGCCAAATGCTTCATGATTTTGAGTTGCGAAAAAGAGAACTTGAGACTGATTTGCAGAACCAGTTAGAGTACAAGGAAAAAGATTTGCGTGAGAGGGAGAGGTTATTTCAGGAAGAAAGAGAAAGAGAATTAGACAATATTAATTACTTAAGAGAAGTAGCTAGAAGAGAAATGGAAGGAATAAAGCTTCAAAGAGCTAAAATAGAAAAAGAAAGACAAGAAGCTGATGAAAATAGAAAGCATCTTGAAAGGCATCAAGTGGAAATGAGAAAAGACATCAATGTGCTTGATGACCTTAGGAGGAAGTTGAAAGACCAACGGGACCAATTTGTTAACGAGAGACGACGCTTCATTTCATTTGTTGAAAAACTCAAGGGTTGCGAGAACTGTGCTCAAATTATCTCTGAGTATGAGCTTTCTGATCTGCAGTCTTTAGCTGAAATTGAGAATGAAGAGGTTATTCCTCTGTCAAGACTTGATGATATTCACGCCAAGGAAGGTGGTCATGGAAATGTTGCTGCTTCTGAGAAGCAAAACAGTGAGATATCTCCTGTTGGAGTTGGCTCAAGATCTCCAGTTTCTGGTGGAACTATATCTTGGCTACGCAAATGCACCACCAAGATTTTCAAATTTTCCCCGATCAAGAATATTGAGTCTACTGCTGTTCAAAATTTGGAGGCACATTTGTCTTGCCAGAATGTTGATATGGAAGAACCTTCCAAGAGAGTATCTAGCACCGAAAATCAGGCAGAGATATCTCTTGGTGTTGCAACTGACTCTTTTGATGTTCAGAGAATCCAATCTGACAACAGCATCAGAGAGATAGAAGTCAGCCAAGATCCATCAGCTGATGATCAAAGCAACATCAACAGTAAGGCACCTGAAGTTGCTGATGATTCCCAGCCATCTGATTTGAATGGTGATCAGCACAAACCTCGCAGAAGAGGGAGGCCTAGAGTTTATAGGACGCGCTCTGTGAAGGCAGTTGTCAAAGATGCAAAGGCTATACTTGGGGAAGCTTTAGAAGAAAATGAGAAAGATTATCCAAATGGGAATGCTGAGGATTCTGCCTATGATAATGCTGAAAGTCGTGATGATTCTAGTCTAGGTGGTCAAAGACTACCAAGAAATGGACGGAAGCGGAACCATGCTCAAACATCTCAAAACATGGGTAGTGAGCATGATGGTGATGATAGTGAAGGACGTTCTGATAGTATTGTGGCAGGCCAACGCAGGACAAGGCGGCAGAAAATTACTACAGCTGTGCTAGCTCCTGGTGAAAAACGATATAATCTCCGGAGACCCAAAACGTAAGTTCCTACATCCATGACTTAAGTAATGGTAATAACTTGCTTTAAAAAAGAGAAGGGGGGGGGGGGCATGTGCCATGCTATGCATAGTTACACATATTTTCCCAAAGGAAAAAAACTTTGTTCAGTTGAAGGCGGTGTAAATTAATAAATTATTTTTAGACTGCTGAATATTGGTTATTGAACTCACAGCTAGATAATAATTTTGAGAGGAGTGCTACGTCCACAACATTTTCACAATACTTTCACAACAAATCATAAGTGGAAGTTGTTATTGGTCCTAATTTGAATCCACAACTTAAATAACTTTTTTGTTCAACCATAACAGCCAATGACAATGTTGTGGATATAACATTTCTCTAATTTTGAAAACTGTTGTCGATTTCCATCCCAACAAAGGAAGAAGGGAGGATGCTCTTTTTTGTGGGATTATTTGGTGTTGTAGACCATCTAGGCTCTAGGAGGTTGCGTATTCAAAGTTTTGGAAGTTAAGCAGGGGGAAATAAAGAAGAGAGTTTTAAATTTTAGAGACATAACCCAAAAAAAGGAAGAAAAAATATATTACAATTAATTGATGTAGGAAGATGCCTTGTTCATCTGTGGCATGTCAAGCGATTAACTACCGACTTTACCATAATGCCTTTCAGTAAAGCTACTGTCACAGCTGCCAGAGCCATGCCTGAACTTAGCAAAGAAAACAAGGAAGAGACAGATGTTGTTAGAGCAACAGGTGAGAAAATTCTTCGCTCCAAAGCTGCTCCTGCACTTTCGACTGGAGCTGCAAGTGAGAATGGTGGAAGCTCTCACTTTTTGCAGGTAAGGGAATTATAAAGAATTTGGGTTTCTTCTATATCCCTTTTGATTTGTTGTAATACTGTATCTGCACATATGTGTGTGATCTTGTTTTTGGTCCTTTTTTCTCCTTGTTCAAATCAATTTCTTTGTAGAATTCCATTTTTTTATTGAAAATTTAGGGTTTTATTTTGATTTCTACTAGGACTTAAAATAACATAAATTTCAAAGCTAAAGTTTAAAAGCTGTTCTCTCCCTCTGTATGTGTGTGTTTCTGATTTTCGGAGAATGTAAGAATTATTTAATGAAGATTAAAGAATATACATTTCTTAATGATTTTAATTTGTGATGTGCATGTGTTTGCTGTTTTATTTGACTAAGCTGTTACTATTTTGCCAAAGTACAACTGTTAGAGCCATCCTTGTTGTAACTGATTATGGAACACTCATTCAAGCAGTCCTCCAGTTGCTGATGGCTCCTGAAATTTTTCTGAACTGATTTCTCTGACTTGATGTTTATAAATTTTGTGACAGTCCAAGAGAGTTGCAGACTCTCAGGTTGGCATTGCTGATATTACAAACAATTTGGTTGAGAACATGATCATGAGTGAAGAGGTGAATGAGACTCCAGAAGAGTACGGTGATGTAGATGAGTACAGGAGTGAATCCCATGGTGAAGATGCTAATGTGGATGGGGAAGATGAAGAGGATGAACATCCTGGTGAAGTCTCAATAGGAAAGAAACTCTGGACATTCTTCACAACATAATGATGCTCAATGCTGTTTGCCATATAGTGGTCGCTTTGGATGGCCTCTACTGCATCTACCTTTTTAGATATGCTGGTAGGAGTTTCCTGATGTGTAGTAGTGTGAATTAACAATTCAAATGTAGTTAGAAGCACTGGAAGTATTCAGAAGTATTCAGGTCAGGGAATGAGTTTTTCTCTGCCCTCTTTGATTTTTATTTTTAGGATTAAGAGTATGGGGGTGTTTTATTTTTTTAATGACAAACCTAGATATTTTGATTAGTAGTAACCCAGTGCAGATTTAACACTGGACTCTCAGCTGCCACCCTTACCAATTGTTTGTATCAAATGCTTTGTATCTCTTCATTTAGCTCTGGAATGATTGTTTGAACTCAGTGGTCTCAACTCTCTCTCTCTCTCTCTCTCTCTCTCTCTCTCTCTCTCTCATATATGCGTGTGCTTGGTCTTGTGTTAAAAAGGTGCTTTGTTATGTATGTTGTTGAGGCTTGATGGAAGGCAAGATAATCAAGCAATGTATGTAGGTTAAATGAGTAGTGAGTTGCCGCAGGGATATGAATTTTGATCAGCATCATACTTAAGGGTTGACCACAATTGCTGCCTTGAGAAGTTAGCTAATAAGTTATACTATGTAGATTCATGGGCCGTATTCTCACCTGATCATTTTTTAAATCCCTTAATGCAATTACTTTTTTTTTTTTTTATTATTATTTTTTAAGAATCTATTACTTAAAAGGGTCATTCTATAGTGCATTTATATTTGTAAATTTACCTTCCTAGTTAAGATACTTAATCTTAACTTTCCATCTATTATTATAAAACTATATTAACATTTAGGCTAAAAATGCAAATCACATTATTTAAGTTTGATTGAAATTCATTTCAGCCTTTTAACTTTATCATTGTTCAATTGAGTCGTCTAAGTTTCAAATTTATTTAATTTAGTCATTCTATTTAATTTCTTAAAAAAAAGGCCTTTAAAAAAATATTTTTCTCAAATGGAAAAAAATCTAAAATAAATATTTTATAGATTTTTTATGTGATATTTTTTTTATTATTAGTTAATTGCAAACTTAACGATTGTGGGGGGCGAAAAATAGATTAGATAACTAAGGTTCGTTTTAATCCAGTTATTGTTCGCTCACACAATTAATTTTTAGAGATGGGATGCAAGATCAACCTTTAAGTACCCGTTATGTAACAAGAGATGAAAGTCAGACCACAAACTATATGTGAAGAGGTAACATTCAACTGGAAAGCTTGAAAATTGGCTAAGTGTTCGCCCTCGGGTTCAGTCCAAGGAAGAAGGTACAGTTGGATGATTTTTCTCTCTTTATGTTTTCTCTTCTTGTTTTCTCTTCTAATTTTCACGTCCCCCTGATCCAAGTGCTTCTTGGCTTTATATAACTTAGCAAGAATGCATCTGAATCTTACATTTGGAGAGTTGTGATCAGACTTTCTTGATACTTGTCCCATCAAGACCTTGCTAGAAAGTTTTTACACCAAAACATGAGCTGTGAGGAACACTGTTTATGGTAATTTCCTCATTAATGCGGCCAGCTAAGTGGTTGCAGTGCATTTAATGCAGAGGGGATGGCTGTCTTGTCCTTCCTTTTTCTTCTCTTCCTTGTTCAATACCAAGTTACCTTCGTCCCCCTTGGGTTTGCACCGTGCTTCCTTCATTCCTGATTTCAGCCTTCCGAGGTTAAGTAGGAGCTCTCGGCATCTTCATCAACGGCAACATCCCAAACTCCTTATTAGTTAAATAAGTCCTCTTTGTGAAGTTCTCTTCGGAAATGCCCTTATTTTCTTTATTAACGGCTTTCGATCCTCGTCCCCCCACAAAGATGATTTTTTAATGGAATTGGATAAAATGCCGGAATGGAATAAATTTGAAACTTAGGAAGACTCAATTAAACGAAAGTAAAGTTAAAGAACTGAAATGAATTTTAGACAAATTTAAAAATTGTAATTTGCATTTTAGCTTAACATTTGACATTTAAGATTAAATAACTTATTTCCTATAAAAAAATGGCCTAGTTTATTTGGGCTCCACTTCATACCCTATCCCAGCTCAGGAATACTGAGCGAAAGTTCCATAAAACTAAAGTCTAAAGAGACATCAACGTTCTAACATTGAAGTTCACAGGTATGTAGAGAGGAAAAAGTGAAACTGATATAATAAGTCTTGGAATCATGTTCTTTTAAGGGTATGTTCACTTTTTGTCCAAATAATACTATAATAGCGTACGTAAGGTTTTTATTTATTTATTTATTTTATAATGTTTTTAACGGGGTTTGGTTTCTTGAAAGAGAGCACTAGGAGCACTTCAAGAACGTACAGTTTAGAAATGATAGCCCTTTGCCCATGCCAAGCCAAGGCCAACACCAAAACCTTCACAGACACTTCTAGCATGACTTTTTTTTAGAGAAAGTTTTAATCTATGGCGTCTGCTTCTGATAACTTTCAGAGACATTTCAAACAATAATTTAACCATTTTCTGTTCAATAACTTAGGATATAATATTCTTCAAAACCGTAACAGAATTTGTTATGATTGATACATAATAAAGTGGTATTAATGGTGAATCATGTAAAAAAATATTATTCTATTTATAATAAATCTTATCAACAATTATGAAAAACACTTGTGAGTTCTATATGCCTTGAGACGGAAGTTTTATGAAACTATCTCGTTAGATATCTCCTCATTAGATATCTCCTCGTAATATGAAGGATGAAAGAAATATTTAATTTGAATATAGATATTTTTGTTGAATCACATTCATAAAATTGTACACATACCCCTATACGAGTGCGAAAATAGTTAATTGGATAGAACTCTAACAACTTGTTCGGGTAAAGGCGATTAGTGGGAAATGGAGGATTAGGATTTAATTAATTGAAAAAGTTTACCACTGACCTTGTTTGGATTTTTTTTAAGGAGGGGAGGGAGTTGAGGGGGTTTGGACTTTGGAGGGGAGTAGAGAAGAGGTGTTCCACTTGTATAAAAAGACATTTAAAATTTCAATTTCAATTTCACTTTTTTTTTTCCAACCAAAGCTAATTTCACCATATTTTCAACCATCCTAATGCCCCACTTGAATTTCACTCTTATAGTGTTAATTTATATATATTTTCTTAAAATGAGCAAATAAGAGTCATATTTGTCAATTTATATGAGCTCTTTTCTTATACCCCTACTTAATTTTAAACACCCAAACAAAGTAAAGAGATATTTATTTCCCTTTATCCTACATAAATTTCTAGAGCATCCAAACAAGGGGAAGGGCCGAAGGGATAATAATTCCCCAACCCTCTTCTCTCCTTTTCCCCCTTACCCTCTACTCTCCTTTCCCTCCAAACTTACCACAATGTAGAGATTTTATTGAGTCCAAATTCAAAGTGGTTTTTAATGACAATTTCACTAAATTGAATGATGGGTAAACTACATGGAATAATTTGAAAATTTTCCACTAAGAAATAGAGGGACAAATTCGCATTTAAGAGCTTGTTTAGTCTCCTATCCACACACACAAAAAAAAAAAAAAAAAAAGAAAAAGAAAAAAAGAAAAAAAGAAAGTGCTTGTTTAGTCACTGTTTTCAAGTCTTTTTTATTTATTTATTTTTAATCCTGAAAACGTGGGCCCCATATATTGAGTTTTTGTTTGGCATCTGTTTTTTAAATCCTGTTTTTAAATTACTATTTTCAAATTTTATTGTTGCAAAACACGTTTTTGAAAACAATTGAAGATGTGTTTTTGAAATACATAAAAGTGAACTTATTTGAATTCTTTACACAATGGGCTCATACGGAATTAATAAAACATCATATAAATTAACAGTTGTATCCCTCTTTTGTTCAATTAAAATATATATATATATATATATCAAAGGAAAGATTGATAATTATTAAAGTTTTATCATTATTTTTTAATGTAAGTGGAACTCAACCGGGCCCCTCTAGATTCCCCCAAATTGGGAGAACAAAAAATTGAGGGACTTGAACTCCTCCAAGTACATATGGACGGTTTAGAAAACTGATAAAAACCCCCCAAATTGGGCCAAAATTGGCAATTAACCCAAATTGCCAAACTATATAGTTAGTAGGCAACGTTTCAAAACTATATTTTTAACTAACATCTCGAGTTTAAAAGACTCAATTTAAGGCTTATAAATTGAGCCTTAAAGACTCGGTTTCCATGTTCTGATCATGTCTGATTTGGCGTTTTTCCACGTGGCGTTCACCTGGAAATCGAGTCTCTAAGACTCGAGTTATATCTCGACACTTAGAGGCTCGATTTATGTGTTCTAAGAATGACGTGGTTGATCCACGTGAAAGCCACCTGGAAACCGAGCCTTAGAGACTCGGTTTTTTAAAAGGAAAATCGAGTCTTAGAGACTTAATTTGTAAGTTGTGGTGGACAAGTATCCACATGGTTGGGCAGCTGCTTGTCCTTAGTCCTCATAATGTGGGTCTCTCGGTTTCCTCCTCCAAAAACCCAACAGCAATCTCTCTTCCTCTCTCACTCTCATACAAAATTCACCCCCATTACAAAACTTCAAATCAAACTCACCCCCCATTTACACATCCTCATGTCAGGTAAGGTTTTTATAACACTCACTCTCTCTAGTTGTTAGTGTGTGTGTGTATATATATATATATATTTGTATTGTTAGGCTTTTGTCATGACTATTTTTGTTGTTGTTTGGTTTAATATTTTTCATTATTTTTTTGTTAGTGAAATTTTGTAATGGGGGTGATTTTTTTTTTTTTTTTTTTTTTTAAGTATGAAACGAAAATGATTGAGTGTGTTTGTATGTGATGTTGGGTGAGTATATGCAAATGTGGGGTGTGTTTGTATATGCATATGATCTAAGAAGTTATAATTTTTGTATTTTGAGTAGATAAAAAGGTTTTGTAATTGATGTTAAATGAAAGAGATAAAATATGTCACTAACATATTACACTTGACTCTAATAGGTTCACAATCTCTGAAGAATATTGATAGAAATATATATTATGGTGGACCCCTTATTAATCCTGAAGAGATTGACGGATTCCGATTTAAAGGTCCGGGAATCTAGTGCTATTATATCATGTTACGTCATAGGTTGAAGACGTTGAATGATTTGAAGATGAAAATAATGGAAGAATTGAATTTGAACCCTGCTTGTTATGACATAAAAATTATTTACCGTTACCCACAAGAAGTCCTTCATGAACGGATAAATTACAGGTATATGGCGATCAAAGAAGACAAACATGTAAAGATCATGTTTAATAGGATTCATAAAATGCCCCAAGTATATGCTGCTGAGTTGTACGTAAGTTTGGAGCCGCTTGTAGAAGTTGATGCCGAGGAGGTGCAACTAACAACTACATCTTTACAATTTATAGCCTAGATGATGAATGCACTACAATGGGAGGCTATACAATGGGAGGTTATACACTCTCATCTCAAGATCATGTTGCCAATACTAGTGAAACACTCCAACTTCAAGAGACACAATTAGGGGAGGAAGACGAAGACGAAGATCATGCTGCGAATAATGGTGAAAATCTTGATGATATGGATGAGTACGAAGAGAGGATTGAGCGAGGTGACTTTGACAGGGATGTGGATGACCATGAACTTGTTCCCAATTTTGAAGAGGAAAATATGGAGTACCATGATGAAGGTGATGCGGACGATGATGGCGTCCAGCATGTTACAAATACAATCACTGCCTACACACCTCCTGCCGAGTCATTCTATGCAAATGCTTGGGAAAATATGGTTGAACCTTCACGTCTTCAGATACCATTTGTTTCTACTTGGGAAGATGGGATGCATTTTAGTAAAGGGTTGACTTTTGCAAATAAAAGACGTTACTACCATAATATATTTAACCATAAGAGATTGCTTTCACTTCTGTATATAGCTATTGTTCAAAGATTTAGGGGATAGAGGGGATAGAGTTTTTTGGTTTAGAGAAACATGGTACTTGGTGTAAGGGCTATTCCTTTCACGTTTGTGGCACACGTGTTGGCAATTTTGGGTCTGGTTTTTGTGTTGGTTTAGACCTTAGATTTTAGAGGTGGTTTTGCATGGGAAGCTACCAACAAGAGCCTCATCTTCAATGTAAGTTTAATCATTAATGGGTGACCTAGGTATTATTCCTCATGTTTATTGGCATTAGGAATTTTTCTTGAATCTCTCTCACTGTGAATATGGTATTGGATGCCACTCCAATTGGCTTGGACTGTTTCAAACTTTTTTAATCATATATATATATATATTGTGGTAACAAATTGCTTAATATCAGTAACTAAATGCACTGGACAACTAAGCCAAGCACTATTGATACTGTCATTGATATTAGTAACTAAAAGCATTGGTCATCACGGCTAACTATAACATGTTATTGGGGAGAGCTTGGTTAATGTACACAGTAATTTTAAATAAAGTATTATAACCTTAGCCTGGTCACTCGCTTTTCAACTAATCATTACAAACTCGCATACTTTGTTATGCTGCATTTAGAGTATGTTTTATAATAAGATAGTTAATCTAGTAAACTAAAGCTTGGTTAACTTAGTAGCTTTTATATACTTATAAAATTTAAAAAAATTAAAATTAAAAAGAATTAGCATATATATTAACCTAATCATATAATTTAGGAAATTTGACACAAAATTAGGTTATATTAACCTAATCATATATATTGAACCTCTGTTTAAAATTGTTTGATATTGACTTAAATAATTCCTAGAAGCCTTTAAAATAAATAAATAAAATGAAGTTACATGATTGTGGGCTTAGGTAATGATCACATAAGGTATATGACATGTATGAGGTAGAGACTTACTTTAGAAATAGTGGACCACGCACTGGAGGACCATAAGCACCCACTGGTGGGCCACGCTCTACTCTCGGGCACAAATATTGGAACCTGGCCCATGCCTAATACTGGACCAACATCAAGCACCCACCAATCTGACTGGCTGTCTTATCGCTTGCCTTGTATAACTCTCTGTACAACCATGCAAGGCAAACACTTCCCCAACTGTACCTTCGTGGGTTGCGAAGGTCTTTCAACTACTGCACCTACATTAGATGCACCCTATTGCCAGATTTGTCCATGAAGATTGTGTCCCCTAGTAGCGCTAGGATGTAGCATCGTGCGTACTTATGCAGCTAATCCTCTTTAGCATTAGGCGGCAATGGATTGGCAACTTGCTCCAAAAGCCGTTTGATGACAATCCTCTGGCCAGTAAGTTGCTTTGTCTCATCATTTATAGGTTCAAAGCCAAGGAAGTCCTAACACACCTCCCGCCAATCTTTCTGTGTACTCCCTGTTATAGCCTCGCCATCAACAGGAAGCCCGAGAAGAACCTCCACATCCTGCAATGTGATGGTGACTTCACCATGTGGCATGTGGAAGGTGTGAGTTTTAGGCCGTCATCGCTCCACTAAGGCCGTTATCAAGCCATTGTCAATCTCTCGACCCGGGGTCTTGAGGAGTCCCTCCAAACCGAGTCCCTTAATGATGTCAATGACTCGGTCGTCCACCATTGGCTCTAGATTGGTGAACTCTTCACTACGGCTACGGCAGGTAAGGGACCTCGAATCTTGCACAGAACAAAACCATGGATTAATATATGACAGCAGGTGTGTGTACATTCTATGAATTAAATGGGGTACCATAAGAAGGATACAGTTAAGAACAACACAAATGGTTTTAGTGTTGTGTTTTACCTGCTCATTCTAAATAGCTTCTGACCGATGGTCAGCCTACAAACTCAACACCATATGGTCAATGGGTCCAGGCTGCGCATGGTCAATCTGTCCAGCATTTGCAGCAGCCATACTGCACAAGAATGATAAGCAATTGTTGGGGTACATTTCTTTACACCTAATATTATTTAAATAATACCTATTTATTTCTTTTCAAATGTCACAAACAAATTATTAGGCATGCCTAAATATTTTTTGACTATCATTATGCTAGCCCACAACCTTTCTCCTTTCTATTACAAAATTGGGCTACAAATGCAAAACACTATGGGACCTAATATTTTCTCGTAAAAGCTCGAATTATTTATTGAGCGAGATAAAATCTAATCATTTCTAAAGCCCAAGAATTTTATACTTAGCAAATATTCGAAAAAACCCATGATTCAAATTCATGGCATTACTATTTTTCCAATGTGATTCAACCCCATGATCAAAGCACATGATTCAAACCCGTGGCAAATTATTCGTCAAAAAGCCCAGTTTCCACTGGCAATATCAAAAGCCCAATCTTCATTGGCAATATCAAAAGCCCAGTCCCCACTGGCAATATCCAAAACCCAATTTTCATTGGCACTATTTTATCAAAAAGCCCAAGATTATTAACGCTTGGCAAAGAAAAAATATTATGGTATAATTATTGCTTAAATATTACTATGGTAAAAACCATGGCAATCGTCTTATAAAAGCTTATTGGGAGTTATCTTGAAGATTATGTTCTCATATTATAAACCCATGAAATACATGGTCATCATTTGCATCACAACATCCATAATATATACCTTCAACACTCATGGTAAATATTCAAACCCACAAGCTCATCATTTAAATTATGATGCGATTATTAGAAACCATGAACATTATTTACAATATGGAATTCATCATAGTAAATGTTATTTACAAAGGTATTTTGAAACTTGTCCTATTGTTTCAAACATTACAACTAATTGCCCAAAGGCCCATTGCAAGTATCTATGAAAAACCCAAAAATATTTACTAATAAAAGTCCATGAGGAATGAAAACCCATGGCAACATGTGTTGTTGATGTCCATTTTGTAGGATGCACACAACCAGCCCAAAGGAAATAGCCCATGTGAGCAAGCCCAATCCGAAAGACCCTAGCAAGAGGCAGAGGATTGAAAGTGGATAACTAGCCCTTGTTCATCCCTAACCAAAGTACAGCTAGAGGCCCCTACAAGAAAACCAAGTCTTTGAGGATGAATTAGGGACTGTCCCATCAGCTTTCTGTCACCTTCTACCTGACGTGAACAGTGCCCGAGGGCTGTGATATCAGCTGAAGTCTAAAGGATGATGGAACTCCATCATCTTCCTTAAGACTATACCTCCAGTAAAAAGGGAGTTGAAACTAAGTTATCCAAACCTCAACAAATTGATGCTATAAATGTCAAAAACGTTCAAGACATGATTCATGTAACAAGCCCATGAATCCTAAAGGGGAAAAATTGGGAACATGTGGTTTGGAGGGCATAAAGGGATCTCCAGCGGAACCCCCTGAAGTGGACTTAGAGTTTGACACTTGGCTTGGGGTGTTGAATCCTACTTCTTGGGGGTCCAAATCTCAGTTGCAGCATTAGGATTCGTTCTTGATACATGCCTTAATCCCATTGGTTAAGCTCAGCCCCAGAAATCCTGGGATTTAATGCAAAACACTCCAAAATCCCATCATGTGTCATATATTATACAAAGAAGTAAGGCAGCCCCTAAAGTAAATCTCCTACTTCTGGCCAAATCCTAGGAAGATTAACCTTGATTCACTGCCTATTATTAGTCCTACATTTTTTGGATTCTTGTTAATTAATGCTTCCCTAAAACTCCATTATAAAAACATAAGCATCTTAGCCCACAAACACACAACTACTCCCTTTGAAACTCTTGATTTGTTTGCCATTTTTGCTGGCGGTTTAGCTCTTCTTAAGCCAACCACTCATTCCCTTTAGTCCACACTCACCCAATCTCAGATATTCTTTCCCCTTTTTTACACAATCACAGCTCATAAGTGTCTCCCAAATTAGTCACAAACAACCCACTACTCACTACAGCCTTAAACTCAGTATCAATCCTATCTCACTCACTCAAAACAGCCCACATTACCTCATTTCATGCCTTATGAACACACACTCACTAAAATCTTAGTTAAATACTTGCTACACTGAGTTGGGATCCCTCTCTCCCTTCACACCATGCCAATTAATCATTTTCTTCTTCCCTTGGAACCTTTAATTTTTACTTTTTGTTTTACTGTTGAAGGATATAATGTATTTGTAACAATCGAACTCTTCCTTCACATTGATGTAGTGATGGCCGAAAGTACAATAAATTCCCCTGACCGAGACATACAAGGACCCCTAGGAGTCAACACTTTCCTAAATTTATTTAATCATTGACTACTGGACTGTGTAACTTCACCCTTGCCGTTGGAGAATTTATCTTTCTGGACTTAAGTGTAATTTCACCCTTACTGTTGGAGAATTTAATTCCCTTGCACTATCAAAACAGGACCACTAACGTATTAATTAAATATTGTAAAGTATTTTTCATTGGGCTTTTGTTGCTGTTTTGTCAAGTGCAGCCTTTGTTTTCTTGCTCGGATAGGCTTGTCATCACACCAAAAGCCTTTGGGTACCATCTCAAGAGCTCATAGTCGAGTTTTGGCTTGGCTTCCCAACACTTTATTCAGAGGCTTCAATTTCTCCTTCAACAGCAATTAGTTTGAGAAATGAACACACAATATGCTTATGGAACTAGGTATGTGGTAGAGCAATAAAAGCCAGTTTGTACAATGAGAATTCAGTAAAAGATGAAAGACTAAAGCAAAAAAGGCCAATAGGAACAGAGAGCTTTTTAGACATTTTTAAGGTAAAGTTTTGAAGCAAGAAAAAGAGTAGTAGTAGCCATCAACTGATATGCAACCAGATTAATAAATAACATTTCAAAAGCAAGTAGAAGATGACTTCCATGTGGTCTTTGGAAAGTTTAATATAATATTCTCTAAGAGATACTGAATATCCAAAACTATTCCTAGTACAATATGAATTGAAAACTAAACTAATACATTGAAAGCACACAATGACAATACACAAAACCAATATGAATCCAAAACTAAAGCTATCATTAATTGACCTTCTTGTTCCTAATAAAAAGTTTAAATTCAGTGTATAAAATATTCAATCTATAAGTCAGTAATTAAGATCCAAGAAAAAGAAACAACCGAATTTAAGAATTGAAAAACAAAGAAATACAAAGATTGAAAGTTAGGTTTTTAAGGAAAATGAGAAATTGGATTCATCAATGAACATATAGAAGATACCTAATCAGAGGGTTTGGATAGGGAAAAGTGTGAATATATATGGAAGATAGTACCAGCTTGGTGAATCTAAAGAAAAACAAAATTAGCGAAAGTCAAGAACTCTGTTTGGTTGCCGAGAAAATAATAGAGAAGTAGAAATGTTTTCTCAGCAACTAAATAAGAGAGAGAGAGAGAGAGAGAGAGAGAGAGAGAGAGTTTCTCTACAAAGTGTGACTTTAGGAAGTGAGGGAGTGACCTGTGAGATGAGGCATTTGATTTAGTGCTCTATAAATTCTACATGTGAGCTTAGGTGGGGTCCCTTGTATAATATTGTGACTGGTCTGTTATTTTTCAACTAATGACAACATGATCATAACCGCATATTTTGATGAGAAGAAGGTTTTTTATTTATTTATTTATTTATTTAAGATTTATCATGGAACCCTAACACAGATCACAAAAAGAAAGTATGAAACAACTTGGATTTATATAATAGTGATGATGAAATATGTAATGTACTTATTCTTGTTTTTAATATTCATGTAGAGTATTGCATAGTGCATACAAACAAAAAGACTTGATTTATCGCAAGATGTTGTATTAAGTGATTCTCACTATCTCATGAGGCCCTAAGTTCAAAACTTTTAACTAGAATCTTGTATACACTCTAAAGATTCATTCTTGTAATTACTTGATGTGTATAAAATGGGAGACTACAAAAATTATGGAAAATAATTAGATGTTCAAAAAACTCTAGTCATTTGGATACTCAATACTTTATTTACTAAGGTAAAATAAAAAAAATAAAGAAAAAACAATAAAGACTTTGATTACTATATAGTGTTAACGTTGGCCAACAAATCCAGTTGAAAGTACAGTTTTACATATCAAGATGAAATATATCAAATAATTTATAGGGCTATATATAGATATATATATATATATATATACTCTTTAAATTAATAAACAAGCAAAGGATGTGGGGGCTTAAAAAAAATTTGCTCGTGAGATTCAGTAATCAATCGACATGGTTTTGAAAAGATTAGTGGTATAGGAAGATCAAACACACTTTTGCTTTGATTTTCTTAATATTATCATCAAGTAAAGTTAGTATCACTTTCCTTTGGGTGACCTGATCATCATGCTACACGCATGGTAAAGAAGTATATATATTACAACTAAGAATGATGTAACATAGGAATAAGCGCACATGTAACAGGTTTAAGGTCTCTATCATACACGAACATTGTCTCTAATAAGAATCTATACCATGTTCAAAAGAAAATAAACTTTATTATGATTTACAAAATGTTCTTCTTTAGGGGTAAATGACCCCTAAAGCACCTAAAGCACCAAATAAATGATGATCAATTTTCCTTGTCCTCGGTACCTAAAGCACCTAAATATGAAAAAAAAAATATTGCTCTACACATTTGTTGCCTGCATATGACTTCAAACCAACAAAATTTTGGGTTTTTGATAACCGAAACCTTACATGGAGGATCAATGCCTTCTCTCAGCAAGTTCACACCTACCTAGAATTATCAACACAAGTTCTAATAGATTTTGTTTGAGCTTAAGAAAACTTAGATGAGTATTAAGCTTGTATTAGAAAACACTTGGGTAAGCTTAAAATCTCCTAACTCTAAATGTTTTCCTAATTATAAAGAATTAGTTTTTGGCTAACCAAACATCAGATTACCCAGGTTCTAGCCATGATTTTAACTCATGATTGACCACAATATTGAAGTTTATATCTGTTTATGGTAGTCCAAAACTTATGGTCCGATTGAGAGCAGAAGAAAATATCCCAATTTAGGGGAGGACTGGTATGATATAGATGACAGAAGTAAACGAAACAATAATTCAATATCAAATAAAATATCCCAACACAGTAAATACAGGCTTACTGTAGGCAAGGCAAAAACTTAGCAAATAAAATAACATTACAACAATATTACATTAATAAACACAATATCATTTCTAACATTATCAAATTTAGCAAGAAGAAAGTCATCAAACTTTCAAAATTTCTTAAAATTTTTCAGTAACATGGATCCAATTAAACACTAAATCATCAACTTTAACAAACCCTAACATCTACAGTTTAATTTAACAAAGACCCAGTTAACAAACCCTAACATCATCACTGCAGAACAATGGGTTTAACCCTTTCCTAGCACAATGCATAGTTTAAGATAGAAATTTGAAATTTGCCTGATATCAACAGTTCAACCCACGAACAAAAAAAAGAAAAAAGAAATAGCATTTAAGAAACAGATTACCTGGCATGGGTTTCAGTGAGGGTGAGTCCGTGGAACAGGAATTTGGTGGAGGACGAGGATTTGACACAATGAGAGTGAGGAATTGAGAGTGACTCTGTGTCTTTGAGGAATTGAGAGTGAGGAATTGACAGGATGAGAGTGGAGGTGTGTAAAAGTGGAGACCGAGTGAGAGTGGAGAGGGTGCATGAGAGTGGAGACTGAGTGAGAGTGGAGACTGAGTGAGAGTGGAGGTGTGTGAAAGTGGTCTGGTGTCTGTGACTAATGAATTTTGAATAAACCCTTTATGAAATCGAGTCTCTAAGGATCGCTTTCCAAGTGGCTTCCACGTGGATAAACCACGTCATTCTCAGAACTCAAAAATCGATGCTCAAAGGGTCGAGATATAACTCGAGTCTCTAATACTCGAGTTCCAAGTGGACGCCACGTGGAAAAGCGCCAAATCAGACATGATCAGAACATGGAAACCGAGTATTTGAGGCTCGATTTATATGCCCTAAATCGAGTCTTTTAAACTCGAGATGTTAGTTAAAAATATAGTTTTGAAATGTTGCCCACTAACTATATAGATTGCCAATTGGAGTTAATTGCCAATTTTGGCCCCCCAAATTGGGAGAATTAAAAAAGTGAGGGATTTGGACTCCTCCAAATATTTTCAAACAAAATGGATGGCTTAGGAAACTTCAAGTGATAAAAACGCAAAATATTTATAAAACAAAATATTACATATATATATATATATTCTTGATGATGAAGCTCTCATCTGCATTTTAAAACACAAAATTCCAAATCTTGTAGACCATTTTAACTTTATAAGTTGGGGTTGGTTTCAAATTATATCCCATACTTTCAGAAGTTTAGAATTAAGCCATGCACTTAAAAACGTTTTAATTCAAGCGAGCCATAAATTATACATGACGTTAATGGAGAATGCTAAAACAAAATGACAATGATTTATAGCTTGGAATGAAAGAGTTTTTTTTTTTTTTTTTTTGAGAGAAAGAATGAAAGAGTTTGTATACATTATAGATTCGTGTATTAAAATAACTACACAAGATTGATTTGTTTAAGCATTTTCTGTTGGTGTCGTGTCAGATGTCAACATAAAAAAGATACAGGATTTGAGTTGAAACTTTTTTGAAAGTGTAAGGTTTAATTTAAAATTTCTGAAAATATAACGTATGATCTAAAACATCATTAACTATGAGGTTTAAATTGTAATTTGCCAATACTATGACATTACCGAATTACACATTTCAAAATTTGACAAATTCACTTTGTTATTATTACTAGTAAGTTTCTCGTGCAATGCACGGATAATGTTATAATGTTTTATGTAAATTTGTTTTTGGAAAATATTATACATATATTATAGCATATTTATTATAAAATTTTGTTAGTAATGAGTTCATCATAAAAAGTAATAATTATAAATTGCTCACATATATCTATTATAATTATTTTGTTCAAGTAATGAGCAATAATGAAAACAACTTGGAGTAATATTGTATAATAAAAGTTGATAAAAACATATTAATTCATTCTATATTATTGATTTTTATTATGTGATGTAATAAAAAGCTTCATTACAATTTTTTTTTCTTCAATGCTTTGTTATTGCGGTATGGTGGCGCTTGTTGTCATCATCAATTTCTCCATCTTCATCATTTTAAATTTAGTCCGTCCATATTTGTTCAATTTTTAAGCTTTCATCATTTTTTTCTTTTTTTTGCATCATTTGTGTTAATTACTAATGAATTGGCACCGAGAGATTCTTGATTAGATCTTACAAAGTTTGGACTTTGTTGCTAAGATTTTTCATAGGTATCATTTATATTAAATTTCAATGATGTGATAGTTTTTTATAAATTTTTTATTTTTGTTAATTTTGGAATAGTGCAGCAAAAAGAATTAATATAGCATGTTGAATTGTGTTTTTTTTTTCTTCCATACCTTTTTATCATTTGAAGGCGCATCAAAACAACTATGTAATTTTCAAAACCATCTTTTAGATTGAATTCATTCAAATGAAGTAGAGAAATCCATTTTTTTCCTTTTTTTTTTTTTTTTTTCAAATCACGTGGGATTCCTTCTCCAATATCAATATTTTTACAATAATTTAAATAAGTTGTATCTTAGTTTATTTTTCAGCAAGATCTCAATCTTGTAGATTTATTTAGGATTTTCTCGACATCTCGATCAAATATCACAAACTTTGTTTTGTTAGTTGCATTAAAAACTTCAATTTGAATCTTGTATCTGAAGTAGTTAGCAATTGTATATATATAGTAGTTATAGTGAGATAAATATATTATAAATATTTGGAGAGTATGTAGTTAATGTGAGTGCCTCTAACTTTGGGATAGAAAGATTTATTTTTGTTTTACATTTTGCACACCAAAATGATCCTGCTTGTAATTTAACATTCCTTTCACAAAGTACGCACAAAATGTAATACCAAACCATTGTTGTGTCAATTTTACTTATTATTGCAATACCCTAGCAGTTCACATCTTGCAATGAACTTTGAAATTAATATGTATTATTTTTTTAATGTAAATAATATGATGTATTATTATTTTTTTACATAAATGATGAGTATAATTTGAAATAATTAACAAACCTGTTTCGTAGGATCTCATTCAATGCATTTTATTTTTACTATTGTCTTCATATTATTTAAAGATAAATCCTCCTATAAAAATTGTTTTGCATGTATTTTTAGTATTTCTTGTATAGGATTATGGTTTTGACCATTCCTATCATTGAATTTTTTTAAAGAAAATATTAAGTTAATGGCATTTTGTGAGATAGTATATGCTATTTATTAGACTTTTTTGTTATTATAAATTTTAGAAATATGCACTTGTTAATTATTTCAGCAACCTGAGGGATCTCAAGATTTATATATATTTTTGTTGCACTGGTCGATGACAGAGAATTTGTCTGCATAAATTGCATAGAATATTATTAATAGACAAAAGCATATTGAATTGAAATTGAGGAAAAATGAAGAGATATTTCATGAGAATGAGATTTTCTAGAAGTATCATCTATACGTGGGGGAGGAAGAAGAGAGTTTGTAAGAGGGTAAGAGTTTTTGCTTTGATTTACACGTTGGAATGGTCAAACTTGGGTCATAATATGTAAAGTAAGAACTGGGCCTGAGTTTTTCATAAGGTTTGGTCTACTTTTAAAAGGTAATCCATTTTATAGTGAATAACTTTTGGTCTAATTGGTCTAATTGTCAAGAACAGTTCATATCAATATAATAGTAAAAATAAGTTACTATGATCTATTGGGTAACAGTAAAAAAAACTTAATAAAAAGAGGTAAAAAATGCTAAATTTATATAATAGTAAAAATAAGTTACTATGATTTATTGGGTAACAGTAAAAAAAACTTAATGAAAAAAGGTAAAAAATGTTAAATGCAATAAGTTACTATGATTTATTGGGTAACAGTAAAAAAAAATCTTAATAAAAAGAGGTAAAAAATGCTAAATTTATATAATAGTAAAAATAAGTTACTATGATTTATTGGGTAACAATAAAAAAAACTTAATGGAAAAAGGTAAAAAAGGTTAAATGCAATATTAGAGTGCCACGTGACAGACCTCATGCACTCTCACATGAGGTCTCTGATTTTATACATACTAGCCGCGAACCCGCACATTGCGCGTGATAATTATTTTTGTGGTGGTTTTATTAAAAAAAAAATTACAATTTAAACTAATCTAATAATGAGTAATGTATTTCATAATTATATTTTTATTTATTATAGGAAGAATTATAAATATAATATAGGAACAATCTAAAACACCAAAAGAACGTAAACTAAAAAAAATTAATAAAACTTAACAATGATTAATTGAACCAATATTAGGATTTTTTTTTTTTTTTGATAATCTATTAAGGTTGTTTTCTTTGTAAAAATTATAATTTCGACTGCCCAAAACATATTATCAAATAAAAAATTATTAGCAAAATCTAAGAATTAAATTTCTATACATGCATTGTTATAAAATAATAATAATAATAAAAAAATTGCAAAAGTTAAAATTTGTCACCTATATTATTTTCATAGTTTAACATCTAAATTGAGAACTATAAAAAATCATGCTATGTAACAGAATAAATACCAAATTATCCAAATCATGCTATGTAATAGAATAATATTATATTTTTATATGCTATATTTAATTCTTTAGAACGCAATAGGATAACATTTAACAATCAAAGAGAATAAAAAATAAATAAAAAAACAACAACAATTTAAAAAAAAAAACTAAATCACAATTTAAAAAACCAAAATAGAGTTTTAAAGAATATAAAAAATTATCAACCTAAAGTAGAGATGCAAGAAAAAAAAAAAAAATCCACCAAAAAATTTAGAGAGAGAGAGAGGGGGGGGGGGGGAGAGAGAGAGAGGGAACCTTTTTTTTGTGAGAGAAAACTATGCATAGAATAGAAGAGATAGTGACAAATTTATAGTAAGAGGATGTGAATAAGAAGAGACAAAAATAAAGGAAGATGAAGGGAAAGAGGAAGAATGATATTAATGTAGAGAGTAGTGTGGAGATGAAAAGGTAAGGGAAGGAGAAAGATTGAAGAAGTAATGGGGAGATGAAATGGTAAGGGAGATAGAAAGGTTGGAAAAGTGTAAATATTAAAAAAATAAATGTTAAAAACAATTATAAGAAAATTGGAAAAAAAAAATTTGTTTTTGTTTTTTTTTTGTTTGTTTGTTTGTTTGTTTTTGTTTTTGTTTTTTTTTTTTTTTTTTTTAAGATAAAAAAGCTCACACAAAACCCTAAAATTGAACTGAAATGGGTTTGGGTTGAGCTTGATAGTGGAACTAAATAAATAAGAGGTAGACTGGATTAATTATACAGATTTATTATAGGGTGATAGTGGAAGTAAATAAATTAGGAGTGGGCTGGATTTATTATAGGCTGATAGTGGAAGTAAATAAATAAGTAGTGGGGTGCATTTATAGGGCTGAAAATTGTAAAAACCATTTTAAAATTGTAGGACAAATTATATTTTAAAAAAGAAAAGAAAAAAAAGAATGACGTGGCAGCTGATGTGGCGCAACGTGAGAGCAGTAGCATTAAACGCTACGCTTCAGCTTTTAATAATATATAAACTAGCGTTTAACCCATTGTGCGGGATCATTTTATGAATTAGAAAACAATCAACTTAATATATTATACTTAATGTGATGGAAAATATGGAAGGGGGTGGATGGTTAGTTGTTCAGATATTTACTTTGCTTGAAGGTACTATGGTTTTAAAATGGATAAAATGACTATTTCTTTTTTTTTTTTCTTTTTTTTTAAACAACAATCTTTACTAAAATGTATCTAAGTACACACGGAATATCAAACAAAGGAGTAACTACACTAAAAATACATTTGTATGAAGGTATCTACATGTTTGGAATCTCTAATCGTACATGCCTAAAAATGTTTCTAGATTGTTGGAAAAATAACAATATTTTGAATTTGCTTAATAGAGACACCCTTTTTTTTTTGTGTGTGAATAAAACTATAGTGTATACTTTATTAATAATATTATGATTAAGTAACAGGTACATCACTGTCTATTAGACTCATAATACGTAGAAGGGACTCCTCTAGCCAATATATTACATCAATATAGTTCTTTGCTTCATATGCTGCTTCGAGGAAGATGATAAGAGAAACATATATTCTTGATAGAAGAGTCAAGCCTACTACTATCATTAAGGATCTGGGCAATCTGCAAATTAGTGGACCAACTGACTTTAGTTCATCTATCAAATTTTTTACTACACACTCCACTTCAACTTCTTGAAGCCCCAAATTCACAAAGCACTACACTTTGTAATCTTATAGCCTGCACTTCAATATGGTCATTCCCTACTTCTAATTTTACACACATTGCTCATATACATTGGATTGCACTATCACGAATAGCTACCCCTATTCCATACAATCTATTGTTATGCGGTCCACACAAATATTCTACAAAAAAGTACAGCAAGCTCATATGACATCAAGTGCAACCGATCAAATAATTCAGCAATTTAGACTCAACAAATAGCACTCCAAAGCCTTTCATTTGGGAGGGGAAAAAAAAAACATGACAATAATAAAATGCAGGACCAAACATATTTTATCAAACATGTAAAGATGATGCAAACTCAACAAACACACAGTAAAGTCAATGCTCATTACACATTACACAAACACAATCTCTTGATTGCTATAACCTATAACATTAATACTATTTAACTACCATCTCTCGTAACAAAATAATACCAAGTATTCAATGAAAATAGAATATAGCAAGTTGTTTCGTTCTTTATGATGCCAATAACAGTAGGCCTTAAAATTTGATATTCTAGACCAAACTTAGTAGTTGTAAAGTATCAAGCTTCCTTTTTTGTTCTCACAGTTCTCATTTCTTAAATGCATTTGTTAGTGTAGAATTACTACTTGAATAGATTATTTTTTCTCCTCATTAGATAAATCACTCTCAACAGTACCCAATTCTAAAATTTCAGTACAAACTGGTTAACTTTGTTGATCCTATATCCAGTGCAATTCACTCTTCAAATAGTGCTAACTGCTAACACCTTCAAGACTAATTTATTTTTAGAAAATCCAAAACTTAAAAGGCATAAAGAAAAACCAAACATTAAAGAAAAATACTTCAAAAAGTAACTAAAAGTTAAAGGCTTGTCAGTAAAACAGACTTCTCAATCTAATGGGTTCGAGTTTTTCTTTTTTAAATATCCTTGACACAAAAAATTTTATATTGAAAATGCAATCGGCTCTTACAATAAAAAAAGAAAAAAAAAAAAAAGGCCAAAACCGAAATATCAGATTGTCTTCAATCATAGAAACATTATGACCTTTTGCTATGTTGTTTTCTGGTATCAACCAAACAAACCATGCTTTCTCATATTGTAGTCTGCAATCATAGTCTTTGCAAATTATATGACAGGAGACTATGTAATCTGTAATTTTTTTTGCACTTACTGAGATAGCTTACCAATATGTTATTAAAATAAATAAATAAATAGGCATCTAAGAAGGTTATAATTGAAGGGAGAAGAAGACGAACTGAGGGTGAGAGACTTAGAGTAAGGCAACATAAAGAAACTCCTACAAAGCTTTGGCAAACATCTTTGGGCTGAAGTGATCGCTGGAGAAGACATATCTAGGCTCCAAAAGCCATACCAAATATAGATAGTTTCAAATTTTAGTAGATTTTATAACTAAATGGGATAACTTGCAAAAAAAAAAGAAAAAAAAAAGCATCTAGTTCTACATATTAAACTTTCACAACAAAATAACAATATAAAAGTGGTTCAATTTCAATGGTTTGAGATTAAATTTAACCTCCTTGGTGGGCTAACAAAAAAAAATTTAAATAAAGGAAACTACAGCTACAACTCCTTTTTAAAATATATATATATATATTGTAGGGACACGATTTTTAACGACCCAAGGATGACGTTGGGCTCGTGTGTAAAGGGCCCAAACAATATGATTTTTAGAGAGTGGGTTTGGAAAGGCATGCCCTTGAACGCTGGGCAACGGTTTGCTCCTGGTTTCACGAGAGCTAATACAAAGGCAGGTTTGGACAGTATGACTGAGCCTTGCATCGATATGGTTTGAGGGATTTGGCTCCTCGGAATTAGTCCGAGGAGCATTACATTCTCACCCTCCTCCCCCTGTGATGAAGCTGTCTCCCCTGGAGAAGATGGTGCCCCCTTTGCTTTATGCTCTCTTTCCTTTTTATACTAGTATTTCCCTCCCGATTTTCATCTACGTGTCAGTTTTTCCTGGTTTGGGGTAATTACTTGTCCTGTCAATCCATACGTCAGAATAGTTGGGAAAAGCTGGATAGCATGGTATGAGTATGGGCTTGTCAGGTGCTGGGCTCCACATTATGGTGTTGGCAGCTTTCTCCCGCGTATTGCTCTTGTACTAAATTTGTCCTTTTCTTCATACGTTTTTATGAGGTGTTGAGCGTGAGACTGTCCTCAGCCACATCCTTGGGCCTTCAAGGAGCTTTCATCGCGCGTCCTCGGCAGTAGGGCTCCTCGGCCTGGGCTTTGGGCCCTCAACACAGTGGGTCGGGATGCCAAATTTCAGGCCCCACATATATATATATTTATTTATTTATTTTTATATATATTCCGGTACCACTCCTTCATTAAGGAATTTTATCAGTCATGTTATACACAAACCCTTCCCCCAAAAAAATTCATGACCATTGCCAATATCAATGCAATAAACTCTAACATAAAAGAGTTGGGAAAACCCATCAAAACCAAAAAATAAAAATAAAAATAAAAAACAACCCACACTCCTTTCACACTCAACAAAAGGTGGAAACCTTTTATTACCTTAAGCAAGAAATTGAGATTGACAGAAAGGTAATATGGAATACCGCTGCTCCAATCACCTCACAAGTCACAACCGTCCTCACTAACCGTACATTGCCACCAACAATGGCCAAGTTGCTCTCGAAGAAGCTTTCGTGTGAACCCAACCATTAAGGGTGAGTTTGGTTCAGCTTTTTGTAAAAGTGCATAATCAAAAAGTGGAGTTTTCAAAAAGTGCATAATGAAAAAGTGCATTTTCAAAAAGTTGAGTGTTTGGTAAAAGCTGTTAAAAAGTGCTTTTTGAAAAAGTTGAGTGTTTGGCTAGCACTTATAAAAGTGACAGTTTGAAGGATAAATTACCAAAAAGGACAATGTATATATAAGGGAGTTTATTTCATACTTTTTATTTTATTTTTTATTTTTTTATGTGAGTTTGTTTCATACTTAAATCAACTATTTCATCATACTTAAATCAATTTTTCTCTTTCTAAAAAAATTATTTTTTTCTCACCAATATTAGCTAATAATAACTTACCACTTAAGATTTATTGTGAAAGTATTGTGAAAATATTGTGATAAAAATTGATATTGATTTTAATTTTAACATACTATTAAAATTATTTTTTTCTCTTTCTAAAAAAATTATTTTTTTCTCACCAATATTAGCTAATAATAATCTACCCCTTAAAATTTATTGTGAAAGAATTGTGAAAATATTGTGATAACATTTCCTTTCTTTTTTCCTTTTTTTTCCCTCTTTTTTTATCCTCCACACACGGCATTTCTTTCTCTCTCTTTTTCCTTTTTTTTCCCTCTTTTTTTCTCCTCCACACACGTACCCTTACTCTTTTCTTTTTTATCCTTCTTTCCTCCTTTTTTTTCCCTGCCATTCCTCCAAACTCCAGAACGTTCCAGAGCTCTCCTTCTTCCTCTTTTTTTTTTTTTTTTCCTTTTCTCTTAGCACTTCGTCTGTTGGTTCTTGGCGGTGTTGTTGACGCAGGATTGTGGGAGAGAGGCCCATTGCTGGGCAAAGGAGCATTTGGGTCTGTGTTTCTGGCCAAACCCACATCCAAGTTTCGCTCTTTTCCTTCGTTGATGGCAGTGAAGTCAGCGGAGATTTCTGTTTCTGCTACACTTCAGAAGGAGAAAGAGGTTTTTGACAATGTTCAGGGCTACCCTTTTTTCATTCACTGCTTTGGTGAAGACTCCACAGTTGAAGATAACGGTGACATGGTTTATAACTTGTTGCTTGAGTACGCTTCTGGTGGAAGCTTGAGAGATTTGATTCACAATTCTGGTGGGTGTGGTTTGCCTGAAAGTGATGTCAAACGTTCCAAAGTCGGTGTTGTTGATGCATTCGCCTTCAATTTCGTCTTGTAATTCTATCATTTTGCTATATTCTGATGTTTTTTTGTTTTGCATTTTGAGGACTCCTAATTTGCGAGGGATTGATTTTTTTTTTTTCCTTAACTGATTTGGGAATTTGTTATAGATTTTTTTGTGTTTGGATTTGGAAATTTGTTGGGAGAGCAGAGAGATGAGATGAGAGGAATGAGCTCGGACAAGCGTGAGAATTGAGGAATTTTTATCAAGGGTAATTTGGTAATTGAAGGAAGAGCCCAATGGATACTACAGAACGCGCATTGGACTTTTTTTTTATGGATCTCCAGAGCTCCATAAGTTTTGCGCGTTCTCAGTGCGTTATCAGCCTTGGCCCAAAACGCAACTTTTTCCAAAAAGTTGTGTTTTGAGTTGAACCAAACGCACTTTCAAGTGGAGCTTTCTTCAAAACGTGCGTTTCAGCTCCTAAAAGCTGAAACAAACAGGCACTAAATCACAATGCAATACCACCTACAAATCAAAAAAACACTCAAATTATACAACTGAAAATATCTGAGCTTTTCTCTGCGGCCAAACACAACAATAAAAAAGAAAAAAAGAAAATGAAAACATGCCGAAAGAAAGAAAGGGAACCTTATTGGAGGCAAATTGAAATCTGAAAAATGAACAAACAATTTAAAAAATTCTTAGGTGCAGATTAGAGTCTTATAATCCAAATTGACTTTTGAAACCAACAATGCTCGAACTAAAAGTAATTTGAAAATAAACAAATTAGTAAAACTAAATAAAAATTAAAATGATTCACAAATATATGATCCGATTTTTTCTCAGACAGAGGAAAAGAGTGACCTTAAAGGAGTCAGTGTTTTGGGCTAAAGTTGGGCCAACAAAACATCACATGTAAAAGAAACAACACTTAATGAATCACTGAAAATTCAAATGTAACAACAAAATGTCCTAAACAGGTATGTATGTTAAAATGAATCACTTATGTGATTTTACACTTACAACTTAGTAATTCCAAATTTGCAATTTGAGCCCATATTCGATCAACGTTGCTGGGACAATATTCAAGTGCATATTAATATTATAATAATGTGTTAAGAGAGCAATAAATTGGATTACTTAAGCAAACAAAGTCCAAAAAGAAAATTTTAAAAAGAAAAGAGATGTACATATTAGAATCTGTGCTAGGACGACAACTTGCTGCAAGCTTTCATGAGAAGAGACTTCTGTTTCCTGAAAACCAAAAAAGAAAGGTATATTTGAAATGAAGAAAACACAAAACAAATTAGAAGTAGAAAGTAAAATGAAAATAAATAAATAAAATTTGTAGATTTTGGTTTACAGATGGTTCTAGGGCTTTTATGCTTCGAAGTTCTGCCTCCAAAACCAAACACAACAATAAAAAACAGAAAAAAGAGATTAAAAAAAACAGAGCATGTCAAATTAACCATTTAAATTACGTGAAAAAATAGTGGGAGAAAGAAGAGATGCACTATCAAGGTGAAGCGGATGATAGATGGGTGAGGGAATACCATTTGATGTGAATGTCATAGGCAACAGAGAAGATTATAATTTTTATATATGTGTAAAAAAAATGTAAACTTTCTTTAATTGCTAAGATTAGCATTCCTTTTTTTTGGGGGGGGATTTAGCATTCCTAAGATAAATATTTGAATTATTAAAAAAAAAAAAAAAAGGTCGCATCAAATACCAAGCATAAAATTTAAAATAAAAAAAATAGTAAAAGCCTTAATATTGTTCACATTTATTTCTTTTCCAGTACAATTCCAGCAACAAATGAAGCATCAAATTAATAACCTTTCACACATTTTTTACTGTTTAAACCAAAAACTCAAACTTTGCTCATTCAATCAGTCCCCAATTGAACCAAAAACAAATTCCAATTTCCCTCATCATTCCCTCACTTAATCCTCCATTTTCTCAACAACCAATCAAAAACCTCATTGTTTCTAATTACGCAAACTCAATAATCCCTTGAGTTATACTCTTTAAAGAAAAATAACAAATAACAAAGCATATATAATCACAACTTTCTTGGGAAAGAAACAGAGATGGAAAGCAAGAGAGAAAAAGTGAGTTAGGACAAGAAGGAAAGAACCAAACAAACAACATCAAAATCTGAAATCTACAGACCGTAACAGAAAATCCCAAAACATCAAAGAAAATATTTAAATCTATACCTATCCAACCAAAATACCCAAAAACTAAGTCATATTAAATACCCAGATATAAGAAAGGGGAAAAAAACTGGTGGCAGTTTCAGCGATCGACGGAGTTAATGGCACTTAGATTTCTCTTCCTCAATCTCAATTCCTGTGTGTGCCTGCGGTTTCGGTGTTCTAAGTCTGGCAAGGGAATGGATGGCGGCGGAAAAACTGACAGTAATCGTGTTTTGATTTCTTATGCCCAATCGATGTAGTCTTTACCGTTCTATCTCTTTCTCTTCTCTGTTTCTCTCTCCGTGTCCCAGGCCTCATCGCCTCCCTCTATTTCTATCTCTGTGTGTATTGTATTTCTATCTCTCCTTCTCTGTTTCTTTCCTCATTTCCTCGTCGCCTCTCTCTTTCTCTTTCATCGCCTCTCTATTTCTATTTCCGTGTATACTTTAATTTTAACCAGTTATTTTTTTGTTATTTATAATAAGAGTCTTTTAAACGGTGCGTAGTATTACCAAACAACATAATTTATCACTTCATAACTTATACGTGTCATTCTCAAAAAAAAAAAAAAAAAACTTATACGTGTCAGAATTTTAGATAGCCATTTTTCCTAACGTGGCAGCACCTCCTTAAAGTCTTCTGCTATTATATATAGTATTAGATTAGATTAGATTAGATATTGATTATTATTTTGGGTAAACTACGTATTTGGTCCCTATTTTATACAGTATATTTCAATTTGGTCCCTAATTTTTCAATTGTGTCAATTTAGTCCCTAACCTTTCAGTACCGTGTCAATTTAGTCCTTATTATTTTTTTTGAATGAAAATTGATAACGCATCTAATGGTCAAAATAAAAAATTAGCTTTCGTTGATGTGACAATACGCTATAATTTTATTTTGACCGTTTAACATGTCATCAATTTTCATCCAAAATATAACAATAAGGACTAAATTGACACGACATTAAAAGGCTAGGGACCAAATTAACACAATTGAAAGGTTATGGACTAAATTGAAATAAGCTATAAAAGATAGGGACCAAATATGTAGTTTACCCTATTATTTTTTTATGTTACATATGTTCCTACTTTGATGTTCTAGCTGCTAAGTGTCTATCGCACCGAATTTTGTTATGCTGGTAAATTTCTCTTTCTTACTTTTTGATTGAGACCCAAAATTCATAGGAATGAGATAAAACAAATTGATTATTTTCTAAGTAGCAATATGATCACCTTTACTTGCATATTTCCTAAAAGAATCGAGAAAGTAAAAAGGATGTTGTAGAAACAGGATTGATTCTAGTGACAACATAATAACATATATGCTTTGTATGAAAGGCTACTAAAATAGCAAATTCACACTTGATTTCGGGAAATATCAAGCAATACACTGAGTAAACCTTTTTTTTTTTGGATGAATGAGAAAGCTTTTGTTTACACATAATTGTATGATAATAATGAAGCTGCTATCTAACTGCATGAATGAATTTCCTGAACCAACTGCATAATTAGTAAATGTAAACATTTTGATTTACATATATTTGTACCATTATTCTGATGCTAGCTAACTGTATTGTTGAATTTCCTTCACGATTTTATACTTCAGCAGTTCAGCTGCTGTTGTTAACCCTCCTGCTCTATCTGTACACTTGGGAGAATCAACTGTTCTCTGCAGCCTCCAGTGCTTTGCTAATTGACAAAATCTAAGTGGCATCCCTGCACCGAGTGTCAGTTTGCAATGCTCGAGCTTCTGCATGTTTCTTCAGAACCCTGGAAATTGAAGTAAATAGATTCAAATAATGAGTATGTTCTAAAATCATTAGAGTTACGACATAAGAATCAAGATTATGACTTAAAAATGAAAGTAATAACACACATGCAATATGGTACGCGACAATCTGATTCTGTACAATTTCTCAAGTGCAATATCAGTAACGCCCGTCCCTTCCTGCACTGTTGACAATCCCCACGAACCCAAGAAGTGCACTTCTTTGCATGCTGGAACAGCATTCTCATTTTAAGACAGTTTTGGTCGGAGCAGGGACACGCTACACATTGAAATGCATGTGCTAAAATAGCCAGCAATTTTCTTTTCTGCAACACCAATTTACAAGATTACTCACTAAGTTGTGATGACAAAGGAAAAGTATTGAGCATCAGTTGCCTACTATTACAAGTTAGAATACATGTAATCCTTCGCAAACCAATTGCCCTAAGGAAACAATATTGTACATGTACATATAATGTGTTAGAAAGCATTTTTCAATTTGTTTTAGGTGTAAAAATGACATTCTAAATCCATTCAAATATTTCCATTGTTATGTGTAGTGCATAAATAAACTATGGAAACGTTGACAAGATCAAAATCTTTACAAGAGGATTCTGAAATTCATGATTAAGTCATCACTCTAAAACTGATAATAATTGATAGAGACTTCTTACGCATTTTTCTTTTTCTGTTGAAGAATGGACATGCGAAGCCTTTTGCTTTTCCTCTTTAATCTCTTTTATTGTTGAAGAATGAACATGTGACGTCTTTTGCTTTGCTTCTTTAGTCTCTACCCCATGAGAAGTTGCGGGAAACTGTTGAATCAACTCATGATTATGACAAGAACGTCCTTTCTCTTGATTGCATGCAGCACTGACGACTAACTCTGGGCAGATCCCACTTCCTCTGCGCTGGTCAACCGTAGTATCCTTAAGGCAGTTGCTGCAGTTGGTTTCAGTGGTCTCCAGTGTTGGATTGTGGAGATGATGCAGAATCATCATTGAGGAATGCTTAGCCCGCCGAAGTGTGTCAAACTGATAACGGTTGCCTTGACAGAAGCTCAAGAAAGTGTGCCTATTTTCAAATAATCCAGTGTCTAAAGTAAGATCTTCATCCTTGGTAACTGAAGGCACATCATCAACCATAACCTGAAAGGGGCAAGAAGGCCATATAAATTGTCTGGGCGGAGATGAATATGTACCAAATATTGGCACCTTGTATTCACAAAACTATCGATTGAAATCTAAAGGCTTGAAGTTCACCTGAGAGAGTAAATGCTTATCCTTGCTCATTGAAGTATGTGTGTCCATCCCGTAGAGGTTTTTCTTCTCATCATGGCATCTGCAACATATGATTGGAACAAAAATTAATTCATTTCAGAGTTATATATCCTTTCAATAAGTCGGCGACACATGTATATTCATAACTTGTTGATTATCTTGCTTATTATTGATACCCACTTTTCATTACAGCAAATAACCACCATATTACATAGTTGAGATCTTGCATCTACATAGTCCACATTTGATGAATATTCAGTTTGCACCACACTTCTACATTGCTTGTATCGTCTAATTATTTCTTGAGAGGATGGAAGAGCCATTAAAATAAAATAGCATAGTAGGGCTACACGAAAAATGTCATAACTTATATGAATATAGAAGAACCGCCATAAATGTATAATTCTTGACATGGATTGGAAAAAATACTAGATAAAGTGTGGTTTTAAATAAAATTGTTACCTTTCACACAGCTGAAAATTTTTGCACTGGTTGCAAACCCATCGGTGACCAGATAATATCACTTCATGGCAGTGTGTGCAAATAAACTGTAAGTGGACAATTATGAAGTCCTCCTTATTGGGTAAGATAGTTTCCCCCAACTGTAAAGTGAGAAAAAAAAGAAAAAAAAAAGAAAAAACAAGAATTAGTAACTAGTGCAATCATAAAGAAAGAAAAACAATTCATTCATCCTTTGAGCTTATTGACCTAATGCTACATGAAAATGTGAAAAGTTTCCTAAATTTCTGGAAGTTCTAGCTTTGAATCAAATGTATACGGGGTATAAAGTTAACCATCTACAATCTCCCGTGTTCTCACAAAAATAAGTAGAATGTTAAAATTCAAGGAAGAGAAGCAAACCGCTAAGATGTCCCCCTTGAAGAAATATTATTATTATTATGATTATTATTATTATTATTTTTAATTAAAAAAAAAAACTCAAGATTGTATAAAAAGCATAAATAAAATCTGAGCAGCATCCTTCTGACCCTAAATGGATTAACAAGATATCAAAACCTATAGAAGGAGCCCGCTATATTCCTTTTCTTAGGTCCAAGACATTGAATTTCAGGCATGGTTCATGCAATCTGACTTTCCTTACCCCTCACCCATCAAAATTGTCAAGCTGTTATTTGGTTAATGTACAAGAAAGGTGAAAATTTTTAAGTTCTAATTTTGTCAAATTCGTTAAAAGAAAAGGACTTTTTTAGCTACTCTTACTTGCACCAAAATTTTCCTGATAACAAGAATCTTTTTACCAAAATTACAAAATGGCAAGAAACTTCAGAAAAGGCTTCTTAATGTAAGCAGATCAACTTTTAGAAAATGATATAAAAGGTAAGCACCAAAAAAGATCTTCATAGTTAAAGCTAGTTAAGCGTCCCTAGTTGTGGTCATGACAATTTTTGCCAAGCTAGTGGTATTTTGTCATGGCACTGATATGTTGTGCTGGCACCTAGGAAAGTATAAGTATCAAATAATCAAGTTACCAGGACAAGGTTATGTGTAACTGAATCATAGATATGAGAAGCTTTTCACACCCTCAATTATTGGTTTCAATATCATTTATCGGAAACTTCAGCAATAAAAATTTTGGTGTGTTAAACGCTACTATTAAAATTTGGCATGTTTGACACTGGACACCAAAACTTGTGCCAACCTGTGCCTGACACTTGTTTCGAAAATAATAAAACAATTTGATTCCTTTGCTGAAAATAGTGCAGAATTATGAGCTAATGAGATAGTTAATGCTTTCATAATACCTAATATATCTAGTTCTTATGGACGCAAACTGATAATCATATAACCATCTCCCCATGTCTAGAATACGTGTTGTTTCTCAATGTCTGCCACCTTATACCTACATTCAACACTCTCGTTCATCTCCAAAATAAATAAGTTATACTCTACCTATTTCCAATTCCATGATAATGTTTCCTATTTATAAAGTAAATGTCATGCAGACCTAGGTTGGTTGATCAGTGGAATTCTTTAATGGCTCTCAAAAGTCAAAACATTAACATAGCTTCTATTGAGTATGCAGACAAATTTAATCAAGTTGAGTAAGAGATTTACTTTTTTCATGATTTGAATATCTTTTGTAGCATTCCCAGAAGGAGTTGCATGTCCCATGCCTTTTAAAGCTCTATTTCTCATTACTTTCTTCAATTTCCTCTGAGACTCTCCAGGGCTTTCTTTTTCAAGACTTCTGATCTCATCCTCAACAGCACCAGACCAATAGTCACCATCAAAGTATGGTAAACGAGCTGCTGTAACCTTGTACTTGCATTCTCCATTAGGAACAAAGAAGTTATCGTATAAATTAGTAGAATTGATCACAATATTTTCTTTGGCTGCTTTCCTCAGCATCAACAGATACCTGCAAATTTTGGGGGGGAAAAACACCTATTCAAGACACAGAGAGAGAGAGAGAGAGAGAGAGAGAGAGAGAGAGAGAGAGAGAGAGATACCAGTGCCTCAGCTGATCAGAATTTGGTGTTTTCTGAATCTCCGGATGGCAATATAATATATAATCTTCTCCCTTTGAAGGTGGGCAGGCCCAAATGTAGCAGGACGCAAAACCTCGATTCTTACAAAAATCAAGGTATCCTATCTGATGATGAGAAAAAAAAATGACACATTATATTTTAATTGTATCAGTCACAACCAGAGGAACAAAACAAGTAGCAAAAGAAACAAAGTAACTCACCATTATTTCATGGTAAACAAAGGTACGGAGACATTCTCCAGTAATACTTTTTATCTCAGGCCTGAAGTGCTTGACAGAATCAAGATATGCAAGATAAACACATCTTTGATTGGGAGGACTGCATTCTGAGCCAAACTCCTGGACGTACATACCAAAAAGGCATACGTCTACTCCTTCAATCTTTTGAAACAAAAGAATCACCTGAAATGGAGAAAGGAGTGTAGTCAGAATTTTTTGGAAAAATATTAACTGGTCATGACACTGAAAGATCTGCAATATGATTTGACATGATGAAAAGTAAACCAATTAACCTAAAAAAAATCCCCCAAGTGCAATCTCTTTCTTACCTTTGATCTGTATTGGAATTCAGCAGGGTACTTTTCGTCATCAAAGATATCTAAAAACTGCTTCTTCACTTTCAAATGTTTGTCAACAGATGAAACCACTCTGACAACAAGATCTTCTGCTCCTGGCACCTAGTTAGCATTATGAAGAATATACTATAATTAATCTTCTTTTCTCTAATCTAATACTAGCTAACAGATAGTTGGAAACATAATTGTATGCACACAGATGGCAGTATAAGCATAACCAAGAATTTAAGATTGCTAAAAATGCATTATCCTCATATGGAGTTTGTATATATACCTTGTCAAGATTTTTTCCTTCAGCCTTTGCTCTCTCTTCTTTCTCTCGTGTCAGACTCCTTAAGAGTCTTTGCTCTATGTGATCACTAAGCATGGTTCTAGGCAGATCCTTTGCCCCCCAAATGCCATTCTTCGGCAAGGGTACACACTTCCCAGTTTCTATTTCTTTTATGAGGCATTTGGGGCATATGTACTCAGCTTTATTTTCCAAATCTCTTTTTTCATTATAAAGAGCACATATCTGATGTTGCCATCGGTCACATTTATCACATTGAACCCACTGCAAGCAATAGCCATAGGATGTGAGTCTTTCAAGATTTTTCTTTTTTTGAAAAAAAAAAAAAAAAAAAAAAAAAAAAAAACAAATTAAGATTTAGCTTACCGGTTCTTCAGCTTCCTCATCATTCTTTTTTTTATTAAGTGCTGCCTTGGAAACAGAAATACCCTGGAATTTGATATTCCCAGCTTGAGAGTTCTTGTAGCATGAGTTACAAAAGCATTTTTGTGTACCACTTTCATCTGTTGTGTAGTAGTAAATTACACTGCGCTTGATACAAGCACCACAACGTGAACAATATATTGGTACAGGGGCAAAAGAATGATTTCCTGATGCACACAGCTGACATACATTTTCACTGTTTCCCCTTTCTTCCTTTGGTATAGTCTGTTTAGAAAAGGATACATATACATATTAGTGTTCCCATGAACTTAAAAGCAAGGTCTATTAAATGAAAAATGGTAATTACATCATTAACAACTATTATTTGGTCCTCCAACTACTAAGTAAATTTCAATTTGGTCCCTTAACTACGAATCGTTTCAATTAGTCTTTCAACTTTGAAAATCAAGTCCTTGTCATCCTTGGGTATTTTTCCTGTTGAAACTGACTTGATTTTGATTTTTGATTTTTTTTACACTTTCCTTTACACCCTTTTTCCATTTACCTCATCAACTAATTTTGTTAAATTTTAAATGGAGATAAGATCCAAAGATGAAAATAACTTGATTTTGAAAGTTGAGGGGCTAGATTGATACAATTAATGCTTGAGGGACTAAAATGACACAGTTAATATTTGAGAGACCAAATTGAACTGTATCCAATAGTTGAAGGACCAAATTAGTAATTTAACCTTTAAAAAAAAAAAACGTATAACAGAATGGCCCTCAAAATCATGATGATAATATGTAGATGCCACCTTTACTAGTTCAGAACCATCACATTAGACATCAATATAAGAATTATAGGCATGATTCAAGTGGTTCAAGTAAGAGGAGCTAAAAGGACAAAAGGGACGCTAGAAAAAGAAATGTAGTCTATGATTGTGGATGTCCCAAAAAAAATAATAGAAATATATAGCACCATGCAGGAAAAGGCTGAATGGAAACAGTTATAAACATAACCAAAGCAGTAGTATAATGTACTCACCTTACCAACCCACTTCCTCAGACTCAATATATGTTCCTTTAATTGCTCTGCATTGAAAAATTCAGTTAAGGAGACACCCCTTATCTTCATATTCCCAGACTGTACTTCTTTCGCACAATTAGTTTCTGGTGCGGTAGATTTATTTTCTATTTCTGGCTCTGTCTGATACATCTCACTCCTGACCTTTACCTCCTTCTCTTTATGATCAAAGCTGAGCTCTTTAGGAAGAACAGGCACACTCCTGGACCCCGATTTAGTGGAATTTGCATTGACATTGTCTTCCATATCCACCATGCGAACTTCAGAATTAATAGATGACAAAACATCAAACTTTTGCTTCAAGTTTACAAGTCCTTCAGGAGTGCATGGTTGAACCAATGATGGAGCCGATTGATGAGAAGTTTCATTTTCATTTGGAGAGGTACACATAGGATTTTCCATCTTCTGACGTTTTAAAGGAGGCAGCACATCAAAATAGTTGCCAGAATTGGGCCCATCAGGACCTCTACAATAAAAATCCATTAGAAGGCTATTTGCAGTTCTTTTTGACTGAAAACCAGTTCGTGCGGAAATTCCTAAAGCCAAGTGTTGAACCCCATCTAACTTTTCTGAAAGAAACTGATGTTGCTCACATTCATTTCGATGGGGTTGGTGTTGGCTCTTTTCAGACTTCTTCCGGGAGTGAATAGGAAGAACAGGCACACTCCTCCTGTACCCCAAATTATTGGAATTCGCATTGACATTGTCTTCCATATCCACCATGGGAACCTTAGAATTAATAGACAGAGAAGAATCAAACTTTTGCTTCAAGTTTACTAGTCCTTCAGGAGAGCATGGTTGAACCAACAATGGAGCCAACTGATGAGAAGTTTCATTTTCATTTGGAGAGGTACACATAGGATTTTCCATCTTCTGACGTTTTAAAGGAGGCAGCACATCAAAATAGTTGCCAGAATTGGGCCTATCAGGAACTCTACCATAAAAATCCATTAGAAGGCTACCTTCAGTTCTTTTTGACTGAAAACCAGTTGGTGTAGAAATTCCTGAAGCCAAGCGTTGAAACCCATCTAAATTTTCTGAAAGAAACTGTGGTTGCTCACATTCATTTTGATGGAAAAGTTCATATTGATCAACCGAGCAGCATTCTGACCATGCCTTAGATGGCTTCTCAAACTGAACATATGACTCATGGGTTTGGTGTTGGCTATTTTCAGACTTCACGGAGTAATATTGCATTGTATCCTCAAAAGTTGAGATCTGTCCATTGGAGATCATGCTAGGCATAAAAGGTACTGGAACTTGGTGAATACCATGCTGAGGAATCAGTATATCTGAAGGATGTTCCCTGAATGCAGATGGAAGCACCATTGATTGAGTTAACTGATTATTCCCTACACAGACTGGAACTTTTGTCGGATCCAATTGGGACAGCATTACTATAAGACATAAAGATCACCAAAACAGGGAAAAAGAAATGAATATATGAGAATGATATCCAGAAATAAAATTGGGTATGTTTCTCTAGAATAGTATGCTATAAATAGGATATAACATTATACCAAAAAAATGATAAAAATCACAAATTGCATCGGTAGTCCAGTGCACAGATAAAACCACAAATTTCATGATAATAGGTTCAGTGCAGATTAGAATATTACCATGTGGTCTCCGAGAAAATATTTACCAAATCACATGAGCTCAGTGAACTATAGTATTTGGAACATGCAAAATGAACTGTTTATTGAAATTCCAGACTCACAAGTCACAAGTCAAGAAACTTGGATGCGCAGTTTATTTAAAATAGAAACCTCTTGTATCATTGAATAATTATTCAAACTACTTGCAAAGTAAAATAATAAGTTTCCTATTATAATGTCATGGAATATAATGACTAATTCAAGAACAATACAAGAGTTCAAAATTACATGAGTTTTAGTCAAAAACTTACAAAACATACCATGATCAAGTTGTTGCTGTTGAAAATGGCATTTGACTGATGCCTCAGAATCATACTTTTGATTGCCCTGAAGAGAGCCTGGCTCTCCATTAAAAAGTCCAACATCAGAAATTTCATTCTCATTGGAAAACATAGTGATGTTTGAAGTCTCCTGAGAAGAAAGAACCATTGGTGGAAGCAACTCCTCCATATCACAAGACATGAACATATTGGCATAATCCCATTCATTTCCTACAGAAGAATATTATTAGACCAAGAACTAGAACAGTACAGAATTGTTTAACAAAGGTAGCATTGGGCAGGCTAAGTGGCTCACCTTTCATGAAGTGCAATTGATCAGTGTTTTTCGTAATGACCATGTTATGCTCAGTAAAGCCAGTGCTAGCAACATCAAAGAAATCAGAAGGAGGCTTAGGTGCATCTGAGTTGCAGTAGTCATATTGATAGGAGCTTGCGTCATAAATGTTCTGTTGGGGAAAAGGATCCCGCCAGCAACTTGCAGAGCCTACTTGTTGCCAACCTAAGCCATTGTCTCCCATCTGGGACAGACTCTGGATATTCGGGACAGAAAGGTTTGGTATCTGACCAAGGGTCTGGCCAAACATGTATTGCTTAGCATTCATCATCTTGTTGTTTCAATCAATCTGCAAAGCATCGAAAAAAGTAAATGAATATAAATACATAAATACAAACATACAAGCACGCACGCACACACGTGTGTGTATATATATCAAGAGACAGAGAGAGAGAGAGAGAGATTATATTAGAAGCATAATTTGATAGAGAGTCCAATCATAATAATGATAATTTAAAAATAACTCATAAAATATCTTAAATCAGAACAAAAGAAATCAATTATTATTATTATTTTTTTAAATTATCCAAAACAAAAGGCAAATGTGTTTGTTAGTGAAGCACATAGGAAGACGTCAAACTGGAGGATGTTATGTGAGGCCTCAGAACCCTTTTTCCTATGAAAGGAACATTGAAGAATACTTGGTCCTTCCACAAGAATTTTCCAATAGTTGGTGCAGAAGAAACCAGATTTTTGGATATTTATAAAAAGGATATGTGCTAATAAACCCCATTCTGGCAAATTATGATGCTAGCAGGATACTTTATAAACACATTCTTCTTTAACAAGAAGAGAAGCATATTCTTCACCTGCAGCCACCATAATCAGGCCTGACAAGAGGCATGCAGCTGAAAGCCATAGGAGGCTTCAACTGTTGCTAACAAAATCAGACCCAACAAGAGTTGCACATCCAAACATCATCCACAATATAAGTGTCAGTCCAATGGTGGTCTACACTCGCAAAGTTGTGTACTCTGCCCAAAAACTAGCAACATCAAACATCGTTTCTCATTTCTTCATGTCTAACACCAGGCTAAAATTTGTATGAGTGATGAGTCCACAACTTTAAAAAACTTATAATATTACTGAACCTAAATCTATACTCCAACAAGTTGTTACATAAAGATACATACAACAGAAAGAAAAAAAAAAAAAACAACCAAAAGCGCAAAACCAAGAAATATTTCATTGTTCAGCGAGGAAACCCACTAAAAGTAACAATTTACGATCTGCAAAAACAATCCTGTTATCAAGAAATATGACGCTCAAAAGAGCCCGGCACACACAATTCTATCCAATCCAAATCATAATTTACCCAACTACATTTAAGGTTTCCTGTCATTTCAATGAGCTCTAGCTCAACGAGAAATTATATTTCTCCTAGCTCAATTGGCACCATCCCCCTTCTAAAAGTAAGGGGGAAGGTTGAAGCCATGGATCCACAGCCCTAACATGTGCACGCACCACACATAACTTGCCAATCAAGAAAAAAAAAGTGATTGACATAAGTCTATTCCATGTTAGCACTTTTTTTTTTTTTCTTGTTAAATGTTTATATGAACAATTACAATTCTAGTTAAACGGTTGAACCAAGAACCAGTCGAGAAAATATTCACTTTTGACTAACTTAATTGAATTAATTCCTGGAAGCAAAAGCAAATTCTCAATTATGCGAATTAGGGTTTTCACTGTCCCAAACCAAAACGTCAACGTTTTCAAGCTCTAAAACCGGAAGCCCTAAGCGACCCGAGAATCAATAAAAACATTTAAACTAGTCTCAATTTTAATTGCCAAGAATATAATTATGTATAATAAAAAATTAAACCAAAAAATAAATAATAAAAATCCCCAAATTTTCGAGTTTCAACAGTAGACAGTAGTATCCAAATTAGGGTTTATTTAATTTGGACCGTCCTAGCACTGCAAAACGTCGACGTCTCAGGTCCAAAACAGTAGAGCTATTCGACAATATTAATTAATAGTATTATTGTGAAAGAGAATAGAATTAACGTTCAAAGACAATCCTACCCCTACAAAGAAAATATTGTATGAAAGAGAAAAAGGGTTTAAAGAAAAGTACCAACGCTGAAAGAGGGTTTAAAGAAAATATTGTATGAAAGAGTCAAAAGAAAGAGAAAAATCTTGAAGTTGCTACTTGCCAGATAGATAGATAGATAGTTATTTCTACTGAATTAGCTCTCACTCTGCTCTGCTGCTTTTATATAGCAAACAAACCGACATGACTACTATTACTATTCCTAGGAGCTGGCAGAAAAGGGGTTATTTACGCCACTAATCAGGAGCTGCCACGTCAGATACACGTTGAGGCCTCAGTACACTCTATCACACAGGATTGTAGCTCAAACAAAACCAAAATCACCAAACACACGTTCTGTTTAGAAGAAGCCCTTACCTGGAGAAAACAGGGTCCGGTGCCTCTCCTCCGAGTCTGACCAACGGAGCTCCTCCCCTCCGCTGGAGCCGCCGGCGCCCACGCACCAAATACTGCGGTTTGTTCCGATTTCCCCTTTATTGTTTGATTAGTTATCTCCCCAATATTTAGGTTTTGAAATTTTGATGGGTTTGGGTTATTTTTTGGATATCAATCTGTTCATATTGGTATAGGTTTTGTTGATTTATATGGATTTTGCTTCTTTTTTTTGGGGGGGTATTTTCATGGGTTTTGATTAGATTCTTAAGTGATAGGCCACCCACCTGCACAGACTTAAATTTCTTGGAAGTTCATGGATTTTGGTTTTAATGGATACATACTTAAATTTCTTGTACCACTCTTGAATTTGTCATCGATTCACTTTTTCTTCCTTCATTTTGTAAATTAAGTATATAATAAAAAAGTTGAGCTTCCTTTCTTCCTGCTGTCAATTAGAACTGCAATCTGTTACAAGAAAGCCATACACAAATGATAAGTAACTAGCAATCTGTTAGATTTTTCTTTTGGACTCAATAAGTCATTTGAGATTGATGGAGCAAAGCAGAGGTTACATGAGCTTTGTGGCAAGAAAAAATGGCCTAAGCCTATTTACAGGTACCAGCTTCTTTATTATGAGCAGTGAAGCAATAGAGAGTATGTGTGTGTGTGTGTGTGTTCTGAATTATTTGATGATGAGCCTGTTAGTTTTGTGAGTTGAACCACGATCAAGCCTTCTGTATTCTCTCTCCCATAGGCCATAGTTTATGATTTAGAATTTCATAAGGATGGCATGGAATGTTTTGAAGAGCTTGATTACTGGGTTCACCATGACTGGAACCAGGAATACTGATCTCTATGGCATGTCAAATGAACATAAACTAGTAGGCTTTGTAGTTTGTTCTATTGGCTTGTGGGCACTCACACGTTCATTGCAGTTTTTAATCTTGCAATGAAATGCTTTTTTTAATCTCCTCCATGTGTGTACCATTAAACCACCACCTATGTTGGATATAAAATTTTCATGCTTTTCTTCTTCTCAAGTATTCACTATTTTTTCAAATTCTCACTTTCATATCTATATTGTAAGATATTGAATCTGAATGTACTTTTGCTATAACTTGCAGCCTTGAGAATCATGAGGGTCCACCACACGACAAGAAATATGTTTCATCAGTTCAAATAACAACAGTAGATGGTATTTTATATATAGAGGGAGATGAAAAGTCAAGAGTAAAGGAAGCACAAAATTCTGCAGCTTCCTGGATTGTTCGTGCCTTACAAGAATCTAATTATCTATGATGCTGCTCCTTTTTTAGAAGAATATCAGTGAAGAACAGTAAGAATGACTTGGTTAATGGCTACAGCTAAAATACATGGAATACTTTATGGAATTGCAAGTAGACCCATGTGATATAGGGGTTAAAGCAAGTGTGTTCACTTGATTGCTTGGGCATGATTAGTTTATGCCACTAGATGTTTTAACTAAAATGTACCTATTTAACAGTTTAACAATTAACATTAACACTTACAGTATAAAGTGAAAGTTCCATATGTATCAACCACTCTCATTGTTGTATGCAACCCAGTTGATTGCTTGCTCTGTCTTTTATTGCTAAAGCTGCTTATATTCTTTATGTATCAGCCACTCTCATTGTTCCCTATACTGATTAAGGAAGGTACTTTATATGCATCATATGAGCTTTGTATGCTTAAAACACAGTTATATTGAAAAGGTTAATCATTCTTTTGCACAGCTGCACACAGTTTTGCATCTTTGGCTAGAGCTAAGAGCTAAATTTGTTAATATTACTGTGATTCCATAATATTTGTGTCTGATCAGATCAGTACTTAAATGGTTTAAATGTATGACGTTGTTCAATTAATGAAATAAATGCATTACGTTTTATTTTGTAAGTTTTAAAGCATTAAAATAATCCTTCATGGATACCCTTGTTTCTCAAACAAAATGTAAAAAACATGATTGAATGAATCTATACAAGACCAACAAAAAAAATTCTATATGCATTTTTTTGCTCTTACTTCACAGGATAATGACATATACCCCCAAATTTTTTTTTTTTTTTTGAAAGCAGAGTTTCTAATTGACAATAAAACCTGTCACAATTTGCGATAGAAGTTCCTAATTGACAATACATCACTTGAAATAAAACCTATCATGATTCAGAATACAACCCATGAATCTTCAATTTTCTTTAAATCTATCATTGCTTTGCATCCCACTCTTGTTTTTGCACGCTCTGGACCTATTCTTTCTATGTCTTCATCATGTCTACGACAAAACCTTCCTTTGAACAAACATATTTAATACCAACCAATATTCTATCATTTTTAGTCTTTTGAGTATGATTTACTCGTATGCCAAACCCCTTTCGCCTTGCATATGCATTATAACATGCTTTAGCATCCTCAAGCTTATCAAATACCATATTGAGACATGGTTCCAAATGCCTATTGCATGCAAAAGGTTGATTTGAATCATTCAATGACAAGTCTACATCATTTTGATCTTCATTTATTTCTAACTCACCATCCACCATATCATAAAGTGAGATTGTTTCAGGTTCATTGCTCGAACTCATATTTTCAATTCAAGTAATTTTAAATTTCAAAATAACCTATAAAAAACAAGAAAGAAACAATTCATAAGAAACAATTGAGAATAAATTCAAATATTGTGCTATTACAATACCAAACTTGCCCAATTTGGCAAACTTGTTTAATTACAGACTTGTTTTAGGATACAAGTAAAGAGTGAATCCAACCACTTAATACAAAATTGAACAACCAATTTGAATTTTTAGAAATTCAAATTAATTACATATAAGCACAACAAAGGCAGGGTGCATTTGAACACCCTGCTCAACAACTCAATAAAAACTACATAAAACAGCTCCAACTACATCTTTAATTGCACTCTGGTACATATAGAGAGCAAATTGACATTACAAGTAGGAGAAAATTGAAATTACAAGTAGTATAAAATTATATTTGAAGATAAGAATATGATAATATCTATCAAATAAATGATATCAGCTGTGTCCCGGAGGCCTAGGTTCACGGTGGAGAATTCAACAACCACAGTAAAAAAACTTGTCAAAAAGGCACCTGTAACAAAAAAACAAGATTCTCATTCAATTAAATTCATTTTAGTGTTGGATTCCTAATTGAACAAGCTCCAAAGAAAAGCAAATCCAAAAAATTTAAGTCAAGGTTTAAAAAAAAAAGAAAAAAAAGAAACACAAACTAAAAATTAAATAAATATGACAATATAATGACGACGAGGCAACCTAGAAAAAGTTATTTTTGCCTGCACTTAATACCTGTTTTACCTATTTTACTTATTTCTGCCTGCACTTAAAAGTTATTCAAGAATGGAAGATGTGAAATAGTTCATGCTAGTCTCAGCCATAAATAAATAGAGTTAAGAAAACATCTTGAATTAAGAAAAAGCACAAATTCAACCATCATACGAGTACTTAAAAAATAAATGGTAGGCACTGATCCAAGTTGAAAAAATTTGTACAAGGAAATTCAATATCATTCGATCAATAAGCCTTTTGATAACGTAATAGAAAGGACTACCACCTTTCAAAAACAAGAAAGAAAGAAAAAAAAGATATCCAATGAGGTTTAATAGCTGATGTGTCACTTGTATTTTAAGGATAATTTTAATTAATTAATGATGTGGCATCATCTGAGACATTCATTATAAAATGAAGTCAAGATTAAAAGAAATCTATTTGGTAGAGTACCTAGGAACTCTAGAAGATTTGAATCTTTATTATACAGCCTACTAATTTCAGAAAATATTTACGCGTAATCTACTACTATACTTTGTATAATGAGGGGAAAGTTAATCCATATTTTAAAATTAGTTTAACACTTTTTTTTATGATAAAAAGTAATTTTTTTTTTCTAGGTTTGGCTTACCTCCAGTAGGGACGAAGCCAAAACTTAGAGTCAGGAAGGACAGTTTTGCTGCTGGTTGTGTGCAGTGACTTCGACTTCTGACTCTGTTGCTACTGGTTGTTTAAAGGGCCAGATTGTTTATTTTGGGTAAAATTGGTTGACTAAGCTTAATTTTATTTAGTTTTACTATTGGTAATTTTGTTTTGGACTAATTTTGTTGGGCTTGTATATTTTATTTTAGATTTGGCCTTTAAAATGAGGAAAATGCTAAAGTTACAAACTTTTTTACAAATTGCTGATGTGATGAGTAATTATTGGTAAGTAAAAAATAATGTAAGTGGTAGACCCAAATGCGAACTAATAAAAATTTGCTATCTTAACAGTTTGTAAAAATATTGTAGAAAAATTTGTGACTATAACAATACTCTTAAAAGAATCAATGATATTATTAAGGAGGCAAAAGTGGAATTTTATAAAACAAAATTGCTAAAATTAGTACCACAAATATAATAATATATTTTAAAAAAAAATTTGAAACCATGCCTCCGTCCATGACCTCCAGTATTTTTTTAATTGAAATTTCTTTTTGTTTTAATGAGAAATTGTCATATTACCCACTAACTAAATAAAATGTGGACATTAAAACTCACTACTACTTGTTATTATTATTTAAAGTAAAAGGAGATGTCTAGTTAAAAAAAGTACTTGAGGTAAGTTTTTTTTTTTTTTTTTTGTTTTACAGCTGTAGGGGTAAAATTCTCAAAGTCAAAGTGGGCCTTGGGCCCCGCACGGCGCCCAACCATGACCCAAAGGGAAAAGGGGGACCAAAAGACTTCTGGCCCAATCCTGTTGAGCCCAGTTTATTTTAAAAGACGTCCGAGGAGGAGTGTCTCCTCGGACACACATATATGGGCCCAATATGCGCCCCCTCCACAGTGAAGAACCATCCCAGATGAATGTGGGTAGTAGGATGAGTCTCACACAGCAGGAAAGCGGAAAGTGTAAGACGTCCAGGGAGAAGCCACAACTGCCACATTAAATGCAAGGAAGCTACTTTTTCAGCCGCATTAATGTAGAGAAGACAGGCGGACAGTGTTACATTGGCCAGTGCAACTCACAGAAAGATAAGGTAGATGTCCGATGGGACAGGCACTCAAGTGAAGGTCCTGATGGTTAACAAGTGTAAGGTCCTAATCAATTTAAGGAGGCTATATAAGAGAAGGAAATCCCCATGAAGATGGGATCGGGAGATTGAGAGAAAAATAGAGAGAGAGAGGTTGAAGAATTCTGTAGTCTTTAACCAGAGCAAGAGCAAGAGGTGCACTTATTCGTCTCCTCGGACCGGTATCCCGTAAACTTAAGTGGAATATTCTCACGTTCAGATCGTTGCATGGCATACAACTAACTAACAATTCACTTCGTCCAGCCCTAGTTCTGTAACCCGCTCTCTACAAATTCATTGTCTAGGGGCTTTTGGGCCAGAACCACTTACTTGTTGGGCCTGGGCCCCAAAAAAGCCGCCCCTACAACAGCTATTTATATTTTCCATTAAAGTTGTATTAAAACTTTCTTAAATAGGGCTCTTGTTAATAGGACTCATATAATATAAAAAATAATAATAATAATAAAGCTAATATGTAAATTACGCCTTTTAAATTGAGTTGAAATTCATTTCAAGTTTCTAATTTTATTTTCATTAAATTGAGTCCAGATCTAAGTTTCAAATTTTTTCAATTCAGACATTTCGTCCAATTACATTAAAAAAATTGACGTTAAGTATTCAATATATGAAAAATATTTTTTGAAAAAAATTCTCACATAAAAAAAATTTATAAATTTTTTTTTTTTTTTAATTTTATAGATTTTTTTTCATGTGAGACAAATATTTTTTTAATGACAAATTTTTAAAGAAATTGGACAAAAGACTTAGAAGACTCAATTAAACAAAAGTAAAATTAGAGAACTAAAATAAATTTTATTCAAACTTAAAGGGTGCAAAATTATTTTAATTTTTTGCAGAGATTTTTTTTATAAAAAAAAATTTATGTTATTTGTTCAGTAATAGAGATGTGCTGTTCGCTCTGCCATGTGTTTTTAATTTTTGCTTCTTTGGTTTTGAAAGAAAAAGAAATGGTCAAAAAGAAAGAGAGAAAAATTCAAGGAATAGAAAACATGGTGTTTGGATAACGATGTTGAATAGTTCATACACTAAGAATTTTTTTTCCTAAAATAATAAAAAGAACTAAGAAATTGAAGCAGAAATAATAGTTTTTTTGAAGTGAAGGAAATGTCTATACTTGGTGAAAAAGAGAGGAATGTTAGCATCAATTCTATTCTCAGATGTAAAAATTTAAGAAAACAAAAAATATTCAAACTACTTGATGTGTTTTAATTTGTTCAAGATGAGATTTTAGATGCAATTCCTCCGACATGCATGTACTGAAACTTTAGACATCGGTTAAGTAAATATTACTAAAGAACCATTTGAATTTACTAATATTTTAGTACATCTCTTAGGTTAGTGCATGAAGTCTAATTTATTTTATTTTTAAAATTTGATGGTTTACATTGGAAAATAAGGTATTTGAATCTTTGATGTTTTAGTTGAAAATGTCAGTTAAGTTACAAAACACTTAGTGATGTCATGATTACATATGTGAAGATAATCATTTTGCTTAAATTTTTATGTTCCTGGAATAATAGATAAATAGCTAAATATGGATTAGGGCTACTAATATGTCACATGCCCTGTCCTAAATATAGAAATAGGTAAAGAACCTGGGACGTGCAGTGGCGCTATAGGAATTTTTCCTGGCTCAATGAATTTTGGGGTTTAAGGCCAAAACTTTAAACGTTGCCTTTCTTATATTTAAATATTAATTAAATACGACTCTCAAAAAAAAATATTAATTAAATATATATATATATATTTTTTTTTTTTTGAGATGTAAAATTACCAGCTAAGTTTTTATTAAAAAAAAAATGTCAGACAGATACATAATAAGTTATGATTAATGAACATAAAATGGATCGGAACAGAAAAAAATGGGACAAAAAATTTATATCTAAATTTAGTGAATAAACGTGCTTCTCACTAAAAAGTAAAAAACAAAAAAATAAAACATAAGCACTTTTGAGGCCTTTCTTGTTTGGAGGGTTCTTGCCCTAGCTTGATGCTGATCTTTTATTAGCTTCCATTTGGCTGGAAAACATTATATAGGCTCGGCTTTAAAGTTTAAAGTTTAACTTTAAACTCATTCACTTGCTTGGCAATGCTTACATTTCCACATCTAGATTTTACTTCATTTTAGTAGGTGTTTTTGATTAAAAGTAAATGCAGTACTTACATTTCCACATCCACGTGGATGAGTATCTCGCCACCGCTAAGTTTCAGGTAAGTCTTTTTTTTACACCAACATGCACTTAGTTTGACTTTCAAATATATGCATGCTCTGTTATTTTGCTAGATATGATCACGCACAAAAGTATATATTTTATTAGGTTGTTTACCAAATTAAAACATCTAAATCCTCCACAACAATTGGAAGAGCTGAATTTACTTCACGAGTCGGCGGAGGAAGTTCAAAAGCTGAAAAAGGAAATTAATGAAGTTATGTTGAGGGAGGAGATAATGTGGAATCAGAGGTCAAGGGCGCTGTGGATCAAATACGGTGACAGGAACACAAGGTTCTTTCATGCAACAGCGAACAATAGACAGAGGAAGAATAAAATTGAAGGAATATTTGATTCTGAGGGGAGGTGGAGAGAAAACAATGAGGAAGTTGAAGAAGTTATTCTGGAGTATTTCAAGGAGATTTATAGTTCTACTTTCCCCACAGAGTTTGGTGCGAGTCTGGGGGCAGTTGGCAGGAGGGTAACGGAGGCCATGAATGACGACCTTTTAAGGGAATTTAAGGAAGAAGAAGTATGGCAAGCCCTTATGCAAATGCATCCAACAAAATCTCCGGGACCGGACGGTATGTCCCCAATATTTTTCCAAAAGTATTGGGATGTGGTTGGGCCTCAAGTAGTTCAAAGTGTTATCCATACTCTTAGAACTGGTGTTATGCCAATTGGAGTTAATGATACATATATTTGTTTGATTCCCAAAGTAAAATGCCCCCAAAAAATTACAGAATATCGCCCAATTAGCTTATGCAATGTGATCTATAAATTGGTATCCAAAGTTCTTGCGAATAGGTTGAAGAGGGTACTCCCGGATGTTGTGGACGAAGCTCAAAGTGCTTTCGTTCCTGGTAGGCAAATCACGGATAACGTTCTTGTTGCATTTGAGGTTATGCATTGCATTAATCAAAGGAGGAAGGGGAAGGAAGGGTTAATGGCAATTAAGCTCGATATGAGCAAGGCTTACGATCGGGTTGAATGGGGGTATTTAGAGGCGATGATGCGAAGAATGGGGTTTAGGGATCGATGGATATCCTTAATGATGATGTGCGTGACCACTGTTTCTTTCTCGGTTTTAATTAATGGGGAGCCAAGGGGAAGGATTGTCCCTACTAGAGGTCTTAGGCAAGGAGATCCTATCTCTCCGTACCTTTTTCTTCTATGTGCGGAGGGCCTCTCGGCCATGTTGCAAAGAAATGGGAGTGGGGAGGCCGTGAGTGGGGTGCAAATATGTAGAAGGGCACCAAGGATCTCTCATCTTCTTTTTGCGGATGATTGTATAGTCTTTGGTAAGGCGTCGATGGAAGAGGGTTTAAAAGTCACTAAAATCCTGGAAGACTATGAAAGAGAGTCCGGGCAAAAGCTAAATAAGGAGAAGACTTCCCTCTTCTTCAGTAAGAACACGGCGGTGGAGGTTAAAGAAGGGGTAAAGGAGCTGTTTGGGGCTGAGATTATCCACCAACACGAAAGATACTTGGGGCTGCCTCCACTGGTAGGTAGGGGCAAGAGGAAAGCTTTTAATCGTATAAAGGATCAAGTGGGGCGGAAAATAGCAAGCTGGAAAGGAAGGCTTTTGTCCACTGCAGGCCGGGAAATCTTGATAAAGGCAGTGGCTCAAGCTACCCCGACGTATACGATGAATTGTTTTATGCTACCCGATTCCCTTTGCAGCGAGCTAAACTCCCTGGTGCGAAACTTCTGGTGGGGCCAAAGGGATAAAGAAAAAAAGCTTGCTTGGATCGCTTGGGGGAAATTGTGCAAGCCAAAAGCTGATGGGGGGATGGGTTTCAAAGATTTGAAGGCTTTTAACCTGGCTTTGTTGGCGAAACAAGGGTGGCGGCTCTCCCAAAACCCGTGCTCCCTTGCTCATAGAGTCCTAAAAGCTAGGTACTTCCCAGGTAACAATTTTATGGAGGCACAATTGGGCAATATACCGTCATACACGTGGAGGAGTTTGCTGGCAGCTAGGGAGATCATTGAGAGGGGTATGCGGTGGAGTATAGGAAATGGGCAGAAGGTGCGGATTTGGGCGGATAGGTGGCTGCCAACTCCTCACTCTTTCAAGGTGTTTAGCCCTAAACCTCAAGATTTTGATGGGGAAATGGTGGAGTCTCTAATCAATCAGCACGAGGGGGGCTGGGATAAAAATCTGGTGAGGAGTGTTTTTATTCCCCACGAAGCGGAAACTATCCTAAGTATTCCAATAAGCCTTTCTTTACCTAAGGATGCGGTGACTTGGGCTTGGACTCCAAATGGGAGGTTCACAGTAAGTAGCGCCTATAAGGTGGCATGCAGCTGGTTGTGTGAAAGAAGAAGCAAAGAGGAAGGCTGTGGGGTGTCGGATCCAGGTAAGGGCAGGCAGTTTTGGAAGTTCCTTTGGCAGCTGCACTGTCCTAGTAAGGTAAAGCACTTCTTATGGAGGGCGTGTAAGAATATCCTCCCTACGAACTACTGTCTAAAGCTTAGGAAATTTCCCATTGAGGAAGCATGTGGGGCATGCGGAAGGGTAGGGTCATCTGGGCATGCTCTATGGGATTGTGAGGCGGCAGGGGCTGTGTGGAGAGAGTCAAAGTTGATGCTGCCTAAGCTCAGAAATGATCACCGCGACTTTATGGAGATTGTGTGGAAGCTTTGGGAAGGGAGAAGGGAATTAGATTGGGAGTGCTTTGCGTCTACGGCCTGGTGTATTTGGAAGAATAGAAACTCTTTGAAATTCAAAGGGCGGGGCAAGGCAGTAAAGGTGATTGTAAAGGAGGCTGAGTTGCTGGTGGAGGAATTCAGATCAGGGAATACAAAGGAAAAGCTTCCTGTGGTGGTGAGAACTCAAGCTTGGAGGCCGCCAAGGGAGGGGTGGTATAAAGCTAATGTGGATGGGGCAGTGTTTAAGGAGACTAACAGCTGTGGAATTGGAGTTGTGATTCGAAATGATCAAGGCCAAATCATGGGGGCTATGAGTAAGAGGCTGAATCTTCCGTTAGGAGCGGTGGAAGTTGAAGCGAAAGCATTTGAAGAGGGCTTAAGGCTAGCAGGAGATCTCGGTTTGAAGCAAGTAATCCTGGAAGGAGATGCTCAGACTGTCACAAACGCTTTGCTGGGTAAGTGCTTGCCGCCATCCTCAATCCAAAGGCTTATTGCTGGGGCTAGTCGTTGGAAGCAATGGGTTCAGCTGTGGAAAGCAAGCCATGTTCGTAGAGCTGGAAATGGGGCTGCACATGTAATGGCTCAAAATGCCAAATTTATTTCTGATTGTGTAGTGTGGGTAGAAGATACACCACCAATGATTCAATGCCAAGTGCATAGAGATGTTCTTTTGTTGAACCATGTTTCTTTTTAATGAAAGTTATTTGTGTTGACTATCAAAAAAAAAAAAAAGGATCTCAACTAACTTAATAATAATAAAACTTTACTGAGAAGTTGATCATCATTCTGTAGCTCAATTAGATACACAATTTGTTGATATTGTATTTTGTTCGGCTTTTAATTTTGATAGAAAATTTAGCCTAAAATTAAAGGATTTTATGGTTGTAATAATTAGCCTTTTTTTTTTTTGTCAATTTTAGTTAAGTTTTAATTGAAATCTAACCATGTGATTGGATAAGGATTAACTTTGGTGCTATTTTTAAAACCATGACATTCCATGTAATTTGATTGCTCATGGGCAAAGATCAAGTTTAAATCAAGTGAGATGTCACTTAATTAAAGAAATTACTCGTTTTGCATTTAGAGTAAAAAAGTACATGATTTTCTATGAAAAACATGCTAAAATTCCATTAAAAAACATTTAGGTGATTTTCATGGAAAATGGGTACTTAGTGTACCATTTTTTGTCTTTTCCATTAAGCATGCCCCTAAGGGTCCGTTTGGTTGGAGGAGTAGAAAAGAGAGGATAGAAAATGGTAGGAGGATGAAAAAGTGGGAGGATAGAAAAAATTTTATTTTCTCTCCTATTTGTTTGGTTGAGAGTGGAAAAGTGAAGGGATGGAAAAAATGAGTTTGAATAAATTTACTCATATACCATTGTTAAAGAATGATACCCAATTAAAACAAAAAAGTGACAAATAACCACAAAAAAGAGCAATCACCCAAATTTATTATAAAAAAACATCATGTCCCAAAAAAAAAAAAAAAAAAATCACTTCTAGTTTAAAAATAAAAAACAAGTATCACACCCAAACCCTAGAAAATCACAAGAAAAAAAAAAAAAAAAAAAGAGGACGCCTAAGCCAAGAAAATAAAAAAAATAAAAAAAAATAAAAAAAGAAAAAGAAAGAGGCAACGTCCATTTTGGAGAAATAACTTTTTGGTGGGCCTTGGGAGAAAACACCTAGGCCCCACCGTTTATTTTCCTTCCTCCCTATCCAACCAAACACACTCTAAAAATGTTTTCCTTCCTATTTTCTCTCCAAAGTTTTTCATCCACCCTGTTTCACCTCCAAACAAACAAACCCTAAGGATTTTTTGTCATGTTTTTATTTGGGTCCATTGCTTTTAAAGTATTAGTCATATTTGGTCTCTTTATTTTTATTAGGTCATACATGTAATTTATTTAGAAGTCAAGTTAATTTCTTTTAATGAATGGGCATGTCAAGATTTATTAATTTTTTATTTAAGGTCCATATCACAGTTCTTTAAGTGCACCGCAATTTAGGTTTTAATCCATTGCATGGGTAAATTAAGGGTGTCCACTAGTATGACGTTGGTCTCAATTGCAAGAATATTCTAGCCTATGACTTGACATCACTCATGTGGTGTCACAAATTCTTTTCCAATGAGTAGTGTCATCAATTCTTATCTCTTCTTAAAATTTTAGGATCCCATTTTTAAACCCCCCCCCCCCCCCCCCTTTTTTTCCTATCCTATTCATTGGCAACAAGAGCAGCCATTTTTAGGCACAAAAATCCTAGAAAATTTCTCCACTTCCACAGCCTGACTTCACCCTTACCATTCTTTTTGGTTTTCATTCTTAGCCTTTACCTAAAAACCCCAGCTGCCAACATGTCTATTAGATTTTGAGTTAGTAGTGTTGGCAAACCATGACAAATTGTAAGTCTTGTTGAGTTAGAATGTATACTCTCAAGTCCAAGACAAAGGCATAAGTCCAGGATAAAGAAAGACACGAATCTAGATTTTTTTGATTGCTACTCGACCTGTCGAAACCATTCAATTGCTACTCAATTCCTATTTGACTTGTTGAAAATCTCAAAATCAACAAAAATCAGTAAAACATGAAAGTTCCCACAACTTGTCCTTTTCAAGCCTAATTTGTGATTCATTTGTTGCAATAAAGGACATTATAAGCTATCTCTAGAGAGCTTTATCAAGAGAGAGAGAGAGAGAGAGAGAGAGAATTGCCTCATGTGCCTCCTATTTTGTATCTAGGGTTTCTGCACCCAAAGTTCTCTCATATTTTCGATCGATGATATTCCTTGAAACAAATCATGATCCAATTTTGGAGATCTAAACCTTCAAGGGTGGTCTTGAAGTCGTGGACTGGAGGTTCACGTTGGAATACATCCATATCAAAGATGTTTGTGGATCTCAGAGTTTAGTTGGGTAACTGCAGTTAAGTTTACAAAGAATATGGTTATTTAGTCTGTGACCTTCTATTTGATAGTGAATTTGTTCACCTTGAGATTGATAAGGTCAAGTCTCTTTAGGTTTTTACTGTGGTACTAGTTTGTTTCATTGGTTTTCCTGAGTTGCCACATTTGTGTGTTCTGTTATTTCCAATGCTTTTACTATTCTGCACAATATTGGTGATTGTTTGATTAAACAGCTCTTTCATGATAGATCTAATAATCTACTTGACCTAAAAATTGTTTAGTTATTGGTTTTGACAGGGGTCTAAACCCTTTTGACAGGGGTCTAAACCCATCCAGTGGTATCAGAGCGGGTACACTTTGTTTGGATTAACGTCCTAAGTGTGATCCTTGACCCTTGCTGTCATGGATATTGTTAATTTTCTTGATGTGCACAATCTTGTTGATTCAGGTGAATTTGATAAGCTTCAAGAAGCCTATAAAAAGCTTTATGAAGATTTTGTAAAATGTGATAAAAGATCTAAAAGATTAGAGGCTAAACTTGAGGAATCCAACAAGTTAGTTGAAAAATATAAGAAAATTGCTGGAAAGTCCTTAGAAAAATTGAATGAGATTGAACATGTCAAAGAGGACTTGGGAGTAAATCTTGAAAAGACTAACAAGTTGGTAGATGAGATAAAAACAGAAAATCAATCCCTCAAGGTTAAGGTTAAAGGCTTAGAAGAAGATCTAGTTGAATCTAAAGATAAACTAGAAAAATTTTCTAGTGCCACGCCTGTTTTAGAACCCGAATTTGAATCTGCTCCCATTGAGCCTAAAGATGACAAAGTGCATGTTCCTCCTCTTAAGAGGAATCATAAAGAAAATGTTAATTTTGCTAGGTTAGACAAAGGTAAAAAATATGATGTTGGCACTGAAGTTTCAAAACTTGTGTCTAAACCCCCTCATAAATTCCAGAATAAATTTGATTTTGTTCCTACATGTCACCATTGTGGTGTTGTTGGTCATATTAGACCAAATTGTTCTTTGCTAAGGCAGAAACCAAAACATGTGGCTAAATCTCCTTCTAGGAATACTAATATTCCTAAATTTGTTCATGTTTGTGACTTTTGTGGTGTTTCCGGTCACATTCGTCCTAACTGTCATAAATTAAAATTTAAGCATTCTATGTTTCAGTCTAGGACAAGATATCATATACCCCCTGTCACAAGTCGAGAAAAATTGTTTGGTGAGCTTTTGAAAAATTTAAGATTGTTGGCTTGTGATAGAAAATTTCAAGATTTTTGCCTCTCACAAAAGAATTTTGTTGAACCCCAAATACACTCTTTTTTTCATGGTTTTTCACCTACAAAGCCAAAGACACGTGCTGTGTGGGTGAGAAAAGATTTTCTGAAATGAGTGTTGTTTACTTTGTCCTTGATTTAATCTTTTCAATTATTTGTGGACATGTTACTTTATGTTTTTGGTTTGTTTTTGTTTTCTTTAATTTGTTTTGATTATTAAAAAAAATCCAAAAATATTTTATTTTGTGTCTTGTTTTGTTTTTCTTGAGTTGTATTACATGAATTCTAGTATCTCTCTCTTGAATTAGAAAATACTTGACATTGTGGAGAAACTTGGAAAGTGTGTATTGCATAACTTAGTGAATGACTATTTTGAGATAAATGCAATTTGTGGTGTCAATTGTATAAAAGTCATGTGTGCATTCTATTTTTTGCTTTAGCACATGCACACTTGTTATTGATTGTTAAAATCACTTGTATGAAAATATTATGAAATAAATATTTATTAAGAGCTTTGATTTTTTTAAGTCAAGCATTGATATGAGTTTTGAAAAAGTTATGTATTCTTCACACTTGTTGAAAATATAGTGGAAATGACTATCTCTATTTTTGTATGATTATTTACTCATACATGTATTCATGGGCTAATTAAGAAGTTGATCTTTTTTGTTTATGTACCCTTTATAGCTTAGTGGAGCATTGTTTATGCACTTACTAAGTTAGTTAACCAAGTGTTGTTATCTGTGTGATTTATGACTAAAAATTTATGATTGAATTACTTGAGTCAAATATCACTTTGTTTGATGGTAAGGACTAAAAAATCCTGAGAGAAAGGCATAAATGACTATCTCACCACTTGTGTCCGTCAATCAAATTACCCTAGTGCTAGTAAGAAAACCCGGGCAAAATTAAGGGATGCACAGCACTTTAGAAAAAGTAAGGGTAAAAAAAAAATAAATAAAAAATTCTAGGCTTGAATTGAAAATTTTAATACAAAAATGTATGCCCTTGACTGTGCTTGTAGCTAAAAGCTCTATTTTTTATGCACACGTCTTTATGATTGCAAACGGCCATTTAGGAGATGTGAGAGTCATAGGATGTACCTTGAAGGTGATAGTCCCCGTCAAGCCATTATGATATAACTCGAATGACTATATTGTATTTTTTTTGTAGTCATATCTCTCACAGTTTTTAACACTTGCTCACTCACTGGTTTCATACACAATATGCATACACTTTGCTACACTGGGTACTGAACTTGATTCTTCAACTAATTGATTATATCTTGAGTTCTGTATAAGTTAGTACATGATAAATCTTGATGTGTGAATTGCTAAATTTTTTTTTTGGAGAGATAAGGTAAATAATAAATGTGCAAATGCAAATAAAATCTCTTTTAAAAAAATTGTGCATAGAGAGAAAAGTGAAAAAAAAAAAAAATGAATCCAAGTTCAAAAATCTTTGAATGACTTGAAAATCTTGGAATTTTGATGATTATGTTTGTGTTCATAACTTTTTCTCTACTCTTTAGGATTTGATTTGAGTTCAAGACACCTTGCATGCTGATTTTTTATATAATTTAGATTTATATTGTATAGTCTAAATTGATTGTGCTTGGAAATGTCTACATGCATTTGTACATGGATCACATAGTGTCAAGTTTGCATATATTGGAAGAGAGAATATAAGTATTTCATATGAATCCTTATTTATTTATTTATTTTCTTTTGTTGGTTTGTGTCTCTTTATTTTTTCCACACCTCCTAAATATTCCCCATTGTTTTTCCAAAATTATTTTTATCATTCCTATATTTTTTAGGAGGAGAAAGTTGTTTTCTAAAACTCATGCTTTTCATAGAGGCAGTTGTCTCTGTTTTCTATAGAGCTTGTTTATTTTGTGTTCCCTTGAAGGTGTCTTTTTTTTTTTTTTACTCTTGATATCTCTTGTGTCTGTTTTCTGTTTACCCTCTGATTTCTTTGTCAATATGTGACAAAAAGGGGAAGAGAATTTGAGAAATTTGGAAATTCTTTTTAATTTTTTTTTTTAAAGGTTTTAAATTGTTTGTTATTTTTTAATTGTTTGTATTTAGGGGGGGATGAAATTGTTTTGAAAGGGGGAGAAAAGATAAGTTTTTGATGTATATAACTCAAGGGGAGTTAGTTTGCATATGAATGAACTTTTGTTGCATATATGCTATTTCAATAGCCTTTACTGGTTTATGTGATTTGGGATGTTTGTACTATTTGCTTTGTGGTTCACATGCTTTACTGCTTATATTGATTTTATCTTTATGTTATAGCATTGTGATTCATACGTGTTTATTTGTCTCTATTTCCACACATGCATTGATGTACTTTTTTGAGTGTTTCAGGAAAGACATTTTTGATCAAGTTCGACTATCTCTTCTTGCAACTTCTAGGATAATTGATATTTTGGTTGAGATTTGTAATTGGGAATTCAATTGTATATAGGTATTTCATTATAGTTGTAAGTTTTGTCAAGGATTGCTAAAGGGGGAGATTGTTTGGTTTTGAGTTTGTAGTGTTGGCATGGCATATTGTAAGTCTTGTTAAGTTAGAATGTGTAGTTTCAAGTCCAAGACAAAGACAGAAATCCAGAATAGAGAGAGACGTGAATTTGGATTTTTCGATTGCTACTCAATTCCTGTTCGACCAGTTGAAAATTGCAATCTCAACCAAAATTAGGAAACATGAAAAGCCTATAACTTGTCCGTTTCAAGCCCAATTCATGTTCCCTAGAGAGCTTTTTTAAGAAAGAGAGAAGTGCTTCCTGTGCCTCCTATTATGTATCTAGGATTAATGTATCCAAAGCTCTCTCATATCTTTTACTGATGATATTTCTTGAAGAAAATCAAGATCTGGTGTTGTAGAAACTACTGCCTCATATCAGTCATCAAAGGTGCTAGAGATCTAAAACTTCAATGGTGGTCTTGGAGTCATGGACTAGAGGTTCACGTCTATGGATCTTAGAGCTCAGTTGAGTAACTGTAGTTGAGTTTAAGAAGAATATGGTTATTCAGTCTGTGAACTTCTATTTGATAGTGAATCTGTTCACCTTGGGATTGATAAGGTTAAGTCCCTCCAGGTTTTTACTGTGGAACAAGTTTGTTTCATTGGTTTTCCTGGGTCACCATATCTGTGTTTTATGTTATTTTCGCTGCTTTTACTATTCTGCACAATATTGGTGATTTTTTGATTAACCAAGGCTTTCATAATAGATCTAATAATCAACTTGGCCTTAAAAATGGTCAATTACTATTTTTGAAAAGGGTCTAAACCCAACAATCCCAAATAAAAACCTCCATTTTCTACACCTAGCCATAGCAAACATATAGTCCTTTATCCAACTTTTGGCTACCTCAAGAAACCTTTCTTTGCATAACTCCAAAAACCACACAAAAAGCCCCCATTTCTTTCATTTACACCAACACACAGACAATCCAAAACTTTGCTACTTCAACCCCTCCACATACAGGAATTTAAGGCTTCATTTGGTTGTGGATGGAAATGTGGGAGGATAGTAAATGAGGAAGGAATAGAAAAGTGTGAGAATAAAAGATATTTTAGTTTACCACATTTGTGTTTAGTTGTAGAAAGGGGGTGGAAAAGTGGAGGGATTGAAAACTTTTTTATTTGGTTGCGAAGAAAAATGAGAGGATAGAAAATAGGGTTTTATAAATTTACTCATATACCCTTATTAGAAAAAGATGGTCAATTAAAAAAGAAAAGGCAAACAACCAACCAAAAATTAAAAATAAAAGGCAATCACCAAAGTTTATTAAAAAAGAAAAATCATGCTACTTAAACCCCCCCCCCCCCCCCTCCCAAAAAAAAAAAAAAAAAAAGGAAAAGAAAGGAAAAGAAAAGAAAAGAAAGAAGAAGAAGAGCAAAACGTCCCTTAAAAAAAAAAAAAAGATACAACCAAAACGTGAGAGGGGTAGTTCAATTATTTGACTGAACTACTCTTTTCTTTCCTATTTCTTTTCCCAAATTGAGGAGATAGCATTTTAGTGAGCCCAGGGACAACCATTTTTGCCTCCCTCTTCGCTGCTTTATAACTTTCATAAGCAACATGTCTCTACATATAGGTAGGCTTTTCTATAACTCGCTCTTTAATTCAATTGATGTTTGAACCTCTGTATTCCACCACCAAGTTTCCATAGTTCGTCACCCACATTCTTTAGATTCTCCAAGTACATATTTAGCCATTCTTTTACTACAATTAGCTATTTCATTCCATTTAAATTTCATTTGCCTTCAATGATATAGGGTTACGCTCTTTCTTGGTAGTTGGTATTATCTTACAATCTTTACAATATTTACTATCCACTTTTTGTGTAAGGATGAAATCTATTTGACTAACATTTGTCCCACTTTTAAAGATAATTAAGTATGATTCTCTCTTGTTGAACCAAGTATTTGCTTATATCAAATCATAAGCTGTTGCAAAATCTAGGACAGCATCTCATGCTGCATTCCTTACTCCATATCCCTAACCTCCATGAACTCTTTCAAAGTTCCTACTATCTTTTCCAATATAACCATTCAGGTCTCCTCCAATAAATACATTTTTCATCATTTGGTAACCCTTGAATCAATTCATCCATGTACTCCCAAAATTTTTGCTTAATGGATTCTTCCAATCATATATGAGAGCGTAAAACATTACTAATTGTAACCAAAAAAAAGAGATTTTGATTCGTGATGATGAAGATCGGGTGCATTTTCTAATGCAGAATTCCAAATCTTATAGGGTAATAACATTTTCTGAAAATAGATATAGGGTTTGTTTAAGCATTTTCTTTGGGTGTCACCATATATAGATAGAGGGTTTGAGTTGAAACTTTTTTTTTTTTAATACAAGATAGAAATTCTACTCTATCTTAATTTAAGTGTATATGCGTGTGAAAGGTCCCTCCTAGAGACTTGAACCCCGGCCTTTGCCTCCTACACCCCACAAGCACTTATATTTGTGGAGTGACCATTGTACCAAGAGTGTGCGGTGGTAGTTGGAACTTTTTGAAAGTGTTAAGAATTTTTTTTTTTTTTTTTTTTTTTTTTTTTTTTTTGAGAAAGAAAGTGTAAGGCTTAATTTGAAATTTACATATGCTCCTATTTTGATGTTCTACCTGCTATGTGTATACTGCACCGAATTTTGTTATGCTGGTAAATTTCTCTTTCTTACTTTTTGATTGAGACCCAAAATTCGTAGGAAGGAGATAAAACAAATTGATTATTTTCTAAGTAGTAATATGATCACCTTTACTTGTATATTTCCTAAAAGAATCGAGAAAGTAAAAAGGATGTTGTAAAAACAGGATTGATTTTAGTGACAACATAATAACAGATATGCTTTGTATGAAAGGCTACTAAAATAGCAAATTCACACTTGATTTTGGGAAATATCAAGCAATACACTAAGAAAACTTCTTATTCTTTTTTTTCTTTTTTCTTTTTTTTTTTGGTATGAATGAGAAAGCTTTTGTTTACACATTATTGTAAGACAATAATGAAGCTGCTATCTAATTGCATGAATGAATTTCCTGAACCCACTGCATAATTAGTAACTGTAAACATTTTGATTTACATATATTTGTACCATTATGCAGATGCTAGCTAACTGTATGGTTGAAGTTTCTTCACAATTGTATACTTCTGCTGCTTTTGTTAACCCTCCTGCTCTATCTGTACACTTGGAAGAATCAACTGTTCTCTGCCGCCTTCAATGCTTTGCTAACTGACAAAATCTAAGTGGCATCCCTGCACCAAGTATCAGTTTGCAATGCTCGAGCTTCTGCATGTTTCTTCAAATCCCTAGAAATTGAAGTAAACAGATTTAAATAATGAGAATGTTCTAAAATCATTAGAGTTATGGCATATGAATCAAGCGAATGACTTAAAAATGAAAGTAATAACACACATGCAATGTGGTATGCAACAATCTGGTTCTGTACAATTTCTCGAGTGCAATATCAGTAATGCCCGTCCCTTTGTGCACTGTTGACAGTCCCCACGAACCCAAGAAGTGCACTTCTTTGCATGCTGGAACAGCCTTCTGATTTTAAGACAGTTTTGGTCGGAGCAGGGACATGCTTTACATTGAAATGCATGTGCTAAAACAGCCAGCAATTTTCTTTTCTGCAACACCAATTTACAAGATTACTCACTAAGTTTTAATGACAAAAGGAAAAGTACTGAGCATCACTGCATCAGTTGCCTACCATTACAAGTTAGAATACATGTAATCCTTTGTAAACCAATTGCAAACCCTAAATATCTTCTTATAAGAACAAACTATGGAAGCATTGACAAGATCAAAATCTGTTCAAGAGGAATCTGAACTTCGTGATTAAGTCATCACTTTAAAACTGATAATAAATGATAGAGACTTCTTACACAGATCTCTTTTTTTGTTGAAGAATGGACATGCGATGCCTTTTGGCTTGCCTCTTTAATCGCTTTTCTTGTTGAAGAATGAACATGTGATGTCTTTTGCTTTGCTTCTTTAGTCTCTACCCCATGAAAAGTTGTGGGAAGCTGTTGAATCAACTCATGATTATGACAAGAACGTCCTTTCTCTTGATCACATGCAGCACTGATGACTAACTCTGGGCAGATCCCACATCCTCTGTTCTTGTCAACCGCAGAATCCTTAAGGCAGTTGCTGCAGTTGGTTTCAGTGGTTTCCAGTGTTGGATTGTGGAGATGATGCAGAATCATCATTGATGAATGCTTAGCCCGCCGAAGTGTGTCAAATTGATAATGGTTGCCTTGACAAAAGCTCAAGAAAGTATGCCTATTTTCAAATAATCCAGTATCTAAAGTAAGATCTTCATCCTTGGTAACTGAAGGCACATCATCAACCATAACCTGAAAGGGGCAAGAAAGCCATATTAATAGACTGGATGGAGGTGAATATATACCAAATATTGGCACCTTGTAATCACAAAACTATCGATTAAAATCTAAAGGCTTGACATTCACCTGAGAGAGTAAATGCTTATCCTTGCTCATAGAAGTATGTGTGTCCATCCCGTAGAGGTTTTTCTTCTCATCATGGCATCTGCAGCATATGATTGGAACAAAAAGTAATTCATTTCAGTTATATATCCTTTCAATGAGTCAGCAACACATGCATATTCATAACTAGTTGATTATCTTGCTTATTATTGAGAATAAAAAGTTCATCAAATCTTCAAATTAGTAAGTCAATAAACGAAGGCAGAAAGATAGGCAGTTTCACCTACAACTACAGAGCAATAACTAAATATATGATTAATTAATATGACTATGTAACTATGACTACTGGAATTTAGTTCTAAATGTCTTCTTTTAAGAACAAACTATTTTATGTGGTAACAATATCAAATTCTAAATAAGATTAGAAGGGTATTTACATATTCATTTTATCAACAGAGATACTTGGAGCAGGAGAGTTCCAATTTCACTAAATTTTTTTATTAAGTAATAAAGATTTTGTATAATTTTGTTAAGTTATTGTTATTATGTTGTCCACCAATTCCATTTTCTGGCAGAGATTGAGCTTTTTCCAGCAATGAGTTATAAGGCTGAAGTTCCTTTGCATTACATTGATTTCATTGTCAACAAGACAGTTGCTGAGTGTGGGCCACGTTATAGTTAGATTAGATATGTATGGCCTAGGAACATCACTCCTATATACTAACGAACTTCTCTTGCACAAAAACTCCTTTGGTGTGTGGTTACCAATTAAATAGTTGTCTAGACAAATGTGTATAACATTACTTATGAAATGGCTATATCAAATGCTTTGCAGTGAGAAATTATTACCCACTTTTCATTACAGAAAATAACCACCATATTACATAGTTGAGATCTTGCATCTACATAGACCACATTTGACGAATATTCAGTTTGCACCACACTTCTACATTTCTTGTATCATATAATTATTTCTTGAGAGGATGGAAGAGCCATTGAAATAAAATAGCATAGTATGGCTACACAACAAATGTCATAACTTATATGAATATAGAAGAAAATAAATGCTTTTTTTTTTTTTTTTTTTGAGATGAGAAAATAAATGCTTATAGTGCACTGAAGCAGCTATAAATGATAATCCTTGACAAGCAGAGGCAAAAATTCTAAAGAAAGTGTGGTTTTAAATAAAGTTGTTACCTTTCACACAGCTGAAAATTTTTGCACTGGTTGCAAACCCATTGGTGACCAGATAATATCACTTCACAGCAGTGAGTGCAAATAAACTGAAAGTGGACAATTATGAAGTTCTCCTTATTGGGTAAGATAGTTTTCCCAACCTGTAAAGCGAGAAAGAAAAAGAATTAGTAACTAATGCAATCATATAGAAAGAAAACAATTCATTCATCCTTTGAGCTTATTGTCCTAATGCTAGATGAAAATGTGCAAGTTTACTGAATTTCTGGAAGTTCTAACATTGAATTAAATGTTAACCTTCTACAATCTCCAATGTTCTCACAAAAATAAGCAGAAAGTTAAAATTCATGGAAGAGCAGCAAACCCCTAAGATGCCCCCCTTGAAGAAATATTATTTTTTTTTATTATTAAAAAAAAAAAAATGATTATATGAAAAGCATAAAATAAATCCTGAGCAGTATCCTTCTGACCCTAAATGGATTAAGATGATATCAGAACCTATAGAGGGAACCTACTCCATTCCTTTTCTTAGGTCCCAAGACATCAAATATCAGGCATGGTTCATGGAACCTGATTTAGCTTTCCCTCACCTATCAAAAGTATCAAGCTCTTATTTGGTTAATGCACAAGAAAGGTGAAAAGTTTTAAGTTCTAATCTTGTCAAATCCTTCAAAAGAAAGACTTTTTTAGCAACTCCTACTTGCACCAAAATTTTCCTGATAAGAAGACTCTTTTCACAAAAACTACAAAATGGAAAACAACTTCAGAAATGGCTTCTTAATGTAAGCAGATCAACTTTTAGAAAATGATATTAAAGGAAAGCACCAAAAAAATATCTTCATAGTTAAATCTAGTTAAGCATCCCTAGTTGTGGTCATGACTGTTTTTGCCAAGCTAGTGGTGTTTTGTCATGGCACTGATAAGTTGCGCTGACATGCCATGGCACCTGGAACTGTGTAAGGTCCTAGGAAAGTATAAGTATCAAATAATCAAGTTACCAAGACAAGGTTGTGTGTAACTCAATCATAGATATGAGCATTTTTTTAACCCTCAATTATTGGTTTCAATATCATTTATCGGAAACTTCTACAATAAAAATTATGGTGTGTTAAACACTACGATTAAAATTTGTGTCAATGTATGCCTGACACTTGTTTCAAAAATAATATTAAAAAAAAATTGATTCCTTTACTTAAAATAGTGCAGAATTATGTGTTAATGAGATAGTTAATTTTTCACAAAACCTAATATATCTAGTTCTTATGGATGCAAACTGATAATCATATAACCATCACCCTGTGTCTAGAATATGTGTTGTATCTCAGTGTCTGCCACCTCATCTCCAAAATAAATACGTATACTCTACCTATTTCCAATTCCATGGTAATGTTTCCTATTTATAAAGTAATTGCCATGCAGACCTAGGTTAGTTGATCAGTGGAATTCTTTAATGGCTCTCAAAAGTCAAAACATTAACTTAGGCTTAGCTTGCATTGACTATACAAACTAATTTAACCAAGTTGAGTAAGAGATTTACTTCTTGCATGATTAGAATATCTTTTGTAGTGCTCCCAGAAGGATTTGCATGTCCCATGGCTTTTAAAGCTCTATTTGTCATTACTTTCTTCAATTTCCTCTGAGACTCTCCAGGGTTATCTTCTTCAAGACGCCTGATCACATCCTCAACAGCACCAGACCAATAGTCACCATCAAAGTAAGGTAAACGAGCTGCTGTAACCTTGTACTTGCATTCTCCAGTAGGAACAAAGAAGTTATCATATAAATTAGTAGAATTGATCACAATATTTTCTTTGGCTGCTTTCCTCAGCATCAACCGATACCTGCAAATTTGGGGAGGAAAACACTTGTTCAAGAGAGAGAGAGAGAGAGAGAGAGAGAGAGAGAGAGAGAGAGAGAGAGAGAGAGAGAGAGAGAGAGAGAGAGAGAGAGAGAGAGAGAGAGAGAGATACCAGTGCCGCAGCTTATCAGACTTTGGCGTTTTCTGAATCTCTGGATGGCAATATAATATATAATCTTCTCCCTCAGAAGGTGGGCAGGCCCAAATGTAGCAGGACGCAAAACCTCGATTCTTACAAAAATCAAGGTATCCTAACTGATGATGAGAAAAATAAAATGACACATTATATTTTAATTGTATCAGTCACAACCAGAGGAAGGAAACAAGTAGCAAAAGAAACAAAGTAACTTACCATTATTTCATGGTAAACAAAGGTACGAAGACATTCTCCAGTAATAGTTTTTATCTCAGGCTTGAAGTGCTTGACAGAATCAAGATATGCAAGATAAACACATCGTTGATTTGGAGGACTGCATTCTGAGCCAAACTCCTGGACGTACATACCAAAAAGGCATACATCTACTCCTTCAATCTTTTGAAACAAAAGAATCACCTAAAATGGAGAAAGAGTGTAGTCAGATTTTATTGGAATAATATTAACTGGTCATGACAATGAAAGATCTGCAATATGATTCGACATGATAAAAAGTAAATCAATTAACTTAAAAAAAATCCCCCAAGTGAAATCTCTTTCCCACCTTTGATTTGTATTGGAATTCAGCAGAGTACTCTTCATCATCAAAGATATCCAAAAACTGCTTCTTCACTTTCAAATGTTTGTCAACAGATGAAACCACTCTGACAACAAGATCTTCTGCTCCTGGCACCTAATTAGCATTATAAAGAATATATAGTAATTAATCTTCTTTTCTCTAATCTAATACTTGCTAACAGATAGTTGGAAACATAAATGTATGCACACAGATGGCAATATAAGCATAACCAAGAATGTAAGATTGCCAAAAAAGCATTATCCTCATATGGAATTTGTATATATACCTCGTCAAGATTTTTTCCTTCAAACTTTGCTCTCTCTTCTTTCTCTCGTGTCAGACTCCTAAAGAGTCTTTGCTCTATGTGATCACTAAGCATGGTACTAGGCAGATCCTTTGCCCCCAAAACACCATTCTTTGGCAAGGGTACACATTTCCCAGTTTCTATTTCTTTTATGAAGCATTTGGGGCATATGTACTCAGCTTTTTTTTCCAAATCTCTTTTTTCATTATAAAGAGCACATATCTGATGTTGCCATCGGTCACATTTATCACATTGAACCCACTGCAAGCAAATAGGATGTGAGTCTTTATTGATTTTCTTTTTTGGAAAAACAAAACAAATTATGACATAGCTTACCGGTTCTTCAGCTTCCTCATCATTCTTTTTTTTAACAAGTGCTGCCTTGGAAACAGAAATACCCTGGAATATGATATTCCCGCCTCGAGAGTGCTTAAAGCATGAGTTACAAAAGCAATTTCGTGTACCATTTTCATCTGTTGTGGAGTAGTAAATTACACCGCGCTTGATACGAGCACCACAACATGAACAATATATTGGTACAGGGGCAAAAAAATGATTTCCTGATGCACACAACTGACATACATTTTCACTGTTTCCCCTTTCTTCCTTTGGTATTGTCTGTTTAGAAAAGGATACATATGCATATTAATGCTCGTATGAACTGAATCTATTAAATGAAAAACAAGTAGTTACATCATTAACAAAAAGTCAGACTATTAATTTGGTCCTCCAACTACTAAGTAAAGTTCAATTTGGTTCCTAAACTATGAATTGTTTCAATTAGTCTTTCAACTTTCAAAATCAAGTCCTTGTCATCCTTGGGTATTCTTGCTGTTGAAATTGACTTGATTTTGATTTTTTTTTTTTTTTTTTTTTTTTTTTTACACTTTCCATAACAACCTTTTATAGTGTGCTTCATTACCTCATCAAGTAATTTTGTTAAAATTAAAATGCAGATAAGATCCAAAGATGAAATTGACTTGATTTTGAAAGTTGAGGGGCCAGATTGATACAATTAATGCTTGAGGGACAAAAATGATACAATTAATGCATGAGGGACTAAAGTGAGAGAGTTAATATTTGAAAGACCAAATTGAACTGTACCCAATAGTTGAAGGACCAAATTAGTAATTTAACCTTTTAAAAAAAGTAGAACAGAATGGCCCTCAAAATCAAGCTGCTAACATGTAGATGCCCCATTTACTAGATCAGAACCACCACATCAGACATCAATATAAGAATTATAGGCATGAGCCATGTTGTTCAAGTAAGAGGAGCTAAAAGGACAAAAGGGACGCTAGAAAAGAAATGTAGTCTAAGATTATGGATGTCACAAAAAAATAACAGAAATATATAGCACCATGCAGGAAAGGGCAGAAAGGAGACACTAACAGCATAACCAAAGCAGTAGTATAATGTACTCACCTTGCCAACCCACTTCCTAAAACTCAATATATGTTCCTTTAATTGCTCTACTGTGAAAAAATCAGTTAAGGAGACACCCCATATCTTCGTATTCCCTGACTGAACTTCTTCCGCAAAATTAGTTTCTGGTGCAGTAGATTTATTTTCTATTTCTGGATCTGTCTGATACATCTCACTCCTGACCTTTACCTCCTTCTCTTTATGATCAAAGCTGAGCTCTTTAGGAAGAACAGGCACACTCCTGGACCCCAATTTACTGGAATTTACATTGACATCGTCTTCCATATCCACCATGGGAACCTCAGAATTAATAGACGGAGAAGAATCAAACTTTTGATTCAAGTTTACAAGTCCTTCAGGAGTGCATGGTTGAACCAACGATGAAGCCGATTGATGAGAAGTTTCATTTTCATTTGGAGAGTCACATAAAGGATTTTCCATCTTCTGACATTTTAAAGGAGGCAGCACATCAAAATAGGTGCCAGAATTGGGCCCATCAGGACCTCTACGATAAAAATCCATTAGAAGGCTATTTGCAGTTCTTTTTGACTGAAAACCAATTCGCGTGGACATTCCTGAAGCCAAGTGTTGAACCCCATCTAACTTTTCTGAAAGAAACTGAGGTTGCTCACATTCATTTTGATGGGATTGGTGTTGGCTATTTTCAGACTTCTTCTGGGAGTGAATAGGAAGAACAGGCACAGTGCTGGACCCCAATTTACTGGAATTTGCATTGACATTGTCTTCCATATCCGCCATGGGAACTTCAGAATTAATAGACGGAGAAGAATCAAACTTTCGTGTCAAGTCTAGAAGTCCTTCAGGAGTGCATGGTTGAACCAACAATGGAGCCAATTGATGAGAAGTTTCATATTCATTTGGAGAGGTACATAAAGTATTTCCCATCTTCTGACGTTTTAAAGGAGGCAGCACATCAAAGTAGTTGCCAGAATTGGGCCCATCAGGGTCTCTAAAATAAAAATCTATTAGAAGGCTATTTGCAGTTCTTTTTGACTGCAAACCAGTTCGTGTGGAAATTCCTGAAGCCAAGTTTTGAACCCCATCTAACTTTTTTGAACAAAACTGAGGTTCCTCACATTCATTTTGATGGCAAAGTTCATATTGATCAACCAAGTAGCGTTCTGACCGTGCCGTAGATGACTTATCAAACTGCACATATGACTGATGGGATTGGTGTTGGCTATTTTCAGACTTCAGGGAGTAAGATTGCACTATATCCTCAAGAGTTGAGATCTTTCCATAGGAGATCATGCTAGGCAAAGCAGGTACAGGAACTTGGTATGTACCACGTTGAGGAATCAGAAAATCTGAAGGATGTTCTCTAAATGCAGATGGAAGCACTATTGATTGAGTTAAAAGGTTATTTTCCACACAGCCTTGAACATTTATCGGATCCAGTTGGGACAGCACTACTATGAGTAAGAAACAAAAAGCACCAAAACAGGGAAAAATAAATGAATATATAAGATGATATCCAGAAATAAAATTGGGTATGTTTCTCTATAGTATAATATAAACAGGAAATAATAATATACCAAAAATATCAAATTTCACAAATGGCATCGATAGTCCATTGCACAGATAAAATCACAAATTTCATGATAATAAGTCCACCACAGATTGGTAAATTACTACATGGTATCTGAGAAAACATTTACCCAATCACATGGGCTCAGTGAACAATAGTATTTGGAACACGCAAAAACTTACAAAACATACCATGATCAAGTCGTTGCTGTTGAAAATGGCATTTGACGGATGCCTCAGAATCATACTTTTGACTGCCCTGAAGAGAGCCTGGTCCTCCATTAAAAAATCCAGCATCAGAAAGTTCATCCTCGTTGGAAAACATAGTGATGTTTGAAGTCTCCTTAGGAGAAAGAATCATTGGTGGATGCAACTCCTCCATATCACAAGACATAAGCATATTGGCATATTCCCATTCATTTCCTATAGAAAAATATGATTAGACCAAGAGCTAGAAACTGTACAGAATTGTTTAACAAAGGTAGCATTGGACAGGCTAAGTGGCTCACCTTTCATGAAGTGCAATTGATCAGTGTTTTTCGTAATGACCATGTTATGCTCAGTAAAGTCAGTGCTAGCAACATCAAAAAAATCACAAGGAGGCTTAGGTGCATCTGAGTTGCAGTAGCCATGTTGCAAGCTCAAAGCTGGCGTAATCTCAGATAAGGGAATTGGCAGGGAAGGAAGATCCTTGGCTACTTGTTGATAGGAGTTTGCATCATAAATGTTGTGTTGGGGTAAAGGATCCCACCACCAACTTGCAGAGCCTTCTTGTTTACAACCTAAGCCATTCTCTCCCAGCTGGGATAGACTCTGGAAATTCGGGATAGAAAGGTTTGGTATCTGACCAAGGGTATGGCCAAAAATGTATTGCTTAGCATTCATCATCTTGTTGTTTCAATCAATCTGCAAAGCATTGAAAAAAGTAGATGAATTACATACATAAATACAAACATACACACACACATGTGTGGTATATATATATATTGAGAGAGAGAGAGAGAGAGAGAGAGAGATTATATTAGAAGCATAATTTGATAAGAGTCCAATCATAATAATGATAATTTTAAAATAACTCATAAAACACCTTAAATCAGAACAAAAGAAATGATTTAAATATAAATAAATTATCCAAAACAAAAAGCAAATGTGTCTGTTAGTGAAGCACATAGGAAGATGTCAAACTGAAGGATGTTATGTGAAGCCTCAGAACTCTATTTCCTGGGAAAGGAACATTGAAGAATACTTGGTCCTTCCACAAGAAAATTCCAATAGTTGGTGCAGATGAAACCAGATTTTTGGACATTTATAAAAAGGATATGTGCTAGTAAACCCCATACTGGCAAATTATGATGCTAGCAGAATACTTTATAAACACATTCTTCTTTAAAAAAGCAGAGAAGCATATCCTTCACCTTTGTAATATTTTCTAGGAACACTATAATTTTGGTTTTAGCAACTAGTGGATGGGAATAGAATAGGTGGTTATTAGGTCATATGAATAGGTCTAATCCAACATGTAACAAAGCTCCGTAATATGAAAAATTGGTTTAAATGTCTACAGGGCTTTGCCTGCAGCCACCATAATCAGACCTGACAAGAGGCATGCAGCTGAAAACCATAGGAGGCTTCAACTGTAGCCAACAAAATCAGACCCAACAAAAGTTGCACAACCAAACATCACCCACAATATAAGTGTCAGTCCAATGGTTGTCTACACTTGCAAAGTAGTGTACTCTGCCCAAAAACCAGCAACATCAAACATTGTTTCTCATTTCTTCATGCCAAACACCAGGTTAAAATCTGTATGATTCCACAAATTTAAAAAAACTTATAATATTATTGAACCTAAATCTATACTCCAAAAAATTGTTACATGCAACAGAATTTAAAAAAAAAAAAAAAAAATACACCAAAAGCACAAAACCAAGAAATATTTCATTTTTCAGCAAAGAAAACCCACTAAAAGTAACGGTTTACAATCTGCAAAAACAATCCTATTATCAAGAAATAGCTTATTTTCATGAACTCAGCAAAAAATATGACACTCAAAATAGCGCGGCACACACAATTCCATCTAATCCAAATCAGAATTTACCCAAGTGCATTTAAGGTTTCCTGTTTTCTTATATCTTGGTTTTGTTTTTGTTTTTTTGTTTTTTGTCCTGCCTACTCATCCACCTCAACATCAACATTTCAAGGAGCTCCAGCTCAACTGGCACCACTCCCCCTTATAAAAGTAAGGAGGAAGGGTGAAGCTATGGGTCCACAGCCCTAACATGTGCACGCATAACTTCCCAATCAAGGGAAAAAAAAGTGAGTAACATAAGTCTATTCCATATTAGCACTATTAAAAAAAAAAAATTTCTTCTCTTGTTAAACTTTTATATGAAAAATTACAATTCTAGTTAAACCAAAAACCAGAGTCATAAAATAGTCACTTATTGACTAACTTAATCGAATTAATTCCTAGAAGCAGAAGCTAAATTCTCAATGATTGGAATTGGGGTTTCCACTGTCCCAACCCAAAACGTCAACGTTTCAAGCTCTAAAAAGAATCAGTAAGAACCTTAACTAGTCTCAATTTTAATTTCGAAGAACATAATTATGGAATAAAGAATGAAAAAAATAAAAAAATAAAATAAAAAATCCCCAAATTTTGAAGTTTTGGAAGTGAGATACAAATTAGGGTTTTTGATTTTGACAGTCCCAGCACCCCCGAAAAACGTCGACATTTTGGGATTCATAAACAGTAAAGCCATCAGAGAACCATTAGTAATGGTGATTTATTATTGTGAAAGAGAATTAAGAAAATAATAAACCCTAACCCTAACCCTAAAAAGGAAAAGAAAGAGAAAAGGTTTAAAGAAAAGAACCTTAAAAGACTTTCTCTTTCTCTGTCTCTGTCGGTGGGCCCGCACGATAGTTCTTTTCTTTGGATTTTTTAATCCGACTCTCATTAATTTAGCTCAAACTCGGAATTTTGGTTCTAGTCCTTTTATATATACAGTGAAGTAGTAGAGTTCACTTAAGTTAGTGATACACTCACACCACAACAGTTTCACAACAACGTCAAACAAACTCTTATCTTATAGGTTTTATAGTTTACAACAATTTTTTACATCCTGGTGGTCAAATGTTCTCATCAGTTTCACGACAATTTTAAAGCTTAGGTAGCAGATTGTTACTCCCTCCGTCCCACTTTATTTGTCCTCTATTCTATTTTGGGATGTCCCAAAATATTGTCCTATTTCTAAAAGTAAAAGTCATTAATTTACTAATGTTCCTATTATACCCCTATTTTATTTTCAAATATTTGTTTATTTATAGGTTAGTTTTGATAAATTTATTTAAGGGTAGTTTTGGAAACATATACATTTTTAAAAGGTAGACAAAATAATAAATGATGTTCCCTTAAAAAATTTGACTTTTCAAACAGGACAAACAAAGTGGGACGGAGGGAGTATTAACTTTTATCTGAGCTCACTACATACGGCTTAATTGAATTGATTCCTAGAAGGAAAAGCTAAATTCTCAATAATGCAAATTAGGATTTCCACCATGCCAAACCCAAAACGTCAATGTTTTCAAAGTTCTAACCCTAAGGAACCAAAGAATCAATAAGAACATTAATTAGTCTCAATTTTAATTTCCAAGAACATAATTAAGGAATTAAGAACTAAGCCAAAAAATAAAAAATGATTTCAAATTTTCAAGTTTCAATGGTAGCATACACACTCAAAACATTGACGTTTTGGGGTAGAGCCATCAGAATCATTAATGATGATGATTTATTGTGAAAGAGAATTAAGAAACAAATAACGTTCAAAGTCAACCTTAGCACTAACCCTAACCCCAAGGATGGCTTAACCATTAAGTTATTTAGGCAATGGCCTAAGGCTCGGCCTCCTAAAATATAATATATTATATCTATTTGTCTTATAGTATTGCACAAAAATAATACTATAATAAAAAAGTAAGGCCTTTAACTTAAAATTTTATATTATTAAAAAAAAAAAAAAAAGACATCTTCTATTGGCGATGGAATGTCTTATTTATCTGTCTTATCATATAAAATTTTTAATTAAGGCCAAAAAATATAATAAATAAAAACTATTTTTAAAATATTATTCTCTTTTCGAATGTTCAAGATTTTATTAATAAGTTTTATTATATTTGCAGTAGTTTAAGAGTAAAAATTTTTAATCTCCCAAAAATTTTACTCTTCATTTCTCTCTTTAAACAAAATTAAAATTAGAATTAATATTTTTTAAAACAAATTCATTACTGAAATCCATTATTTAATCATTGAAGTCCAACATTGTTAAGAGAGATAGTGACCATCTATAATATGATATTTGTTTTAATACATTGCCTTTGATATTTTTAGAATTAAAAGTTTTAAAATAAATTTTATAAATATATGAAAATAGTCCAACCAATGTATTAAATTATATAAAAAGGTTGGATTATTATTTTTAATTCATGTATTGCTTATAAAATATTAAGTAATAATACATTTTACATTTGTGTATAGCTCTAAAATGTATTCAGTGTGCCCTAGATTATGTTCAAAACTAAATTGAGGTATTCATTAGAATTTATAAATTTTTAAAACTTGTTATTTTATATTTAAAATACTCTATGCATATGAAAAATCTTCATAGCAATGTGCCCTTTTTTGGATGAAATTCATTTAATATGCCAATATCATAGTTAATATTTCATTATTTTGGCATGATCATAGTGGCATTAGTACAAAGAAACAAATTCATTTGAGACTAAAGTTGTTAAAAAAAACAAATATCAAATTGATGGTGTAGTTGCACGATTTTCCTGGCCCAAATCTTATTGATCTGGCCTTGGCCCAAAGCGCAACCCACAATAGAAATTTGTAGAGGATGGGTCAAAGAACTTTGCCTCAGTGGGCCTGTTCGGTCTTGTACATGGACAATATAGTTGCAGAAAATAAAAACACAAGAATGGATCTCCACGTGTGATTCTATTTTTCCCGTTCTTAATACAGTTTTTTCCCTCCCCCTCTTTGGGGGATTTTACTACATTATATAGTTCCCCTCCTCTCATCTCAACCTTACACTTGTCGATCATCTAAGCATCTACTTGAGCACCTGTCCCATCAGACGCCCCCATCTCTCCCTTTGTGAGTTGCAGAGGCCAAGGTGGTACTGTTCAGGGGTCTTTTCCTCATTAATGCGGCCAAGAGGATGGTTAGGGCGCAATTAATGTGGTGGTGGCAGCTTTCCATGAGATATTTTGGATTTTATTCATTTTATATGTTGGGAGGATGGACTGAAATGGATGGGGAGAGTTCCTCCTATGGACTTCGTGATGTCCGAGGAGGAGTTGCTCCTCGGACAGGTTTCCGTGGCGTTATTGGGGTTGAGTAATGCTTCATATGTGGTTTCTCTTCGGCAAGGACGCTCCTCGGACGGGCCTGGATTTGGAATAGCCCATTATTTTTGGGCCGGGCCCCACAATAGCCCCTCAAAACTCCGGTTTTTATCTCCTTCCGAGGGGAAAAGCGGGGTTTTGATGTTAGTGAGAGGGTGGAAATAAGGAGAGCTTGGGGCGCGCGTGCGGACCGTTACTTTTGACGCGTTACAATTTACGAGGCGTGGTCATTAACTTCTGGAGGCGTTATGTTCCCTCCATCCAACGGTGTGGCGTGGATCGTACGGCCATCGTTTCTTCCCGTATTTTTAGGCAGGAATGATCTTTTCTCTCTCCTCCCGGCTATATAAGACGTCAGAGGGGTTCAGTTCTTTTTATCTGCATTTCATAAACCTCAGAGGCTTCCAGAGAACTCCATCGAACCCCAGAGACATACGAATACTTGCGCCCGTTACGCCTCCGTAGCCGTCTTTCGTGAAGCGTTCCTTCCAGGAGAGATTTCCAGGCGTCCCACTAAGCGTTTTGCGAAGGTACCAGTACATTTCGTTCATTTCGCCGTTTCAATTCCCTCCTCGGACTCTACTTTTATTCTCAGTCCTTACTTTCGTTTCCCCAGTTCAGTTCAGATGGGTAGATTTGAGAAATTAGTAAACACTCCAGCCGCTATGGAGGCCTTTAGGGCTAAATACCACATTCCCCCGGGGGTTGGGTTGCAGTACTGTCCTCTTGAAGGAGTATTGACAGAGAGAGGTATGGGAGAAGTTGTTATCCCTATGATTGCTTTTATAGAGGGAGGGATGACACTTCCCATGCGTAGGATTACAAGGGACTACCTGTTCAACCATAGGTTGACGCCGTATCAGTGTGCCCCGAATATGTTCAAGATACTAGGCTGTGTAGATGTCTTAGACGAGCGGATGAATCTAGGCCTTACTTGGCACGATGTGGCTTATCTGTACGAATGTCACCGCCTCGGGGATGATGGGTATTATCTTAAATCCCGGAACGAGGATGTTAGGTTGATCTCTTGTCTCCCAGTATCCAATAAAACCGTGAAGAATGACTTCCTTATTGCTTCTGGGGAGTGGACCGACGGTATTCATTGTCCAACTCGGGCAGGAACCCCAGGTGCGACGTTTTTAGGATCGGTCCTTTTTGGGAAAGGATTTAGTGTTGAGGGTTTATCTTTCTTGCTTTCTTTGTAATTGGAAAATTTCATGAACTAACCCCACTTTTCTTGGTTGCTTGCAGATAAAGTTCACGTCGCTCCTCGGCTAAACTTTGTGAACGTGCCAGCGTTGAACTACCTTCTTAGGTCGGAGATTTACGTTTCCGAGGACAGACAGTTGCGTGCGGCCCATCTGGTTCTGGGCTATCAACCTCTGAGCACCTCTTTCCAGGCTATCGGCCACGCTATAAGGGCGGGCAGTCCGAGGTTGGCTAGGATTGACGTGTCCAAGGACGGGTTCCTAGCTAAACACGATCTGCCACCAGTTGTGTTGCCTGGTGTTAGAAATCCTTACTTAGCAGAGCAGCTACCTCCGCCAAACGAGCCTGGTGTTGCCGTTCAGGTTGAAGAGGAAACTGAATCATCTCGTCTTTCCCTTGAGGAAGAGATAGACGAGTTTTACTTTGAGGAGGAAGTTCAGCAAACCCCTTTGGTGGAACTTTCCGGTCCTGAAGGAGAGCGGGACCGTCATTCTGCAGTTGGCGCTCCTTCCATTGTTATCTGCTCGGACGATACTTCGGACGAAGAGACAGAGCCCATGGCAGGAAAGGGAAAGTCTCTGAAGGAGCTGATGGCCTCCCGAGGGAAAGGCCAGTCATCGAAGGGACCACCTCCATCACAAGTCAAAACCCTTCCTCCTGTTGTCCCTCAGGGAATTTCGGAACCTGGCCTTAAGGCTAATCCGGACCTGAAGAAGAAAAAGCCGGTTGATACCCCTGAGGAGGGTGAGGTGGCTGCTCAGCCGACCAAGCAGCAAAAGACTGCTCGTGCACCGAGGAGCAGAAGGGGCAGCTCCTCGGAGAATCGGGACGAGGAGAGCCTTGCGGAGGTACGAGCTGCTCCGCGTGTATGGAGCCCCAAGTTGGAGCTGGATGGGGTGGCCATCCCCTATAATGCTTCGGTCCGAGAGTACAACCGAGGCCGGGCAGGGTATGTGGCCGAGGCTTTAGAGCAGCCCCTACTCCTTCCTCGGGATATGGAGGCTTATAGGCGGTTCTCTCAGCCCGAGATCTTCCTATCCCTTAAAAGGGACCTCGCGATGGTAAGTAACCCTTCTACTGTTTCATTAAAAATGACACCCCTTCCCTTCTTTTTTTTTTTTTAAAGCAATCTTGTTTCGTTCGAAGATCACTCAGCAGGTATTTGTGGCTGAGGAATTCTGCCGAGGTAATCGTAGTCGGGCTGAGGCTGAGACCCAGGCTCGGACGGAGATGGAGAAGGCCTTGGGGTCCCTTAAGCACGATCACCAAAAACTCACGGACGAGTTCAAGGAGTCGGAGAAACAGCGCAAAAGTGCAGAGGCTGGTCTGAAGAGTGCCGAGACCCAGGCGGAGGACCAGCGCAAAGAGCTGTACTCGACACAGATTAACCTCGCCACCGAGAGGCAGGCAGTGCAGGATCTCAAGACTGCCCTGCAAAAAGTCGAGGATGAGCTAAGGCGAGTCAAAGAGGAGGCCCAGCTGATCCGAGAGGCTGCAGAGGCTGAGAAGAATGCTGCTCGCCAGCTCGGGGCCGCAGAAACGGAGGCGAGGCTATCCGAGGAAATCCCCGAGGTGTGCAGGGATTACTGCAGTATTTCATGGGCTCATGCTCTCGATGCTGCAGGAGTTCCTGCGGATTCGGCACTAAGACTGCCCGAGAACATCTTCTATCCTCCGGAGATCCGAGAGAATCCTGATGACGCCCAAGTGGCCTCAGAGCAGGACCTGGCGGCGCCTGATGCCGTCCTTGTGCCTGATATGGCGAAGGATCCCGCCGCAGACTCTACCATCGAGGTTCCTCCCCCTCAGCCCAAGCAGAAAGAAGATCCTCCTGTTAAGGCTTAGCCCTTTAGGCTTTTGATCTTGGTACCCCCTTTTTTTTTTTTTTTTTGGATGTGAGTCGTCCTATTTTTCCATTCTTCTGTAAGGACGTCTCTTTCTAATGTACTCGGAATATTAATATAAGATGTCCGCTTTGCTTACTATAGATGTATGTCAGTAGCGCTCTCTTTTTTTTTTTAAGTATTTGCAACGATGTAGATATAGGCAAATAGCCAAAATACAAATGGGTTTTAGGGCTGCGCATTTGAGGGTTGCGATGGTGCCAGACTGCGCGCACGTATTAAAACGATTTCCTTTAAGTAATAATCTCCCAATCTATCATAAGTATTAATTTCCCCTAAGTCTGTGGTCCGAGGAGCCATGCAGGACTTAGGTTCTGTTTAAAACTATGAATAGTTGCCTTAAGTATTAATTTCCCCTAAGTCTGTGGTCCGAGGAGCCATGCAGGACTTAGGTTCTGTTTAAGACTTATAAAAATTGTCATGAGTAATAATTTCCCCTAAGTCTGTGGTCCGAGGAGCCATGCAGGACTTAGGTTCTGTTTAAAACTATGAATAGTTGCCTTAAGTATTAATTTCCCCTAAGTCTGTGGTCTGAGGATCCATGCAGGACTTAGGTTCTGTTTAAGACTTATAAAAATTGTCATGAGTAATAATTTCCCCTAAGTCTGTGGTCCGAGGAGCCATGCAGGACTTAGGTTCTGTTTAAAACTATGAATAGTTGCCTTAAGTATTAATTTCCCCTAAGTCTGTGGTCTGAGGATCCATGCAGGACTTAGGTTCTGTTTAAGACTTATAAAAATTGTCATGAGTAATAATTTCCCCTAAGTCTGTGGTCCGAGGAGCCATGCAGGACTTAGGTTCTGTTTAAAACTATGAATAGTTGCCTTAAGTATTAATTTCCCCTAAGTCTGTGGTCTGAGGATCCATGCAGGACTTAGGTTCTGTTTAAGACTTATAAAAATTGTCAAGAGTAATAATTTCCCCTAAGTCTGTGGTCCGAGGAGCCATGCAAGACTTAGGTTCTGTTTAAAACCATGAACAGTCGTCAGGAGACCAGCAAGCAACGGATAGTCATGAAAGAAAACATATGCTAAGCCATTCTTATTAATAATAATATCTTCTGAGGTTATTTACATTCCATGGTCGAGGTACGGGCTTTTCATCCAAATCTTCTAGGTAGTAGGCGCCTATTCCGGCCACGGATGTGACACGGTATGGTCCCTCCCAATTGGGCCCCAACTTGCCCCAAGAGGGGTTCTTCGCGCTGCCAAGAATCTTCCTCATCACGAGGTCACCTGGACCCAGAGGCCGCAGCTTGACGTTAGCATCGTACCCTTGTCTCAGCTTCTGGTGATAATAGGCCATATGAATCATCGCTTTTTCTCTTCTTTCTTCGGCTAGGTCCAGACTCCGTTCCAATAAACCGTCGTTATCGTTTGGGGTAAACGAACTAGACCTCAGTGTGGGAAAGTTGTTCTCGATCGGGAGCACGGCCTCGGCCCCATAAGTCATCGAGAAGGGGGTCTCACCGGTCGATCGTCGCGGCGTCGTCCGATAAGTCCATAAGACGTGGGGGAGTTCCTCTACCCATCTCCCCTTTGCCTCGTCCAGTCTCTTCTTCAGTCCGTTCACTATGACCTTGTTCACGGCTTCGACCTGCCCATTTCCCTGAGGGTAGGCGGGGGTGGAATATCGGTTAATGATTCCGAACTCGCGGCAATACTCCCTAAAGTTCTTACTGTCGAACTGCAGACCATTGTCGGAAATGAGTGTCCGCGGAGTTCCGAAGCGGGTGATGATGTTCCTCCAGATGAATTTCTGGGCGTCCACGTCCCTAATGTTGGCTAAGGGTTCAGCTTCCACCCATTTAGTGAAGTAGTCAGTTCCGACTATTATGTATCGCTTGTTCCCCGCAGCTTTGGGGAAAGGTCCGACTATATCAAGGCCCCATTGTGCGAACGGCCATGGGCTAGAGAGGGGGTTGAGAACCCCTCCGGGTTGGTGGATATTCGGGATGAATCTTTGGCACTGGTCGCACTTCTTAGCATACTATTGGGCCTCTCTTTGCATGTTCAGCCACCAGTACCCTTGGGAGAGTGCCCTGTGCGCCAGCGACCTTCCTCCGGTGTGGCTCCCGCAAATCCCCTCGTGCAACTCCTCGAGTAAAGATACGGACTCTTCCGGATGCACGCAGAGTAGGTACGGTCCAGAGTAAGAGCGTCGATATAGTTTGTGGTCCTCTGATAGCCAGAACCGAGGAGCATTCCTGCGTATCTTCTCGGCTTCCAGTTTTTCCTCCGGTAAGAGGTCGTTTTGGAGGAAGCTCTTTATGGGGTCCATCCAGCTAGGACTTTTTCTGATCTGATGGACCTGAGCCGGGTTTCTGCCAACGGGACTTGCCTGTGCCAGATCTTCAACAAGGATCATTCGCGGCAGATTATGCGCCGAGGACGTGGCGAGAGTGGCCAGCGAATCGGCATGGGTGTTTACGCTCCTGGAAATGTGCGTCAGACTGAAGGATTCAAAATCCGTCTGTAGCCGTTTGACTTGTCCCAGATAGTCTTGCATCCTAGTATCTCGAGCTTCCAGCTCACCCATCACTTGTCCGACAACCAGTCTGGAGTCCGAGAACGCTTCTATCATTCTTCCGCCCAATCTTTGAACCATCGTCATCCCTTGAAGTAAGGCTTCGTATTCGGCTTCATTGTTCGTAGCCGAGAATCCGAGTCTCAATGATTTTTCAATGGCGGCCCCGTCCGGGGATATTAAAACTATCCCAACTCCTGACCCCCTCTGGTTAGCTGTGCCATCTACATAGACCTTCCAATGCGTGCTCCTCCCTGTTGAAATCGCACCAACCGACTTTCCATCCATGTCTTTCTTCTCGGTTATTGTTTCTATAGAGGGCTCAGCAAACTCCGCTACCAAGTCTGCGAGGACCTGTCCTTTGATAGAGGATCTGGGCATATATTTAATATCAAAGGCCCCCAAAAGCACACTCCACATGGCGATCCTTCCGGTGTAGTCAGCGCTTCGAAGCACTGCTCGGAGGGGAAGCTGAGTTAGAACGATGACCGTGTGCGCCTGAAAGTAATGAGGAAGTTTTCGGGTTGCATGCACTATCGCCAGAATTGCCTTTTCTAAAGGTAGGTATCGCACCTCGGCCTCATGTAGAGATTTGCTCACATAGTACACCGGTCGCTGCACCCCATTATCATCCCGTATCAGTACCAGGCTTACAGCGTGGGGGGCTACGGCGATGTAGGCAAACAGCACCTCATCTGCCTCAGGGCTGGACATGATGGGTGGTCGGGACAGGTAGTCTTTAAGCTGTTGGAAAGCCCGAACGCAATCCTCCGACCATTCGAACTCTTTCCACTTGTTTATCAGGAGATAGAAAGGCCGACAGCGATCTGCCGATCGCGATATGAACCGGTTCAACGCCGCAATCATGCCAGTGAGCTTCTGTACTTCCTTCGGATTCCGAGGAGCCTGTAGGCTGTTAATGGCTTTGATTTGGTCGGGACTTACTTCTATTCCCCTGTGGGTGACCATATACCCCAGGAATTTCCCAAACCCGACCCCGAATGAGCATTTGGAGGCATTCAGCCGCAACCGGTGCTCCCTTAATATAGCGAAGATTGTTCCGAGGTCCTTCACGTGCTCGGACACCCTTTTACTCTTCACGACCATATCGTCTATATAAACCTCAATGATCTTGCCCAGTTGTGGTTCAAACATCCGAGTCATCATCCTTTGGTAGGTTGAGCCTGCGTTCTTTAGCCCAAACGGCATCACCTTATAATGATAATTTCCGATGGGCGTCATGAAAGCTGTTTTCTCTTGGTCCTCTAGCGCTAGGGGTATCTGATGATAGCCCTGGAAGGCGTCCAGGAAGCTCATTCGAGGGTGCCCCACGGTTGCATCCACTAATCGATCAATTCGGGGTAGGGGGAATGGGTCCTTTGGGCACGCCTTGTTCAGGTCCGTGAAGTCCACGCAGACCCTCCATTTCCCTGTCTTCTTCTTTACCACCACAGTGTTTGCCAACCATTCCGGGTAAAAGACCTCTTTAATAGCCCCTGCTCTTTTTAGTTTTGCCACTTCGTCTTTCACGGCACCAGCATGTTCCTTTGAAGGGCGTCGGGGTGGCTGCTTCTTCGGAGTGGAAGAGGGGTTGACGTTCAGGTGGTGACAAATAAGGCTAGGGTCAACGCCCGGGGCGTCGTAGGCGTCCCATGCGAACACGTCGACATTTTCTCTTAGAAATCTGACCAGTTCCTCCTTTTCTTGAGAGGGCAATTCAGAGCCGACCAGAAAGAACTTCTCCGGGTCGTCGTTGACAGCGATTTTATCTAAACTTTCACACCTTATCTCCTCGGCTAGTCCATTGTCTTGTTCTGCCGAGGTGGCTGATTGCTATAAACTTTCAGGGGCCGAGGACTCGGCATGGGTCCGATGTGAGACGGCGGCCACCATACACTGCCTGGATATGGCCTGATCTCCTCGGATCTCATCTACTTGCCCTCTGGATGGGTATTTTACTTTTTGGTGAAGTGTGGAGGCCACGGCCTCTAGGGCATGGATCCACGGCCTTGCAACTATTGCGGTGTAAGGTGAATAAGCGTCGACCACAATAAAATTTACCTCCACTATCTCCGCCCCAGTCTGCATGGGTAGTCGGATTTGCCCTTTTGGCGTAACAGTCCTTCCCTCGAAACTGAGGAGGGGAGAGTCGTAAGCTGTCAAATCTTCCGGCTTCAGGTTCAGCCCCTTGTATAGATCGGGGTACATTATCTCCACTGCACTTCCCGAATCCACCAACACCCTTTTCACGTCGAAGCCCCCAATCCTCAGCGTGACCACCAAGGCATCATCGTGAGGTTGAATAGTTCCTCTCTTATCCTCATCCGAGAATCCTAGTATCAAAGAGCTTCCCTTTTTTGACCTCTTGGGTTCCTTTTGCCTGCCCTCGGAGAGGAGCCGATCCACAGCTAACACCCTGGGGATGGGTGGCCCCGTTCTTCCTGGTGCAGCGAGAATGACATGTATCGTCCCGGTGGGGGGTCTTAAGGACACGTCCCTTCGAGGCTCTTGTGTTGCTTGGCCGGGATGGCCACTCGATGGGTGCAGCAGGTGGCGCAATTTTCCTTCTCGGACCAACTGATCTAGGTGATTCCATAGATTTCTGCAGTCCTCAGTAGTATGCCCGTTGTCCTGATGATAGTGGCAGTATAGGTTCTGGTTACGTTTGCAAGAGTCTCCAGCCATCTTCCCCGGCCACCTGAAATAGGGCTCATTCCTTACTTTCTCCAGTACCTATTGTACTGGTTCTCTGAATACGGCATTCACTGTTTGCGGGATGCTCTGCCCAGCCTGTCGCGAAAAATCTCTCCTCGGCTGACCAGGGTTGTGTCGTTCTGACCTGAAATCAGTCGCTTTGGGGGGAATAACCTTCTCCTTTCCCCTCCCTTGCAGCTGATCTTCCTCCACCCTTTTGTATTTGTCGATCCTATCCCTCAACTGATCAACATTGGCAACCGGTTTACCAGTGAGGGACTTCCTTAAGCCATGGTCGGTGGGGAGCCCGCTTTTGAATGTGCTGATAGCGACAGCATCATGGTTGTCATCCAGGTCGTTATACACTTCCCAGTATCTATCCGAATATGCTTTCAGAGTCTCTCCCTCGTACATGGATAAGGACAACAGCGAACCGAGGGGCCTGGGGACTCTGGTGTTGGTGATATAGCGGGAGCAGAAATCCTGAGTGAGCTGCTTGTATGAGTTTACGGAATTTGTCTTCAGGCCGTTGAACCACCTCATCGGCATTGATCCCAAGCTGGACGGGAAGATTTTACACATAAGGGCTTCATTTTGCGAGTAGATCGCCATCTTTTGGTTAAATTGGCTCACATGCTCTACCGGGTCTGTTCGACCGTTATAGATGGCGAATGCCGGTTGGTTGAACCGTCGAGGCAGCTTAGCCCCTTCAATTCTGTACGTGAAGGGGGACCTTGAAACCTGGTCCAACGCCTTCTTCATGGCATCGTTTCCCGAACCCTTGCTGGATGTGCTCTCGTATTTCCGCACAGGGGGTGGTTCCTTTTCGTAGGAAAAGGTTTCACTTGGGGGGGTCCTTGATCTCCGGCGGTAACTCGCATCCTCCGCATTAGAAGACCCGTCTGAGTCTGAAGGAGATCGCTTTCGCTGTACCCGTCGTAGCTTCCTCTTCAGATCGTCTATCTCTCGCTGCATGGCCTGGTGACTATTTCGCCTTTGGGACACGTGACTACCTTTCTGAGCGTGACTCTGGCTTGTCCGGGTAGTATGCATACTTCCCTCATGATTTCCCCCGTGGCCTGGGTTGACGGGGTTATTTTGCCTCTGGGACTCGGCGGGTTGTGGCTGTTGGGCATTTGCCTGGTGAGGATTCTCCTGATGCGGACCTAGTTCTGCCATGCTCGACCGTTGTGCTAGCTGATGCCCTAGTTCTTCCCACAGACAGCGCCAATTGTAGTTGCACGATTTTCCTGGCCCAAATCTTATTGATCTGGCCTTGGCCCAAAGCGCAACCCACAATAGAAATTTGTAGAGGATGGGTCAAAGAACTTTACCTCAGTGAGCCTGTTCGGTCTTATACATGGACAATATAGTTGCAGAAAATAAAAACACAAGAATGGATCTCCACGTGTGATTCTATTTTTCCCGTTCTTAATACAGTTTTTTCCCTCCCCCTCTTTGGGGGATTTCACTACATTATATAGTTCCCCTCCTCTCATCTCAACCTTACACTTGTCGATCATCTAAGCATCTACTTGAGCACCTGTCCCATCAGACGCCCCCATCTCTCCCTTTGTGAGTTGCAGAGGCCAAGGTGGTACTGTTCAGGGGTCTTTTCCTCATTAATGCGGCCAAGAGGATGGTTGGGGCGCAATTAATGTGGTAGTGGCAGCTTTCCATGAGATATTTTGGATTTTATTCATTTTATATGTTGGGAGGATGGACTGAAATGGATGGGGAGAGTTCCTCGTATGGACTTCGTGATGTCCGAGGAGGAGTTGCTCCTCGGACAGGTTTCCGTGGCGTTATTGGGGTTGAGTAATGCTTCATATGTGGTTTCTCTTCGGCAAGGACGCTCCTCGGACGGGCCTGGATTTGGAATAGCCCATTATTTTTGGGTCGGGCCCCACAGATGGCTTTGCAAAGTAGTGTTCAACGAGTACCACTATTGGATAGTGAAAGAAACTAATAACTTTTCATAAAAGGCCTCACTTTAAATTGTCACCTTAAACCACAAAATGTGTTGAACCGGCCTTATCTAACCCTAATCCTAAATGAAAAAGAAAGAGAAAAGGATTTAAGAATTTTTTGGGGTAAATTACATATTTGGTCTCTATCTTTTACATTACATTTCAATTTAGTCTCTAACCACGTGGCAAATGGCCAAAAAATAATTTTAATTTATTGTCATATCAACTGCCACCTGGACTAACATGTCAGCATAATCTTAAATTTTTTTTTTTAAAAAAAAATTAGCAACAGATAAGTGAATAACATTTGGGATTAAAATCCCTAACTCACAATTGCTTCTACAGTTTGCCCCTCCAACTTCCACTGATATGTCTTCCTGAAAACTTTTTGTTTTTTGTTTTCCTTTTTGTTTACCTTTAAGGTTCCCTTTTAATTGTGCAGATTTTTGGATACAAGGAGATAGAGAGCCCCAATTTTCGCCATATGACTTTATCAGGCAAAGTTCCATTTGAAGGTGTTTGTTTGTATGTGTCTATTACTACAAGTTGGATCCAACCATTTAAGGTAGACACGGTCTCAAACACATTCACAGTGGACTAACGAGGTTAAAGGGTAAAAAGAAAGAGTTGATACATTGCAGAAACCATAAGGCCAATCTCCACTGACGCTAGATAGAGTAGAAAATACAAGTAATATACAAGCAAAAAAAAATTGCGTTGTAGAGCAGAAAAGTACGAAATACACAAACCTCACTGTTAAGATTTTGGATTTGAGGGAGGTAGTGTTTTAGATTTAATATGGGTCTGCCCAAATAAGCTAACTTTCGTATCAAACAAAAAAGATTTCATTTGTTATATATATATATATATATATATATATATATATATATGATGTGGCGGTATAGGTGTTTGTTGACGTGGCAATAAATTAATTTTTTATTTTGACCGTTTACCACGTCAGTAATTTCCATCTAAGAAATAACGGCAGAGACTAAATTGACACGTCACTAAAAAATTAGAAACCAAATTAACACAATTGAAAGGTTAGAGAGTAAATTGAAATATGGTATAAAGGATAAGAATCAAATATGTAGTTTACCTAATTTTTTTATGTGACACTTAATTAACTCATACTCAGATTAAGGTCATAGATATATAATCAAGTAGGGTCAGTTAAGCTAGTTGATAAGGTTTTTTGTTTTTTGTTTTTAGAAAAGCTAGTTGATAAGTTAGTGCTAATGTCACAAGCAAAACTGAAGTGAGAAACTATTATTAGCAGACAACTATTAGCTCCTATTTAAATAAGTGTAGTGTTATAGTTACAATAGTTTCACGATAATTTTACAAAAAAATTTAGATGGCAAGTTGTCATACTAACATTGACTATTGTTTCCATATTAAGACACCACAGATATTTCTTTTTTCTTTTTTCTTTTTTGAGGAAAACAGATATTTCTTTGAACAAACCTCTTAAAATAATATATTTATATAATATATATATATATATATATATATATATATATATATATATATATATATATATATTGTGGGGACAATTTTTGCCTAGACCAAGTATTGCACTTGTAGTCATTTTTGGCTTGGAGAGTCTCACGTTGGAAGGAAAGCCTTCCTCTTCACGCCATATAAGGGATGACCAATGGTGATAGAGTACCACTAGTTTGGTTAGTACTCTATCACCATTGGTCATCCCTTATATGGCGTGAAGAGGAAGGCTTTCCTTCCAATGTGGGACTCTCCAAGCCAAAAATGACTACAAGTGCAACACTTGGTCTAGGCAAAAATTGTCCCCACATATATATATATATATATATTTTTTTTTTTTTTGAAATATAAAAAGCAATACTTTGCCGTGAAATAAATTAATATTTTGATGTTTGATTGTAATATAAAAATCTATTAAAGCCAAATTGGAGCATTAAATTTCAAAGATGCTAACGATTCATGTGTATAGATTGTGTTGGAGTTGGAGTGGTAATTCATGTTCATATATTGGGGACTATATGGGTCGATACTAATCTAACATATTTATTAAACAGGTCAAAATTCCTCAACCCTAATATGACTTGTTTATTAAATGGGTCACTCATGTAAGCCCGCTTATTATATTTTATCAAAGCTCAAAAAAAAAAAATAGTGTTAATTTAATTGATCTAAATTATGAAAAACCAAACAAATAGATTTTTTTAATATGAAATTCAAAACTAACATAGTAACATCACAAATAATAATTCAAAACTAAATCATATCTCAATATCACAAATAATCAATCACAATATATCAAACAAAATAAATCACAACAACTAATGTCAAATTCCAACAATTAATTTAAGGAAAATAGATAAATGCAAAGGTAAAAGTAAAGGACATCAGCGATGATGCGATGGTGGCCAAGAGTTCAAAGATGAAAGTAAATGATGACAATAACAACTAAGGTTTTGAGTGATAGAGAGAAATGAAGGACAAGGGCGACGTCAACAGCTTGGCACCGTAGTTACAAAAGGGTGACAGTGTCTAAGAAAATAAGGTGAGGTAAGGGAGATTATGATCTAAGAGTGAGAGGCAATCATGGGGTTTAGGAGAATGCAACTAGGAAAGAAAATAAATTTATATACCTACAATTTTGAAGAGTATATTGGTAAAATGACATTTAGTTAAATGAGTCAGATGGGTCAAACAAGTTCCATGAGTTGGACACGAACACAACACATTTATTAAACGAGTCAATTGTTTGAAACCGAATATGACACAAACTCATTAAGCCTCAATTCATAACCTTCCAAATTCATGTCGTGTTCACGAGTCATGTAAGATTTTGCTACCCCGACATTTAGTTAAATGAGTCAGATGGGTCAAACAAGTTCCATGAGTTGGACACGAACACAACACATTTATTAAACGAGTCAATTGTTTGAAACCGAATATGACACAAACTCATTAAGCCTCAATTCATAACCTTCCAAATTCATGTCGTGTTCACGAGTCATGTAAGATTTTGCTACCCCTATGTTGGAGATAGTTTCGCAACCAACTTTTATACGACTTTGATGATAGCAATAAGAATCGATCAAAAGGAAAAAGCAAATGTAGAAATGGCATGTGTAAAAAAAAAAAAAAAAAAAAAAGATTTCCTAACTTCTTTCTATCAAAAAAAGAAAGAATATAAGAAAATAATTGCACACGATTCATTTGTATAGATTGTGTTGGAGTAGGGGTGGCAATTCGTGTTCGCATATCACATTCGTGTTGTGTCACTCATAAGTATTTGACTATATGAGTCGATATTAACTTGACATGTTTATTAAACGGGTTAGGTTTCTCAACCCTAACACAACCTGTTCATTAAACCGGTCACTCATATCAACCCATTATCGTATTTTATCAAAGAGAAAATAAAAATACAATTTTTAATATTAATTTAATTGGTCTAAATTATGAAAATCTAAATAAATAGATTTTTAATATGAAATTTAAAACTAACATGGTAACTGCATCACAAATATCATTCAAAACAAAATCATATCTCAATATCATAAATAATCAAGCACAATATATCAAACAAAATAAATCACAACTAATTAATATCAGATTCCAACAATTAATTTAAGAAAAATATATAAAGGTAAAGGTAAAAGTAAAGGATGTTGGCAATGATGCAATAGTGGCAAAGAGTTCAAAGATGAAAACAAAGGATGACAGCGACTAAGGTTTCAAGTGATAGAGAGAAGCGAAGGACGAGGGTGACAATAGCTTGGCACCTTAGTGACAAAAGGGTTACAATGGATAAGAAAACAAGGTGAGGAGAAGTGAGGTGAGATCGAGGTCTAAGAGTGAGAGGCAGTTATGGGGCTTAGGATAATGCAATTATGAAAGAAAATGAATATATCTAAGATTTTGAAGGGAATATTGGTAAAATGACATTTAGTTAAATAAGTCAGGCGGGTCAAACAGGTTCTTTAAGTTGGACTCAGAACACAGTATGTTTATTAAATGGGTCAATTGCATAAACTCGAATTTGACACAAACTCATTAATCCTCAATTCATAACCTGTTAATTTCATGTTGTATTGTGTTTGCGGGTCATGTTGGATTTTGCCGTCCTTGTGTTGGAGATGGATTCATAACCGACTATTATACGACTTTGATGATAGCAATAAGAATCTATCAAAAAGTAAAAGCAAATGTAAAAATGGGATGTGTAATTAAGAATTTATATATAAAAAAAAAAAATACCTTAACTCCTTTCTATCAAAAGAAAGAAAGAATATAAGAAAATAGTTGAGCATTAAAATAAGTTAAAATAACTAAATATTTGTGAAATTAATATATATATAATGGATGAGTTATCATATGGATTTTCTCTTTAGGTTTTTAGCTTAATTGGTGCCCAACGGGATCTGGATGAAATATTGTTATAATTTAAACCAATCAATAAGTGCATCTTTCATAATCTTTATAGATCTATTAATGGTTAAGTTTATATAATATTGTGGATTCCAATTAGCTTAACAGGTAAATTTTTTTGTAATCAATTTCTGCCTGCATCAAAAACCAATTGGTGTCTTGATCTGATGATAAAAAAACAATCATCCAGAGTAAAAGTCATAAGTTGAAATGCCCAAAAACCTATTAGTATCTTTGTCTAATGATAAAAAGCAATCATCAGAAGCGAAACCCATAAGTTAAAAGTGTCTCTAAAAAAAATCTATATATTATATGATTTCATAAAAAGTGTGTGACCCCATTAACATGGCATGGTGTTCCCAATCATATTTTCACACATCTTTTTTTTTTTTTTTTTGAAAGCATATTTTCACACTTCATAGATACAGAAAAGAGCAATATATTTCTGACAGTATCCAGCAGATTTATTTTTTAACCTCAATTTATTTATGCTTAAGTTTTTTTCTGGAAAATAATATTTTAAATTCAATATTTTAGCCTTTTAGGGGTGTAACAAATAAAACCTTATACTCTAAACATAATAAATTAAGGGCAAGACTTATATACAATATTTATGTGCTGTTCCTTAAATTCCTCTCCTAAAATTATGCCATGTAAATTTTTCTCATGAGATAGAAGTGTATTTTTTAGTTAAGCAGTCATATAGCTGAATCTTAAGAAAGAAACTTAAGAAACAACACCTAAAGTACTGTATCTAAGTTTTATCCATAAATTAAACCCTAAGATTTCAAAAATTAATAAAAAAAAAATCCTTCAACCATATTAAATCACAAACACGATACCATTGTACTTAAATCGGATGTGTTTTAATTTGTTACTTTTGATACTATAGTATTCGTTTGTTACGGATTTTATAGATGGATCATATTTAAATCTATGTTTTTCTTTTTCCTTTCTTTTTTTTTTTTTTTTTTTTTTTTTTTTTTTGGTGCGCGCCCACACTTATGTGTGTGGAGAAACTGGATTAACAATCCGTTACAAAGAGACTAAAACAGAGTCTCGAACGAGAATAGTCTTTCAATACAATATGAGTAGCCTTCCTAGCTAGAGCATGGGCAACGCCGTTGCATGCGCTTTTTACATGAGAATACATAATAGTTTATAGAACTTGCATACAATTTGCTAATTAATCAAATAAATGTTAAATACTTTAACATGTTGAACAAGGGAAGGAGCCTATGTCCAACTGAGAGTAAGGGGACCTGTAAAACAATTGGAGAATCACAAGCTGCATGGTAAACACCATCTAAACTCAACAAAGACCCATCTAAATTTTGTACAAATCCTCTCCCTCTTATATATGTCAGGATAATCATGTTCACAGGTTACTGCTACAATCACATTAATATCTCCTATGGTAATGCCGGTCTTGTGTATCCCGACTGTGAGATGAAAAATCCTGGAAATAGTCATTCGTGCCTTCTTCAATATAATTTTCATATCTGCCTGAGCCATAATCCCTTCGTAAAGGATCTCTACCTCTGTCTGACAAGGACCTCCCAAAGGAAGGGCTTCTTGATCTCGAATAATTACTTCTTGAACTGTAAGAATTGTAACTAGAATCATAAGCACCATACCTTGGAGGGTAACTAGACATGGAAGGGCTAAATCCTGGTTCACAGCCAGGAGGCCCTTCATCTGTGAAATCCCTGAACCTACTTTGCTCACGATGATGGCCTCTGCTCACAGGTTCTGAATAGTGGCCCAATCTGTGATGCACTCTATTCCTGGAAACATCTGAACTCGAAGATCCATCTGCCCAAAGTCTTTCATTAGCATTTTCTGGAATTGGCCCATTTACTCCAGGAAATGGGACACTCATTTTCCTCCGAGGTTCAGGATATCCTGCTTCAACAATTTCGCCATCCTCCTGTTCTTCCTTATTTTCTCCATCAGCATATATTGTAATCCCTGATGGCTGATCCTCAGTATCTGCATCTAAAAAAGCAAAAATTACAGAGAATCAAAATCAAATGTGAAAACACAAAAGGAAAAACCACAAAGATGACTAGCAGTAGAATAAATTAAAGATCTGCCAGTCATACAGACATTATGCTAGGATAATTAGCCTACAGTTCAAAGTTTGAGAACTCTTCCCCCGCCCCTACCCCTCTTGTTATCTCCATCCCCTTTTCTTTTCTTCTTTTGTATGGGAGTGTACTTCCCAGAACCCCATGCCTTCAGAAACATAACATAATCCCAAACCTCATTAAATGAGAAGAATAATCTCAGTAGGAATTCTCTTTCCCATATCCTAAGTAATTATCGCCAAGAGTATCCAAAAAATTCATAAATTATATTGCCTCCTATTGACGTTCTTGCATATCAAAATACTCACTGATGAAGTATATTCACAAGAGTGACATTTTCTAAAAATAAAGATCTCATTATCATTTTTGAGCCTCCTTGGACATCAAACTAGTATCTTCTAGATTTCTAATGCAGTGAAATCAGCCAGATTAAAAAGCACAAAACCTCAGAAATAATGAACAATAATAATCATTTTGTTTGAGCTAGCCATTGGCTTGCAGTGATTGTAGCCAATATTGATCTCTCCCTTTCCTGTCTGACTGATTGACTAATATCAATTAAATGAAGCAGGAGTAAGGGGATAGGTAGCAGTAGGGTAAGATGAAATATTCCTGTAAATCTAGCATTTCAGAATTTAATTGTTGCAATTTTGAACTTTCTAGCCAAAAAACTTAATATCACAGAAAGTAAGCAAAACATAATCAAATACCTAGATATCCTGGTGGGTATCCTAGTTCTCGCATTCTGTTGAGCCAAGGGGGTGGGTCAAGCTCCTGCATAAAAAAATAGTTTTAAATCCCTGAAAAGAAGCCAAACTACAATAACCTGCAAAGTTTCATCTATACTAAGTTATATTCCAGCAAGAATAATTGACAACCATGTCATCTCCATTATAAGAACAAAAGAAAAGTGATCATGATAATACGTATTTGATATGACACGCTGAATAGATTCAAATCCAACATCCATATTTGATAGCAGCTTTGACACAACTCACTTATGTCCATATTTACAGATTCATGCCTAGAATACTTGAGAATGTAACCCTAAAAGCCTATTTTAAGTGAAAAAAGAAACAAACTGAGTATTCAAAAACAAAAATTAATAGATGTTAAATGAAATTGGAAGTGCAAAACAACACTGACTCAGGTCCATCATAACCTAAAACATTGCAAGGGTTGATATGTCAAGAGAGATTGTTTAAAAATGAAATGACAACAAGACAACCTTCAAGCCTAACCACTTGAGTTAGGCTTTGTAAATTCTATTTCACCTTTCCTTCAGCTAAAACTGAAGTCCATCATTCATACATGGAATGTGTCCCGAATAAAAATACATGATTTCCATACCCAGTCACTGGTGGTAGTAGGATTGGGTGGTAAGATGATGAAGAGAGTCACTTAGATTCCTAAATATTTGGAAAATGGAAAACTAAGCATTTTTTTAGTATCATTTGTCAAAATCTGCACAAGATCTTTTATATATGAATTAACTAAGAAAATAGTGCATTAAATATGGATGGATGATCAAAGTTTACTACTGGTGTATGCCAGATTTCATTAGTTGCATATTGAATCACCAGATCTGCTGAATTTTGCATGCCTCTGACAAATACTGGTATGCTGACAATGTTGTAAACTGGGATTCATTGAATTGAAATCTCTGTTCATGGGTAAAATTGCCCCCACAGAGATAACTAATTCAGCAGTGCAAAATTTTTCATGGAAATGCAACTTAAGTCAACCTAGTTTATAACACAATCACTTAGGTCGGGTTATATGAATGTTTTTGCTTACCTTTGTGCTTAACTATTTTAAGGACATGAGAATGAAATTAACTCATATACCATCTTCCTTGGTAATCATAGCATCCAATAAGAACTCAGTATTACATATTTAGTAGTAACTTTGTTGCAAGACTTAATCTAGTATGAAAACATCACTATGAATAATATATAGAGTACCATCATGAAAACCATACCCCAAGGCCCAAAAGTTTCCGTGTTTCGGCATCAAGAGCACCTGGCCTTAAACCATCATACTTCCCACCAGGAATATTCTGATAATATCGAGTTGGATTGCGCGAACCAGCATTTTGATTGCGTTTGGACATATGCTGTTTGCGTGCATTATTGACAGCAGCATTGTTACGAGGCTTTGGGCATTCTTTCAGAGAATGATTGTAAGAAGCACAATTGAAACAACGACTTGCAGCATCTAATCTCTCCAAGCCTCTACAATTTTCACAATAAAGGGAAAAAGAGGGAAAAAAATTCATAAGCTAGTCTAACAAAACAAATTTCATGTATATGTCAAAGTGATTTTTTTTCTTCTATCCTTTCCAGATTTTTTTTTTTTTTGTTTTGGATAAGCAATAAACTTTATTGAAAGAAACTATACAAAAGGCCAAAGCACACAGGACGTGTGCTAAGATAGGCAAGAAAGAGAAGAAAAAAAAAAAGAGAGAGAGAACTAAGAAATATAAAGATTACATCTATCATCCTTTCGAGTTGTTGAGAAGCAATTCTTTAATCAAACATGAAAAAACCACACTATTTTAATTGTCACCAAAAGATAAAGTAGGATAATAGTACTTATAAAAAAAATAAAGTAGGATAATAGTTACTAAAGGAAAACCATCTCCATGGGAATTTTGCCAATGAAACGGACCCAAAGAGATCCGAATATTGCACCAATGCATTATTAAGCTGGGTGACCTTAATTCTGCATAATCTATATATATCAGGGATTGCGATGCAGCAAGGCTGTAATCCATTGAACACAAGATAATTTCAAATCTTTTTGACCTCTAATAGTACTATAATGTTCTTCCTAGTTGTTTACACTTGCCAAGGCACCATTAGCCAGCCTATGCAATATTTCAGGAAGACCATGAATCTCATTGATCTTTATCCTAATCTTACATGGAAGCTCAAAATACATAACAAATTAGCATTCTTTCAATCAGTCACAAAAACTATTACATGTCCAAAATTTATTTTATTATTATCATTATTTTTATTGGTAATTACAAACATACCTACTAGTTTTGAACTCATGACCTCACGCTTCACCTTGCTCTTAGAAGAGCTTATTAACAAACCAATTATAAGCTTTCATTTATAAACAACAAAAAAAGTAAAGAGAACTTACCCCTCCACATTACTTGAACCTTCAGCTGAAGTCAAACCCAATGCATATCCACGATCATAAAGTGGCACAGAGTTACAATCCAAAGGAATGAACTTGTCCTGCTGCTTCCCTGTTTGGTTGTCCAACCAGAAAGACTGCACGTACATTAAACAACTAAAGCTCACAAACAACACTTTTTATCCGATGTCATGAGAAATATAAATACTTATGAGTAATGCTTTACGCATATACTAGATGTCATTCGAATTGTAGTACAATAGTAAGAGCATGGGGCATCTCCTCTATTGGGCTAAAAACCAGGAGATTTCCCTAGAATGAGTAATTGTAAAACTACGACAGTCAGAGGATGGCAAAGAAAACAGAACCATCAAATAAATTAGAAAGATCAAACAAAGATTTTGTTTCCATTAGTCATGAAGCTTTTTTTTTTATTTTTTTAAATGACATGGAACCTCACCAAGGCAGGGACCTTTGGACCCACCCTTGGGAGTAAAGCATGGATACATGACCCCCACTTGCTAGAACTGTGTAGATTATCTAGGTGAACTCATAACAGGGATTGAAAACCTAGGATGTCTGGGTCTAAAGCTCATTCCAAGCCACCAACCACTAGGCTGCACCCTAACGGGTTAGTCATGAAGCTATTTATTCACAATATCCATTAAGTTCTAATAAATCCCTACTTATCAAAAAAAAAAAGTTCTAATAAGTGTGAGTTTGGATAGCAAACGTGGAGCTGCGTTTGCGTTTTTCCCTGGGTCCCGTGCACTGTTCATGGGACCCGCAAGTACAGAAAAACGCAAATGTCACTTTAAAACTAGGTCCCACGGCACTATTCACACCTTTAAAAATTATTTTACTACAGTGTTTTCAGCAATAAGTTTTCAGTTTTTAGGAATAAGTGGTATCCAAACAGACCCTAAATCCCAAAGTATTAAGTTATCACATACTAATTAATGAGATAAATCAGGAAACAAACTTAACTGCAGTTACAAAAGCTAGATATAGTTGAAATTAACATTCAAATGCATCTATCACCCTAAAATTTGTGGTAGGTACCTATATATATCAAAGGGCCCTGCTAATGTTTCTGATATTACCAATAATCACCCCTAAAGTTGGATTGCCAAGTGCCAACATCATATGAGTTTTTCCTATTCGTAACAATTCAGTTGAAAATAAACCGAAGAAAACATAGACACTAACCTAGCATGAATTCTATGACACTAATACAATTAAAGATCACTATTAATATTCAAAATCCTTTCAAACTAATAAAAATTTGTCTTGCATCAACATGGCTACTTACTAAGGCAAACGAACACACTTAACATTATTTATAAGTACATCAATTCATACATAAACCGTGAAGTTTGTAAAGACACACACTAGCATGGATGATGTGATAGAGACAACAGGTCTTATTGCTGTTACAAAATTATGATTAAAAAAAAAAAAGAGGAATCTTAACATACGAGCATAACATAGAGTTCTTACATCCATTTTTTTCCATGTCAAGCACACTGAAGCATGAGCATGTCTAGAGCTTCATTTTAAGAAGTTGAACATTAGTCAGTGATGACAGTCATGAGAAATTATTCAGTACTCCTGTAACATTGCTCTAAGCTCTCAAATATTGTAGTCCCATTGTCTATGTGAGAACCCAGAGCACTAGTCTGGAAGTACTGAAAAATTTCAGCACTATTGTACACTACCAATTTCAGCACATTGGTAGGTGCTTTTAACCTTACCTTCCATCACACACTTTTATGTTTCCAGGTAAGACATTATTAAATATGTCAGTATCCAACTCCCTTTTTTCCCATGCACTAACTTAGATGATGTAGGACAGCAGCTGCCAAATGCTATTAAGTTCTATTCTTAACAGATTTGGGCAGCTAACAGTTAGGAAGGAATGAGGTATAATGTTTAAAGGTGGGAACTCAAGCTTGATAAGATTGAATCTTGATGGCTATAATTGGCTAGAACATAGTTAAACATGTGCAAGGTCAACCTGTTAATTCCTACATTATAAGATGCAGGATGCTTTTGGCTTGCATATATGCTATTATTTATTTAAATAAGTCCTGTGTAACTGTTGTGAAGCCATGTATTTCAATGAAGTTAGCAAATATCACCCAGAAAAAAATGTTGAATGAATAGTTGAGGAAGTTCATCATATTCCACTCATTCTTTATATATTAATAAACATAAGTAGGTATGAACATCAATGAAAAAAAGCACCCAAAAATCCAAAACCAACTTTAACACTGCCCCCCAAAAGAGGAATTCTCACTCACATGAGATATATAACTAAAGCTTTTGACACAATCTGGATCTATGCAGGATCTGAAATAAAAACAGGAAACTCACCACAGCAGACGTCTTCTCCAAGCCAACATGTAGAGCAGGAAAGAACATTTCTTCACCAGATTCAAAGACTTCGTTAGGATCCTGAACAGATAAATAATTCAGACTAGCTTTTAGTATAAATGATTTAAGGCCTGGCAACAAACTCTGTGCAATTCATTATTAATTGGCAAAGGCGCATTGAGTTAAATTGAGGAAAGAAAGGAGTGAAAACATGCACCATTCAGGAGAAGACAGCAATCTAATTAGTGAAGAAGAGAAAACCGCAAGGATGAAGAAATATAATCAGAAACCGAATATTCATCATTTAGAGACTAGTGATAATTACTTGGGTTGAAGAACCATGTTGAGCATGCCACTGTGACCATTGCTGTAATAGTTCCTCAAGCTTCTGTTTACTAGCTCTGGAAAAAGTACAAGAATCTACTACCATCAGACTATTATAATTTCATTAAAAGAATATTTTTCTTAGATCAGCAATATTAGTTTTTTAGAATTTTTTTTTTCCCTGATTTTTTGGTATGTCTGTGTCTATACTGTTTTAAATATGCAAGCAAGACTTTCTAATATGTTCTGCACTGACGATTACTTCAAACCAACCTTGTTAAGGAATTATACATGACACGCACAGAGGGTTGCTGTTCATCAACTGTCATTCGGGCTCTCTTAACACCTGATATATCTTGCATGTTGAATTATGGAGAACAGAGATTCCAGGATCATATCATAAATTACAGAGAACTAATTTTACTACAGACACAGAAGGCAATAAATTTGTATTATTTCATTAAGGAATTATTGCACTGTAAAAATTTGCATGCGTTACTTTTCAACTCACTTAGTCAATAGAGGAGTGAAGCATTGTGAAGAAACAACTGTAGGAAATCAACTATGAAAGGATACGATGGCCATCCATCTTGTCACTTCCAATGAGACATTCATCTCGAACAGCAAGGCAACTGTTCTCAGCATGCACTTTAGAGCTGACGTTATTCAACTCCTCAGCAACCATAATGGTTCCAGTCAATTCAACACTCACTTGCACAATAGATGGATTGTCAACCAACTCATTATTAGGTTGAGAATTAGAGTCACTGGGACTATAACTAGAAGTACGAATTCCATTCTTGATTCCACTACCAGAAATGTTAGAAGCAGGGAGGCTAGTCAAATCTTCAGTTTCCATATCTGAACTATTGTCAACCAAATCCTTTTTTAGGTTGGCTTCTGCTATGAAAGGATTATCTTCATATTGAGCATCACCCTCATGCAAACTGTGCTCTCTACATGGCTGGTCTTCTTTATGCTCAGATTTAGTAGGCATATGATCAATTGTCCCATAATTAGAATTACAAAGTTCATTGTTCTCACTTCCATTTCCATAATCATCAGAAGTGGGTAGGTCACCCAAATCCCCAGCTTCCATATTTAATGAACCAACTTTTGTTTTATTGGCTCCAGTGAGCAAATTGAATAATTTATTCTGCATGAGAGGAATTATTATTAGAGAAACACAAAATCAAAGTCAATAATCCACACATCTATACGTGTATATATCTGCATGTGTATGCATGTATGTGTATATATGTTCCTCATGGACCATGGCTGTAGCACGTGGAAAGACATTTGGGGTGAATGAGCTCATGGATTTACTTTACTATAGATAGGTTGTAGAAAGTAATGAGGTTTGATTATATATAATAATAAAAATTCTTTTAAGGGTGCTTTTTTTAAACTATGTGCACACAAGGTTCCTCAATTTTTAATATAACTAATTATTACTTACCAAAAAAGAAAGTCGATGCTGGCTCAGCTCAAGAAAAGCTTGTTTAAATCATTTATTTAGCACACGAGCCAAGTTCAAGTCTAAATTTACACTGCACTACTAAACAAGCCAAGCTCAAACATAATAATGTGTTCATGAACAAATTTGTGAGTATGAAGCTTGATTCAAGTAGACTTTACTACGGCAAAAAAAAAAAAAAAAAAACAAAAAACAAAAAACAAAAAAAAAAAACAAAACAAAAAACAAAACAAAAAAAACCAAAAAAAGAGCAAAAAAAACACCTCCCTCATCAACTATAGAAAACACAAGACAGCCTAAAGAATCACAAACAAAGGATTACAAGTAATTGAAAGCAATTCAGTAAAAGCTGTAATAGTACTGCTGTCATTGAGACCAACCCAGGACCATCAACCATTCACAGATTAATCCAAGAAAATAAGTCTTCAACTGTATTTCCGAGACTTGCACATCTTTAAAAGTATGGTAACTTTGCTACCTCCACAAAATTCCCATCAGACACAAAGGAGCTAAATTCCACATAGCTCCACATGCATACACATAATCACAATTAATTAACAAATGATCCATTGTCTCCCCACTGCACCTACACAAACTACACCACTCTACTAATATGACTGCTCTCTTTCTAAGATTATCATTAGTCAAAATCTTCCCCCACATTGCTGTCCCATGCAAAAAAAGCAACCTGATTTGGGGCTTTAGCAGTTGGCAGACCAAATTTCTCTCAATGGGAAACAGACTTCCCTTGGGGCTTCCAACACACCATAGTAAGACTGAACGTCAAACACCCTAGTACCACTCAATTGCTAGCTCAGTCCGTCAGGACTCTCACTCCTTGGCCTATTTGAATACAATATTCCAAGCACAGATGCAATAGAATCCAATCCCAAATCATTACTGTATGAGTAAGCAGACAATCTGATGCTTCTAACCCCCGCCAATACCACATTCCAAGCAGGAAGATATTTGAAGGATCCGAGTCAGCTACTACAGAGTACAAGACCAGTACAACTCCTTCATGCCAAAATTGCAAAGTTGCACTCAATCTCCAATTCCTACTTCAAAGTGCACAATGCTGACAAACCTATCCCATCCCAGCCTAATACTCTTCCATAAGCTACAACCATGAGTTTTGTGCACTGCCATAGCGTCATTGTTCGAATTATTATTTGTAATTTATTGATAATATAAATAGCCCATTTTTGTGGTAATAATTATATATAACTTTTAATGCAAAGTTAGTGAATCAAATTTTTATAAGTACATAAACAAAAATCATTCTATCTAATTAACTGAAATAATTTTTTTTTTTTATAAGTAATTGAAATAATATAATTTAAACTATACTTGGGTTCAATCCCCACTAGGAGCTCTCTTGGATTACCGTTTCTGGTGGGTGGGGTTGTGTATCCATGGTTTAATCCCCAAGGGTGGGTTAAAAGGGAGCCTTGGTGAGGTTCCATGACCAAAAAAAAAAACTAGACTATACTTCAAGTATTGATTATTAGCATATATTTGTGAAAGGGTAAAAATTTAAGTTGTAGTGTTTACTATATGTTGGAAAATAATAAGTTAATCAAATAGTCCGTGAACAAGTTTGAACATATGATCTAGTTTGGTCATGAGCTCGAACTCAACTCATATTCGAAACAAAATTAAATGATCAATCCTGAACTTCAATACACTGCTCTGCTTGTCTCTTTTGCAGCCCTACATGTTTCAAAATTTTACAATAATAACTTGATATTCTATTTCTACATAAGAATGAAATAGCTTCATCCCAATGTCTTAAAAACAAGCTGAAAAGCCTACCAAAGCAATTTGTAACCTATTTCTTAATGCCAAACCACATAGGGAAATTTTGATCCAAAATTTAAGATAAAATTAAAAACACATATTTTAATCTAAAACCTCCACACAAGCAAACATATCCACAAGCTACTAAAACTTTAAGGTAAAACAGAAATTTGAATCTAAAACCTCCACAAACACATAAACAAGCACATAATCAGTAATTTTAATCTAAAAGCTCTCTACTTTGAAAACAAAGATATATAAAACAAGTAGAAACAGCAATGAAATAAAACAAGAAACAACTATGCCGATAATGTTCCGTTTGGTTGCCGAGAAAACGCAGGAAAATACAATAAAGACGAGAATCACAAGTCCAAAATAGACCTAACCTAATAGTCGGGAAAAAGAATCCTCAACTCAATTTTGTCTCTATTAATATTGAATTTTCCGGAGCTTTCTGGGGAACCAAACGGAGAAGAGAAAGTTAGGGTTTTGGCATAAAAGTGGGGGAAGGAAGGAATGAATTACCTTAATAGAGGAGAGTGAATGAAAAAGCAAAGAAATCAGAATGAGAAAGTGATTTGTCCAATTGGGGAAGAGAATCCGAGGGAGAATATTTATACACCACAAGCTGAAGCCTGAAGAACAAGTGTGGATCTATCTCTCTCTCTATCTGTCTTTGAGTGAGAGAAAAGTGATTCGAAGCGTCGCAGAGAGATAGATTGGGTGCGGTGAGATTAGGGTAGGATCTTTGTCGGCGTCCAATTGCGTTTCTGACTTTGACTTTTCTTTTTCTTTTTTGTCAGCAGATTCGGAGAAAGATCTGTGTGGCAATGTGGGTGGCGTGATTCCAATCACCAATGATTAACGCTTTTGCATACTGATGATTATGAAAAAAATTAATAAATTTTTTTTTTTTTTTTTTTTCCCTCCTCTTTTTGAATTCCTTTTTAATTAGGTGATTCTTCTAATTCTATGAATTTGAGAGTAAATTTTACTCTCTCTTTTTTTCTTTTTCTTTTCAAGATGAAATATTATTTTGGTTTTTAAATTCTACCAAAAGTTTGATTTTCAACCCTAAACTTTAAGTAGTTCTTTTTTCATCTTTAAATTTTGTAATAAGCCCTTTCTAATAGTTTAAAGACAAAAATAGAAAAAAAAAAAAAATCTATAATTTAGGGACAAAAAACAAATCTTTTAAAGTCTGGTGATGAAAAACATTTTTTTTTTATTATGTAAAATTTACGGAACAACATAATATTTTACCCATGTTTTTTTCATATTATATATATTTTTATCACGTCAATAGTTGGGTGTGAGGAATTTAAATCTTGGATCTCTTTATGTTAACTGCTATAAGACTCTTGGCTTCTTTTACATTTTACTTTTAGTTTTGATAAACGCAAGGCTCTTGGCTTCATATTACATTTAAGTAATGATCTTTCAATGGTAATAATTGATCTGACAAATTTGGATTAAAATAAAACTATTAAGATTGTGTACAAATAAATAAAATTTGCAAGTTGTGCAGGATTTCGCCTCTTGATCTTCTATTAAGGTAAATTGTAAGTTTGGATCATTTAAATGAAATTGTAGGTGCCTGAGGACCGATGATGGATTTGAAGAGTTGCAGTATGACTGTGAGAATGTCACAGTCCACGGGCTCGAGGAGGAAAGATGCTCGAGCAAAGGAGGAGATGAGTCAAAGTACTCTAAGGGATTCCAAGTGGGAGCGAGAGTCTGAAGAGAGAGAGAGTCAGTAGTTATAGGGGAAGTTTCTAGCTTGGAGTAGTCTGTCGTCTTCGCATTAAATGGTGGGCAACAACTTTAGCAGTTGCATTGATGAGGAAGTGACCTGAATAGTGCAAGTCACAGTTAAGCAAGCTCATTCCACTATCTTCTTCAGATGTAGAAAAAGACAAATGTCATGAGAGAAAGCTAGTTAAGTAGGGAAGAATGGTTGAGATATAAAGAAAGAAGAAGTATATAAAAAAATGGGGGTTTACTGAAAAAGGGATCAGAAACACAAGTATCAAAAAATAGAAGTACTAAAGATAAACAAGAAGACACATAGAGAGAGGAGAGTGAACAATGTAACTTTTTGTACAATCTTAGCCTCCTTGGGCAAGCTTGTGGAGGGATATATGCTCTTATATTCTATGAAATTAACTTTTTCTTCTCTATCTTCATCCTTGGGTAGAGCCCCCTCTTATTGTTCGTTTCCCTCTCTTACAAATTTTATTGATTTAGGCAAAATTTGAATTGTACAACTCACTGTTCTAAGTGGACTTGGACTGCAAGATCTTTTGGTCTTTACAAAAATTATTAAAGTTTTTCAAAAGTTAATAGATTTTGCATTATGTGGACAACCTTACCCCTCACTTTTCTAATATAATAAATTACATTTACCCATTTATGATTTTGCTATATCACAATTTAGTCATAGGGATGACAATTCAAGGCTTGAAGCTACCATATGGGCATCTTATCTGACTTGTCCAAATGTGGTGGGTTTTACCTGTCTTGTGTAGTAAATGGGTGCGGGGTGGGTATTATTGCCTTTGAGCTACATTCAACTTGTTTATGTTAAAAATATTATATATTTTATAGGGTTCCTATATGTGTATGTGTATATATGTTCTTTAGTCTTAAATTTTTGATTTTTGATGTCCCTTAGTGTTGTACATTGTTAAAATTTAAGTGTTTATGTTTTAAGTTTGAATTGATTATGAATTTTAATTGTTGTATTGCTACACTTTAAGATTGTTTTATAATGTTAAACTTGATTTATGAGTTCTTTCTCAAAAAAAAAAAAAAAAAAACTTGATTTATGAGTTTTAATTTAATGTAGATAGATTTTAAATTGAGTTTTAATTTTAATAAATTACAAAAATAAAATTTTATTGAGCACACTAGTACTCACAGGCAGCGGGAACGAGCAAGAAAAAAAATACCATCTTCTAAGTAAAGATGAGGAGGTTGGGGGCAGAGAATAGGAAACTCGTTTCATTGATATTTTAATTGCTAATTTTGAGTCTTTTGACCCTTTAAAGTTGGTATTAAATTAATGATCAAACACAAAACTTAAAAAAAAAAAAAAAAAAAAAAAAGCAACGTAAGATTAAGATGGGATTTTGTAGTGGTTTTCTATTTTCCAAAAAAAATAAAAAAAAATTGTGCAGTTGATTTTGGTTTTATTTTTTGTTTTGTCTTTATTTGGAAAAGATTTTCTACACTTACATTAATTACAGTGGCGGCCCCAAGAATTTTGTTTAGAGGGGTCATTAAAAAATTTTAATAAAAAAAGAATTTGAATATATCGAGTTATCGACAAAAAAATTAATACATGAATATTTACAATTTTCTTCTACAAGTTTTCAAATTTTGAATTGTTATATGATAGTTCATTATGAGTATTTATTGCCAATGTGGGTAGCTATGAGCCTATGACTATTTTATTTTGTTAAGTTTATCTAACATTTTTATTTTTATGCAGTTGTTATTATCTATTTGTTATTGTTTTTATAAAAATATTTTAAACTAAATGACTAAACTAAACTCATTAGCTTTGTATTAATTATTGACGCACACAACAACACTCATTCATACATAAAATTATACACTATGTGTCTACTTAACCAATCAAATGCTTGGACAATTACTAACTTTACAATTTTTTTTTCTTAAATTTTACTAACTTTATATAAAAAAAGTTATTATAACATGATAACAATACACACACATGTAACAAACCATCTCTATTTCTTAATTATTAAATTATATAAATTTATATTATATTTATATTATAGACACAAACGTCCACACACATCATAATTTACACAAATAGCATTATAACAAAAAGTAATACACACAATCAATATTAGACACACTCACATATAATATAAATTTATAAAAAAAAGTGACACTTACAATTCACAAACACTTACTCTTTACTCTTAGAGTTGGAAATACTTGTAATAAGGGTGTGCAAAATTTAAGTCAGGGTGTGCAAAAACATTTTTAAAAATAAATTAAATTATTAAACTAACAAAAAAAAATTATATATGTATATATATATATATATTTTTTGAAGTCAGGGGGTTCATTTGAACCCCCTGAATATAAAGTAGCGCCGCCTAACATGACTACACTATAATAGAAATGTTGATTAAATTGTTTATTGTACTTTCAGTATCAATGGGAACCTTTCACGTCAAAACCCAGTTTCTAGACATTACATTTTAAGTTTAAGATAGTCCAAATACATTAAAAATTAGAAATACAATGATGTCTTTGACTTATAATAATGTCCCCTTTTTCCTTTTTATTAATTATTCATGTTTTTGAGTTTATAAGTTATATATGTGGTCCTCAATCCTCATGCAAGCACAGCAATGATAGGTTTTTGTTTATCAAAATTATTGTTTGGCATGTTTGCTTCTAAAAACAAGGAACTTACTTTGACTTTCGACTATACTAACCAAATACTGTATGTGATACCGGATAAAGCAAATGAAGAGGATCTTACTCCTTTATTCTCAAATTCGTGTGGTTCCATTTATAGTGAAATCTCATCTTTGTAATTATGAACTGAATACATATGCAGATAAGCATAGGTCTTTTGTCAGGATGGTAGGCGTAGCAGTCTCACCTAGTGATTGTGTGGAACGTTTGGCTGAAATCCAATTCCAAATACCTCAAGGAAAATCAAAATTGTTTTTGTTGGTAATATCATAAAAATCATACCAATATATATATACATACACATATATGCATATATCATGTATGTCAAGCTTTGGGAAAAAGTACGATCTGGTTTTGAATAAAAGGACCTAAGAACCAAAATTTTCAGCTAACTAGTGGGCTACTGGTGAGATGTCAAGGAGGAAGGACTTTGTCAAAAGTTGGAAAAACTAGCTGAATGGCCGGATATCTGCACTAGCTTTCATATCATTATGGTATAGCCTCAGCAAATAGATAAGGCCTTCCTTTTAAGGACCTCAAAATTGTGTCATTCTGCGTTGGGAATGTATTTACTAATTAAGCTGTTCTTCAAACTGCATGAACCAAGATAATAAACAGATTTTTGGACTACTTCAATCAAGTGAATAGATTTGCAGAACTTCATGGTTAGCATTACAAGATATGAATCACCTATCAAGTCTCTAATTAGTTGATGACAAGGCCCTTCTTCTTTTTAAACTTAATCTGCTACCAGTTTGCATGGATTTCACTTCCCCCGACTCTTGCACCCCATTTAATGGATTGATAAATCCTCTTGAACTTGATGTGGTCTCCGATGGACTACTCTGATAAGTCTGTTTCATAGATCCCATCATCACTTGAACTCTCAGCTTCAATGGGTGCCTTTGCCTTTGCTTTTGCCTTGGCTGCCAACTCCTCTTCATGAAAACCCCAGTGGGTATCTTTCTCACTCCCGCTTTCTTCAGAAGACGTATCACTTAACGTGTGAAATACTGTCACACTTTCTTTCTTTGAACCTAGGAAAGAATAGCTCCTTGTTTTCCCATCATATAGTGGAAGCATAGATTTAGACTGTGAGCCAGCCCTATCTCTGCCCAGACTGTAGGTTGTTGACAACTTCCTTTCTATTCCTTCCCTTTCTCGTACCATATCCCCCAATTTTTCAAAAACTTCATTGGCCACTGCCTGCTCTGCTGCTTTCTGCTCAAGCTCTGTAATTGTCCTATCAAATACTTTCCTTTTGAGCTGGAGAGAGCGCTGAAAGGCCAAAAAGACAACAAACATTCTCAGGTTATTGATGGTAGCATGGCCTTCTAAGCTTTCTTTTCTTAAATAAAGAAATTGATTATCATAAAAAAATAAATAAAGAAATTGATTTAGATGAAATCAGGGGAAAGTATGCTTCTTTTACCAGTGTAAAGAGAACGATATGTCTCCCTCTAGTGTAAATTGCCAATGAAGCAATAGACATCTCCCTTACCCCACTATCTAGTGTTATTTCAGCAAAAATATAAGGATTCAAGCTTACTCGCTTTTCTAGGAAACTTCCAAGGTCTTGGCCTTGAACCTTCTTTTTCCTCCAAAATATACAACAGAACCGTACAAGTCCAGCTAGCATGACCAACACAGCAGATTCAAATAGCAGGAAGAGTATTATTGCCCTTTCATTACCTGAAAGAAAGAGTATTATTGGTAGTTCATAAACACTACGTTCTTCTTTAACATATGCAGAAGGTTGCAACGTACCTGTGTAGATGCTGAGATACTTGGGCTTTGCTTGCGAGCAGCTAGTTGCACACTTCTGACCTGTTAATGAACACAAATTAGATACAGTGCACAGTATGAAGTGAAGGACAAGGTAGTAGAACAAAGATTACGTTTGGTACGACATTGCAGTGGGTTGCCAGTCTCTGCATCAATTACAATTGTCAAGATGTGAGTAAAACTATATTAAAACTCAGAAACAAAGTTCAAATCAAAATGTGAATTTAGTTTCTTGAAAGGAGTATAAGATTCAATTGTTTTTGTTTAGAATGTGTATATAATGGTATTATCAAAATACAAAATATGTCCAGTTTTGGAAAAGCCTCATTTGAGCATGCATCTTCTCAGGGACTTTACTTTTGTCAATGTAAAAAGATCATATCCATTGCACAAGGCTTCCCGCTTTTGCGGGGTCTAGGAGAGATGGTTGGTAGAAAACCTTATCCCAATTTTTATTCATCTGGCTTAAAGAAAAAAAAATGCAACCATGTAATTTCTTATAGTAACAGATAATAATGATTAGATGATTCTTAGCCATCCATTCTATGATTTTCTTCAGAATGGTTTAATTTTTGTCGAATGTGACATAGACAAATATTCCAGAATGCCCTATCCTTTGATATAATAGACAAATTCTATTCTACTCAATGAACAAGTATCTTATGAGATGATATCATACCCCTCTCTACTATTCAACTAAGCCTTAATTATGGTATGAGAGAGAGAGAGAGAGAGAGAGAAATAAGCCTAAATTATTTTTGAAGTCACAGAATGTGTATTTCACTTTACACTCTGCAATTAGCACACATGCTTTATTAAGAGAATCTCACTTGAAGCAGCCACAAAAGCAAGAAGGATCCCCTCATCCAGTACAAATTGGCGCAGATCACTCTCGGACAAGGAGGATGAGAATTGATCTGATACAATCCACTAAAATCATTTTGAGTGTAAAGTTAAAATATATTGTACTTAGAAAGAGACGAATTCAAAGAATGTAGCCTCAACTTTGAGGAAAGATTACTGAAAACTGAAATTACCAGGATATCTTTCAGACCAATAGGTGAACCCAGTTGCTGGAACCAACAAAGTGAAGATTACAGTTTTTGGTCTCATTGCTGAGACATAAGTATATTCATCAATTGTTTGGCTAATCTTTCCCTCCATCTCTGTCTGAGAAAAATAAATTGCATAGCCTGAGCAATCAAGCAGTGGAGTAACTTGAATCACACAATTCAGTGTATCTGCCTTCAAAAATTTCTTAAGAATCCCAGTTGGTGAAAATGAGTATAGGAACCCATCCAAAGAACCAACAGATACCCAACCTGGTACATCAATAAGTAACAAGATTAAAGGAGCTTAGCAATCACACGACAAGATTTAAAAAAAAAAAAAAAAACCCAAATTGTTACAGCAATTTCATTCTCATGGTAAGCAACATTAAGAACATAATAAAACCAGGTGAAAAAAAAGAAAAAGAGGTCTAAGGTGTATCGATGGCCAATAAGTGCTAGAAGTTTTACAATACCGTATTCTAGTATTGACAGTGCACAAAAAAAATGGTGAGGACCTACAGATATAAGAGAAGAAAAACCTGGAGCACCATGAGATAATGGAGTGTATTTCAAATTAAATAATTGATTATGTAAGACAATCATAAAGCCAGCTGTATCATGTACTACCATAATGAGTGAAAAAAAAATTGAGGATGTTGATATGGAATAATAGCAATATAAGAAAATATGTAATGAGAAAGGCATATTAAGATACACTAGAGGTGGCATTGGTTGAGGACAAATGAACCATGAGCAACTAAGACCGATACATATGCAGAATGGGAGCCATTTTAATTTATGCCATAGAGAATATGACTGTATATAGAGTCAGATAACCCAAAAGAAAAAAGTTGTGTAGTGACATTTAGTCCCACCTAAGGCTTTTTATAGTTAAATTGAGCACATTTATCCCCAATTTAAAGTGAATTCAACAGTTCATACATAATTATTAAATAATGCAATTGTTTTTTTTAGCAAGTTAAACATGCACCTGGTGGGCTTTGTACACTTGAGTACACCCTCTACTGTGTTCTTGGGCGGGAGATGCTCCCATTTGATTATTTTCATAATAACAAGATGCTGTGTGCACCCATTGTGCACATTGACAGGTACTACTTTTGTCCCCTCAAATGCTTCTCAAATATTGTTATCCCAAACTTTGAACGTCTAAATCAATATGATATGACAAATTTATGGTGCAAAGCAACATGTACCAACTACAAGTATTTGTGATCATACAGTTACCATTAGAATCCACAACAGGTGCACATTCTGTAGTACTCAATGGCCCAATAGATCTCTGCCATAAAACAGTACCCGTAGAGACATCTAGAGCTAGCACAAGGGCCCTAGCTGGTACAGTGACATACAAACGACCATTGTTTCCGGGGGTGACGGTGAAATATTTGTCGAGGGAACTAAAATCCTGGATCCATTTGAAATAAGGGCTACGAACTGACAAACTATATAATTCTCCTTTAGTATTTGAGATCTGCCAATGCATAACATAGATACAAGTCCATAAGCATGAAGGCGTATATTGAAAGAGAGTTTAGTCCTGAAAGAATTGACAATTTCAAACTTAATTAAAGCTCCAAAAAATGCCCCTTAAAGAAATCATTTCATTTAAATCACTGCTACTTTGCATATGAGAAGAGGACTGATCAAAATTCAACATGTATCTAACAGTTATAGCCAAACGTTAGAGAAGAATGAAGGAAACAAGGGATGTGTGGACATTACATATATACTAGCTTCACATTGATCAATCACAGGAACAGAAGTAAAATAACAATCTGTGACATTTTTCCTGCAACCTAGTTGGTAGCCAGATCGATAAATCACAGGTCCAACACTCCAGTGCAGTTGTCCACGTGTCGTATATGCAAAGAGCCCTCGATTCTTAATATTGATAAATACAGATGAACTAAGTGTGCTTACTGAGAGCCCAATAATTTCAATTAGTTCCTCTTGACCTGGCACTGGACCAAAGAAAACTTCTGCAGCAGGTTTGGATGAGCCAATATTAAAAGAGTTGATCTTCAGTACTCTGTTTTCTGCAACCAAATATATCTGGAAATACATTGAAAGAATTAATGAACATAAAAAGTTGCACAAAATGATAATATTTCCAAGGGTTCAGTGAAAGGCTACCATATATTTGCAACATGTGTCTAGCTGGAAATAGTTTTGCAGTACATAATAAACTTGAAAAAGAAGAAGTCAGGGCATGCAAAAGATGAGAGTGAAAGGAATAATGACAAGTTATGCATCTCCCTAACATGTCATATTCAAGAGGCTCCACCACTTAAGGCAAATAGAACATTGATCTCAAAGCATGACATGCCTAATTTTTTCATTCTAAATCAGCATGAGAGGGAGTGGAAGTTATAAAAATACATACTATAGACTTAATTGAGTGAATATGCATAAGTTATGATCATTGATTAGCTTGAGTCAGTTTGCATATGGTATAGTCATTGACATGCTATGTAATTTCAAAGCAAATGAGGGTTAAACATATATAAATTAACGCCCATCAAATGAACTTAAATGTTAAGCAATCAAAAAGCTCAGTATTAAAGAGTGACAATAAATTCACATCGGCGTTTTCCCCTTCTTAGCTAGCAAAACTTAAAATTTTCATCCAACACCATTGCAATTGAAGTAAGGAAGTTGCAAACTAGTAGCCGCAGTGACATAGAATCTGATACTAAACACATAAAACCAAAAAAAAAAAAAAAAAAAAAAAATTGCTGACCTTTCCTAGACCACCCTGAACAGGAGCCACAGCAGCATTACATGTATAGTCTAAATGTATGGTCCATGCAATGGTACCATTACTTTCAAATGCAAATAAATCTTTCTCAGAACAAGCATAAATCCTCCCATCTTCACCAACCAGAGGTTTCGAAAGCCTGTGTCCAGAACTTCTAGATGGCTCTTGGCCTGAAACAAAAATTATTATCTTAGAATTTCCAAAAGAAAAGATACAAAAAAGAAAAAAGAAAAAAAAAAGAGACAGAAGGGAAATATAAAGAAACCACCAAAACTCAACCAAGTATTGTATACTCATAAAACTTGAAAAACTTGGGCAGAAAATTAAAACCCATTATTCTTTTCAAGAAAAATCAAATGGGTTCCTTATAAGAATTGGAAATTAGAACCCGTTATGCTTCTCCAGTAAGATCAAATGAGTTCCTTCTAAAAATGTGTAGACTTTTTTTTTTTGGCTAAACAAAATGTGTAGACTTAGTTCGAGAGAGACAGAGAGAGAGATCTGAAAATAAGCGCGGATTACCAGTGTATCTCTGGGATTCCATGGACGGGGATGTGGGAAAGAGCAAGAATAGGATGAGGAGTGGGATTATCGGCATTGCAAAGATTACAAGAGAGGTTTCAGGGTTTGCGTGGTTAGTTCGGTTTGAAATTATATTATAACGGCTCTCAACCGCTCAGTATGTGACCAGGGCCGGCCCTTCCCTTAGGCGAGTTAGGCGATTGCCTAAGGCCCAGGGAGGACCCAAAATTTTAAAAAATAAGGGGTAGTAGGGGCCAAAAAAAAAATTAGTATCAGATGAACCAAAAATCCGGTTAAACATTGTTATCCTCTAGACAAACCAAAAATCATCCTACAAATCCGGTCTAAGAGATTGACCACAAAACAATCACTAATCAAAACAAATAAAACAATTTAAACTCTAAAAATTTTACCTTTCTCTCTGCTCTCCGCCTCTCTCTGTCTCTCATTCTCTCAGATTCTCTCCACTCCTCCACTGTTCACTTCTCATCTGCTCAAGCAACTGAAGCAAGGCAGCAGCAAGCCTGGACCGCCTCTCTCAACTGCTCAAGCTCTCGGTTTCTCCGCCAGTCTGCCTCTCAGGCCCTCTCTCATTCTTTCTCTGAATCTGCTCTCCGCCTCCCTCAACACTCAACTGCTCAGTGCTCACCAGCCGTTCACTTCAGGTATAAATATTTGGGGTTTGGGCACTTTGACTTCACTTGTAATAAGATTGAGAATCTGAGATTGGCCCCTGGTTTTGGGCCTTCAAGTTTTTTTTTTTTTTTTTTTTTTTTTTTTTTTTTTTTAAGCCTGGTTTTGTAAAGATATTAAGATTCAGCCGTTTTTGTAATAAGATTCAGCCTCTTTTTTTTTTTTTTTTGGGTTATAGATAGGATTTGTTGAGTCTTTTGGGTTAATATTGTAAAATTCAAAGTTAATTTGCTTTATACGAACTGTTCAAAGATAATTGGGAAATTAAGGAGAGAGACTGAATTTCGGCAATGGCATTGCCGAAATTCAGCCAAAAAGCAGGAGAGAGAATAAGGAAAGGAGGAGAGAGAAAATCTTTGAATTTCGGCAATGGCATTGCCGAAATTCCACTGCACAGTCTTGCTGCCTGTGTGTTCGAGTGTGCCCGAGTGTGGAGTGCTCTTAAAATAAAAAAAAGGCAATGGCGGCAATGTCATTGTCGAAATAGGGGAATAATTTTTTTTTTTTTAGCAATTGTGATAATGGCATTGCCGAAAATGGGAAAAAAAAAGTAGTTTCGAAATCTCTAGAAGAGTAAAAAACAGGTTTTATGTCCACAATATTTTTACAATAAATCACATATAATCAGTTATTATTAGTTAAAAAAATTTGTGACAACTAATTGTGGCAATGGCATTGTTGAAATAGGAAAAAAAAAATTGTGGCAATATCATTGCCGAAATAGTGAGAAAAATAAAAGTGACAAACTACTTGAGACAATTGCATTGTCAAAATAGGGAGAAAAAAAATTGAAAATGCCATTGCCGAAATAAATGTTTTCCCCTATTTCAAATGAAAAAAAAAAAAAAAAAAAGGGCAATGGGATTGCCGAAATAGGGGGGAAATTTTTTTTCGGCAATACCGTTACCGTTGCCGTAAATGTGAGAAAAAAAAAAAAAAAAAAAAAAACCGGCAACAGGATTTCCGTAATAAATATAATAAATATATTTCGGCAGGTATTGCCGTAATTACATATAATTGCATTGCAGGTATTGCCCTTTTTTTTTTCTTTTTTTTTTCTTTTTTTTTTTTTTTTTACGGCAATGGTATTTCCAATTTTTTTTCCCTATTTCGGTAATGCAATTGTCTCAAGTAGTTTGTCACTTTTATTTTTCTCACTATTTCGGCAATGATATTGCCACAATTTTTTTTTTCCTATTTCGGCAATGCCATTACCACAATTAGTTGTCACAAATTTTTTTAACTAATAATAACTAATTATATGTGATTTATTGTAAAAATATTGTGGACATGAAACCTGTTTTTTACTCTTCTAGAGATTTCGAAACCACTTTTTTTTTCCCATTTTCGGCAATGCTATTATCACAATTGCTAAAAAAAAAAAAAAAAATTATTCCCCTATTTCGACAATGACATTGCCGCCATTGCCTTTTTTTAATTTTAAGAGCACTCCACACTCGGACACACTCGGGCACACTCGGACACACAGGCAGCAAGACTGGGCAGTGGAATTTCGGCAATGCCATTGTCGAAATTCGAAGATTTTCTCTCTCCTCCTTTCCTTATTCTCTCTCCTGCTTTTTGGCTGAATTTCGGCAATGCCATTGCTGAAATTCAGTCTCTCTCCTCAATTTCCCAATTATCTTTGAACAGTTCATATAACGCAAATTAACTTTGAATTTTACAATATTAACCCAAAAGACTCGGATTTGTTTTGTGTTTTTTTGTGGGTGGGTCTTATAAATTAATAAGCCTTGTGTTACAGTTGTGCTTAAATTTTTGTTATGCTTGTACTTATTTTTTTTTTTAATTTTAATCTTGTGTTTATATATATATATATATATGTATATATTTTAGTTAGTGGTAATATATTGAATAAGTCTTTATTTATGCAGGTTGAGATTGCTAAAATCTTGTTATTGTTAGTTGAAACTACAACAATACTTTTTATATAAATCAGGTTCTATTTCTCATTTTCTCTACACTTAAAAGTTATTTTTTATTTTAGTCTTTATAAATATATTGTTTGATTAGAAATGTCTACTATAAAATATGCATCTAGATATGAAAAACTTAAAAAAAGAAAAAAAGAAGAAAAATTAATTGAGTCTCAAAAAGGATCAATGGATAAATTTGTTATTAGTAATAAACAAAATATAACAATAAATTTAGATGAAAATATCACAAATGAGTAAGAAATAATGAGTCTCAAATACAAGCATTGCTTATAGGATTTTACTAACAATACCTGTTACAGTAGCTTCTGCAGAAAGAAGTTTTTCAAAATTAAAATTAATAAAATCATATCTAAGATCGACAATATCCCAAGAAAGATTAAGTGGATTAGCTATATTATTAATTGAAAAGGAGATGATAGAAGAACTTAAATACAAAAATTTAATTAGTCAATTTGCATTTCAAAAGATAAGAAAAATAGATTTTAAATAAAATATATTATAATATAAAAATATTAAATAAATATTAATTTAATTAATATATAAGTATAAAAAATGTCTAATTTTTAGTTCTCGCCTTAGGCCTCAAAATGTCTAGGGCCGACCCTGTTCCCCTCAAAAAAGAAAAAGAAAAAGAAAGCATAATTTAATTGTCTTTTGAAGTTTAGAATAGTCTGGTTTAAAATTACTATAATTATTGATATAAGTGAAAAAGGAAATGTAAGGAGGCTAAAAATTGACCTTGATATGGGTCCATAGACGTATGACCTTGACCAATTACATGCATGAGACAGAGAGTTTAAGTTACACTTTCTCACTTGCTAGACACTTTCTCACTTGCTGTGAACCCCATGTCCACTCCACAGTCCATATGTAAGATATATAGTTTAGTTTTCCCCACAAATTATCTCTTGGAAAAATTATCATTGTCATGAATAACTCTGTATTTTGTATGCCCATGGAAAATTCTGAAAATAAAGAAGCTATAGCTACAATACGACACAACAAATAACAATTTTTTTTTACTTTGCTTAAGTGGTAGGTTTTGATTGGTGAAACACAGTTTCTTTTGTGATTTTCGGTCAGCTCTATATAGCGAGTGAGTGAGTGACTTTTCGTTTTGTGCAGGTAAACTGAAATCCTTGGGATCAAGTTCTGTTAACCCAGCAAATGTGGAACTAATTCCAAAGCCCGTTTCGCTCATCCTCCGGCAAATGTGGGGATATAATTAATCATATTTTTCAATAATATTATAATAATATTACGAATAGTTTTCTAATGTTTTATTTCACCAGAACTCAACTATAATTCTATTATCTCTGTATTAATTTTGTCCATTAGGACCATTACTATTTTACAAAGCTGATTTTTGTCTTAAATTTAGAATTTTAGATAGTTTAAGTATTGATGTAATATTGTGATTTGACAGAAACGAAGAAAATGGATTTTCGGATAGTTATGAAACGAAATAATACTACTCACTAGTCACTCAAGTTATGAATAAAAAGTATAAACAGAATAATACTACTCACTCAAGTTGTTCATATAAATACCTACGGAATTGGAATTCTTATTTGTACAAATGGTACTTTGAACTTAAAACGAGCATGATGAAATTAATGATACTTCTATTCTTTATTTTTTGAGTTGTTCAGCCGGTAAAACATGCATGCGGGTTTTTTATATATTGAAAGTCCATTTACAATTTTCATTTTCAGATTTTTCTATGAATAAATTATATGGCGTGTTTATCATTTGTCCATATATCCCATAATTGTGGACAATATAATTCCTATACCTTGTACGTTATAAGATTCACTGGAAGAGATTATATTTAGGATTTGCATGGAAGTCCCTCAAATAATTAAGCTAAATAGCCAATGGATCAAGTTTTTTCAGTTATTTTATTTTGCACATGTTATAACAAACTACATAGTTCTCCGGGGTTCCTTTCCACAAAAAAGAGAGAAAAAAAGGTAAAGAAAAAAGAAAAGACGGTAGCATATTGAGTGCAAATTACAATACTGCGAATTAGGGGCATCACAAACCCCAACCCATATATCACACAAGGACTACTTATTTAGAGTCACCAATCATCCTGAGAATAATTAAACAACCTATATATATAGTGCTTATAGCTGAACCATGATGCTTATTATCTCAAAGGGGTTTAAGGATGGCAATCTCCACGACTGTAGATGGTACAAGAAGATTCTGGTGGCCGAATCTTGGGGAGACACGGAATATATGGTGATCCACGACTGCATGGAGTTGCGCTTCTGGTAGGATCAGTTACTGCTCTATATTCAGCTGAGATATTGGATATGAAGTAATAAGAATATAACCAAATTGATGAACCTAAAAAGGAAACCATGGGCCAAAACCATGCAAATTGGGAACAAGAGAGTCTGATATATTGCAAAACTGAAAGTTAATAGTGTATGTAGCTAATAACTAGCTAATATTTGTGATTTCAGTTAACTCAACTGGTAAAGTCTCTTATGATCTAATAACTAGCTAGTATTTGGGTAGAATTTATCAGATACACAGTAATAGTGTATGCTTTAGGAGGTAATATATGCATTCAAAATCATGAAAGTCATTGCAATATGTAAAAAAAAAAAAAAAAAAATCTATAAAAATATCCATAGAAAACTTACTTAAAATAAGCTATTTAAAACTATTATTCAACGTATGTAATGAGCAACTGGCATGTAAACTCCTACTATATAAACTATATCAAATATTCAGTTCGATAAGCATGCATGCTGCAAAATAAATTAAAACACAACTGTCGACTTGAAAATAGTGCTCACACCGGATAATTCTCGTGCTGCATTTGAAGCAGGAATGAAAAATGTGGAAGCCAAGAGAAAGCAGACAATTAGAATGGCTTTCATTTCGACAATAGATACTTGATAATGCTAACCTACCCTCATCTTATTTATAGACCACAAAATAGGGTATAATTGAAATGTGTTACATTCGTGAGTGGCTTACACAGTCATACTGTCCAATTACAAAAGTTTGAGTAAAACGTTAAAATTCCAATACTTCTTTATGCTCTTAGCTTTCCTTGACCTTAAAAATTAGTATGTATATTTTGGTGGTTCCTCCACTACGAGACTATTTCAACGCAACTTTCTTTCAATTAACCTTGTAGAAAATGGTGAAGGTGATAGCTATAATCAATCCATCATGACTCATTTATTCATCACATTTTTATTTTAATATAATCATTCCACGATGAGTTAAATGCATACTTTGTGTAATACCCAGAAAAAAAAATAAAATAAAATAAAAGGAGGGGTATTTAAGTAAATTTGTTTATGGGGTCAACTTTTATAATTAATACTACTAAGGGGGTTTTTAGAAAATAAGGTTGAAACCATAGTTATATATAATCTAATTTTAAGTCACCGTATAATGACAGATGTTTTGAGAGAGGAGATTACCCAAAATACTGAAGTAAAGAAGGTTTGACTGCACAATTGAGGTAAGAGCCTAAAAATCTCTTTTTTGTCAAATCTAAGTTTTATTTAGAATTAGAGTTTTTTTTTTTTTTTTTTTTATTATTTATTTATTTTTTTTTATATGGGTATTTTGACTAGTAGAGAAACTATTTAAATATTCAAAAGTTTTAAGGATGCAAACGAAGAAAACCTTAGATTTTTTTTTTTTTTTTTTTTTTTGTAAACTGGACGGCATACCTGCAGATTTTTCTAGGTTTAGTGATAAGCGCATATTGAAGCTGTAGATTTAAGTGGGTGAGGGGTCAGGTTTTGCATAGTGTTTGTGTCAGGAAACTGTATCGAATTGATGGATTTGGAGAAAGACAAAAAAGTCTAATGAGTAGAGGTTTAGGTTTGAGGTCTGACAAGTTAGAAAAAAAAAGAAAAAGAAAAAAGAGGTGTACGTAACAGTGAGTTTTGTTGAAGATGGGTCTGCTAAAAAAATTAAAAAAAGTTGTAATGTAAGTGCAGTACTTGAAGGATGGCCCACATCCTTGTCTTTCCTAGTGTGATATAGCACTAGGAGATATAGCCTTATCTTTCAAGGCATTTGAAGGCATTAATAGTGGCAGAATAAATAAATATATAGAAAATATTATGATAAGTGGAATTTTGGTGTGAGATAAGCAGACAATTATGAGATATTTTTAATAGTCTTTCTTCTGGTCGGGTACCATTATAAGTCTTTCTTGAATTATTTGATTATTGAGTAATTGGTGCTTATAAATTGTTAGGTGAGATCTAAGAATTTTAGAGAAAGTGTTAGGGAGAAGTTCTTTGTGGTGAGCTAGCTGAGGTAAGTAACCTTATCCTAATTGGGTTTTATTTTGCTTATATTAATGTATTTTTAACTACTGAAAATTGTTCATAATTGTTAGAATTTTTATTTTAGTACTACTAATTTCAAGTAAAGGATTATTACAAATATATTTTAATACTGAGTATATGATTTTTATATACATGCTTGAATAAGATATATTTTGTTAGAAACTATGATTTTTTATATATGATTATGGACAATCTGACTATGAATTGAACCAATGGGGGTTATTCATTGGTACTCTGATACCCAAACCAATGGGAGTTATTCACTGGTACTCTGATGCCCAATCACGAGAATATAGCGTGACCATAGTCATAAGATTGTTAAGAATATGAATTACATTTGAATATTTGAACTATTTTGAGTCCTTAAAACTACATATGTGATTTTGGCAATGTTTGAGTAGTTGAACTATTTTGAGTCACTAAAACTGCTTCTGTGTTTTGGAACCTATTGTAAGTTATAGCTTTTGATATATGGAAAATCGACTATTTTCTAAACCATCTATGATATATTTGTAAGATTAAAGTATGTGATCTATGTGTAATTTATTATTTTAAGACTATGAATCTTCTTCAGTTATTTTGAAAACACATAGTATGTTATAACTTTTGAAGACTCATATTACATCTTATTACTTTACAGATCTATTGCTTGATAGAACTTATTAGGATTTTGGTTATTTATTGAATTGTCAACTCACCCCTCTTTCTCCTTTTAGATTTTGATTAGGAAGAGTAGCATATGTTTGGGCTTCCGCTGGGATGTGTGCATGAGTGAAGTTTAGGAAATCAATGGAATAAGATTTAAACTTTTATGTTTAAGATTACCATTTGTGTAGACTTTTAGATTTAAAGGATTTAGTTTATTTTTTTTATTTTGATGTTGGAAGATTATTATTGGAGATCTTTTGAGAATTGCATTATTGAGGATATTTTTAAAATTTATTGAAGAAATTTTCTTTGAGGATAATTATTTAATTGTTAAGAGGGCCTTACACATTTGTAGGGTGTAAACTTTATAAGTGTGTGGCTGCTGTCACGTGCCTAGCTCTTACTTGGGTTCGGGGCGTGACAATATTTACTTGTGATACCCCAATTTGATTGATTGTATGATGTGTGTGGGTGTGTAATGAGTCCCACATCGGGTATTTACTGGGTAGATCTGAGTTTTATTAACAATTACAAGGAACCTCAATTGTGACTAGTCCTTTTGAGGTATAGCACAGATGTGGCTAGTGCTTTTCCTTGGATCGTTACATATAGTATTAGAGCCGACCCAGTAACCCCATGTGGGCTTAGAGACACTACCCCACAAAGTGGGCCCTAACGAGGACGTTAGGGATTTATGTGGGGGAGATTGTGATGCTCCAATTTGATTGATTGTGTGATTTGTGTGGGTGTATAATGAGTCCCACATCGGGTATTTACTGGGTAGATATGAGCTTTATTAACAACTATAAGGAACCTCAATTGTGACTAGTTCTTTTGAGGTATAGTGTAGATGTGGCTAGCGCTTTTCCTTGAGTCGTTACACTTTGTCACCTTCATTTATTCATTACATCTCAGATATTTTTCTTCTTTTACCAGAGAAAATTTGTCACACTCCCACAAGTGGCACATAAAAATGGATTAAGATTTTCTCCAAACCGTGTTGAAGAAATCTAACTTAGCTATTACTATTGTTAGAGATATATTGTAAAGATAGTGGAAGCATAAGAAAGAGAAAGAGAGGAGATAAAAATTACGTGGTTCGGTCTGACAACCTATGTCCACGGTGCAAAGTCTTTGTGGTAACATTTTTATAATATGAGGAAGTGTAATTACAATAACTCTAATAAGGTTTATATACCACACGAGGGTGTGGCTTGATGGTAAGAGTCCTTGTTTTAGCATCCAGAGAGCAGTTTGAGTAATAGCTCCAACAAGGCCCATACGATACACGTGGTATTACCCATTGCCATCATGTGGTGTGGGGTCGATGAGCCCACATTGGAGATCCTTCTTTTTTTTTATTCAGCAAAAAAAAAAAAAAAAAGGTTTATATAGTAGCAGTAGAGTTGAAGGTAGGACTGTACGAGCTTTACACTAAATTGGACTACCACTTAGGCCATCACACAACAACCATTATAATATTAACTCTAACACCCCACTCAAACACAAGGTTGAAGCTTTGGTGGTTTATGATACTACTCACGTGTGTTAAATCACATGACTCATTAAATCATTTAAACAAGTTATATGATTGTCAAATAGTTCATATAACTAAAATTATATGTAAATACCATCATTTGAGCTATCATCTAGTAGGTTGGATGAAATTTCTCCAAACTAGTTTGGAAGGAAAACTCTGTTCCGTAAAGCTAATATATTGACTACTTCTTTATTAGTATAAGATTAACACATAGGTTTACATAATTACATTTGATCTCTTATTAAAAATAATTTTGTGATTTGCAACTCCCTATGTTTAAAGTGCTTGAAGGTCTTGGACGGAAAGGGTTCGAGTTGTAAAGTTAGCAGCATATTATAACTATCTAAAAAAATCAAAAAAATAATTGTGATCTTTTATAATTAAGGGTTGAATTTGAGAATCGTGAGACACAAAATTTCTATTTAGAGAGGGCATTTTTATATTTAAATTAATATATATATTTAAAATCCATTTTTTTACTTGTTGAGACTTGAGGTACAAAACTGCTAATTAAGTTTTTATATTAGATTTTGTTAATATTTACTTTTCAATAGATAGTATGTTTAATCAACTTAACGTTATTGTGACAAAATTGATTTAACAGAAAAAAAAAAGAAAAAGAAAGTTATTGGCTAAATTGATGCATAGTTAAGGAAAACTAAAATATAATTCTAATTTTGATTTTAATGTTGAAAGAGGAAGATTATTTGGTTAAAATTGGTGAAAATCGGTCAAGATCTGGAAAAAACCGAAAACCAATTCCTTTTTTGGTTCTCTAACTGTTCCGGTTTTTAAACCTATAGAAAAATCAATCATTAATAATGATTGGATACACTTAATTTTTTTTCAAATAATTTAAGAGCGCTGGTTTAGAATATTTAAGGTGTTTCTAGCCACGGAAAAAGATTTGGAGTTCAATTATTGTCTATATAAAAAACCGATTGGTGTCTTATTCTAATAATTTTTTTATCATTAGAAGCGGATGTTATACATTGAGACTCAAAAAAAAAAAAAAAAAGTGTTTCTAGCAATGGAGCCAGCATTATATATATGCTTCATCTACCACAACGGCAGTGATTTCCTTCAATTGCTTTAATGTTCTTTCTCAATCTTAATAAAATATTTTCTGGCTTTTTGATGACCTTTCCGGAGTTTATTTGTGTTTTCCATCCTTAATTAACTAGCTTTTTTGGTCATTCATGGTAGTTTTCCGACCATACTTGGTATTTTTCAGACCAATATTCCCTGTTGCTTCGCAGTAAGTTTTAAGTTGTTTCCAGCATTATTTTCCAATTTTGATGTTTTCCAATGATAGATTCGAAGGTGTTTTCCAATGATACATTGTTGTGTCTGTTTTTCTCTCTAACCCATTGTTGGTGTTTTACGGTCTCTGGCCGTCATTCTCACCAGGCCTTCCCGTTGATCGTGGCCTCTATGAGCTTAATTACATGGAGCCTTTAAATCCTAATGCACAAGATTCCGTCTTATTCATCACTGTTCACACCCAGTCTCACAATCTGATTTTCTCTTGAGAGTCCCACTAGATAGTTTCTTTCTTAACATGCAAGTATTAGAGGTTGTACTTTTCACAACATATTTTCCACGTTTTTTTTGGAATTTATTATTTTTATTGAATCAGACATAGTTGATTTGTTGGTCTTGTTAGTCATGGATTAGTTTGTTTACTTGGATTTTCTTTTCTTGTGCTAATTCTTGTATATTTTCTTTTCGTGCTCTCTATTTTCTAATACGTACTGGTTCTTTATATCAAAAATTCATTTACAATTTAGGTTAATCTAAAAAGTTAATCAAGTATTTTTTAATATATATACTTTACAATGGGTTTATTGTAACAAATATGACTTTTATACCGTAAATGTAGACTGTTAGGTTAAATTACGTAAAACTTTTTTTGTGCTCTTCTTTTATTCTTCCATTCATTATTCAATCATCACATATAATCACACTACACACTACTTTAATAGTCTTGAACTTAATTTTGTACATTAAAACCCAGTAAGATTTATATTGTTATGGATTTGTCAACTCTATACCTAATTAACAATGTTTTTACTTTTTATCATTTGTCCTTTTCCCCCCTTGCACCCATGACTGGGCCTCAAAAAAATTCCTTTACCTCTTTTTTTGGTCGAACAGTGGAAGAGATTATAATTATAATTTGCATGGAAGTGCCACAAATACTCAATGGACTGACTTTAGTCAGCTCTTTTATTTTGCAAACCTTATACTGCAAACTACATGGTTCTCAGGGTTCATTGTAACAAAAGGGGCAAAAAAGAAGAAAGAAAAAGGCCGTAGCCTATTGAGTGCAAATTATTACAACGCTGCGAATTAGAGGCATCACAAAGCCCAAACCATATATAATACATCAAACAAAAAGATGACTTATTTATAGCCATTATCTAAAACTCAAAAGGGCTTTAAGGTGATGAGCAACCTTCGCGACCGTAGATGAAACAAGGTTTTGGTGGCTTTGGAATACATGAAGTATATGGCTTTCCACGACCACACCCAGGGTAGGACTTGCTAGGTGGAGATGGCGTAGTTGCAGTTTGAGATGGTGAAGTCACAGGTGGAGATAGCGGCGTTAAAGGAGGAGATAGTGGCTTCCTGGGGCCGGCCGGTAGACATTTACGATATGGCTTTCCACGACCACACGTAACTACTGGCTTATCAGGATCCTCATAAGTTAATCCTACTGCAGATTGATCTGAGATATGATATGAAGTAATTATCAGAATATAACTTAAAATCTGAAAAGGAAAACATGGCCTAGAACCATGCGATGCGATTTGGGAATAAGAGTTCCATATTTTGTAAAACCGACAAAAGTAAAAAATTATAGTACGTGGCTAGTATTTGGTAATAATTTATCAGAAACGCACCAAATAATTTTAACATAATTGACCAACTGCCATGTAAACTCTTACTCATGATCTGTTTTTTATAAACAATATCATAAGTTCAGTTTAATAAGTATGCTACAAAATAGATTAAAACACAACTATCTACTAGAAACTATAGTGTTCTCACCTGCTAAATCTCTAGCTGCATTTGAAGAAGGAATGAAAAATGTGGAAAGCAAGAGAAAACAGATCACTAGAATGGCTTTCATTTCGAGATTTGATACTTGATATGCTAAGTTTCTCTATCCTAACCATATTTATAGACCATCCAAGTAGGAGCATGTCTAATGGAATTATAAATTGAGAAGAACAAGTCAAAGTGTGAAGGAGGGTTTAGTTGAAAAGTATTGTTTAAGGGAGTATACATAAAACTTGAAAAAAAAAAAAGTGGAACAAGATTTTTAGAAAGCAAAGTTGACTAGATGTAGACTTAAAATTAATGAGGGATCTTCCACTCTTCCCTCCTTTTTTCTTTCGTCAAATAGACATATATTTTTCAAAACTGAATTTAATTGTGGAACTAGTATTTTTTTAAAAAAATATTTGCAATGAAGTGAATATCGGTATCTTCATTCAAATTTAAGTGTTTCTTTTTCTTTAATTTTTTCTTTTAAAGACATTCCCAAATATAAGTCGAAAACTGATTTTTTTTAATCTTTAATATTTTACATCTTTTTTTTTATTATAAAAAAATAAAATTCTTATGAAAAAGTCCTCAATTTTTTAATATAAAATAAAAGGACATTTTACGTACAACATTTTTCTAGATAAAATTATTTTTAATGTACATACAGTCAATGCATGTAAATTGTCGCAGTGATGGTCACACATTTTTTTTTTCTTATATTTTATATCCATATTGATATTTTTCCAATCGACATTTATAAACAAAAAATATTTACAGTGTTATAAATTATAGAACATGGGATCTCTCTCTCTCTCTCTCTCTCTCTCTCTCTCTCTCCTCCCTCCCTTCTTATTGAGACTAAACCAAGATTGGTCCATAATTTTGGGGCTTTATAGCTTCTTTCTCTCAACACAGAAGATTAAGGTGGAGGGAAAAAATTGATTCACTATTTGAGAAGGGGAATAGAAAGAGTGTACCGAAGATCATTTTTTTCTTTTTGGTGAAACCAACCTAGAATTTTTAGTTTCCCACAATTTTGAGGGACTTTTTCTACTTGGGTCCCTTAGGCAATTGTCTAAGTTGCTTACCCATAGAGTTAGACCCGATTTCCTTTGTTGTAACACCTTAATTATTTTCGAAATTAAAATTTAAATCAAATGAGTAAACCTTGAGTGAGTCTTTTCAAAGTCAATTGTGCTCACCCTTGTGCAAATGTAGGGATATAGTTAATGGATTGTCGTAATCTAATTTTTACCATGTTCACCTTTGAGGGTTTTCACGTTGGTGACCCGTGAGATGTAATGTAAAGTGTGTGACACATGTCCTACAATGGGTGATGTGTATGTGTATGTGTAAGTAAGTCTTTTATCTATCTTTCCATTTTTTAGGAGTCGTTACCTACTTCTAATTAACCTATTAGCTAAGGGCTTTTCTTAATGGGTCCTAAACTGAAAAGGTAGGCAAATGTGTCGAACCAGAAGATGTGGACTCAAACGCTCAGTTAATGGTGGGGAATATGTTATAAACCTCACAACGTTTATCCTAAAGGATAGTACCTTGTCTAGAATTTAGTCTTAAAGATAATTATTTAAAATAATAACTAAAGAATTTGGCATTTGGTTTGATTTTTTTTTTTTTTTTGCATGTGTGATCATGTATAAGTTAAACAAGTGCATGTCATGTGAAAGTTTGAATGCATGGCATCTAAGTCTACTCTAGAATGACATGTGAATGTGTGAGTATACAAAAATCCATGATAAGATGACATGAGAACGTGTGACATTTGAACATATCCTAGGATGACATATGAATGCATAAGTGTAGACGCTACATTTTATACCCCTTACGACTCGGGCCCCTGTTACCCAATGATGTCGAAATTCTAAAGCCCAAAGTTGGTTTAGGGCCCAATCAGATTGAAATTGACTTGAGGAAAATGTTTTAGGAAAAATATTACTTTTTTAATGAATAAAATAAGCTATTTTTGGAAAATAAAGACTAAGGAAACCTTAGGGCATGCGTACACATACACACGTATGCGCACACATGCTCAAGCTCTACGTACGCATGCTTTATGCATGCGTACGTATGTTAGGGTTCTAGAAACTATGAAAGACAAGTTTTTATGCATTAAAGATGGATTTTAGAACGAGTCCCACATCGTTTGAGAGCCGTTCCAAACCCTTAGTTTATCATTATATAAAGGCATACATAGTAGCTTTTCAAAACATATAGAAAATCCTAAGGGTAAACACAAAATTCACTAGAAATAGTGAATTAAAGAGGGAGTTTTTCACAAAATATCCTCAAGTCAATATTTTTTTGATTGAGACATTTTCTGGCCTTGATCTTGGAATTTTAAGATTACTAATAACTTTTTTATTTGATTGTGAGTAAATTTGACTGAGAAAAATGGTCCAAATCAAGCCAAGAAGCTTTGTGTTTTGAGGTATAAAGCTTTTTCTCTTTTCTCCTTTTGTCTTTGTTTTGATTCCTGATTTCTTTGTTTTTCTTGTTTAGTTTATATTATAACATGTCTGTTTAAGTTTAGGTTTTCTATGTTTTATGTTTTAAGGCATATTAGGTTGTTAGATTTATAGTTTTACTTCTGCCTTGTTCTGCATTTTTGTGTTTCTGGGTTAAGGTTTAGGGTGAGTGTGTGTACATGCCTTCTGCATGTGCACGCATACTTGTTGTACGCGTACGCATACAACTGAGCTGCGCACGCATGCTCTATGTATGCACATGCATACTCATGCCCAAAAACCCTAATCCGACCCTTTTTAATTCTGTTTCTTTATTTCTCTTATATAATATGCCTCTTCCTTGTTACTCTTTATGCTTGTAAGTCTCCGTTTCTCTGTTTGTTTGTTTGATTGTTCTTCACATCATCACATGCTAGATTGGGGTTCCTTTAATGTGTTTTTCTTTGTTTTGCCATGAACACGCATTCATATGACTATGCATTGATGCATAGGTGCTGTGGTGGAGTAAGGTAAGTCATGCATTCACATTAACATGCATCAGGTTGTGGATATGATAGATATGATGTGTATTAGATGTGCAATCTAGGTTTTCTATGAATATGTGAACATGTTGTTTTGATCTTGCCATGCCTATGTTTTTGCCTTGATTTGATATATACATATTTCTGCCTTGGATGTAATGGATGCTATGTTGATAGATGTATGCTAAGATGTGATATGAGATGCATGATAGATGTATGTTAGGGTTTGGGATGAAATGTCATGTTTGTTTCCTAGATGTATGTTAGCGTGTGTGTGAGTCTAGAATGACAATATTGAATATGCCTTTAACAAGATTAAGACGTAAGACACAATGAGTGGAAGCCGACCCACGACTTGGGTGGTTTTGGGTGCCTAACACCTTCCTAAGCTGTACCTAAACTCCAAACCCATACTCTAGTAGTAAGATCAGTCCTTTCACGAAAGACGTTTTATATATGGTTCCTAGACCTAATCTAGGTGGCGATTCCATTTCTTTTCTTTGCCTCGGTCCACTCGGCCAATGCATACTCCCCTCTTGGTGCGTTCACAATAAGCATATAGAAATCTATTCTTAGATGATGTGTGCATGAATGAGCGATTTATTTTTAGAAATAAAAGGCATAAACACTTAAAAAGGTGAAAAAGTCAAAGTGGCTTACCTCACTTTCTTAAATAAGCTAACAATTCAAATTAAATCCTCATATTTATTTCTTATGGAAAGAAAAGCACCAAAATAAATTGTTAGTTTGGGGGGGGGGGGGGAGGAGGTGTTTGGCTTTTGGGGGCCATGGGCTTAATTGATTTAAGCCAATGGCCTAGCATCATGTTTGAAAAATATTCATTTTTGAAAACCTCATAAGTTTTTATTGAAAAATCCCTAAAAGGGTTTTTGTGAAAATCTCATGAATTTTTAAGAGAAAAGATGACCCTTAAAAGAGTTTTGTGAAAATCTCATGAGTTTTTATTCAAAAAGTCCCTAGAAGGGTTTTGATAAAAATCTCATGAGTTTAGATTTGGGAAAATTCCCTAGAAGAGTTTAACAAACGTCTCGTAAGTTTGTGTTTTGGAAAAATTCCTAGAAGGGATTTAGGCATATAGCAAAAGTCTAATGAGTTTTTATTTTTTGAAAGTCTTGAAAATATTTTATTGGTGGAAGCCTTGAAACCTATATATTTATTTATTTTTGAAATAATTTGAATTTTGTTTTTCAACTTTTTTGTAAAAAGAAAAAAAAAAAAACTTTTTTCAAGCCATTTTTTATAAGGAACATGAATTTACGATATTAACCAAGGAAGTCAATTCCGTACCATACCGGTCGGTATGGCCAGTATATACCGTACCGGTCAGTGCACCGGTACAAGTACACCCCTTGTTTCGTACCGGGAAAAATACCAGCCTCGTACTGGCTGTACCAGTGAAATCCAGCTGTTTCGGTCGGTAAAGATGTTTCAAACCGGTACAAACAAGAAGAAAAAAGAAAAAGTGAGAAAGGGAGAGAAAGAGGTAGAGCAAGTGAAGGCCAAAGCTGTGAGAGAGAAATAATTTGTTGCTTTACTCTGTGTTTGAAAAACTAGGGAAGACATCCAGCCGCTTCTTCTTCTTATTTTTCTTCTTCTTCTTCAGTTTTGACCGAGATTGAACTCTCTTCTTGTGCTTTCTGTTTTAGCTGTGTGTGTGTGTGGCTCTTGTTTAATTGTTTTGTGTGTGTGGCTCTTGTTTAGTTGTTTTGTGTGAGTTTTGACACACCCACGTGAACTCTAATGAGTTCAAATTTCCAACATACTTTGACTTTTAGGTTGGCAGCCACTCACATTTGGTAAGCAATTTTATGTTTTTTTTTAATAATTAATATCATCTTTTTATCTTTTTATTATTATTACAATCTAGTATGTCAGTTTACATTATTGGGTTGATATTTGAGCAAAAATTAATCATATTAAAAATAAGCAATTAATTTAGAGAAATATGCTATTATAAATTTAAGGATTCTTATATAGATTTATAAATAATTCTAAATAAATAATCAAGTATGTATGTATATATATATATATATATATATATATATATATATATATATAAAATAATAGCGATAAACCCGAAACGGTACACCGGTATTGACCGGTACCCGAAATATATCGTACCACTGGCCAAACCGGTACAGCCTCCGGTGCGGTATTGACTTCCTTGATATTAACTATGAAGTTAATATGTAAATCGATGTGTTTGTCCCAAGAGGCATATATATATATATATATATATATATGTGGCATAATTACAAATGCATCATATGAGTCCAAACAAATCGTGGCAAATATGTCACGCATGCAACTATGCATCTTCAAATCCAAAAAAACATGTAATCACCTCATCAATTCCAAGAATATTAAGAATGGCCTAACCATCAAAGATGAATCTAATGTGACCATGCAAGAATGAAAATTTAAGCATGCAAAAATGGAAATTTTAAAGTAAAGGCGGAAAGTTTATGACAAAAATGGATGCTTTGATGAAAAAAGAAAAGAAAAAAAAGAAGTAAACTTGAGTGTAAAGGTGCAAACTTTATTTCAAAAATAGAAGTTTTGCCAGAAAGATGTGAGCTTTTAATGTTAAAGGTTGAAAATTTAATGCAAAAAAATAGAAGATTATGTTGGAGATGTTGGCTTTACGTGGAGATATGGAGAGTAAAACATATAGGAACATTACTTGACCTAAATTGCTTAGCCTTTTAGATTAAGTGGTGTCCTTATATATTATATTAATCTATTAATTGAAGTCTCCCCATTGTATTATCTCCCCAACAAATGGAATTAAAGCATATTGTTTTGTATCAAAGTCCCTTTTTTAGTTGGAGTAGGGACAGTATATTGCACACGGCAAAGTCCACACAAACGATTCTAGAAAAATACCCAACACGGTGCTAGATCATGGTGTGACGTGAGGTTCCCACAGACATGGAAGTGCGTGTTGGGTTCCCATGAATAAATGTGTGGGGTTGACACGTGATTTAGATGGATGACGTGTTGATCAAGAAAAAGCTTATAAGGCAGGGGGAAGCTGGGAAGCTAGTAGAACTTGATCATGGTCCAAATAGAGGTCTTGAAGCCTATAGAGAGGCAAAGAATCACATGTGAAAGGGAGATTGTTGAGTGTACACGTATGAGTGGAATTCCACGTATAATAAGAATGAAAAGATGAAGTGGTTAATGTAATGTAATTAGACCAAACTCATAAGCTTAAGTCGTTTGGGTCAAGTGGTGTCCCTAACTATATTTTATGTTTACTACTCAATTGAAAGCTCCCATGATATTATCTTCCCAACACTTAGATTGTTGGGATAAATCCTCATTTATGTTTCTGACTGAAACCCTTGACCACCAATCGAGCTTTGTACTTTACTAACTTTTCACCATCTTTCTTTAGCTTGAACACCCATTTGTTTCTTAATGCCTTCTTACCTTTTGGAAGTTCAACCAACTCATAAGTCTTATTCTTGTGCAAAGAATTCATCTCTTCTTGCATAGCCTTTATCTAGCTCTGCTTGTACTTATGAGACACTACTTCTTGAAAGCTTTCTGGCTCTTCCTCATCAATAAGAAAAATATACTCAGAAGACGGATATCTAGTCGATGGACGACACTCCCTAATAGATCTCCTCACTTGAGGTTCTTCCATCTCTAGTGGAACAGGCTGCTCCCTTTACTTAACATCTTCTATATCTTGAGCATCATCACCATTAACTCCTTACGCAGTTGGAGCGGGAATAGAGTATGTGTACTTAAAGCCTTTATGCAAATGGAGCAGGGTAGGTCTTTTTCATAGTTGGAGCGGGGATGGTATATTGCACCAAGCAAGCCTATAAAGCCCACACAAACGATCTTGGAAAAGGCCCAACAAATGAGTATTATTGCCAATAGTGCTAGACAATGATGAGGTGCAAGGTTCCTATGGAGGATAAAAGACGTGCGGTATTGACATGTGAAGACCCATGGATGATGCACTAGTGAAGGAAGAAGCCCATTAGGAAAGGGGGAGCGAGTAGGACCTGTTCATGACCCACAGAAAGGTCTTAAAGCCCACAGAGAGGCAGAGACTCACATGTTAGAGGGAGATTGTTGGGTTACATGTGTGAGTGAAGTCCCACATTGAATAATAATGAGAAGAATGAATAGTTAATATAACATAATTGAACACATACTCATTGGGCTTAGGCCTTTTGGGTTAAAGTGTGCCTCTATATATTATATTAATTATTCAAGGAAACTCCCCAAAGTGTTTATTTTCCCAACATAGACCACCTCTAATATATTCCTCTCTACAATAGACCAAATTCCAAGAATCAACTGAAATAGCTAGTGTGTAGTGTAAAGTTGTGATTTACAACTATGTTTTATATTAGCTTTATTCCATGAATAAAAGTGTTGTAATTGCTTTAATTTTGTTCATTTTATTTTGTGGGATTTTATTGTATTGGGTTTAGTATTAAGTTGGTGAAGAGTCAAGCATGTATTGGATGAACAAGTGGATTTTGCAAGTGTCTCGCGAGAAGCCTACCCGCGAAAGAACCATGTGAGAAGCACATGCTAGAAGCTGAAGGGTCGTGTCAGGCGGTTAGTTTCACAAGTGTCTCGTGAGAAGGGCCAACCCGCGAGATACCTGCGAAACTCTCTACTTAGAGGATTTTAAGTGTGACTTTCTTATCCTTCACCCATACTATATATACCCTCATTATCCACAAAAGTATGTGAGGCTATTTAGAGAGAAAAACCCTAAAAAGGTTTTCTACAACACAACACACCCATCTTTTAGAGAGAGAGCTACTCATCCTTAATGAGAAATCATTATAGTCTCTTCTCCTTCCCTCTCCTATTGTCATACCTTGAGATGAGATTTGTACCCAAATACAACCCACACCTATTCAGAGTGTAGAGAGTGTTTTGGAGCTTGGGAAGCTTTGAGGATTTGCCAAAAGAAGCTGGTAAGGCTTGGCGGATGCAATTGGGTGTATTGTGGCATCTGGAAAGCTAGAGAAGACATAACTCCGAGAAGTTTATTGGTAGCAGGAGCTTGGAGGGCTCAAGTACATTGGGTAGACTAGGCTTGGAGGGTCATTTGTTATTCGTGTACTCCAACTTTATTCTCTAGTGGATCGATTTCGACTTGGAGGGTCGCGGAGAGGTTTTTAGCCGAGTTCTTCGATTTTCTCTTCGATAACACATTCTCTTCTCTTACTCTTGTGCTTTACTTTTATTGTTTGTTGTTCATGTTTATACACTAGAGTAGTTATCGGTTCATTACACTTCATTTACTCTTATTCCACACTTAGATAAGTTAGAGTAAAAGCAATCTAGTCGTAATTTTTATTTGGGGGTCTAAATAAGCTCTTGTGTTTTCACACAAATTCGAACTTTCAATTAGTATCAGAGCAGGTACACTTGTTTTTATTTTAATACCTAAGTGTGATCCTTGACCTCCTTGTGTTTATTGCCATGGATAGTGCTTTGTATGCTTCTATGGATGTTGTTGATTGTAACATGCCATATGTTTGTGAAAATGCCTCTATGAGTGTTTTTCCTCATACTTGTGATAATATGTTATATGAATCTATGGGTGTTGTTAATATTCCAAATGTCAAACTCTTGAAGAAAAAGGCTAAGAAGTTTCATGAGAATTTGAGCGAGTTCATTTGTGAAAATGATGATTTGATTGCTAAGCTCAATGAATCCAACAAATTGGTTAAAAAGTATAAGAAACTTACTGAACATTCTCTTGAAAAACTAAAAGAGTTTGAATGTTTGAATATAGACTTGGATGCTAAACTTGTTTTGTCTAACAAACTTGTTGATGATCTTAAATGTGAAAATGATCTTTTAAGATGCATGCCAAGTATTTGATTGTTGAACCTATTGCTAAAAAGGATGAAAATATTTGTTGCATGAATGTTGTGATACCCGATTTTGTGCCTATTGTGTGTTCTACCTCAAAGGACAAATCGGTGTACATTCCTCCACACAAAAGAAATCAAAAGGTTGGAGAGAAAGACTCTCAAGCCAAAACCTCCGTTTAGATCTCAATCTAAGGTTTTTGGATGGATCTAAGTTTGTTCCAACTTGCCACTATTGTGGCGTGATTGGTCATATAAGACCTCAATGTCCTAAGTTGAAAAGAGAACAAAACCATGTAAGTAGATCCCTTCCCAAAAAACCTAGTGGACCTAAACACATTGTTTGTCACTATTGTGGTGTCTTTGGTCATCTTAGACCTCATTGCTCTAAGTTTCAAGCTCTTAAAAAAATTAAAAGAAAAGAAAAACTTGAACTTCTTGGAAATTGTGCTATAAAAGCAAAACCGGTTTTGGGGGAAAATGGTAAGTTGTTGAAGAAAGTTTTTAATGTTCTTACCTCCTTGTCAATGTGCATCTCCAATTCTCATTCTTCCAACCCTCGTCTCTCTTCTTTTGAGACACTCATTCCAAACAATTATTCTGTTTGGATGAGGAAGAGTTCCTATATTTGAGCTTATGCTCTTTTGGTCCTTGATCTAATTCTCATTCTTCCAACCCTCGTCTCTTTTCTCTTGAGACACTCATTCTAAACAATTGTTCTGTTTGGATGAGGAAGGGTTCCTATGGTTGAGCTTATGCTGTTTTGGTCTTTGATCTAATTCTTTCGATCTTTGTAGGACCCTTTATGCATTAGATGCTTCATTGTCATGTATTTGTGCATCATGCATCTCTTTGTGTGCATTGTTTTTGTTGTTTTTGCATTTGATCTTACTTTTATGCCTTTATTTTTGTGTGTAAAAATCCAAAAAACACATAAAAAGTGGAAAATGATAGGCCAAGAATGTATTGACTCCTTTGGTAACTTAATCAATTAATTTAGCTAAGTGAAATTAATTAGATTCAATCACATGCAATAAGCATGGTAGCACAAACAAATCACCAACTAAATTAAATGCAACTGAAAATAAATTTGACACAGGTGATTTGTTTACGAATGGGGAAAACCACTGAGACAAAACTTCACTGGGTGAATTTAAGGTTACCATTCCTGAGAATCCACTATTATCAAAACAAGCGGTTACAAGTAAAAGGAAGCTTAGTACCTAATACCTACCTATAGTTGATTACCCCAATATCCAATTGGACTTGTAATGTAGTGAAAATCTCTTCTTTCAATGCACGGCTCCTAGTACGTGACTAACCAATCGATGCACGAATCCAAGTACGTGACTAACACACCAACTTGAGAAAGATGTTGGTTGCAAAATTCTTCAGTTCATCCAAACGATGAAGATCAAGAAACTCCTTGGTTACAAAACCCTTGGCGCACAAACGCAACAGCTTATATAAGGAAGAAGATGAACTAGGGCAAATTGTCTCGGGTCTCAATTTGAGTGAATAATCACTTTGCATTAAGTTGCATCACCTTAGACGGCCCTTAAAATAATCCTTATATATATCTATGGTTGTGAGAAAAGAAACCCTACACAAATAACTTGGATATGCGTAAAAAACATATCTAGAAATTTGAATTTCGTAATTCTCAATAGATATAGCTTCTGTCGAGAGCTGTCAAGAATTAAACATTAAACCTCGATAGATTTATCTGTCGATCTATCTGTCAAGCTTTAATGAACTGCATTTCTTCACTTGTTTCTTGGACAAACTTGCATGGCTTCAATACTAGACTTGAACTCTTGTTCCTTAAAGTATTAAACTCATCCTAGATCTACTCAATTACAAATAAAGTGCTTTTTTTCAAAGGATTAGCTAATTTACAATGACATATGTTCTAACATGATCCACATATGTCCTAACCGAAAAGTTTGATCGTATATATTTGAGTACATATCACATGTGAGTTTAGCCTAATATCTCCGTACTAATGGTGTAGTGTATTTACGAGTTTAGCTTGTTATATGTGCACATTTTGTAAGTGTGAGTGACATTTAATAATCTAGGTTTTGATTGTTGTAAATAGATTTTCATACTTGTCATGAATGATTGGTCAATAGTCTTGTTTGATCTAAATGCATGAATAGACTTGTGCCTATATATCTCCTCACATTTTTTTTCTTTCAAAAAGCTCTACAAATGTCTATCTCCAAAAGGAGAAAAGAGCAGAAAAGGCCTTGCTTAGAAAACTAGTTTGACTAGGAAAAGGTGGAGCAAATATGCATTAAAATGTATGGTGCCACAGCCAAAGGCTCAATTGTCAAAGTTCTATTAAAATGTTTATGGTATCGCTTCTCAAAAATTTGAGTTGTATTTGATCAAAAGTGTAAAAAAAAAAAAAAAAAAAGGAAGCCAAATGAAAAACTTTCAATCAATTGTGATCACATTGGTGATGGGTCATATATGTTCATTTCTACAAGTGAGATAGGTTACTTGACTTCGTACTAGTTATGTATAATTTGATTGAATTGATCATTGAAACTTCATATTATATTATAGACTAGTTCATACTTGATCCACACATACAACACACAAGTTTAATGTTCTATGAATGCCTATTTCATTTGTGTGTTTGTACATGTTCAAATGTGATGTGTGTGTGCTCAACCATATATGGATCAAATCAAAAAGATTTTTGTTCTTTTTACTTGCTTTTGGAAGTGATTTGTATCACCTATATTTTTCAAAGTTTTTCAAGTTGATTTTGTGTAAAAATCATGTTTTTTTTAGTGTTTTTGTGACTTATTTCTTGAGTAAGCTCAGTCGCGAGTTTAAATAGTCCAATTCTCAAGTTTTTCAACTTTGGACAAAGAGTTTCGCGAGTGTTTTGCGAGAAGGGCTTACTAGCGAGTTACTCGTGAAAATTCTCAACTTTCCGCGAAAATTTCCAGATCAGCTTTTTAAAGGGTATTTTGTGGGACATTTGTTTTAAACTTCTCCCATCTTCTCCCAAACCCCTATTTTTTTGTTTCTACATCAAAACCCAACTAAATTCAACTGTTTTTCATTCCATTAACATCTCTAAGGTAATCTTTAACTCTTTTCATTAATTTTGATCCTTAGATTATGTTTTTGGGGGTTTTATGTTCATAATTGGAAATTTCTCAAATGAGGGTTGGAAAACTTAATTTTTGTCAATCTTTTTTTTTTTTTGGGTTTTGTTTTAAATAATGATTTGTTTTGAATGTTGGCCCCTTGTGGCAACAATAACATGTATTTAGGCAAGATTTTCATATGTTCATGCATTGTTTAACATATATGTGTAGTGTGTGCACTCTAAATGTTTGATAAAATGTCCAAATGACATTTTCTCGTTGTTTTGGACTCTGATGAGTACCAATTTTTGGGAATTACCATGATAATACATGTTTATCATGTATTGATCATTGGTTGTGTGTTTTACACACTTTGCCTCATGAGTGCTTGCTCATACATTGGTCATGCATCTCACATGCACACTAGATGCACCTTTGTTACACACATTTTAACACTTGACATATTTTGCATTCACTCATGCTAGTTAAGTATTTTTAGACCTTTTAGCACATATAACATGTTCTTGTGTCTATGTCATGCCTTGGTCTATATTTTGTTCCATCATCCTTAGCATGTCATGTTTACTTTATGCTTTGTAACATTTTTTTTTAGATGTTTTTGTCTTTTGTTTGAGCTTCATTTTCTCATTCATCTTGCACCCCTTATGCATCATCTTTTACCCTTATTCATATCTTCTTTTCTTTCCCCCCTTCATTTTGATTCATTTGTCTATTCGTGACAAAAAGGGAGAAAGTATACTAGAGAGAATACAGGAGTGTATCGTCATTTCTATATGACTAATGTGTACATTTTTAGGGGGAGAAATTCTACCTCATGCACATTCATAGGGGGAGAAAGTTATAGGAGAGATGCATATACCAAGGGGGAGAAAACATCTTTTATGAGAAAACCTTGTTTTGCTTTGTTTTATTTTATGCTTATTTTCTCGTTGCTTTATGGTGCTTTCAGTTATGTTTAGTATTTATGCTTTGTTGCTCTCATCACATCATGCTTATGTGTTGGACATGCATATATCCTTATGCTATTATGCTTTATTTGTTGCATGTTCGGATGATCATTTGCTTTGTTATGTGATTATTGTGGTCATTTCCATATGATTGTTCTATGCTTGATCAAGTTGCTCATATGTTTCACATCATGTTTACTTGATTGCATTTTACTTGTTACATTATATTTGTCCTTTTATTACTTGCTTTATCTTAAGGGTCTAATGTGTTTTGTGCAAGTGTTTCAGGTTACAGGTATATATGTTCCAAGTTCATTACAGGTTTTAGATTTAGGTGTGAGTGAATTTTGCCATTGTTCCCAAACTCACGTTTAAGTCTAGAGTCTGTTATAGAGTGTTTTGTAACAGAATAGCCAAAGGAGGAGATTGTAAAGTTGTGATTTACAACTATGTTTTATGTTGACTTTATTCCATGACAAAAAGTGTTGTAATTGCTTTAATTTTGTTCCTTATATTTTGTGGAATTTTATTGTATTGGGTTTAATATTAAGTTGGTGAAGAATCGAGCATGTATTGGATGAACAAGTGGATTTTGTAAGAAGCCTACCAGCGAAAAAGCCATGTGAGAAGCACATGCTGGAAGCTGAAGGGTTGTGCCAGGCTGTCAGTTTCACGAGAAGGGCCAACTCGCGAGATACTCGCGAAATTCTCTGCCTGGAGGATTTTAAATGTGACTTTCTTACCCTTCACCCATACTATATATATCCTCATTACCCACAAAAGTATGTAAGGCTATTCAGAGAGAAAAACCCTAGAGAGGTTTTCTACAACACAACACACCCATTTTTAGAGAGAGAGCTACTAATCCTTAGTGAGAAATCATTGTAATCTCTTCTCCTTCCCTCTTCCATTGTCATACCTTGAGATGAGATTTGTACCCAAATACAATTTACACCTATTCAGAGTGTAGAGAGTGTTTTAGAGTTTGGGAAGTTTTGGGGATTTGCCAAAAGAAGCCGATAAGGCTTGGTGGATGCAATCGGGTGTATTGCGAGATCTGGAAAGCTAGAAAAGACATGACTCCAAGAAGTCTGTTGGTAGCAGGAGCTTGGAGGGCTCAAGTACATTGGGTAGACTAGGCTTGGAGGGTTTTTTGTTATTCATGTACTCCAACTTTATTCTCTAGTGGATCAATTTCGACTTGAAGGGTTGCGGAGAGGATTTTCGACGAGTTCTTCGGTTTCCTCTTCGATAACACGTCTTGGTGTTATCTTGTAGTTGCATCTCTCTTCCCTTACTCTTATATTTTACTTTTATTGTTTGTTGTTCATGTTTATGCACTAGAGTAGTTATCGGTTCATTGCGCTTCATTTACTCTTGTTCCGCACTTAGATAAGTTAGAGTAAAAGCAATCTAGCTGTACTTTTTATTCGGGGGGTCTAAACAATCTCTTGTATTTTCATACAAATTCGAGCTTTCATGTAGGATGAGGGAATTACACACCCGATAAAATATTTAAGTACTAACATGGTATCAGAGCCACTGCTCTGACCTTTTCTTAGCAGTCTTGTCCTCATTAGTGTGACTTCCTTTTTAACAACGCTTTCGCCATCACAACTGCCGCCGCAGCCTCTCGCCGTTGAACCTCCGACGTAATCCAGTCGTCGTCCTTGGGTTCCGGACCTGCAGCCGCCGTCGTTAAGGAGTTTCACACTGCACAAACCACTGCTCTTTGCATCACCGTTGCAAATATTGCTCCGATTACGTTTTTGAAGGTACCACTGAGATCGTCCTGCGCCGATCTACACACTCGTGGAAGCCTCGACGCCATCGGAGACTGCACGCGCCTCCACGCGCCGTTCAAAGTTGCTGTTCTGCCGATCACGCGTCACACGTGTTCCCACGCACCGCAGCTTCTTTTCACGCGCCACCACGCGCCGTCACGCGCCCCCACGCACAGTCACGCGCCTCAACAGTCTCGCTGACGTCAGCCCTAGTTGCGTCGTTGCTAACGTCACTTGCTTGCGTCAGCCACTGACGTCATCTTCTGACTTTGGGGATTTGACCGTTGACTTTTCAGGTTGACCGTTGACTTTTCTTCGGGGTTGACTTTTTCAGTCCAGGTTCTCCTTACCCAGTTTTTTGCGTAGATTTCATTTTTGCAGTCTGTTTTTGCATATTGTGTCTCTAAATGGATAAAAAGGATATTTTTGTTCCTCGCCCCATCAATACTGTTTTAGAGGGGAATAAAAATTACTTATCTTGGTCTCAAGCTATGCGCAGTTTTCTTAAGGGTCGCATGCTCTGGTATTATTGTACTGGTGCAATCACTATTCCTGTCAAAGGAGCAAGTGAAGAAGATGCTGCCTTTCTTGGTCGCATGATTGAATGGGATAGTCATAACCACATGATCCTCACATGGATTCGGAACACTTCCATTCCCTTTATTTCCAATCTGTTGGGCAGCTTTGATGATGCAAAATCTGCATGGGATATGTTGGCCAAAAGGTACTCCACTACTCATGGATCCATGAAATATCAGTTAGTGGTTGAATTGCATCAACTCAGGCAAGAACCAGGGCAATCCATCAATGACTATTATGATCAGATTCGCTTCATTTGGGACCAAATTGACCTTTCTGATCCAACTTGGGCATGCTTAAAGGATGCTCAGCAATATGCTTCCATCAGAGATGAATTTCGCCTCTATGAATTCTTGATGTCACTTCACAAGGACTTTGAGCCCATTCGAGGTCAGCTTCTAAATCGCAGTCCTGCTCCCTTTCTTGATACTGTTGTGAATGAGTTGGTTAGAGAAGAAGCTCGTCTTGCAACCCTTCAAGCCCAGAATAAGCTCAATGTTTTGGCTATTACTCCATCTACTCCACTCATAGAGCAACCTCAGCAATCAGGTGATTCCTCTGACTCTAGCAATCGTCGCAAGCAGACCAACAAAAAGGTCTGTAACTATTGCAAGCGTTCTGGACACACCATTGAGACTTGTTTCCGTCGCAACAAATCTACTGCTGCTGTTGCTAATACTGAGCCTACTCCGCCAATGGCTTCCACCTCAGCTGAGTCCTAGTCTTCTGGATCCACTATCAACCTCTCCCCCACTGAACTACAGGAGATCATAGCTCAGGCTGTTCGTATGGCTGGTAATGCATCTCTTTCCACTGCCCTATCTGTTCTACCCGGTAAGTCTCAAACTTGGCTTTTTGATTCTGCCTGCTGCAATCACATGACACCTCACTCGTCCTTATTCTCCAAACTTGACCCTGCACCACATCCTCTAAATATTCATATAGCTGATGGTTTCACCATGCATGGGAATAGTCTAGGTTTTGTTTCAACCTCTAACCTTTCTGTTCCTGGAGTCTTCCATGTACCTGACCTATCCTATAATTTGTGCTCTGTGGGACAATTAGCTGAACTAGGTTATCGCCTTATTTTTTACTATTCTAGGTGTATTGTGCAGGATCCGAGGACGGGACAGGAGCTTGGGACTGGTCCTAGAGTTGGGCGTATGTTTCCCGTGGACAATCTTCATCTTCCACCTGTTGCTCCTGTTTCTGTTGCTGCTGCAGCTACTGCAGTTTCTTCCTTACCTTCTCTTGCACTTTGGCATTCTCGTCTTGGTCATGCACCATCTTCTTGGGTACAACAGTTAGCATCTAAGGGTCTGTTGGGTTCTGTATCCAAAGACAATTTTGATTGTACTTCATGTCAGTTAGGAAAACAGCTAGCTTTGCCTTTTAATAACAGTGAATCTATTTCTAATAGTATTTTTGAGTTAATTCATTCTGATGTTTGGAGACCTTCTCCTGTTGCTAGTATTGGTGGATCTCGATATTTTTTTGTTTTTATTGATGATTATTCTCGTTATAGTTGGATCTTTCCTATGAAATCTCGTTCTGAAATTTTACCAATATACAGCAACTTTGCAAAAATGGTTGAAACACAATTCTCCAAACGTATCAAAACTTTTCGATCTGATAATACTCTTGAATATACTCAATATGCGTTTCAAGCTCTGATACCATGTTAGAAATACAGAATGATTGTATTGTATTTCATAAAATTAAAAGAATATACATCAGTGCCTTTATATAGGAGGCATATGTGTGCGGTACAAGTAAAGTGTAGTACAAGTACAAGTGTACTATACAAGTAACCTAACTGGGCCTAAAGCCCATAACATAATATATGTTAACACTACTCAATTGAAAGCTTCCCATCGTATTATCTCCCCATCACTTAAACCACCTCTCAAAAATTCCTCTCTACAATAGACAAAATTCCAAAAGAATCAATTTTTTTTTAGTACTAATAAACAGACATTCTCACTAGCAAAAACGAAAAAATAATATCCTGAAAAGGATATATGACAGTGCGCATTAATTAATTCATTCGTGTGTTTATCGCCAAACCATTTTCAATTTTAGTGGTCTTCAAATGAACTTTCTAAAGAAAATCGAAATTGGATGTCCAAATCAAGGAGGATCATGCGCCATGCGAATAAGGGTTCGAAGATAATACTTTGATTAGGAAAAGAAACAAAGGAAAGGACACAAAGACCAGGTCAATTGATAAATCTTCTTTGCTCTCCCATCATTCTTCACTTTTTCCATTTCCCATCATAATTATCTTTCAATAAATCTAACAAACACTACTAATTTTATATCTAACGTCACGCTGAAATAGTTGATTGTGCGTAATAGCTAGACACGTTTTGCCAATTGATTTTTATGTGTACCCACTAAAATATTTAAATTTAACACAACTCTTTTACATTCATAACATTTTTACAATACTTTCATAACAAATTTTAGGTAATAAATCGTTAATTCTAATTTAAACTTATCTCTAAAATTATATTTTTGCCTACACATTTATTTAGTTTACAATGTGAATCTTACAATATTGATAATACAATATAAACCAATAATTGTCTAATTTTTAATTGGTAAAAATTGCCAAACACATCTTTTCACAACTAAAGTAATGTCCACATTCTTGATTTCTATCTAGTTTGCTCTGACATATGAGAGAGAGAGAACAATTTTCACAAAAATTGAGTTGCTGAGTTTTTATTAATTTTCATATGGCCCTCTATTAAAATCACTTTATCAATTGCAAGCAACTCACAATACTTGCAATTTATTTTTTATTTTTTATTATTATTATGAACAATACTTGCAATTTGTAACCTTAACAATTGTGAAATATTTTCTGAAAATTGTTGGGACTTTAGACCTATTCAATACTCCTCAATTATATCATTCTTCAGTTTGTCCTGTTCCAGTGAATTTAATAGTACTCCATTACACATGCCCCTACTTGGATGCATGGTCTATAAATAGATCTGGGTATAGAAGGTCACAGTATGAAATATCAACACTCGAAATGAAGGCAATTCTGATTGTCTGCCTTTTCTTGGCTTCCTCATTTTTCATTGCTTCTTCAAATGCAGCTAGAGACATACCGATACGTGGTAATGAGAGCACTAGTTTCTAATAGACAGTTGTGTTCTAAATTTTGTTTGCAGCATACTAATCTTTTGATTATTATTTTTCACTAAAAGCAATTCATTTATGTTGAAAAATATTTTGAATATAAGCTTGTTTCAAATTGTTGGTCTAGAATGAATGATTCAAAATTATTTTTTTATATACTGATAATGAAATGAATTTCTTTTTTTGAAAAGACAAGAATAATTATTTATTCACCTCCAAAGGCTAGTTTGTTTCTAACAAATACTAGTTAGTTATCACATACTTTCACTGTTTGAGACTTTCAATATATGGAACTATATATAGTTCCCATTGTTATGGCTTATTTTCCTTGTTAATTTATTCAATTTGGTCATACTCTGATAGCTAGCTTTATCTCATATCTCAGGTAGGTGTAATCCATATGTTCGAGAATGTTATAACGATCCTCCATACCAGATGCCACATGCTCCACCGTTGATTCTGCCAGCTCCGCCCTTGAATACGCCAGCTCCGCCTCATAAGAGGTTTGATCCCCCGTTCTATAAGCCTCCATGTACTCCTAGCGTATATAGGCGTGGTTGCCCACCTTAAATCCCTCAAGATAAGAAGCACCATATATATATATATATATATATATATAGTTCAGCAATAATTATGTACTAGGTTGCTTTTTCTCGTAGAGAGCGGTAATTAAGAATAAAGTGGGTTTTGTGTGATGTATGGTTTGGGGTTTGTGATGCCTCTTCTAATTCGAAGTCCTGTATTAAGCACTTCATATTAGTTTGATCTATTGTCTGCAAAATAAATGAGATGACTATAAGTTAGTGGGTTTATTTGAGTCACTTCCATGCAAATTCCAAATTCCAAATTCTACCTTATCTACTTTTCTGAAAAGTTCCAGTTATAAGAATTATTTTTAGACCTCATTTACTAGAGAATACACCCCCAAAAAAATAATTCATACATATGGGGCCAATTAAGTAATTCGAATTATATCACTTTTTTTATGAACATTCTATCAAACTTTTTATTCACTAATATTTCACAAAATTCAATTTTCATCATTCTGTAAAATCATTTCTATTAATTTTTGTTTCATATCATATTGAATATTAACTTTGATATATCATATTAAATATGCTAAAATAAATGCAGAAGCGAAAACATGAAATATAGTACAAATCCTTTTTTCTTTTTTGAGAAGTGGGCTACCTATCCATTGTGGGTGGGGGTGCCCTTAAATAGTAAAAATCCTTAAGTGTTATCAGGGGCGGAGCCACGAAGCCCACGGCGAGCCCATTACAGGTAGCTCGCTCACGGCAAGCCCACGGATTCTCAATCAAAAAAAAGAAAAAAAAAAAAAAAATATATATATATATATATATATATATATATATATATATATATATATATATATACACAGAGAATGAGAAATCGAACCCATCACGTCGCTGGCGCCTGCAAAAATCCCATCACGTCGCGTCGTCGCTGGCAGAGATCAAACCCCATTACCCAATACAAAAGCAAACCAAAATCAGAACTCAACAAACCAAACACACTAACACAGAGGACAGAGCACAGAGGTGTTTATCAAAAAAAAAAAAAAATCCCCAATACACAAACCAAACCAAACCCAGTAACCCACGGACGGTCACGTCGCCGTCGTCGTCGCCGCAGCGAGCTCGTCGTCGTCGTCGTCGCAACGGTCGCCCCTCATCGCAGATCGACATCGACATCGTAGACGGTAGATCGGTCATCGGCATTCGGCTCATCGCTCTGCCGTCTGCGCATCTGCCTCTGCGCCGGTGAGCCGTGAGCGGTGCTCGTCAGCCTCGTTGCTTCCTCCGCCTCCGGCAGTCCGGCCTCCCTCAAGGTTTTTCTCTTTAACTCTCTCTCTCTTTATCTCACTGAATGAGTATGACTGAATAAACTTATAAGTTATAAAGAATGGAATGAACTTATAAATGAAAGTATGAAACTCAGCATCTTTTTTTATTTTTTTATTTTTTTTTTTATGTGGAACTGTGAGTGTGTGAGAATCTGATTGGCTGACTTTAACTTTTTTTTTTTTTTCCTGTTTTTGTCTTTTTAAATTTGGCTGTCCTGTGCTCCTTGCATCTTACACGCTCACACGCCTGCACTCATAACAATATATATATATATATATATATATATTTTTTTTTTTTTTGGGTCCTGTTGTACAACCACAACCATGTTTGTGTTGTGTGTTGTGTGTTTGTGTGTTATAAGTGTTTTTGTTTTTGGTGGGTCAGTGGGTGTGTTTGTGTGTTGGGTTGGGCTTGTTGGTGGGTGTGTTTGTGTGTTGTGTGTTCACATATTACCCAAGTTTCAATTTTGGAAGTTTCAATTTTGGAATTGAAACTTGGAAAAAAACAATTTAAAAAAATTTTGAAAATCATATAATATAAATAATATCGGTTTTTTTTTTTTTTTTTTTAAAGGACTTCACCATCCAACTTTTATTGATTAATATTATTTTAGTTGCGGTCCATTAGCTAATGGATACAATAGATAGTTAATTAGTTACAGTATCACTATTATACTATAATTAGTTAATTGTATAATTAATGACAAATAAATTAAAGCAATATAGTTTATTGTTACGCTAAACAACATTAATTAAAGTTATATAATTAAATTAATCAATACATTATAAAAGACAAATTAATTAAATTATTATTTTTTTTGTTTGAGGGGTTATTATTAATTAAAGTTGTATTAAAAATGGGTTGACTGTTTAAATTATAGTGGAAATTTTGTTTTTTTTTTAGTATGAATAACATTCATATAATTAAGTAAAAATTTCTAATTAAAATTTTATTTTTTAAAATTTTTTTCAAGTTAATTTTTGAGTCATATTCTTAAAACTAAAAGAATTATGAGCAAACGAAAAACAATTGATGCATTCTTTAAGAAACACTGTAACCGCACATTGTAATTTTCTTTTATAATAGTGAAATCCCTGCAACTCTGTGGACGTAGGCAAATTACCGAACCACGTAAATACTGTCTTGTGCGTGTGATTGTTTTTCTTTTGGCGTTTTCTTTTCTCTATTTTTTTGTTTCTCACATGTTTGGAATTTCGGTTGAATTCCCAACATGTTCAAGTATATGATGATATATGAAAGTTGATAATTTTGTATCCAATAGACTTAAGAATTATATTTAGTATATTTCTGTTACAACCCGGCCCCCCCAAGTGTTCATTCCTGGCTACGCCCCTGAGTGTTATATTTTTATTATATGAGTGTAATGCAAATCTTGTATTACAATGAATTTAACATGAGTATATATATCTTAAACTAACCATACACTATGGTTAATATATCTCTAACAAATATTATGAACTTATTAGGAATTCTATCTATGAAATTGTAGACGAGTGAAATTGACTTTTGAAACTCTCTAAAGAGCCAAGATTTAGAACTTATTTTAGTTCACTTTTTTATTTCGGAGAAATACTTACGTATTATTACAACCAAAGATGCCGATAAAGCATTATTTAGAGGCGAAATTAAACCATATTACAATTGAGTTGCAATTTGTACATATCTTAATTAATTTTCCTTTTCATGGACTCAACGTTACGAGCCACTTTTTGAACCACAACTTGCAAATCATAGAAATTTTCGAAATACGTGATAGCTAAATTATAACCAACACACCATGCTTCGTCTTAGAAAGTGTTTAAAATTAAGATGAAAAATTTGTCTTTGGCATTAGATAGGTATTATATATAGCTTATAATTCCATGTATATGCATGGATGCATTAAAAAACAAATACATTTTTTTATCATAAAAATATAAATAATTTGTCAAATTATTAGAAAAAGTAAACGTAATTAGTTCTATGTTAAAATTCTTGCTTAAGTTTAATACTACTTGTGGGGCCAAAGAAAGTGTAGCCCCGGCCCAGGCCCAGTTTATCTTAAGGTCCGCAGCCCAAGCCGAGCAGAGCCATTGCCGAGGACGACCTCCTCCTCGGCACTTCATCAAATACCCAAAGAAAGGAGCAAGCAGGTAGGGCCAGGAAAAAGCAGCCAACACAGTAATACGGAATTCGGCGTCTGACAGACCCATACCCATGCCCATACGCCTTTCCAGCAACTCCCAACCACTCTAGGTATGGGTCGACTGGACAGGCCCGCACCCCAGAAGTAGAAATCAACACGTGGACACAAAAAAGGGGAATGGAACACCAGTATAAAAGGCGAAACAAACAAAGATAAAGTGGAGGCTGGCCACAAGAAGGGTTTGGCTGGCAAGGCCAAGCCCGCCCATGTAGTGTTTCCCGTAGGAACTGCGACCAAAACCACTCACTTATGCCCAAGTCATACCTTTCAAGCCCACTCTCTACAAATGATATTGTGGGAGGCCCTTTTTACTTACGAGTCCAATTTTATCTTGGAGTTGTTACAAAAACCGCCCCTACAATTGGCGCCGTCTGTGGGAAGGTTTGTGTCTTGGCATAGGCGATGGTGTGGGACAGTACCCTCGTCATTTCTACCAGCCAGTTACAGCGTGCTAACGTAGAGCTTCGTTAGGGGCTATGATCCTTGACTAGGGGCTACACCTTATGGCGTCAGCCACGTAGATGGGTCAAGGGGCTCGGCCGAGGATCTAATTCCCCTAAAGCCAAAATTGAAATTTAATTTGAAATCTAATTGATTTTTCTTTAAGTTTTGGCTTTAAATATATATATATATATATATATATATATATATATATATATATATTAATAGTAAAACTTAGGAGCAATACCTTAAGGCACTGCATTAGGTTCCCAATTATATTCAAACATATGGTTGTATTGGATTTAATGTTTGTTTGGGATCCGTAATTTTTGGTAGCTTATTTGCATAGTGTTTATCAAAAGATATAATTTTTGATAACTTTTATGTTAAATGTATGACAAAAAAAAAAAAAAAATCTAGCTTATTTTCAAAAAATTTAAAAGTTAGATTATTTGCAAAAACTGAGATGAAAAGAAAAAGGTTTAATTTCTACCTTTTGCCAAACACATTCTTAATTGTTCTTGAAAACGAAAATACTATTTGTATTTATTGATTAATACAAAAATGTGTAATTGAAGAACCTAATAATTATATATAAGGTATCGTACATGACTTTTACCCTTTAATTTAATTTAAGAACCTAATAAAACACAAGGTGCCCTTCCTTAGGTATATCTTTGCATAATTTCATACATATGCCTTGTTATCCAAGTAGCATCCATGTATATGTCCCACTTCCTTAATTTGTTTATTTAATATTTGCATTTAGTTTTCCTCTTTAGCAAGAGCATTAGATACTAGCAAGAGTAGAAAACAAGAATTTGATACCTGAATTCAAAGGTGAAAAGATGATGCATTTGGCCCAATAGTATTTTTCAATATTTGTAATGAACTCTGTAGGGATAAGGGCCCAAGATCATATATTGGGGTTTGGGGTTTGTTCGAGGACATTGATAGGTCTGAGGAGGAACAAATAGTTATTAGGGGTTCCCATTTAAAATCTCATAAATAGGGAACAAATGGAGGGTGATCCGAGGAGAAACTCCTCATCGAATATGATGAATACAGCTCAAGTATTTATTCCAGCGATTAGAATAACATTCCAAAAAGCTCCAATGATAGGGACATGCCTTATGAACATATGAGAAGGAAGGAAACCCAAAAATATCTAAGGAAAAGCTGCTACCATCGCATTAAATGCACTGCAGCTACTTTTCTGGCCGCATTTATGTGGAGAAGACCTCTGAACAGTGTTGCCTTGGCTATCACAACTCACAGAAAGCCAAAGAGGGTGTCTGATGGGACAGGTACTCAAGTAAGGGCTCAGACGATCAAAAAGTGTAGGATCAAGATGATCCTAAGGGAGCTATATAATGTGGGAGATCCTCTATGAGGCAGGGGATCGGAAAAAGGGAGATAGAACGTTGTAGTAATCTAAATTGTCTTTATATCCAGTTGTGATCAATTTATTTAAGGTGACCTCCTCGGACTGAAAATCTATTGATATCAAAACCTTTTATTTGTGTTTGATCGTCATTTAATTCAGTACTAGCCGTTGTCCAACTCATTAGGGCTTAGTTCTTTGACTCACTCTCTACAAATTTCATTGTACTGGGCTTATTGGGCCAAGATCCCATACATTTTGGACTTGGACTGTAAATCTGGTCCTTACAATTGGTGCTGTCTGTGGGTAGAATTGGTGTGATAGTGAGTACGACATCTAAACATGGTAGGTTCAGGTCCCCATCGAGAAGAATCCATGGGTTCTAGGCGACAGGATGATTTCCTTAACCTTGAACGTAAGCGAGATCGAGAAGGTAGTGCACACACCACCCATGTTAGTAAAAGTCATTCTCGGGTTGGGAGTCATGTCTCTCAAGAACAGAATGAAAGAGCTATGCAAAGGGAGATTGACGATTTAAAGAAGAAGCTGCGCCATGCACAACGGAAACGAACCTCTTCCAGTTCTGACGTCTCCTCCAATGATGAAGAGGATGCTAGTTATAGGCAAAGGTCAAGAACTCCACCAAGCTAGTCTTTCTCCTACGATGAAGAGCACCACCACCAGCAAGAATATAAGAGCCTGCCTCGTAAAGGCTTGGGAAACAACGCTATGAGCAAGGCGTTGAATCAAATCTCCAAATCACCTTTCACGCGCAAGATAGAAAAGGAAAAACTTCCTTGGCGGTTCCATCAGCCCACGTTCACCATTTACAATGGTCGAACGGACCCTGTAGAACATGTGAGCCAGTTCAACCAAAGGATGGCTGTCCACTCTAGGGACAAGACTTTGATGTGCAAAGTATTTCCCTCCAGTTTGGGACCTGTGGCGATGAGATGGTTCGATGGTCTGAGAGCCAATTCCATAGATTCCTTTAAGGAACTCACCCAGGCCTTTGGCTCTCGTTTTATCACGTGTAGTAGGTTACCTCGGCCCTTAGATTCACTACTGTCCCTGTCCATGCGAGAGAGGGAGACCCTGAAAACGTACTCGGACAGATACTGGGAGATGTACAATGAGATAGATGGTGATTTTGACGACGTGGCCATCAGTACTTTTAAGGCCGGACTCCCGGCCGAGCACGATTTAAGGAAGTCTCTGACTGGCAAACCTGTTACCAGTGTGATCCAACTCATGGACCGGATCGATAAGTACAAGAGGGTGGAGGAAGACCAACAGCAAGGGAAAGGTAAAGCGAAGGTTATCCCTCAGGAGAGGAGGGATTTCAGGTTGGATCGATTCAATAATAATCGACCTCGAAGAGATTTTGCTGGACAGTCAGGGTCTGCCAACACCCAGGTAGTTAATGCAGTATTCCAAGAGTCGGTGTATCAGGTTCTGGAGAAGATTAAGAACGAGCCGTTCTTCAAATAGCCGAATAAGATGGCTGGAAATCCCATAAGGCGCAACCAGAACCTTTATTGCCAATACCATCAGGACCAGGGGCACACTATAGAAGATTGCAGGAATTTGTGGGACCATCTAGCCAGTTGGTCCGAGAAGGGAAGTTAAAGTAGGTGCTGTACCATTCTAGTGGCCTGGCAAAGCAGACAGGTTCGGATCCCCGAAGAGATGCTTCTTTAAGACCTCCTTTGGGAACGATCAATGTCATCTTTGCTACTCTTGGTAGGATTGGTTCTCGTCTTTCCAGAGTAATGTTTGTGGCTCGGCTATACACCGAGGACAAAAATTCAGAGCCAAAAAAAGCCAGGAAAGAAGCCCCACTGGTTCTGGGCTTCTTGGATGAAGATAAGGTCGGAACCATCTAACCCTATGACGATGCTCTGGTGGTCACACTCAGGATAGGGGGATATGATGTGAAGAGAGTGTTGGTAGACCAGGACAGTGTTGTCGAGATAATGTATCTCGACCTGTACAAGGGGCTGAATTTGAAGCCCGAGGACCTAATGGCGTACGATTCCCCTCTAGTAAGTTTCGAGGGGAAGACTGTTACTTCAAAAGGTCAGATTAAACTGCCCATACAGACCGGTTCGGACGTGGTGGAAGTGGATTGCATTGTGGTGGACGCTTACTCACCCTACACAGCTATTGTGGCTAGACCTTGGCTTCATGCCTTAGAAGTCGGCTCTTCTACCCTGCATCAGAAGGTGAAATATCCGTCGAAAGGTTAGGTTAAAGAGATTGTGGGGAATCAGTCCATGGCTAGGCAGTGCATGGTGGCTACCATCTTACATCGGCCCAAAGCTGAGTCCTCGGCCTCTGTTGAAAGGGGCTTATAGCAATCAAAATCTCCGAAATTACCTGATAATGGATCAACCGAGGAAGTGAAGTGCGAAGATCTAGAAAAGGTTATTATTGGTGATGATCCGGAGAAGTTCTTTCAGGTCGGCTCCCAACTACCTCCCCAAAAGAGGGAAGAGCTCATTGAGTTCCTTAGAAAAATGTGGATGTATTCGCGTGGAGTGCCTATGAAGCTCCGGGGGTGGACCCAAACTTCATTTGCTACCATCTGAATGTCAATCCATCTATTACCCCCAAAAAACAACCTTCTTGGCGCTTATCTAGAGATCATTATGATGCTGTCAAAGATGAGGTCACAAAGCTTAAGTAGGCAGGGGCTATCAAGGAAGTTTTCTACCCTGAGTGGCTGGCCAATACTGTGGTAGTGAAGAAGAAGAAGAATGGGAAATGGCGAGTATGTGTGGATTTCACGGACTTAAACAAGGCTTGCCTAAAAGATCCATTCCTTATGCCTCGAATAGTCTAGCTAGTAGATGCTACTGTAGGCCATCCTCGGATGAGCTTTTTAGATGCCTTTCAAGGATACCATCAAATACCACTAGCTCTAGACAATCAAGAGAAGACAGCTTTTTTCATTCCCACTGGAAATTACCATTACAAGGTGATGCCTTTTGGCTTGAAAAATGCAGGATCCACGTATCAAAGGATGATGACTAAAATGTTTGAACCCCAGTTGGGCAAGTATATTGAGGTCTACATAGATGACATGGTGGTGAAGAGTAAGGTGGTGCCTGAGCATGTGGGAGATCTCGGAAACATTTTTGAAATTATGCGGAAGCACAAGCTATGCCTTAATGCTTTCAAGTGCTCTTTTGGTGTGGGATCAGGCAAGTTTCTGGGTTATACGGTGACTTACCAGGGAATTGAGGTCAATCCCGATCAGATTAAACCGATAAACAGTCTACAACCACCTCGGAATCCCAAAGAAGTTCAGAAGCTAACCGGAATGACTGCTGCTTTGAACCGGTTTATCTCTCGGTCCGTAGACAGATACAAACCCCTTCTTCCTATTGATGAATAAATGGAAGGGATTTGAGTAGACCAAGAAGTGTGCTTTGGCATTTCAGCAACTTAAAGAATATCTATCTCAGCCACCTATCATGTCCAGTCCTGAGGTAGATGAGGTCATGTTCGCTTATATCGCAGTGGCCCCTCATGCTGTAAGTTTGGTGTTGATACGGGTTAATAGTGGCATACAACAGCCAGTTTATTATGTGAGCAAATCACTGCATGAGGCCGAGGTTCGTTATTTACCACTGGAGAAGGCCATTTTAGCGATGGTGCATGGCACATGAAAGCTCCCCCATTACTTTCAAGCACATATAATTGTCATCTTGACTCAGCTTCCACTTAGAACTATACTTCGAAGTGCTGATTACACGGGCAGGATTGCTAAATGGGGCACGGTCCTAGGGGCTTTTGACATCAAATACATGCCTCGTACCTCTATCAAGGGCCAGGTCCTCGCGGACCTAGTGGCCGAGTTCGCTGAACCCTCATTAGAAGAAGTAATAGAAGCACAGCACATAGATGGAAAATCGGTTGGCACAATCTGCCTACAAGAACCTTCGTTCTGGAAGGTATATATTGATGGAGCAGCAAACCAAAGGGGATTCGGAGTGGGGCTAGTTCTAATCTCACCCGAAAATCTAACAATTGAGAAATCATTAAGATTGGGCTTCTTGGCCACAAATAATGAAGTTGAATATGAGGCTTTGTTGGAAGGAATGTCCATGGTTCAAAGAATGGGAGGAAAGGCAGTAGGGATGTTCTCAGACTCAAGACTAGTCATCAGCCAAGTGAAGGGCGAACTAGCAGTAAAAGATGAGAGAATGCAAGGGTACCTAAGTCAAGTTAAGCATTTGGAATCAGGATTTGAGTTGTTCAGCCTATTGCACATCCCTAGAAGTGGAAATACATATGCTGATTCCCTAGCCACGCTTGCAACCTCCATGGCAGAGAGTTTACCTCGGGTTATTCTTATAGAAGACTTGTGCAAACCCACAGAGGTAAAGGGAAAGATGGTTCATGTTTACCAAGTCAGAGCAGGGCCTAGTTGGATGGATCCCATAATACTATTTCTGAAAGAGGACATCTTGCCGGAGGATAAAACAGAAGCTGACAAAATACGGAGAAAGGCGCCTTGTTTCCGGCTATCTGAGGACCAAAAACTATATAAGCGCTCTTTTTCTGGGCCGTATCTACTCTGCATTCACCCTGAGGCATTAAAGCTACTCCTTGAGGAATTACATGAAGGGATTTGTGGAAGCTATACAGGAGGCAGATCTTTATCTCACAGAGCCATCACTCAGGGCTATTGGTGGCGAATATGCAGAAAGAAGAACAAGAGTATGTGAGGAAATGTGATCAATGCCAAAGATTTACGCCAAATATACATCAACCAGAAGGAATCCTTAACCCCCTATCCAGCCCTTGGCCATTTGCTCAATGGGGCTTAGATATCGTTGATCCATTCCCCAAGGCCATAAGGAACAAGAGGTATTTGCTGGTCGGCATGGACTACTTTACTAAATGGGTTGAAACTGAGCCCTTGACGAATATCAGAGACTTGGACGCCAAGAAATTTGTTTGGAAAAACATTGTTACTCGGTTCGGGATCCCTCGCATCCTCATCTAGAACAATGGCCTTCAGTTTGATAGCAAATCTTTCAGAAGATACTGTTGTGATTTGGGAATCACGAACAGATATTCTACACCAGCTTATCCCTAAGGGAATGGACAAGCCGAGGCTGTTAACAAGGTCATAGTGAATGGACTCAAGAAGAGGTTGGATGATGTGAAGGGAAAATGGGTGGAAGAGCTACCACACGTTCTGTGGACGTATCGAACCACACCTCGCAGGTCAACGGGGGAGACTCCCTTTTCGATGACCTATGGGGCTGAGGCCATTATTCCTTTAAAAACTGGCTTCCCAACGCTAAGGACCAGCTTATTTAATCTGAGCAGCAACAATGAGTTACTAGAAAAGAGTTTAGACTTTATTGAAGAAAGAAGAGAAAGTGCGATGGTTCAATTGGCATACTACCAACACAAGTTCAAGCAAGGTTATGATGCCAAGGTAAAGCTGAGACCATTAGCGTCTGGTGACTTGGTATTGAGAAAAGTTCTAGGTACTGCGAAGAACCCAACGTGGGGAAGTTAGGGCCCAATTGGGAAAGACTATATCGCGTCACCTCGGTGGCTGGTATAGGAGCATATTTTCTAGAAGACTTAGATGAGCATGTAATACCGCGCCTTTGGAATGTAAACAACCTGAAAAGGTATTATTATTAATGAAAGTTTCCTTTGTTAATATGTTCATTTGTTGTATGAAGGCATTATATTTTCCATTATTCATTTTTTTATAAGTGTTTAAATAGAACCTTAGTCATGCCTGGGTCCTCGGACCAGATGTTTTGGGGAAATTAATACACTATGACATCTATCTGAGCGTTTAAACAGAACCTTAGTCATGCCTGAGTCCTCGAACCAGATGCTTTGGTGAAATTAACACTCAATAGCATCTTCATAAGTGTTAAACAGATCCTAAATTATGTTAGGTCTCTCAGACCACATACTTAGGTGAAATTAACAATCAATGGCATCTTTATAAGTGTTAAACAGATCCTAAATTATGTTAGGTCTCTCAGACCACATACTTAGGTGAAATTAACACTCAAATGGCATCTTTATAAGTATTAAACAGATCCTAAATTATGTTAGATCTCTCGGACCACATACTTAGGTGAAATTAACACTCAAATGGCATCTTTATAAGTGTTAAACAGATCTTAAATTATGTTAGGTCTCTCGAAGTACATACTTAGGTAAAATTAACACTCAATGACATCTTTATAAGTCATCTTTATAAGTGTAAGACAGATCCTAAGTTATGCTAGGTCTCTCGGGCTGCATACTTGGGTGAAAGTAACATTCAATATTTAACCCTCGCTAAGTGTCAAAACAGATCCAGGATTATGCACAACTCCTCGGATTGATGGCTTTGAGTAAGTCAAGGACCTTGATTATTTATACAAGTGTTGAGTCATTTCACAGTGCAAGCATAGGGTAAATCTCTTTGTTACTGATACACAGTTGTTTTAGTTTTTATTAAAGTTAGCACAGCAACAGTTCGATACTGTTTATGACATTCATAAGCTTCGAAGCACATAAAAGTAAAGGTATGAAAGATAAAAAAGAAAAATATTTTTCATTAAACAAAAGAGGGAATACATTGTCAGAGGGTAGAACGCCATTACAAAAAGTTAAAAAAAAAAAAAAAAAAAAAAAAAAAAACTACTACAAAAGAAAATCCTATATCTAGGATCCTAGGCTTTGGCTTGAGGAGGGTCTTTCTGGGGATCAGCAGTCTTGGAGTGGATATCACCAGCTTCAGACTTAGCCTCTGCATCCTTGGCCTGGGAGACCACATCCCTAATTGTAAGGGCATCCTCGGAGGGGTTGGCCTTCACCGGAGGCTGAGCCTCCTCACCCACTCCAGCCCCTTTAGAAATTTTAGCTTCAGGATGGGGAGCTTGGGTGGTGGGGAGTTTCTCAGAAGGAGGAATCGTACCTGGAATTTCTCAAATATCCTCTGGGAAGAAGATACTCTCGGCCCTTCTCAGCTCGGAGTTTGCAGGGACTCCCGCCCGGTCCATTGCTACTCCCCAGGACTCGGTGCAGTAGTCCCTGCACACTACAACCACCTCCTCTGCCAAGCGGGTCTCCATGTCTAGCAGCCCACGTTCATAGGATGCGGCCACCGCGGCCTCAGCGGCTTCCTTGGTCACCTGAGCAGCATCCTTGGCTTTCTGTAGCTCAGCCTTAAGATCCAAAATGTTTTGCTTTTCGGTGGCCAGGTTTATCTTAGTTACATGCAGTTTCTGGTGTTGATCCTCCATTTGCCTCTCCGTGGTTTTTAGGCTAGCCTCGGCGCTTAGGCGAGCCTTGTCCGCCTTCTTTAATTTCTCGGACAATTGGGCATGTTCTTCTTTAAAGGCCTCGAGGGCCTTCTCAACTTCAAAGCGGGAGTGGACCTTAGCTTTGACTTCGTCATGAGCGTTCTTGACCCACTCCTTGGCCACGTAAACCTGCTAAGTAAGCTGCATGACAATAGCAGAATGATCAAATATATGCATATGAATAAATAAGAATCCTGGCGTTAAACTCAGAAGAGTGTTGACTAACTTACCATGGCAAGGTCCCTCTTCAATGACATGAAGTAGTCGGATTGCCTAGTACGCCTAAGGCCCTTTATATCCCGGGGAAGAAGTAGAGGTTACTCTAGAGCCTCGGCGAGGACGGTGGCGTACCCTTTTTGGGATTCCCAGATCATGGCATCCCAAGGAATAAGAGCACCCTCCACCTCTAGTCGAGGGGCCCAGGAGTGCTGCCCTCGGGGTACTTCAGCGTCATCCCGGCTTTCCACTGATTTGGCCCTTTTGTCCTTGGGATCATTGCCCTTCTTTTGTTGTTTGGCCCCCTTTTGAGGTGCCACCTCGCCTTTTTCTAGGTTTTCAACTGGCCTTTTCTTCCTTAAGTTCGGAATGGCCCTTAGTCCGAGGTTTGTAGGTGGAAGAGGAGGAGGAAGAGGGAGACTGGGAGGAACTTAGGTCTTAGGAACTTCCTTTGACGTGGACCCTTTGTTCCTATTTGCTAGCAACCCCTTTAAGCTGGACCTTGGCTTCAAATCCATTCCTTCTTCTTCGATTTCTGAGCTAGTGTTGACCCGAGCGACAATTAGCTTCGGAGGATGAGCTATAGAGAATCTGTCGGACTCGTGTTCAGAATCCGAGAGCTCTACAGGTCTTTCTGGTGCTCCTTTTGCCTCCTTGAAGCGGAACTGATCAATCTTAGCGTCAAGGTATGACGAGAAGAGGTTAACTCCTCTCTCAAAGCAGCTACCTGAGGAGGAGTGCGTTGAATAGGCAATTCAATGGGTGGGAGATCTCTCCAAGCTAAAAATCCTAGCTTGGATGCATCTATGCGGTTCAGCCTAGAGTCACCAGCCCTTATCGCCTGCCCCACATCCTAGATTTGATGAGACAAAGGCTCGTAATCTAAAATCAGATGAGTAGCTCTTAATTGTCCGTCTTCGCTTATAAATACTTCAGACCTCAGCAACTTGTTGAGACCTAGTACGTTGACAAAACTTAGTCTCGGGGCAACGTGGTTTTTATCTGCAAAAAGTATCCGAGAAGGAGATTACGGTTAGATCAATTAAGACTATTATTCGAGAAGACGAAATGTTAAGGCAGGGTGTAAAAAAAAAAAAAAAGAAGAAGAAAAATTTTGCTAAAAAAATTAAGAGAGCTAAAATCCCCTGCCAAAGGGACTAATCCTAGAGGTACCCTACCAGGCTCTCCCGCCCGAGTTAGGCAATGAAGACCGTCGTTCCACTCCTTGGAGACAATCAGGTAGTCATCCTTCATGCCCTTATTAGATTTGGGGAGACAAGATATCAGCCTGACGACCTCGGACCGGGACTTGAGATAGTATCCCGCACCGGCGAGCTTATGACACTCGTACATGTGAACCACATCATGCCACGTGAGCCCCAAGCCCATCTGCTCGTTGAGAGCATCTACACAGCCCAAGACCCTAAATAGGTTAGGGGTGCACTGATGGGGGGCCAGTCTATGGTTAATCAGGTAGTCCCTGGTTATCCTACCCATGGGAAGCGTCATTCCTCTCTCTATGAAAGCGATCATAGGAACGACGACTTCACCCACCTCTCTATTGGTATGAATTTGGTCTGGGGCACAATATGATAGGGCTACTCCCTATGGGATGTGATATTTGGCCCTAAAGCCCTCCATGCCAGCTGGAGAGTCAACTAAATGTTTAAATCTACCCATTTGAACAAACTAAGAAGATGCGAAAGAAATTTTTTGAAGAGAAAGAAAAGAGAAAGAAGGCCGAGGGGTTGGCCAAGGAGGAGAAGAAGAATGTAAATAGATAGAAACATACGAAGTAAGTGTATTAATCCTGATATTTTAGAAATGATCTTTCGAAAAATTTCTTAAGAACAGAGTTATAGAGTTTTAGGAACTTAGAGTATTTTGTGGGTTGGAGTGCTGGGATTCTCTGGAGCACTTGAAGATTTGTGAAGTAAAGAAGAAAATGAGTTCCCTCAAGGCTTTATATAGAGGGAGAAAATAAGTGGGAATCCTCCCGCTCAAAATTCTAGGAAAAATGTCAGCCGTTGGATTGGAGACTCACCGTTGGATACGTGGAACATAAAGCCCCCTGGACGAATTAATGATGCCTCGTGGGCTACGAAGCGTCAGTAGCAATTATGAGGTGCGTAAAACCACACTCTCGTACGTGTGAATCAAGGAATCAGTTAGTCTTATCTCTTAAAAATCGAAACCCCATTTTTTCTCCTCGGATGAGAGGGAAAAACTGGAATTTTGAGGCGCTATTGTAGGGATAAGGGCCCAAGATCATATACTGGGGCTTGGGTTTTGTCTGAGGACATTGATAGGTTCGAGGAGAAAAAAATAGTTATTAGGAGTTCCCATTTAAAGTCTCATAAATAGGGAACAAATGGAGGGTGATCCGAGGAGGAACTCCTCTTCGAATATGATGAATGCATCTCAAGTATCTATTCCAGCGATTAGAATGACCTTCCAAAAACCTCCAATGATAGGGACATGCCTCATGAACATACGAGAGGGAAGAAAACCCAAAAATATCTAAGGAAAAGCTGCTACCACCACATTAAATGCACTGTAGCTACTTTTCTGGCCACATTTATGTGGAGAAGACTTCTGAACAGTGCTGCCTTGGCTATCACAACTCACAGAAAGCCAAAGAGGGTGTCTAATGGGATAGGTACTCAAGTAAGGGCTCAGAAGATCAACAAGTGTAGGATCAAGATGATCCTAAGGGAGCTATATAATGTGGGAGATCCTCTATGAGGCAGGGGATCGGAAAAAGGGAGATAAAACGTTGTAGCAATCTAAATTGTCTTTATATCCAGTTGTGATCAATTTATTTAAGGTGACCTTCTTGGACTGAAAGTCTATTGATATCAAAACCTTTTATTTGTGTTTGATCGTCATTTAATTTAGTACTAGCCGTGGTCCAACTCACTAGGGCTTAGTTCTTTGACCCACTTTCTACAAATTTTATTATATTGGGCTTATTGGGCCAAGATCCCATACATTTGGGACTTGGATTGTAAATTTGGTCCTTACAAACTCAATATTGGTTTCTTCATTCAAATTTAAATGTTTTTCTTTCTTTTCGAAGACATCCCGAAATCTATGGTGAAAGTGAATTTTTATAAATTTATTTCTTTAATATTCTACATCTCTATTTTTTAATACAAAATTATTATTGTAAGGACACAGATTGAACTCAAAGCCCAAAAATGAAAAGGACTAAGGTAAGAGCCCAAAACAATGAACTTGTAGAGAATGGGCTAAAAACTGAACTTCAATGAATTGAACAATAATCACAGTAGGCTAAATGGTGCTAGAAAGTTAGAATAAATAGTTTTGTGCAAAGAAAATCCTCCTCGGCAAAGTCTGAGGATGATAGTTCTTATATATTTCTCTTAGACTTAAGTACAATTACAGTTCTTATGTGTACAGTGATTTTTCTCTCGATTCTCTGATGGTGCCCTTGCAATGGGATTTTTCTTCTTTATATTTCCCTTCTTTACTTCATCTCAGCCCTCCACGTGTAGATCAAATTACTGGTGTTGATCCTTGTCCCATCAGCCCCTTCCTGAAGTCTTTGTGGGTAGCTGTAAGACTGAGTGTTACTGTTCAGGTATCACCTCTCTTTGTGGGTAGCTGTAAGACTGAATATTACTGTTTAGGTATCACCTCCACATTAATGCGGCCAGAGAGTTAGTTGCAGAGCATTTAATGCGGTGGTAGCAGTTTTCTCCTAGATATTTCTCAACTTCCCTTTGTCTTAGTGCTTATCCTTACCAGTATGATCGTCTGGTGTGTTGTTCTTGATGAAAGGTTGGACCTTTGTCCTCTACTCTGCTTAGTTGATGAGGTATTTCTCCTTGGATTATAATCCCAACCTCTCATCACCAGACTTCTTCCACGAAATATTAATTTGTATGCCCCTACTAGTGTTTACCTGTCCTCGGACGTTTTGATTAAGGCTGTCCAGCGGTTCTCTGACCCCTCCAAACCGACCAAGTCTGACCGACCTGAATCCCAACAGGTCAACCCGAAACCTATAGTGAGTCGGATTCGGGTGTGCTTCTTTCAAAACCCGATTATTCGGGTCGGGTAGCGGTTTAAAGAAGAAAAAACCCATATTACCCGACCCGACCGATATTTAAAAAAAAAAAAAAAAAAAAAAAAAAAAAAAAGGTAATTCAAGGATTCAGGAACTCGTGAAGACTGAAGAGAGAAGACTGATTGGACTTAAAGCACTGAGTTTTTTTAGTTTTACACACAAAGTCTCAAATCAATAGCCTATTGCTAAGACTTTTACACGCAAAGCCTAAGAGTGATTGGACTAAACACTATATCTACACATTTACACTGGTGGGATGAACCATGGCCGTGCGATTTAAGCGTGATTAACGGTCTTGATCCTTCTGAAGATCAACAAAATCATTCCTACACACAAAAGAAAATCAAAGAAAATCACACAAAATCTCTCTTCAGAGGTTCAGAACGGCTAACCCTCAAATCATAATCAATTTTCCACTTCCCCAAGCCATGGCCGGTTACCCTCCCTCAGCCTCAAGAGGCCCTCAACCCTCATCTCTTTCTCTTTTAAATCAATCTAATTCTTCTCTTTGTTCTACTTTTCTCTGCTCTCTAGTCTCAAGGGCTGATTCAAAATCTCTCTTATATTTTGAAACACTTGACTTCACTCCAAATCTCCAAGTCTCCAACGGACCAAACACCAAACCTTGCTGGTTCTCATCTTCACACGTATCCCCGCTGAGCAGAGGATCGGAGTGTTATCACTGGTCCGTCGCACCCAGGGCACCGTCCGTCGCCTCTCTGCCTTCAAGCTTGGCGACCGCGGTTTCGCTTTCCTCATCAACTGGTTCGTGTCGCACAAACAACCTTAAAAATCTGTTCTTTCTCATTTTTATTAGTTATTTAGATTCTTCTGATTGTTTTTTGATGCTTTTAAGATTATTTGATTGCCTTATTGTATAAAGAGTGGTGAGGATTTAACGAATAATACAGACACCAAACAAAGTTTGTAACTTGTTGAAGTAAAAAAATATTTGAGGTGACGGATTGTGATTAGTGCACCATTACTTTTATTGTACATCTGCATCAACATTTTTGAAAAGTGAGACATTACAACAAATAGGCAGTGAGTTTGAGCTCAAGCACCTCCTTTCCATGTAAGAACACTGTGATGTTGAGGAAGTTTGTTTAAAAACCATTAGCTATGTGTAACTAAGCAATCTTAAAAAAAAAAAAAAAAAGAGAACAAACTAAAGACAATGAGAGATTACTTCAACTGAAGTTGTGTCTATGATCTGGTTTTATAAAAAAAAAAGGTTTGGGAAAATGTTTTGGGCCTCCATGTTTTGAACAAGGACAATTTCTTTCAAATGCTTATAGTTATATTAGTTCTTAGTTTTGTCTTGACTCTTAAACATACATACTTGTAATTTAAATGAAATCATGAAGTGCCATGTAATTTACCTTGTTACAGAACACTGAGTGTTAAATGAAATCAATACTTGTGAAGTCAATTCTTATGCATAATGACATTTCTTATTCTACAAAGCTCCAGTGTATGTGACTTTGCCCTTTAAGAGGTCAACTACAATGATCTTTCTTAGTATTAGTTTTTCTTATGGTTGTTTGCTAATGCTTAAATTTGATGTCTTTAGGTCATGGAACCCTCTAGTGATGCCCCCCCCTTCCCAAACAACACCCACTGCCCAAGCTGAACCTGCTGTCCAAGCTGAACCTGTTGCCACTCCAACTAATGCTGAGGCATTTCCACCTAAACCTAATGATAAAACCAAGGTGAGTGAGATAGCTGCTGATTGTGGTAATAATAGGAAAAAGTCTATTGCTTGGGATCATTTTGAAAAAATAAAAATTAGCGAGGGTCAATTTAAGGCTGTTTGCCATTATTGCCAAAAAACTTACCTAATAGTAAGGGTCATGGTACTACTAATTTATTAAATCATACACCAAACTGTGTTAAGAACCCTAATAGAGCTTCACTTAAAGGGCAACAAACCTTAGCATTTGAACCTAAAATGAATGGGGAGGAAGGGTTTCAGCTTGTACCAACAGCCTTTACTGTTGAGGCTTCTAGGAAGCACTCGTTGAAATGATTATAATAGACGAGTTGCCTTTTAGGTTTGTTGAAGGGTATGGGTTTCAAAGATATTCAACAACCTTACAACCTAAGTTGCAAATTAGGGATATCCCATCTTGTCAAATTGTGGCTAGGGATGTGATTAGCATTTATGGTGTTGAGAGAGAGAAACTAAGGGAAGCCTTGAAAGGTCGTAGGGTGTGCCTTACTACGGACACATGGACTAGTATTCAAAATCTGAATTATATGTCCCTCACAGGTTATTTTATTGATGATGATTGGCACTTGCATAAGAGAATTTTGAATTTTTGTCAAGTGGAAGACTATAGGGGGGAGACTATAGGTAGAAAGATTGAGATGTGTCTGTGTGAGTGGGGTGTTGATGGCATATTCACCTTGACAGTGGATAATGCTTCCTCTAATGGTACTACCATTAAATTTTTACAAACAGTAACTAAAGATTGGAAGGGGACTGTTTTAGAACATGAGTTCTTGCTCATGAGGTGTTGTGCACATATCTTAAATCTGATTGTGGGAGATGGTTTGAAAGAAATTGATGCGTCCATTGCTAGGGTGCGTGAAGCGGTGAGATATGTGAAGTCCTCACCAAATAGAAATCAAACTTTTAGGAGTATTATGGAGAGATTAGGTATTGAATCCAAGTGTTTACTAAGTCTTGATGTACCTACTAGGTGGAACTCTACCTATCTCATGTTAGATACTGCTGAAAAATTTGAGAAAGTGTTCCTAAGAATGGACTTTAAGGATGATAGCTATTCTTCATACTTTTTGAACAAGGAAAATAGTGGGGGTTTGGGATCTCCTTGTGGGGTTGATTTTCAAAATTGTAGGACATTTGTGGGTTTCTTGAGACTTTTTTACAATGCAACAAAAAAGTTCTCCGGTTCTTTGTATGTGACTTCAAATACCTTCTTTGATGAGATGTTTGTGATTCAAGAGAATATTGCTCATTTAATTAAATCTCAAAATCATCTCTTGAAAAATATGGCAACTAAAATGGAAGCTAAATTTGAAAAGTACTGGGGGAAAGGGGATAAAATTAATAAGCTTTTGTATGTGGCTGTGGTTCTTGATCCAAGGAAGAAAGTGAGGTTTTTGAAGTTTTCTTTTTTTGAAATTTATGGGGATGAAGCTGATGAGATGGTAGATTTGGTGGGGAATTTCATGGCTAGGTTGTATGATGATTACTCTAGGGTTGATTCACCAAATGTGGTGCTACCAAGTGAGAATGAGAGGACACACATGGAAGGTGATACAGTTGGTTGTAGTGATCCATATGCAATGGTTAATTCACGATATGAGCGGTTTTTAGAGGCTGAGAAGTCTATAGGGTGTAGCAATGAGATTGAAAAGTATTTGGCTGAAAATTGTGAAAGTAGAAGGGATGTGAAATTTGAGATTTTGGGGTGGTGGAAAGCCAATTCAGATAGGTACCAAGTGCTGTCCAAAATGGCTAGGGATGTGTTGGCTGTACCTATTTCTACGGTTGCTTCTGAATCGGCTTTTAGTACTGGAGGGCGCATACTTGATCCATTTTGAAGTTCACTCTCCCCTCTCATGGTTCAAAATCTTGTTTGTGCTCAAAACTGGCTGCAAGCCCATGTCCCAATTTCTTTTCGCAAGTCAAAGGACGAGATGGAGGCCTTGGAGGATGAATTTCATGAATTAGGTAATATGTTTAACTTCCAATCTTCTTGTCTACTAAGTGTTATTAAATGTGTCATATACTTGAGCAAAATTTAATCTATTGTCTCAATTTTTTCTTTTCTAGTTTTAAATCAAGTAACAACAGCAGCAAGTTCTAGTTCCTGTTCAAACAAAGGTGGTACTCGTACCACAGTTAATATTGATGAATGATCACTGATTGGGTATGTTTCTGCCCTTATAATTTTTGTTCATATTGGTTGCTTCCCTTTTGGTTATTCTATAGCTCTTGTTCTTTGTCTTTATATATTATTGATAAATATTTTTCCCCTTGTATTGTAGGAGGATGGAAGGTCGCCTTTTGTATAGGAGCCAGTTTTTTTGGATATATTTTGAAGCTTTTTTGGACAGATGTGTAGCTTTTCTAATTATACATGAACTCTTGTCTTGCTTAGAGGAAGGAAAACTTAGCATCTGTGTAGGCTTTCCTTTCTATAAGTTATGGACTTGTTAACTATAGATAATAGAGTAGTTCTTTACTGCCTTAGGAAAACTATTTTTTGGAAATACTTATAGTATTTTATAATTGTAACTAATTATATATACTGCTGGGAATATTGTCTACTGCTTTGGTAGTTTACTACCTTGTGCAGTAACTGCCTTCTCTGCTGCCTCTATGGCTTTATATATCGAATTATGAAGATGTAGTATTTTTAGTAATGCTTGCAGCCTGTGTGGTTATGGAAATTTATTTGATGTGTGGAATGGTTGGTAGGTACTAGGTATGTTTTCACCTTGACAGATTGATGAATGTGGAAACAAAATGGTACTGCTCAGGCCTTAAGGCTTAGGCAATTTGGAAAATATTTGTTATAATGTGTGGATGATTAACAGGTGGTAATAAAATAGTAATTGTGTTTTTATTTGTTTGATTAATGCCTAGGTTTTACATTCTATTGATGTTTAACAGGTACCCAGGTTTTACTTTGAATTCATACTCAATATCTGGGAAGTATGAATTTGGAGTTTTGGACAAATTCAAGTAGAGATGAAGGCCCATTTTAAAAGAAATTTAGTAAAAAACAGGCTCAATCTGATATTTTAAGATTCAAAAACTATTAATTCCTTGAAAAGCCCAATAATTTCAGCTAGAAGGCCCAAAAAAATTAAATCCAATAAAATTTACCGGAAGGCCCAATAAGAGGTCCAACCCGTCAAACCATTGAATCCGATCCGTTCCAACCGATGATCCGACCCGGCGGGTCTAACCCATATTTCGGTTGATTGCAGGTCAATTTTTCAGTGACCCGACCCAATCGGGTCGAGTGCGGGTTGGGCCCAAACCCGGGCTGACTCAACCTGTGGACAACCCTAGTTTTGATGTCCTCAGACATGGCCCACGGCCCAATATCCATTTTTGGACCCTTTATCCATACAATTATTATTAAAAAGTCCTAAAACTTTTAATAAAAAATAAAGGAATATTTAAAAAATATATAAATAAAAAGACATTTTATGGACAAAATTTTTGTAGATAGAATTCTTTTAATGTACATATGGTCAATGCATGCAACTTGTTTCTATGATGGCCATGCATTGCATTTTTGTTTTACTAAAAAGTGATAGATCAACAACATGGCGTGTAGAAGTTATTACACAAACACACGGGTAAAAAAAAGAAAGAAAAAGAAGAAGAAAGATACACAAACACAGAATATTAAAGAAAAGATTCAGCAAAAAAATAATATTAAAGAAAAGAATATGAAAAACAAAACCACGAAAGAGAAATTCATAGAAAAAATACCTTGACACTTGAAAAGGGTTTGTAGAAACAAGAAAAGCAGAAATGGAAGAGAGAGGATAAATCACATAGAAGGTTTTGGTGTGGTGCTATATATATATATATATATATAGTAGTAGTAGTAGGTTAGTTTTGTTTAAAATTTTCTATATTATTGAGTAGTAGTTGGTTTAAAACTTTTTAGTTTACTGGGTAGTAATCAATTTAAAACTCTTCTTTTGGCATAATAAATAAATTAATAAAAAAATGATGAGTAAAATTATAGGACTACTAAAACTTATGTGGCAAAATATTAGAAGGTCAACTAATAATCAAACATTTTTGGTTTGGTTTATGACTCTTCATGTTGTTGAGTAGTAGTCAGTTTAAAACTCTCATTTTGACATAATAAATAAATGAATAAAAAATAATATGTAAAATTGTGGCACTACCAAAACTTATGTGGCAAAATATTAGAAGGTCAAAAAATGGTCAAAACGTTTCGGTTAAATGTCATTTAAATAAGGGAGATATTTTCTTATATCTAAATGTCATTTAAATAATATTTATTTGACTTCATATGTATTATAAGGTTGTGGGGATAAACAGCTCGGATAAGGGAATTGGGTCGTGGGCTGTGCCTGAGGACGCCTGATAGGCCAAAAACGTATTGACCCCTTGTAATGAATTAATTGATTAATTAACCAAGTTTATTAATTAATCAAATTAACATGTAATATGCAGTGGAAAATAAATTGACACTGTGATTTGTTTACGAATGGGGAAAACCTACACGGCAAAAACTCCACCAGGTGATTTTAAAGTCACCACTCCCGAGAATCCACTATTATCAAAACAAGCGGTTACAAATAAAAGAATCCCAGTACCTTATACCAACTTATAGTTGAACCCTTACCCCAATACCCAATTGGACTTGTTCTGTAGTGACAATCTCTCCTTTCAATGCACGGCTCCTAGTACGTGACTAACCAATTGCGCGGATCCCAGTACGCGACTTGATCACCAACTTGAGAAGGATGTTGGCTGCAAAGTTCTTCTATTCATCACACGATGAAGATCATGAAGTTGCTTGGTCACAAAACCCTACGGTGTACAAAACACAGCAGCTTCTTCAAGAGAAAGAAGAACTAGGGCAAACTAGGTTTCCGATCACACTTTTCTTCACACTTGTGGAATTGTGCTCTTGTGCAACTTTTGTAACCTTTTATGGCCCTTAAAATAATCCTTATATATGTTTAGGGTTGGGAGAAAAGAAAGCCCAAACATACATTCACGGATTGGATTGAAATCAACTCTAAAAAACTGGATTTCATAAACCTCAATAGATAGCCATCTATCGAGCTAGCTGTCGAGCCACAGGCTTTAGCAGCTTTTAAACCTTGATAGATGCTAGCTGTCGAGTTTTAAAATCCTGCGCTTTTTGACTTAATTCTTGGATAGACTTGCATGGATTTAACACTTGAACTTGAAACCTTATTTCTTGAAGCATTAAACACATCCTAGATCTACCTAATTACAAGTAAAGTACGTTTTGTCAAAGGATTAGCCAATTACATAAAATGTTGACATATGTTCCTAACATTGAATCACATATGTCCTAACAACGCCAAAGAGCCCGAGGACAAACAAGTATTAGTAAAGGCAAGTAGGTTATCGGGCCGAGGACGAGAGCTGGTCATGTTGTCCGAGGAGACAAACCTCCTTGGGAAGCAAAATGGAAGCCTGAAGTCTGACCACCCAACAAGTACTAGGTAGCGGACAACCATGCTTGGAAGAAAGATAAGATTTGGAGAGAGATGAGTCAACAGAGAATTGAGAAATATCTGGGAAGGAAGCTGCTACCACCACATTGAATGCTCTGCACCTAACCAACTGGTTGCATTAATGTGGAGGTGATGCCTGAACAGTGACTTCTAGCGTTACATTTACCTACAAGGACTTCAAGAAAGTTCTAATGGGACAAGTATCAAGGATATTAGTTATTTGATTAACAAGTGGAAGGCTAAGATGAGGGAAGGTGGAGGAGTATAAAAGGGATAGGATTCCATTACAATGGGAGGATGAGAAAAAGAAAGGGAAGCACTTTATAACCAAGAACTTGAACATTTGTATAAGCCTGGGAGATATATATATATATATAAGAACTTACCATCCTCGAATTTAACTGAGAAGTGTTTTTCTTTTCAACTTGTTCTTCTCAGTCATTCCTACACTAAACTAACCCATTGTGATTCACATTTGAAATGTTAGACGTTCAATACTAACCCACTCTCTAACAAATTTATTGTTGTGGGCTTGTTGGGCTTTTGTCCAAATCTTTTGGGCTGCGAATCAATTTGCACCCATACAAAGGTTATATTTAAAATACACTTTTCTTCCTTTTTCTTAGATGAAAATTTACAAGTTAAGTTTTAGTATTTAAGGTTTGTTAACATATTTTTTTATTTGATAAAAAGGTTAATATTTAGTTTTTCTATAAATTCAATTATAATAGGAATGTCAGTAACTTTGTAATTGTAAGTGATATAAATATATATATATATATATATTAGAAAAAGAAATTATTCTTTTCATATAATTTAGTACTAAATTATAACACGAGTTTCAGAAAGAAATGAAAATTATTACACAAAAAAAAAATAATAATAATAAATTTGCCCATGTTATAGTTCTTGAGGTTACTATATATATATATATATATATATATATAAGTGAGAAAGAGAAAACGCGGTGCAAATATAATGAGGTGCAAATTATATATATTGAGTTCAAAGTACAACACGAAAAATTAGAGGCACGACTGCATGATGCATATATGTTGAGATGCATATCACATATTGAGATCAAATTACAACACTGAAAATTAGAGGCCCGCATGACCGCATGAGGCTTCACAAACCGCAAACCATATATCACATAAATACTTACTATTTAGAGACCATACTCCTCATGAGAATATGCAACCTAGCTAGTACTTTAGGCTTATAGCTGAACCATGATGTTTACTATCTAAAAGGGGTTTAAGGTGAGCAACATCCACGATAGACTAGACAAGATTTTGTTGGAAATGGAGAATATAATATATAGGAGCACCATTTGACCAAAAATACTTATGTTTACTAACTCAAAGGGGTTTAAGGTGAGCAACCTCAATTGTAGGTGGGACAAGATTTTGTTGGAGATGTCAACTTTACGGGAGATATTATATTGTACAAGGCAAGCTTATAAAATCCATACAAACGATTCTAGAAAAATACCCAACAAAAGAGGAATACCAATAGTGCTAGATCATGGTGTGACACGAGGTTCCCATGGACATGGGAGTGTGAGTTGGGTTCCTATGAATAAACGTACGGGGCTGACACGTGGTTCACATGAATAACCCTTTGATCAAGAAAAACCCCATAAGGTAGGGGGAAGGCAAGAAGCTAGTAGGACTTGATCATGGCCCAAAGAGAGGTCTAGAAGCACATAGATAGGCAAAATTTCACATGTGAGAGGGAGATTATTGAGTATACATATGTGAGTGAAATTTTACATAAAATAAGAATGTCAAGATGAAGTGGTTAATATAATATAATTAAATCCAAACTCATAAACTTAAGTTTTTTGGGTCAAGTGGTTTCCCTAACTATATGTTATATTAGTACTATTCAATTAGAAGCTCGCCATGACATCATCTCACCACCTCTAAAATATTCCTCTCTATAATAAACACTTCAAATTCCAAGAATCAACTAAAATAATGCGTGGGATGAGTGGATCGCGCATACAATAAAATATTCAAGTACTAATAGTGCTAGACATTCTCACTAGCAAAGAGGAAAAAAAATGAAATCCTGAAAAGGATATATGACAGTGTGCATTAATTCATTTGTGTGTTTATAACCAAACCATTTGCAATCTTAGTGGTCCTCAAATGGACTTTCTAAAGAAAATCGAAATTGGATGTCCAAATCAAGGAGGATCATGCGCCATAAGGAATAAGGTCTCAAGGATGAGGTGCCATATGCCGGGTACAGGATATACAAAATCCTCAAGGATAATACTTGGTTAGGAAAAGAAACAATGGACAGGACACAAAGACCAGGTCAATTGATAAGTCTTCTATTTTCTCCCATCATTCTTCACTTTTTCCATCCCCATCAATAATTATCTTTCAATAAATCTGACAATACACCCAATTTTATATCAAACTTCACAATATGCTGAAATAGGTGATTGTGAATGAAAGATACTTTTGCCAATTAATTTTTATATAAACCCACCAAAAATATTTAAATTTGACAAAAGAAATAATTAAGTTCCTTGGGAAAATTATTAATTGGCCAAACACATCATTTCACAACTAATGTTCACATTCTTGATTTCTATTCACATTCTTGATTTCTATTTTGTTCACGGTCTTCTATATATATATAGAGAGAGAGAGGGAGAGAGAGAGAGTAATGCCACAAATAAAACAATTTTCACAAAAATTGAGTTGATAGATTTTTATTAGTTCTCAATGGTCCACTACTAAAATCACTTTGTTGATTACAAACTTATAACTCACAACTTGCAACCTCAACAATAGAAAAATATTGTTGTGAATTTAATAGTTCAATACACACGTTTCTCCAAAAAAAAAAAAAAAAGTTCATTACACATGTCCCTGTTGGATGCAAGAAATATCAACTCTCGAAATGAAGGCAATTCTGAATGTCTGCCTTTTCTTGGCTTCCTCAGTTTTTCGTTGCTTCTTCAAATGCAGCTATATACGTAGGAATTAGTTTCTACTTTCTAGTAGACAGTGGTATTTCCTTTCTTTTGAATAAAAAACTACAGTAAACTTGAATTTTTTATGGGATTTAATTACGTAAAAGAGTTGAGTGATCAAATGAATCCAGTCCATATTTCCACTTTCCAATTGAAAAATGGAGAGTCTTCTTTAACCGAGGAAAATGGAAAATGTTGAGCTTGTTGCACTGTGCTTTAAAGTGGGTTTAGCTATATTTTTTACTAAATGCTATTTTGTCGAGAAAGCTAAGAATGATCTAGTGGAGTGATCAAGCGTTAGTTTTTAATTTGGTCATATCATCTAAGAGATTAAAAATGATTACTTTAAACTTCAAGGACTAAAGTTCATTAGCTAAAGTTTAGGGATTAACAGCGCAAACTATGCAATTCGACCAAAATATTACTGTTTTTATTATAAGGTATCCTTGTCTCATATATTTATACTTGTTCTTGTGCTTCCCTATTGGTGATTTTAGCCATGAATTTTTTGCACGTAGTCTGTTAAATAAGATTGGTGTTACCCACAATAAACAATTTTATTTCTAACCATAAAAAAAATGGTGTAATTTGGTTATGTGGTCATTGGAAAAAGATTTTGCCTCCTATTACTTCAACTCATCATACTGTTATCCTTGCCTAAACATATAAATAAAAATAAGAATAAAATAAAATATGCAAAAGCTAATACATGACTTCAAGCATTCTAGGGAAGCCTTTGTATTCTTAAACAAGGACACAACTTCAGATTTACTAGAAAAATAACAAGTTTTAAAATCCAGATGATTGTTACCTTGTCTTGAGTTTCCAACTATGGCAGCCACCTACGATCCTTTTGCCTTCTCAACTATGCAAATAAAACCTGACCCTCCCCATCTTCTATTCTTTGATCTTCTACCAGGCATTGACAGAATACCTTACATCCTTGGGCTTTTATTACTAAGCCCAACTAAATAACTAAACTAAAATAAGACCCAATTTGACAATTAGAATAGCCCAAACCAGAAGATTAAAAAATTACAAAATTGCCCTTGATACATAAAATCAAATAAGATGCCTCCTGCATCAAATTAAGCACTAGTTTGGAATATGTCATACCTTGGCTTTCCCATGATAATAATATACCCTGAAAATAAGTAATGACACAACAAGGTAAGAATAATCATAAAACTATTGCAATGTATAAGAAATCCAAACACTATTATAATCATAATATCTTCATCACTCCACTCTAATTTTCTTTCCACTACAAAACCACTTCTAGGAATATTTCTTTCACATAGTGACATATAAAGTAAGGAAAAAAAACCTCTTGTTGAGACAGAAGTTGATCTAACTTGGAGATCATTTTGGAATTTACTAGCGTATGACCCAACACCTGTTTCAATTAACTTTTTTGGAATTTTGGAATCATGGTCTGTTTCAACAACTCATAAATGGCTTCTATCACTACAATGTTTAATAATTAAAACTGAAATGAATCCAGTAGTCACCAATAATGAATTTAAAATAACACCACCATCTGTTCAAAGTGTTACTATTCTTATTTGTTAAAGCCTAATACCCAAATAACCTTCACATATACATCTGTAACCCAGGTAGAACAGAATAATAATTTAAAAAGTGACCACATATTTGTAAGTGTTTGGAATAGGGCATACCCAAACTACCTTCAAGGAGCCATTCTTTTTTATCGTGGTAGTCAGCAACCGTGCTTGATTTCACTAAAGTCAAGATTGAAAGTTTCACATTATCTAATCACTTATAAGTGGATAAGGAGGTGAATGGAAGCATACAAGGTCTATCAAATTTTGATGCTTCATTTTTCAAAAGAGCTGAATATCCAGTATGCATAAGAGAACATTCAATGAGTACTATATTAAAACTGCAAACATAACAACTAAAAACAAAAGGCAATATGTGAAGTGCCTTGCCAAAAGAATATAAAAAGGAATTACCCAGTTTTAAGTCATATACTCTCTATCTGTATCATCTCAAAAAGAATTTGAGAGGACTTACTTTGTTTGGGAGTTCATAAGGGAATGGAATGATCATAAGAGAATGTAAAGAAATTAAATGGAATGGAATGTATTTAAGCAAGGGAAAGGAATGGAAAAGAATGGACTAGAATGGAATTAAGTAATATTGATTGGATGTTTTAAAATAAAGGAATGGAAAGGAATGAAAATGAATGGAATGTAAGTAATCTTGTGTGGGAGTAACATAGAGGGAATGGAATGGATTGGATTCATTTTATGACAATTGTGGTGGGCCTTTTTATGTACTGGGTTGGGCTACTCCTGCCGCACTACAGCCTAATGATTCTGGAGTAAGAGAGTCGGGACTGACTTAACTGAAACTCACTTTAGGCCAGCTTGTGCGCAAGTTAGAACCTCTGGTAGGAATCTTGATGGAATCACAAGCTCATGGCAGGAAACACTGTTACAAAAACGTTATAGTAGGAGAAACATAATACAGCAGGACAGCTAAATATTTTAACTAAAGTACTTGCTACTGACCAAAGATAATACTTAAAAAAATTTGCAAAAGGAAAATACGATAATATAAGTATGACTGGAATGGATTAGTAACAAGAAAGATAACGTTAGCACTTTAACAATTGTAATAAAAGAAGGAAGAGGATTAGTCTGCTAAACTTGGCTCCTTGATAGATTTAAGTCCAAGAAGGGAACCAATCTCCAATGCAGGCAATCTCGTAGGGAAATCCTGCCATAGAAATTACCTACTTTGGAAAATAGACCTAAGTGGCTTAATCTCAGATTCTTAACTTGCTAGAGAGCAAGCTATTGAGAAGGAGAGAAGTGAGTAGCCTATTGGTGCATGCTTTTCGTTCCCCACGTTCCTATTTGCTTCCTCTCGAGTTTCTTATTTTCTTTGTTTATCTTCTTTGTTTTCTTTGTTTCCTGCTTCTGTGTTTTTCTATGTTTCCTACTATTCCTCCTTGTTGTTATTTATTGTGCACGGTTAAGGCCTTTTTATACTGCCTGCCGTGATAAGATTTACTATTTTACCCCTCAACTACTTTTGGCCTATTATAGGTATCCTTATCGAATTGCCCACTAATCTGCTAGCTGCCCAGCCACCACCACTACCCTGTGCTAGCCGCACCACGCTTCACTCCCAGACAAAAGTAGTTTTGTTTTGTTTTCTTGCTTCCCGTGGCACTCCAATCCAGATAAGGACTGGGTTTCTCTCTTACTAACTCCTATAGCATGCACCTAGTGATTACAGCTCATCTTTGCCTCTTTTGGGTGGTATGTCATCCCAGCAGGATATTTCCCTTGAAAGAACTTAAGCAGGCACCCTAGAATAGGCTTCCCCCCTTCTCTCCACCGCCAGACCATACCCTCTCTTACCTTTAACCCATGGCCCATCACCCCTGTATTGGTTGGGTACAAGTGGGTGGTGCTTGAGTCTTGTGCATGCTCCACTCCCATATGAAACCATTACTTGTTTGGTGTTCACACATTTGCCATTGCCTGTGAGTTTGTCTAGTCCTGTTGCGTGTTCTACTGCTCGTTTAACTCTTTGTGGCGTGGATGATTCATTGGGTTTTCATTCCCTACATCTCATTTCTTCTTTGGGCTGGGTATTGCTTGGGTATGGGCTTTTTCTTCTTTAATTCAGCCCTTGTCTTCTTTCACTTCTAGTTTGTGGGCTAATTGGTACTCTTACCACGCCACTGCATTGTTTCTGCCATGATATCGTTTAACTTGTTTTTGCTGGGCTCCCTCTGGGCTTGCCATGCCAGTTTCATGCGCTACTCCTTCCTTTAGTCCATGTTGCACAATATTCCTACTGGGTCAGTCCATATAACATCTTGAGCTCCCCCGGCCTATTTTATTCCTTGGGCATTCTCGGTCCATTTCATTCCTTGGGGCATCCTTGGCCCATTTTTCTTACATTCTTATGGGCTTTTGCTAAATCTTTTGGGTTTCTTAGGCCCAATTACCATATTCTTTACTTTTGGGTTTATTGGCCTTTGAACCAATTCTATTTACTAATTCCTTTCTTGGGGCTCCTCTGGCCCCTTTTTGCTTTCTTTATACTTCTTATGATTCTCATGAGCTTACTACTTCATTCTTTAGGGCTTCCTTAGCTTGCTTGCTTGCTTTGGAGCCACCTTGTTATTTTGTGGGCTTGTAAACCATTATTCCTGCCATTCGGGTTTCAGTGGTTTTTACTTTACTACTTTTTCTTTCTTCACTCCTTTTTCATATTGTTGGGCTTCTTCTGTCATTGGGCTCTTTTGCTAAAATGGACATCAATAACAATATTACTATTAGACCCCTATTTTAAAATATGAAAATGCTAACGGATGCCCTTAAGACAATGATTAATAATCCATTTAAAAAAAGTTTTTATGAGAAAAGAAATAAAATCAATTAATGTTTTGACAGCTTTTTCTATTTCCCATAAAAGTGGTGTCAAAACTTTTATAAAATGGATTGTTAACCATTGTCTTAAGAGCAACCGTTAGCATGACCTTTTAAAATAAAGTATTAAATATATAGGGGTATTTTGGGAGTTTTAGTAAAAAATTCATTAAATCTAATTTTATTCCCTCCCATCCATCCCAATTTCGGGGGGAATGAAAATTTAAGGTTTTATGCCCTCGTTTTGGAGGAGGGAATGGAATAGAATGGAAAGGAAATGAATGAAAAGAATAATTTTAGAATATTATTCCATTCCCTTGTTTGGGAGTTTTAATGGAGGAATGGAAAGTTCGTTCCCTTATTAGGGAGTTTAAGAGTGAGGGAATGAAATGGGTAGGAGGGAACACTCATTCTTCTCTATTCCTTTAAAACCTCAAATTTTATTCCCCTCGAAATTGGGAGAAATGGGAGGGAATGAAATTAGATTTATTGCTATTAAACCCAGCTGGTCGGATCGGTGATCTGATGACCCAGCGCATTGACTGGGCTAGGTGATCAATTAGATCAGAAAAGTACGTGACTCGGTCAAAACTGGTGCAATCCGGTGGGTTTTAAGCAACCCATGTGACCTGGTTGAGTTTTATTAACCCAGCTGGGTTTGTAAATCGTGTAAAATTACATTATTAGATGCACTTTATTGACTTTTTTTATTATTTAAATGTGTGATAATATGGTAATTTAAATAAGAGAAAACCTAAAAAATCCAAAAAAAGCATTGTTCCCTACGCCCTGCCCTGCGGATTCACACTTTGTACTTTGTAGTTTGTACGTGTACTATCACTTTTCAGTTTTCACGATTCTCAAAACCTACTGCTATGGGTTGCTACTGTGCACAAATTTTTTTATGCTTTGAAGTCTTAACAGATGTACTTGGCCAACAATTAGCATGTAAGTATGACCTTATAACTCTATGCCACCAACTATCTTCTTCTTTTTTCTTTTTTTTTTTTTTTTTTTTTTTTTTTTTAACTTCATCTCTTGATTGCTTTTTAGTTTAAGCATCTTTAGTTTATTTATTTATTTGTCATGTACATTGTGAGTGTGTGACATTGTTTCTTCTTTGAGTTTTGACTATTTTGTTGCTTTGAATTTGTTTGTTGCTTTAGGTTTTAGCTGACCTTAACTTTACTGACAAATATAAATTAATTTGTTTGTTTCTTCTAATGCTATTGCTTATGAAATATTGATTTTGAATTATAATGATGAGTTTAATTTAAGCATATGCCTTTTTTTTTTTTTAATTTATAATTTACATAAAGACTATGATTTCTCAAACTTAATTTTTATATATATATAATTTTTAACATTTTTTTATTTGACCCTGCGGTTCGACCGATGACCCACTGGTTGAACCAGTGACCCAACTCATAGACTAGGTCAACCTTCGGTCTGAGTTTAATAAATTTTAATGAATTTTTTACTAAAACTCCCAAAATGCCCTTATATATTCAACAATTTATTTTAAAATAGAGGTATAATAGTAATAACAATAATTTGTATTTTTCTCAATCTATTTATTTCAAATGTGGTTGCTATTGTAACAAAGTTGAATACTCCTACTTCCAATCAACAATCAATTCTTAAGCATTAATAAAAAAAAAAAAACAAAAAAAAATAAAAAAAAGAAGAAAAGAAAAGCAAAACACCATCATAATTCTCATCACAAATTCACAAATCCTATAGGTAGCATAACCCTGAACAAATAAAACAAATAAAATTACCATCACTGGGTTGAGAGTTCTGGATTTCAGGCTTCAGTGATGGTTCTTGGAGAGCTGTGGACCGTTAATTTGCACAGAGCTATGGTTAGACGTTCATCCAAAGAGAGGAATAAATGAGAGAAAAAGAGAAACTCACAATCAATAATGGCAAAGACACGGTGTTGATTTAAGCTTGACTTAGAGAGAAATAAGAGAATTGAGACTAAGGCAGTTAGGATGAGAGAGAGAGAGATGAGAGATGAGAGGGTGAGAGTGTCTGAGAGACAGAGAAATTGAGAAAATGACATTGGATGTCACTTTAGAGATGGCAGGGCCAGAAGGTGTCATTTTCAAAAATGGACATTTTTGTCTCTCCATTGTTTTTTATTTTGAAAAACTGAAATAGTAGGAGGAAGAATGAACGTTAAAAAACCTTCTGCAACTTAAAAGCCCTTTAGGAGGCTTTTCAACACACTACTAGACATGCCCCAAGTGTTTCATATAGCAATGAATTTTGGAATCATAAAACCACGCATAGCTCTGTTCACAATAGCAGTGCTTTTACACCCAAGCATAGAGTTTTCCAACTCAAAAAGTAAGTTTTCCTTTTACTTCCAGAATTCACAGATTTTCCTATGAAGAGTTTCGAAACAAGACAAGAGGTAAAGGGGATGGAATTAAGCACATATTTAATTAGAGTTAGCCTACCAGCCTGGTTAAAAGCTTGGCCTTCCAGTTCTGGAGTTTGTTAGAGATTTTGACCACTGACTTTAAAGTTTAAACATCACAGACCTTTTCTCAAAATTTAGATTTAAGCCCAAATACTTACAAAGAATTGTCAATATAATGTGTAAGGTTGAATTTAATCAACCATCTTATTGGCTTTATTCCGTGCCAAATTTGCTTGTAATTCAGCAATTAGTAACCCTGTATTTAGGTGGGTTTGTTGTAAGGGTAGTGAGTGAGATAGAGTGTTGAATGCTCAAGAGTGTGCAAGAAGATAGAGTCTCGCGACTGGATCTTGCGGGTGACTTGCGGCTGCAAGCCGCCAGATGCAGCACATGTGCCAAGCATGCCAGAAGTTGAACAGTCATGCTAGCTGGAGCACTACAGGACAAAATAGGACAACTGGTCATTCGGTTATCTCGCGACTGGATCTTGCAACTCAGTCAAGTTGCGAGGCCAAGTCGCGAGCCAGTCCTGTTTTGAAAAACCTGACGTTTCACATTCCTCTCTCACCCTAGTATATATACCCCTTATACCCACAAAAGAAAGAGAGCTTCCAGAGAGAATTTTGAGAGAGAAACCTTAGAGTAAAACAAGATTGATTCATCTACAATCTTTACATAAGAGTCTCTTCAAATTTCTCAACTCTCTTCCTCTCCATTATCAAACCCTTGAGAGGCATTTTACCAAAACCTTGTTCTCACCATATTCATTACTGTGAGAGGGCTGTTTGGTGTTCTGGGAAGCAGTTAGGAAGGAACCAATTTACATTGGTTGATGCTATGGTCAAGTAGCGGAATCCGGTAAGCTAGAAAAGAAAAAAGTTCGGCGCAACTTCGTTGGAGCAAGAAGCTTGGAGGGCTTAGGTGCACTGGGTAGATTAGGCTTAGAGGGTCTATTGCTGTCCATGTATCCCAACTACATTTTCTAGTGGATTGTTTACCGCTTGGAGGGCGGCGGAGAGGTTTTACACCGAGGGCTTCGGTTTTCTCTTCGATAACACATCGCGTGTTGTCTTTGTGTTTGCATCTTCCTTCCCTTTTATCTTTGCCTTTTATTATCTGCTGTGGGTTGTGATTTTAATTTGGCTTAGATAGTTTTTCCAATTCTGTTTTATTGCTTTTGTTCATTTTCCGCACACTAGTTGTTTGATATAAAGCTTGAATTGGTTAACTTGTAAATTGGGGATCCAAACGTTCAAGGGTGTTTTTAACACTATTTGAACTTTCATAATGAGCTCAAGCTCAACTGGCACCTCCTCCCCTTCCCACATGGTATCACCAATTGCAAACAAACTTTCTAACATTTCATTACAGCATCAAACTAATTTCATTTTTCCCTACTTTCATTTCATAGCTGTTCAGGGCCCTTTTTTTGTGACACATGACAATCGCCCATTTGGAAAATAAATATTGGTACTTCGGCATGTAAAGTCCAAGCTGGATGGTCACATGTGATTTAGAAAACTAGCAGTCTGTGATAAGTTAGCTCTGAACATAGTAAAGCTAACTGTCGTGAGAAAGAAGCTATATAAGTATATATTAGTATTTTTGAGTATCAAACCTAAAGGTCAGTCTGCCTGCAATTCTTCTCTAAAATTCCAACACCAGAAATATTAATAGAGAAAACCCAAATTAGTCTTCCATATTAGAATCACTGGCCATAGGTGTGGCTTTAATCTGCCGCATAATATTATCAGGACTATCAAAGGGTAGCCAATTATGCTTATATCAGAGTTGAGAACATCTCCAACACTAAGCTTTTCCTCTGGCTGTGAGGGGGCTTGCTACTTGTTGTCTCAAAGGGTCCGAAGAGAGCCAGAAATCCCTCCAAAAATGAATAGATCTTCCATTCTTCACTGACCATTTTAATCCTTCATTAACAACCCCCCCCACACACTGCTCAGACCCGAGAGAAAGGTCTATAAACCCCCTGAGAATTAATTCTATTTGTAGTGAGGTACTTCTTAGATAACATATGAGACCAAGGAACATCCTGGTTCGAGGCTAACCTCCAGCAAAGCTTGGCAAGAAGAGCAGAATTCCTAGCTTTCATTTAGAAAATCCTGAGGCCCCCCAGCTTCTTGGGAAGGGTAGCTTTATTCCAATTTACTAGATGCATTTTCCTGTGCTCAGGTGAAGACCCCCACAAGAAGTCTCTAATGATCTTATCAATAGAGTTGCAGATATTGGTTGGGATGCTGGCACACTGCATAAAATATTCTGGAATTGGGGTAGCCGTAGATTTAATCAAAACCAATCTACCTGCAGGGGATAGAAGCTTGGATACAACAACAGTTAAAAAGAACCAAAAAAAAAAAAAGGTGGTTGTAAAAATAACAATGGCAACTAGAAAAAAAGTCCTTAGCAGCTGCAGCTAAATCATCATTAGCTTTCTGAAACACTCTTGTCAGCCATTCTAAACCATATTCCTTCCATTTGACAGCCTATGTTTCATACATCCTCCATGGCAACTTGAATTTGCCATCTAGGAAGCCTTGTAATCTAGCATAAGGCCACTGCTTCAACATTAGCTAGAAGAGTAATAACCTTTATAAATCCTCTTTTTTTTTTTGCCTTCAAAGCTTCCTTGGCAGCCAGACAGATGATTGTAACAACTACTTGTCCATGTAACTTCCCATTGTCCTAGTCCTCTGGCTGAGTATACCAGTTTTAAGGGGATGCAGTGTTGGAAAATACTGCCAGCATTAGATCCTTGTATTTGTACAATGAGAATAGTAGGCCATGTAATCCAACATAGGAAGCCTGTGATAAATATGGAATCGTTGACAGTTCTAGAAACATTGTTGGTGCAACCAGAAAAACACAAATAATATAAAGCCAACAATTTTATTAAAGTATGAGCTCATATGTTACGGACAAATTATAGTTATTCATTGTAAATGAAATTTAGAAAGTTACTGACTGCTTGATTATCAGAAAAGCCTGCAAAGAGCCTTAATCTGTTTACATTCCTTGCAGGTTTGGAAGTTTTATGAAGTAGATGGATTTCCTGTTTTCAATGGAAATGGAAGCTAAAAAAGGGAACATCAGCAATCAACAAAAACACCGACCTCTGCTTGGATGGCATCAAATGATAGCTCAGTTCTATTAAGAGATGAACTTAAAGCTCTTGCAACAGTCATTGGTGAAGAATTTAGAGGAACTAGCAATCTTGCTGTTCCTTCATTTCTAAAAGAAAGAGTTATTGTACATTTCAAGTGATTCTGAGGTTACATTTTCTTCAGTTAGTCTGGTCATGATACAGAACCTTGATATCATGAAAGTTGAACATCCCTGCCCAGTTATTAGTAAAACAAGTTTAATCTTTAAAACTATAGCAAAAAAAAAAAAAAAAAAAGCACCAATATTGACAAAGTTTAAACCAAGATTGAAATAACTATTGCATCTCAAAAATAGGAATTTATCATTTTCTGGGTTGTTTTCAATTATTCATTGGTTCTTATTTCTTTTTCTTTTTTATAATTTTTTATGAAAGCTCTTATTTCTAAATTTGAAAAATAAAATAAAATAGAACAACAACAACAAACCTTAGACATTTTATTATATCCTGAAATGGCTGCTTTACAAAAATTCTATGTAATGCCAAATACATTTCTGCATCATTTCATTTCTTCATAATCTGAAAATCAATAAAGAAAATGATCATGTAATGAAAGAAATGGCAAAAGTAGCGGGAGTAACTACCACCATTAGAATTAATGGTAATACATTAATACTATTTATGATCTTCAATTCCCCTACATCTGGAAGAGTAGCAAGGATATCTAGGAAATAGCTTTAGTAAACCTACTCACCTTGCCTTCAGAACATTGTCCTAATTTGGAACATCCAAGATCAGCATAGCACTAAATTTGATTACAAATTAAAATTAGATCTCCTTGGATCTGGGTGATTCATAAATTAAGAATAAACGTAGGACTGTTTGTGAAGGATTATGTTAATAAGCATCTATTTTGTTCACTAAAGAGTGTAGATTTCACAATCACTAAACCATGATGCTGCATTCTACTACACAGCAATCCAAGTTACCTATCTCCTGGTCAATGGACAATGAAACAACTAGACAAATATCAACAACATCCTTAGGTGGTTAACATGCTAACCAAACTACACTATTCCAAAGTAGCTACCAAGTCCAATGTTTGTACAACACCAGAAAGAATATGAAACATATATTCACAATAGTAACTTATCAAATATATATAATAGTAACACACATAAGAAATAAAAATAAATCAATTAAAAACTATAACACAAACACTGATAAATTTTTAGGGCATAACGTCCAGGTCATTATTCCACAACATTTAACGCGCAACTAATAAATTTAGTTTAATTGAGTGGAACACTTAAAAGGTTACACAGTGCACAAAGCTCCCCACTTCTGAGGGTTCTGGGAGAGGTGGTTGATAAGCAACCCAGTCCCCAATTGAGTGGAAACACTTACAAAATCTGATTCAACTGGATAAAAGGCGAAACTTATCAAAAATCCCATACTCTACAAGAAATATTTTGAAATGACTTTGCATCAGCTGATGTTTGGGATAAATCTTTCAAAAATAATTTCAAATTAACAACACTAGTGCAAAATATAATGTAAGGAAAGATAACAAAATTAGAATAGCAACAAACAGCCAAGCTCAAAAACATGAAAAGAACTATCAGCTTGTATAAGTATAACAATGACTTGCAGGAAATTTAGCTATTCCTTGCAAGTTGACTCATTAATCAACATGATCTCTACTGAACAATCTCCTTTAATCTTATTGCACATCTCCCATCACCAAGCAACTCCAAATGGAAACATACTTCCTGTGCCCAAAATTGAGAAAAACTCAAAGTAACTTTGAACCCAACCCTGCAGGAAACATACTTGCAGGAAATTTTTTTTTTTTTTAATGACCTGGGACCTCACCAAGGCAAGGCACTTTGAACCCAAACCTGGGGAGTAAACCACAGATACACGACCTCACCTACTAGAACCATGTATAAGGTACATAAAGAATAAAAATAAAAAAATAGAATGTAAGACTAGTCTATTTGAAACATGTTCACGGGAGAACACAACATCAGGTCCCTCAACAACAGGTTTGAGCATTTCCTCATGCAGATTTTGAAAATCCAGCACCTACATTATTGGTATTTAATAGTATAAGAAAAATAATAGACCTCTATCTAATTGGAGGGATGAAAGCACAAAGAAACCAAAGGCACCAAACTAATTACCGTTGTTTCAGAACAAAATCATTTGATTGTGTGATATAAAAAACATAAAAATTAAAAAAATTTAAATTATTAATAATTGAATTATTACTTGTAAATATTCTTATTTTCCAAGAAATGAATAAAGTTCAAGCATCCTAGTGACAGTCAAAAAGCAACAAGTGCAAACAAGACAAGAATCAGACTTTTGAAGGATGGACAAAAAATTCATCCTAGGTTTTGACTAAAGGTAATCAAAACGTATGAAAAATGCATAACTTAGACTAATTGACATTGAAAGGACGAACAAACCAATCCTTTTCTTTGACCGGTAAATTAGTTTTTTTTTGGATCAGTAGACTAACCACTCAATCTATTCAGGTTTTAAAAACAATGATCTCACTAGCAAGCATCAAAGTCCTGCTATAACAAAATTTAATTTTTAGCAAATTACAACAAAACTACTTATGTAATAAATGGGGATAGTAAGAAAGACGTAGAACAAGGTGCATCAGAAATGAATCTGATTAAGGATCTTACTAGGTCCAGCATCTAACCATTAAGGATTTTAGAACTTTAGGGCTGGTTTAGGTAATACACTAATACTAACAGATTAGGGCCATTAGACGCATATCCATGTAAGTTTAGATATTTAGGCTATATTTGAATTGGAAAACTAGCTTCCTTAACCGACAAACTATGAAGATTGGTTGGAATATAATAATAATGAACTTTGAATAACGTTTAAATGCAACTCCAAAACTTAATATCGTTGCAGGGAACATTTAAAAACATCAATTCGGCTTACTAAAGGATGTAAGATCACCAGAAAAAACTAGACTGTATTAAAAAAGGCATTTAGCATTAACTTAACATGAACCAAAATTTTAAAAATAACTATTTATGAAAATAGGTTCAATGCAGCAAATATGAGTGCACAATGAACTCATCTGTACAGATCTTTGAGCTTCCTCAACGCGACCAAAACGGGTGAGAAGTCCAATGATGATAGTGTAAAGTTCTTCGGATGCCTTTATTTTATATCTATGATGCATTAAATTAAATATCCGGCATGCATCATCCACTAATCCAGCTTGATAACAAATAGATAGAACTACTTTGAAAGTGAAATGGTTTGGATTAAAACCACTAGATCTCATTGATCAAAAAGAGCAATTGCATCTTGACACTGATTGCTATATCCATATGCCTCTATAATTGCAGTCCATGTCATTGATCCCTTAATGGGGATTGCATCAAAAACTGACTTAACACGATCAATTGCTCCACAAGTCCCATACAATTTCACAACTTCAGCAGAGACAAAACGTATACACTCAAAATTCTTCTTCAAGACTCGTCCATGAACCTCCTTCCCAAGCATCAAACTTTTTAGTTCACCACAAACGCTCAATATCCTTGCTATTGTAACTGAATCTGGCATGTGCTTTGACAACTGCATTGACCTAAACACACCAAGTGCTTTATTTAGATGCCCATGTTCTACTTATGAATCAATCATCGCTGTCCACAAGATCACATTCCTCTGTTCCATACCATCAAACATTTTTAAAGAATACTCCAACAGGCCACACTTTGAGTACAGTATCATCAAAGAGGAAACAATAGATACATTAGGTAGGAACCAATTCTTCAAAGCATAAGCATGAACCTCCTTCCCTTGAGTCAGAGCCCTCAAATCTGCACAAACTGGAAGAACAGTGGCAATTGTGACAATATTAGGCTTAAACCCTTCCTGCTGCATCTAAATTATTGATCTCAAAGCCTGCTCCAGCTTCCCGTTTGAGGTATAACCTGACATCAAAGCAGTCCAACAAATAGTGTTCCTCTCCATTGATGAATAAAACACCCGCCTCCCCGATCCCATGTCCCCACACTTACAATATTTGTCAATCAAGGCAGACTGAATGAAAATCTGCCTCAAATAACTTTTCGTCTTCAACATGTAAGCATGAACTTCTCGGCCTAATTTATGTGCCCAAACTTCTCCAATACCTGGAAGTATTGCAGTCAGTATAACTGAGTTTGACCTTATCCCTTCCTCTACCATTCTCCTCACATACTCCAAAGCTTCCCTTTGGAACCTATTGTGTGCAAAACCCGCAATCATCACTCCCCACACCACAACATCCCTCTCACCAATCTCTTCAAAAATACAATGCGCAAGCTTAATCTTTCCACATTTAAAGTACATATCAATCAAACTCGTCCCAAGAATCGAACTATCAACAACACCATTCTTTATCAAAAGGGAATGAATCTTTAAACGTTGCCAAAGTGCAGATGCACTGGCAAAACTCTTGATGACATTTGAGAAAGAATAAACATTCAAACCGACCCCTAATTCCTGCATTTCAGTATAAGTCGAAAGCACATCATGATATCGCCACCTACCAGACATCACACGGCCTCTAAGCAAGGCATTCCACGAATACACATTCTTGCTAGAACATTCACCAAACAGTTGGTGTGCATCTTCGACTGAGCCACAAGCTGTGTACATGTTCACAAGTTTTGTACGTAAAAACTCATTGTTTTCAAGCCCATTAATCTTTATATGTGTGTGGACTTGTTTCCCTTCGGTTAAGGAATTGGTTCGAACACATGCAGTAATAAGAGAAGTAAAAGTGGTGGGGTTAACAGGTGTGCCTTGTTGGTCCAAGTAGTCCAATATGGTAAGTGCTTGTTTGAGCTTGTTTTGCTTAGCGAATCTTTGTAAATTGCATGTGGGTTTTTGGTGTGGACTGGTAAAGATTCTGGGCATGCATCTTTTTGTCAAAACGGTGGTGGTTTTTTAGCAGGAAATTTGGATGGTTTTTTGTGTTGTTGGTGGTGGTTTTGGGTTACGGGTTTGGACTTGTAGCCAGTAGGGGCTAGAGCCAACACTGCCCATTGCCAAAGCCATTACTTTGGTGCTCTTGATTCAGAGAGAAAGATGAAGGGGCTGGGAGCTAAATTTTCTTACCTTGCAGGATTGAGGTTGAAGAATTGATGTTGTTTTTGAGTTGAAATGAACCCGTGAGAGGGCTATCTTCCTCAGCTTCAAGTGCTCTTTGTATTTTTGGAGGCTTTGGGGATGACGGAGAGAGTGAAGGGTAAGGAAGAAGAAGACCGTTTGGAGGGGAAAAAAATGTTTGCGACGTTTTACTTTGGTAAAAAAAAAAAAAAAAAAAAATCAATAAAATTAATTTAATGCCTTCTTCTTTTCTAAATATTTAGTATTTTCAAAATAAAAAATAATAAATTAAGTCCACGTCAGAAAATAAATGTGAATAAAAAAGGTTTAAAGTCGGTGCACTATATCCAAGAATTAGACACTTTTAAATACAGACCACTCTTAATTTATTTAAGACTGTTTTTGTGTTAAAATGCTTTTTTTTTTTTTTTTTTTTTTTTATAAAAAAATTACTCTCTTTTTATCTTGAGATCAGGTACCTCATCTTTATATTCAATATTCAAAAAAGCTACCTCATCCTTTTAGTTAGTTACGCTCTGTGTTTGGAATTATTTTTAAATAAATTAAATTAAATTTTTAGCAAAATCTTATTAACCTTTTCATTACTTTTATGAGTTATTTTACTAATTTCAGTTAAAAGAATAAAAATAAGGTGAAAATCACATTTTCTTCCCTATATTTTTAAGCTATTCTACTTAGGTCCCTAACTTTTATTTGCACCGCTCTTATTCTCTATCCTAAAAAACATGTTTCGTTTTTGTCCTTACCCTTACATCAAAGATGGAAAATGTACCCATGACAAATGGAGTGCACTGTTGGCACACTAAAAACTGATGTGGTCATTAAAATAATAATAAAAAATGTTATTTGGCATTAAAAAATGCCACATCAGCATCTAAATTAAAAAAAAAATAAAAACAGAATTAAAATCCAAAAATCATATGAATTGAGATCTAAGTGTGTCTTGAACAAGAACAATAAGAACACAAACTCAGATCTAAGAACAAAAACCCAGAAAATTAAAAAAAAATAAAAAAAAAATAAATAAAACCTCCAAAACTGAAAATTCGTTTTCTTTTGCTTTTCTTAGGAACCAATTTTCTTTTGCTTTTCTCAGGAACCAAACAACCGTGAAGGATCGTTTCTGTCTAAGTTTAGGTGAAACCTTTCTACTGTCCGAATAAACAAAAACAACAACAAAAATTCAAAAAGAGGAAAACTCCAAAATTTATTTTCTTTTGCCGAACCTGACCAAGATCTTTTAGAATCAAAGAATCCCCAACAACAAACCGCTCATCATCATCATCCAAACTTGAAAAAATCAACAATCAAGAACTTAAATTTACTAAATTGAACAAATAATTCTACTAAATTGAACAAATAATTCTAAAATCACACAAAAAAACCATAACAATTTGTCGACGACGTTTTTTGTGCGCGTAGCCACGTGCCTTTGGAGGTGTGACTTTGCTAGGCTCGGATTTGTTTTGGGGAGGTCAACCCGGAACTCGACATTAGGCCGCATAGACCAATGGCTACCGGTGTATTTTTTAGCCTACAAAATAGATAAAACCCAAAGTCTTAGAATCATGATAATAGTTAAAATAAATAAATAATATGCTTAGCATGATAGCTTTGATTAAATGGTGAGTTGATAAGTTATTATTATGTATATTGAGTGATGTCCAAAATTAGAAAATAATTAATTAGGTGTCAAATGTCCAACAATGGGATGAGTCCAATAGTCCATGTTTAGTTGCGGTTCATGGTTCATGTTCATCATAATAAGGTATGTCTAGCAATGGTCCATGTCCAAATAATATATGTCCGGCAATGGTTTATGTCCAAGTAATACATGTCCATAGGTGGTATATCAATTTATTAATGTGTATGTTTATTATTAGTGAGACCATGTTTATTAAATGGTGAGATAATGGTAAAATGATAATGAGTTAACATATACTCAATAATGTAATTTCAAAGATGGAGAAAACATTGACTTATCTTTTATGTTTCTGACTCCAACTGTGTAGCATCACGTTGTTCTTCATGTGATTTGTGGCTCCAGCCGTATAATGTTGGTGAGCTTCATAGTTTGTGGCTCTAGCCTCATAGTGTTGATGAGCTAATAAGATTCCAGCAGTATAATGACATTAGTTGAGTGGTATAATAATAATGAACAAAATATACTTGATAATATAAGTTTGAAGGTAAAATATAATGACTTATCTTCATAGTTTGGGGCTCCAGTTGTAGGACAGCAGTGGACTTAGACATTTCAGCAACGTGATAGAATGAGTCCAGCGGTACAATATGATATTATGAGTCCTTCCATGGCGACTTCATGATTGAAGGGGAAAAATAGGTGCAACTGGAGGGAGAGAGAGTACGTCCAGCCGTGTGCATAGGTTGGTTAAGTTTATTCCCTTTCATCATACACTTAAATGACTTTTCCCATGTAATACTCTTTTAGTTTTTAGTCAAATATGAGTGATATTGCCTTCCATAAGAAGGGCTTTTGATTTTATAAGTTTTTGCCTTTCATAAGAAATGGCTTTTAGTAATAAGTTCTTGGAAGAGTGTTTAATATATATATATATATGTGTGTGTGTGTGTGTGTGTGTGTGTGTGTGTGTGTGTGTGTGTGGAGATGGTAACGAATATGTATATATTGTGAGATATGGTGTTTGTAATATGTATGAGAATTATTTGTAGATACTTTGTTGGACATGAATCTTGTATATGTATACTTTGTGAGATATGAAGTTTAGAGATATATGAGAAGTATTTATGGGTATTTTGTGAGAAATGTGTTTTGTAAAATAAATGAAAGTACGAGATAGATAAATGAAGATTAAACGTAGTAAAGGCTGCTACTGGGATTGTTTTTTGTATTATGACATCTGTTATGTTGCTTTCTAAGAAGGAGGATTTTGTATGAGAAATAAAGAATGAGATGGAGATGTGTTTTGGGCAGCAAAAAATGATGAAGTTTAAGAATAATGGAGTGTGGGAAAGATGGGTAATGGATAATGGTATGTTGTAACATGTGTGTTGTGTTGTTATCTATGAAGAGAGACTTTGTAAGAGAGATGAAGAAAGATATGGAGATCTTTAGAGATATGGCAGCAAAATAAAGGGAGTTTCAAATTATGGGAGATGAGAGAGGGATCCATCCTCTTTAAGTGTGTAGCTTGGCTCTCTTTATATAGAGCCAAGCTTTGTAACTAGATCAGAACTTAGTTGAAGGAAAAAATAACAAATGAGGAAAAGTCTTTGACAAAGTAAATGGTCTTTTGTTTTTTAACCAAAAGAAGAAAGTTTGAGACTTAATGTTGGTGACACAGCTGGATGATGTCATGTGGATGACATCCTTCGCTTGGAGGACAATACTTGGCATTAAATTCATGGTTTAGCTAAAAATGGTAAGATAATCTTTATGAGATCCTTCTATTTCTTTGGGTATGACAGCAAGCTGCTGAGATTAGGCACTAATGAGCAAGTGATGTCATTTTTAGGACATGTGTCAACCTGCTGGAGCTTCTGCAGCTTAGCTGGAGCTGTTACAGCTTCTGTAGAAGCTGTTTGCAGCTTCTGCTGGAGCTGTTTCAGCTTTTGCAGAAGCTGTTGCAGCTTCCGCTAGAACTGTTTTTGGTGTTTTCAGCTAAGTTTTCTCTTTTGAAAAATATATTTGATGAAGTTTTAGAGATGTAATTATGATCTTTTTGTATCTTAACCAAATCTTGGAGAGTAAGGAGAGCATTTTAATGCTAGATATGAGATATTAATATATATTTAGCCATGTGTTTGGAATTGATTTATATGAAAATAATAATATAAGTAATATGGAATGATATAATTATATTTTAAAACTTATATTATATGATGGACATTAATTTTTATGTAAAGAGCATGAGGAGTTTTACCATTTTAAGTGTTATATGATATGAGAGGCTTACTCAAATGTTACCTATTACACACCGACCCGTCAGACAGGGACGGAACCAGGATTTGAACCTGGGGGGGGCCAAAGCTTAAAACAATTTTTTTTTTTTAATGAAAATAAAAAACTAACACCTATTTCATATTCAACAAAATACTAAATATAAAATAATTGTTTCTTAAACATTTGATATTATAAAAATGTCGACAAAGTATAACATACAAAATAAGTGTTTTTTAAACATTTCAACACATTTATCAAAATGGAACTCGACGCTCTTTTAAGTCTCGAAAGTCGTCTATAATTGATTCTGTACCAAATTTTGCAGCAATCTCCTTCTCAATGTACAAAATCATAGAGTCCATTAGAAAATCATCTTCCATCTTGTTGCGAAGCCTATTCTTGATAATATTCATGGCTGAAAATGCTCGCTCTGTAGTTGCAGTAGAAACTGGAAGAGTAAGCACAAGTGTAATCAATCTATAAATATATGGGTAAAATAATGATTTTCGGGTTTTTACCAACCATTGGCACAACTCAGAAATACTTGATAGCTTCTTGAAGTCTGGATGCCGAACTACATTGTGCTCATAATGATCAACTTCTGCCTTTAAAAGTGTCATTTCTTGATTTGTGAAGTCTTTCGGATAAAACTTGCTTACTAACAACAAAATGTCTATACTTCTAAAGGACTCACGTGCCTCTTTAGGATCAAGAGCTGAACTAAGATTAAGCAATTCCACTGCATACTTACTAAACCGATGATTTAATTCTTGTAGTATAGAATCTATTGCTGCATAAAAAATATCTACCCGATAATGATGCTCAATTGTGAAGTCATCTTGTTGATAACGAGCTAGACCTCCTCTCTCAACATAACGAGCATTCATATCTGGGACATCTATGTCACGTGCCTCACAAAATGATTTCACAGTGGTAAGTAAATTATCCCACTCTTCATCTCTGAATTTTTGAATAAGTGCTTTAGTGGATGAAACAAAATTCATCGCATTTAAAATATCTTGAGACTGACACTGCAAAGCTTGACAAAGTGCATCAGTGATCTTCATAATTTCTTTCATGAGATGCAAAATGAACACAAATTCAAAAGAAATCATAGCATGATAACATGAGTATGCTGCTTCTCGTTGGGAAGTAGTATTTCCTTCCTTGATGATCTTAAGTAAAATTTCACATGTTGGACTAAATATATTTACCAAGCTAGAAATCGATCTCAAGTGAGAACCCCAACGAGTATCTCCAGCCCGTTGTAATGTGCTAATTTGATTAAGTCCTCTTCCAGTTTCAAGCTCGCCAATTTCAACAAAATATGCAATTTGATCAGCATAAGCTTTTTTTAGTTGCTCAGTACGCTTGCACGAAGCACCAACAACATTGACAATAGATGATAATCTATTAAAAAAACTTTGAACAATAATAACTTCTTTTGATGCTGCCACTAATGCTAATTGCAAACGATGTGCAAAACAATGAATATAGTAAGCATATGGACAATCATTTGAAACCAAAGCTTTTAATCCATTCCACTCACCTCGCATATTGCTTGCACCATCATATCCTTGCCCTCGAATATCTTGAATATCTAGACTATGATGTGACAAGATAGAATATATTTCATCTTTTAGGGTTAATGCCGTAGTATCGGGGACATGAACTACCCCAAAAAAACGTTCTCGAACAAAACCATCATTGTCTACAAATCTTATAACAATAGCCATTTGCTCCTTCATTGACTCATCACGAGCTTCATCAACAATTAGGCAAAACTTTGCATCACCAATTTCTTCACGAATTGCCTTCTTCACCTTGTTTGAAAATACATGTAAGATTTCCTTTTGGATTTTTGGTGATTTGTAAGAGGCATTTTTGGGAGCTTTCTCTATCGCTTCTGCAACATATTCATTATATGATACCACCAAATCCAATATTTCAAGAAAATTCCCACGATTAATTGAATCAGAACTTTCATCTCGTCCTCTAAAAGCAAGTCCTTGAAATGCAAGCACTTTGACAACATCAATTGAGGCCTTTAATCGCAATCGATTGCTTGCAATTTGATCAGAATTGAAATTTTCAAGTACCTTTTGTATGTGTTGAGACTGGTTCATCAAATCTGTCATCGCTTGCTCGGAAGCTCTATGAAAAGAGTTAGGTTCTTTTCCCATATGATTCAAAAAGGAACAATTATTTCCATCATTAACTTTCTTCCAATTCCGAAATCCATCTTTAGTGAATACATGACTCCCAGAATTCCCAGTTGGCTTGTCAAAGAGAAAGCATGGTAGACAAAAAGCAGCATCTTTACTAGGTGAATATTCAAGCCATGGACTAAATTCCTTAATTGCAAACCATGAACGTTTAAATTTACGAGAATGCCTTCCAAATTTAGTTTTCTTGTACTCTTCTAGTTTAGGTTGGTATGGACCAAGATTAATGTAAGCTCTTCGAATTTCATCTCGTTCATTAGCATCATATTCCCATATTTGCTTACGCATTCCAGGATCACGCACAAAACCTGTACTTTCGTCAATGGTGACATTTGGAACTTCAGTTTGGAGATTTTCAGAAACTGGGACATCAACGAATTCAACGCTAGGGGTTGGCAATCTTGCATCATCAGCTATGACTTCGGAATTATTTAGATTTTTTCTTTTGAAAAAATTTAATATTGTAGTGGACTTACTCATGATCTACAAATTAAAAAAAAAAAAGTTTCTCATTATTTCCATATTTCGTAGTTTTATACACCAACTAAAAAAAAGGAACTTCTTAACCAAAAAAAAAAAATCTAAAACCAAAATAATCACAAACAATAAGCACAAGTTTATATATATTACTAATATTAGCCACGTCACATAAAGTGATAAAAACAAAGTTCACAAGTTCATATTATCATATATATATACATATAATATTACTATATTAGCCACATCACACAAAGTGACAAAGACAATTTTTGATAAAACCAAAACAATTGACCAAAGACTTGATCAATTGGTAATTGGTCTCACAAAAAAGTCACTTATGACTTACCAAAGACTAATCTTTACAGAGTCACAAGTGACAAAAAAAATACTACCAAATACTACTCTCACAAATAAGATATTCACTATCACATACTCACATCCTACTGGATCTTGGTCCCACTTTATTTCTTTATAGTTAAACCAAAAAAAAAAAAGTTACAAACAAAGTTTGAAACTGATCCTACGTCCACACAATCAAAAAAGCAAAAAGCAACAAACAAATAAACAATTACACTATACACACTAGTCAATACTCAAGTCTCAATCCAAAGCCACAAACACCAAGTCACCAACTAAGTCTACGGTCCACACAGACATGATGACAAGACACAACACAGTAAACACACCAGTCAAATAAAAGCCAGTAAGCCACAATTCACAAATACTGAAATACAGTCAACACAGTTTATCAAAAAACGCAGAAGGCAGAGGGCTAACCCGGCAAAGACAAAAAAACAAAAATCTAAACTTGAGAGAGGAGAGAAATTTCTTAGATTTACCGTGTGTGACTGTGATCAAGCATCTGAGGAGAAGCAGCAGCAGCAACAGACCAACAATCCGGATCTGATCTGAGGAAAAGAACAGCAGCAGCACTTAGCAGCAGTGATGGAGCCTGGAGGAGGCGTTGATAATTGATGAGGTTGAGTGGAGGAAGAGTGAGGTTAGGGTAAAAATTTGAGAATTGTAATTTAGGTTTTCAAATTTCATTCCATATTTATTATTTATTTTGTCGGTTATTTATTTTTTATTTTTATGAGAATTTGTCGGTGATTTTTTTAGATTTATTCATACCAGTTTTTTTTTTTTTTTTTTAAATTTGGGGGGGGGGGGGGGGGGCTATTAGGACGAAAATTTAGTATATTAGCTTTTTTTTTTTTTTTTGGGGGGGGGGGTAATAGCTTTTTTTTTTTTTGGGGGGGGGGCAATGGCCCCCCCTGCCCTACTGTAGGTCCGTCTCTGCCGTCAGAGTTCAGGGAATTGGGGAAGACACACCAAGCAACATGCTTTCCTTTATCAACTTTGAACCACTGGAGCTTTACTGAACATACTTCTTGACCCTCCAAACCATGACTCCCAAAATTCCCCCGATGAGACTCATGAGCTTGGATCATGAGCCAAAAAATGAGATGATGTGCCATGAGCTTGAACCATGGGCTTTGACGCCTTTTTGTGTGAATATGGGTTTTTTGGGCTTTAGAAGAGATTTTCCCAAAATCCATGATAATGTTGACGTGGTGCGGGTCGCCAATGAAATAAAGTCATGTGGTGTGAAAAATTTGTCCTCAACACAATTCATTAAATATAATAAACCCATATTTACACTTAGAAGAAAAAAGGCACAAAACCCATATAACTTTCACCGATTCCAAACCCAAATTTCACAAAAGTCAAAACTTATAGTGAGGGAAAGAGAGAGGAGGGCAGAACGGGGTGAAGGAGATCGTGAGAGAGAAAGAAGGGGAGACGATCGTGAAGGAGTGAGGGAGGGAGTAAGGTGGCGACAGAGGGAGAAGGGGTGGCGATGATGGCTGGATTGGGCTGGGCGGCGGCGACGGTGGCTGGGCCGTGAGAGAGAGAGAGAAAAAGAGAGAAAAGGAGAAATAGAGGGTTTTGTTGTGAGGTAGCGAGTGAGGTTGAAGGAGTGCTGAAAATTCAGTTTTGGAGGTTTGTTTTTTTTTTTTTTTTTAATTTCTGAGTTTGTGTTCTTATATCTGAATTTGTGTTCTTGTTCAATTCATGTGATTTCTGGTTTTTAATTCTGTTTTTTATTTTTTTTTTAATTTAGATGCTGACGTGGCATTTTTTAGTGCCAAATAACATTTATTATTATTATTTTAATGGCCACGTCAGCTTTTAGTATGCTAATAGTGCACTCCATTTGTCACGTGTACATTTTCTGTCTCTGATGTAACGACATGGACAAAAATGAGACGCGTTTTTCAGGATAAGGAGTAAAAGCGGTGCAAATAAAAGTTAGGGACTAAAGTGAGAATCGTGTGAAAATGTAGGGACGAAAATGTGGTTTTCGCCTAAAAATAATTATTAAAAATAATGGATGTTAACTATATTGGTATGTTTAGAAGATGATATAGCTAAGAAAATGATGAACATATTATGCTATGAAAAACACACATGTGCGCGCATGCACACATAGATACATACATGCATACATACATACATACATACATACATACATATATATATATATATATATATATATATATATATATATATATATATATATATCTATATATCTTTTTTGTAGTTTTGACAAGTAAAAATACTATTGTGGTCTATTTGGATGCTATGGATTTGGATTTGAGGAGCCCAAATCCTAATTCTTTGTTTGGGTAAGTTAAAATAAATGGATTTGGTCTTGCCCCTAATCCAATGATCCCAACCAGAATTTGATAACCCAAATCTATGGATTTCAAATACTTTCAATCACAATGAAAATTTTGAAATTTCTCATGCATGCTCTTCACTATTTCTCTCTCCTTTGGTTTGCATCTCTCTCTCTTCCTCGCTACACAACAAGCTTCTTCTTCTCTCTCTTTTTCTCTCGGCAACTTCAAGTTTGTCTCTCTCAACTCTTCTCTTCCTCTTTAACCTCTTTATTTCTCTCTTTCTACTAAATCTGAATCGACAAAGGCTGTGGGTTACATTTGATTTTTTGTGAGTTTGTCTAGGTTTCATTTGATTTATTTATGGGTTTTATTTAGCTTTTGTTTGATTTGTTTGTAGGTTTTGTTTGATAGTATTTTTTGTGATTTGTTTATGGGTTTGTCTTTATTTTCTATTTCTATTTTCGTTTGTGGTTTTGAAATGAAAATTACATATTTGATTAAATGCTTCTATGAATTGTCTATGGGTTATGAATGTAGTAATTTTACTTTGTTATGTCCAAAGGGTAGTAGCTGGAGCTACTCAGTTCACTTGGCTCTATTGGATGTTCATATTTGGTAGTAGTTTAAAACCATGTTGTCATTCTTGTCTTTGGCACTAACATCCTTAGTAGTGGTGTATCTCTTGTTAAAATCGAGATCCTACATAAGATCGTGGAAGGTAGGGGGGATTGTGGATCGTAGAATCGGATTGTGGATCATAAAATCCTACATATTTTCAGATTTAAAGCAAAAGACACATTGATAATGACTTTATATGTTGAATAATCATGTAAATTGTGATTTTATCCATAAAAAAACAAATATTTGCATCATATATCACTACGTCTATACTAACAAAATAAATATATTTATGTTTTGACCCAATGTATCTAAAAAATTCAATAAATGTTTAATTAGCAACCAAATACTAAAATATTTATCAACACATTGAAATATTTTCCAAGTTCCAAGTTTAATATCCAAAATAAGTTATCAAATGGAAACTAGATAACTAAAATATGAAATCTAAAAGCAGGATTAGTATTAAGGTGAAGTGAATATTTATTTATTCACATTCTAGGTTTCTTATAACCATGGTTCTAATCATCATCATCTAGTTCATCATCTATGTAGACATTGTATATTTGTATACTAGAGCCTGTAAAAGAGATCAAGATACAACTTCACACTCAATTATTCAAGTTATACCACTCAGCAGCAATTATAGAGCATACTCAAATAAATCAATCAATCAATATACAAATACAAGCATACTAATAAAATTATATATAAGAAAAACATTTTAGTAATATTAGAACACAAATTAGTATATTGATCAAACAAATTTAACAACATTTAGTTTAAAAGGTAGCAAAGCCAATATAAATTCTTCATTTAATTATGATGAAGCACTCCTTCATTTTGATTACAAGTGAACTAGAAACTAGAAAATATTTGCTTAGGTTAACATAATTATATAAAATAGAAAATAAAAAGTCATACCATCACAACATAGAAAAAAAAACCCTTAAAGCTTCATTAAAACCAAAAATTTATCCTATAAAAAAAAAAAAAAAAAAACTGATGTTTTGGTAGGATCGGTATAATTGGTAGGATCCCATATAATCCTACACGATCCTACGATCTTACATGATCCTATATACGATCCTACCATTTTTACGACCCTAGTACGATCTTAAATGTTTTGGTGAGGTAGGATCATAAAATTGTGTGATCCTACTATCCAAATTGCGATTTTGACAACCATAGTCATGACCCTGCTGTTACTAGGGTAACAAAGAAGGCACCAAAATCTCCTCCATAATTGATTTGAACATGTTATATGGATTTCACTTTTAGTTTAGAGGGAAGAACCCAAACCTGCAACATTTTTTCATTAGTAGAAACTCAAGGACTTTACATGTGATAACCAATAGGATAAAGTGGAGTACACTTTTTTGCTCTAGTAGTCAATGTTAAGTGCTTTAAGTGGAGTACACTTTTTTTGTTTTCCAATAAATTCAATATCAACTTTAAATTGTCAAAAGGTTCTATAATGGGATGTTACTATCTATCTCAATTATGTGCATATGCTCCATAAGAATGTTTTAACTGTGCTAGTTGCTATCATGATGGTAAATAATGTCAAATATGTTAAATACAAAGTCAATACTCAAATGTTAGCCCAAAAAAAGGTCAATGGCCAAATGTTCATAAGTTTCAGATACTTTATTTTATAAATTATCCCTTAAAAAAAGAAAAAGATTTCTTGAGCAGTTATCTTGCACTATTTCAAAATGTTGGCCACTAAATGAAAATGGGATATCAGAAGAAAACATCACATTTGTTAAAATCACTAACAAGTGGATGACCTTTTGAGATGCTTTGGTAAATGAAATGTTTGAGGAATATCAATCTCGAAATCGTCGTGTCATTTGTCATAGCAGATAATCGTCATGTGTGGGATGCTTACATTAAAGTACGGTCACAAGTTATGACTTTTTTCTCTTAAATTATGATGGAGTTTTTGGATTATGTTATACTTTCTTATTATGCTGTAGTTTTGTTGTTTATGTACTTGGTGAGCAATTTTACGGACTAGGTTGGTTTTATTTTACTTTTGTTATGCCATTGTCTGCCTCACTGTATTCTTGTGGTTGTTGCTGTTGGGTTGAGAGTGTAGATTTTGGGGTTGATTTTTTGGGTTAACAGAGGGATTTTTTTGGTTATGTTTGGGCATAGATATTTTTTGGAGATTCCTCTGAGCTTGTTTTCTAGTTTTTCAGCGGGTTTTTGGGGCTGTTTCTAGGTATTTTTTTGGTATTATTTATAGGGGGTAATTTGAAGGTCTTTGTGTTGTTTTTCAGTAGAGTTTTGGGTAATTTGCAAGGATGTTTTGTTGGTTTTTGGTGGTGTTTAGATTTGGGTTTACAGTGGGATTTTAAGTGAGCTCTTGTTTGGGTTTCACTGACTGTTTAGGATTAATTTTTTGATTTTTGGGTTTTGCTATTATAAATTAATAGATTTCAATAGTTTTGTTTAATTATGTTAAATCATTGCTTCTCTTTTTCTTTTTTCTTTTTTTCTTTTTTAGAAAAATGTAAAAGCGCGTGCTTATAAAAAAATAGTTATTGAAAATTACGAAGACATTGAGATCTTGTGTGGGAGGGATAGAGCTACTGGCATTGGTGTAGAACATATGGACGATGCAATTGAAGTTATGAACGATGCACAACAACCATGTCAACATTTGTTATCAACGAGTTCTGCAGCTGAGCCTCACCAAAAAAAAAGGAATAGGAAAGATCCACTAGTTGAAGTTGTTACAAATATTAGTTCCTCTCTTACAGAGTATTGTTCCTCACTTTTAATTGTTAAGAACTTTAGAATAATTTTTTAGTTTGAGATTTTGAATGTTGTGAAAAAACGTATGCATTTGGGAGAGTTTTCTCTCTCTCTCTCTCTCTCTCTCTCTCTCTCTCTCTCTCTCTCTCTATGTTGATATAGAACATTTTAGTTTTCAATAGTTGGCAAGACATTTTTTTAGTTGATTATGATGAAAGATATTTTGTCATCATCTTGTCAATTGGATTATCAATGGCTTTTTCATTACCTCATGTATTTATTAATTGTATTATCAATTTTTTTTCATTGCCACATATTTATTAAATTGTTACTAAAATTAAAATGTAGAAGGATTAAGAAAAATAATAATTAAAAAAATATATTTTATTGATCTTAAATCCAAATCCTAGGTATCTAAACAATGGAATTTCAAATGATGAATTTCAAATCCTTTATTGTTTAAAAAGACCCAAATAAAGAATTTAAAATTAATGGATTTCAAATTAAGGCATTTAAAATTAATGGATTTCAAATCCAAATGTTGACATCGAAACATAACTTTAAAGTAGTTTTGATAGAGTGGAACTGAAAGTGCTACTTGAAAAACATTATATGGACAGCTGCACAGAGAGGAAAATAAAATGGTCAATATTGGCAGGTGAATTGATAAGACAATTAAATACAGTAGAAGGCCTAGACATGCTCATTATAGATATTTAAGGTGTTGTGATAGCAACATTACGTGAAAGAGTTTGTCCTTTTAAGTTGGGTGGCTAATGGGTGGGTTGGGTAGGTTTTGGGTTGGACCATATATAAATTGAATTGGAGCTAATCTTTGTAAATTTCCTATGTTGTGTACTTGGGTTAGCTGATGAGAGGAGGAATCATCATTTTCCGTGTTCTGAGAATACTTAAGAATTAGTCCTTCATATCACTGCATTTAAGGTAAACTACCTAGCTATATGGTACATTGTAGTACCCCTAGTTTCTAGCAAAATTTGACACCAGGATTGTCAGCTTCTTCTAGAGAAGATTGATCCTAGAATCGCCTCTTGGTCTAGGACTTCCAAGCGCCTGTCACTCCCGGCTGGCAGGTTACACTACTAAACATTGAATTCTATCCTCTATAGCATTCAAATTTACAGGTGTAGTTTGTGCATCCTTTCCAAGCAAGTTATTAGAACCATTGAGCAAAAGTTTGACAACTTATTATTGAAAGAATATGACACAAAAGCTCGCGGAGTGAAAGTTTCATGGGAAATTGTATGTGTTCCGAAAAAGGAAGGGAGATTAGGCATAATAAATTATTGGAGATTGAAATTAAACTACATTCATGAAGCATGTATGGAACCTTTTGCCTATAAACTTAATCGAGCAAAATGGATAAAGGTTGTTCAGTTCTGGATCCTATAAATGAGACGATAGGCATAAAGATTTGATTAAATATACATATTATGTTGAGAAGTATGAAGGCAAGAAGATGCAAAGAAAATATTTTCTTGGTCGTTTACTCGTTTGGGACCTTTGCATAATTGCATATTATATGACGCATTAGCTTAGTTCTGGATCCTGCCAATGAGAAGAAAATTATGCCGAAAATCATTATTATAAAATTCTGTTTTCTTGCTTTCTCTACAACTCGTTTGGGAGGAAGTGTATGAGATATATGGGACACACACACATATATATATATAACACATTTGTTCTGTCTGTTTTTGACACCAAGTCAATGGGACAACGGATATATACATGACACCATTAATAACCTTCTTTTCTTTTCTTTTTTCTTTTTTTTTTTTTTTTTTTTTTAAGTAGTACTTCTAGCACACCACAAACTCCACTCAAAAGAATTTATTTATAGATGCACTCATAGTCTAAAGTAGTGGGGGACTGGAATCAATAATTTATCCTCAAGATTCAATTACAAAATTTGATAATTAATTTTTTTCTTCTTTATATATTGTAAGCCCCTATTATGTAAGTAGTACAAACACAATTCTTAACGTAAACTAAAAAGAAAAAATTAATTTTGTTTTTCCTTTAATTTTTAAGATAATTTTTAAAAGGTAAGACTCAAGTACAGTACTTAGGTGCTGTTCTTTAGGTTTTTTTTTTTTAAATTCTGTCAAGTGGATTTTTCTTCATGAGATTGAAGTGTTTTTTTTAGTTAAGTAGTGACATGACTCACTCTTAAGTAGAGAATCTAAGAAACAACACCTAAGGTATTGTATCTAAGTTTTGTCATTTTTAAAGTGACCATGTGTTGATTAACAAAAACAAAGTAGTAGTAAATTTATACAGTTTTTGCCTTTTGATTGTCCCTAGTTTACATATATTGTGTGTGTGTTTAGATGCACATGCAATATGCATACATATGTATATACAGGGATTGAGATTAGGTGCAATACCAAGTATTGCACGTAATGCAATAGTAATGAATGGTTGAGATTGAAAGTTGAAAAAAGTAATTTTCAATCTCAACCATTAAATACAAAAAGTTAAAAAATAGTAAAAAGAAATTAAAAAGTTAAAGTTAAAGTTAAAATTTAAGAATTGTAATTTTTTTTTTTTTTTTTGCTAAAAAGAATTGTAAAAATTTATATGAGAAGAAGTAATTGCACTCAGTGCAATACCCTTAGTATTGCATCCAATCAAAATCCGTATATACAGTTTTGACCCCTTAGTCAAATACTGAGTTTCTGACTACACCACTAATTAATTGAAAGGGGTTATAATTAGAATTTGCATGAAAGTCCCACAAGTAATCATTGGACTTAGTTTAGTCAGCTCTTTTATTTTGCACACTTCAGAACAAACTACATAGTATTCATCGGGTTAACTATCCCTTCCCCATAAAAAAAGAAAAGAAAAAAAAAAAGCCGTAGCTTATTAAGTGCAAATTACAACACTGCGAATTAGAGGCTTTGCAAACTTCAAACCACCTATATGACACTTAGGATTTTATTTATAGCTATTGCTCCTCATGAGAATAAGCTAAGTGCTTATTATCTGAAAGTCAGGGGTTAAGGTTTTGAGCAACCTCGACGGCTGTAGACGTTACAAGGTGGATCCGCTTTTGGCTTTGGCGGTGGCTGTGGCTTACATGCAGCATATGATTTTCCACGACCACAGCTTGGGGTTGCGCCTGGATTCTTCACTACTGGTGCGACTGTAACTGAGATATGATATGAAGTAATCAGAATGAAATCAAAAGGAAATCATGGGCCAGAACCATGCGATTTTTGAACAAGATATGGAATCTTTTGCAAGTATTTGGTGATAATTTGTCAGAAACACGCCAAGTAATTCTAACATAAATGAGCAACTGCTATGCAAGCTCTTAGTCATGGAATCTATATTAAAAGTTCAGTTTAATAATAAGCATGCTGCAAAATATATATATTAAAACACAACTATCAAAATTAAAAAAAAAAAAAACACAACTATCTACTAGAAACTGTAGTGTTCTCACCAGCAAGTTCTCGAGCTGCATTTGAAGAAGGAATGAAAAATGTGAAAAGCAAGAGAAAGCAGACCACTAGAATGGCTTTCATTTCGAGAGTTGATAGTTGATGGTTCTCAGTTTCTCTATCCTTATCCTATATATAGACCAAGCAAGTAGGAGCCTGTCTAAAGTTGAGAAGAATAAGTCAAAGTGTGAGGTAAGATATAATTGAAAAGTATTATAAAAAAGGGAATCTATATTAAAAAAAAGAAAAAAAAAAAAAAGAAGAGAGAGAGAGAGAGAGAGAAAAAAAAAAAAAAAAAAAAAGAATTTAGAAACCAAAGTTGACTAGAAGACATACAAATTGACAAGGGTGTCTTCCTGCTCTCTTGTTTTCTCAAATCGATATAAATGAGTTGCTTTTGCGTAATAATACGTGGTCCCTTATCTTAGATACTTTCTTTACTTTATTAAGAAACTAGCGTTATGCCTGTGCGTACAATGTACGGCTTAATCAAAATTTATATATAGATAATTTTATAATTAATTTATTTAAAATTAAATATTAAAATAAAAAATAAAAATAAATGAATATTTTTTTTTTAAATTATATAATGAATGTGTATTGTGTGAGACTAAAATAATAATAATAATAATACCCAAAATGAGATGAATACAATTCATAAATTATTTTTTTTTGGTGAAGTTAATTATATATTAATGATGGGGTTGGCTTCAAAAAAAAAAAAAAAAAAAAAAAACAACTAAACAAAATGATGGCGCTACAATCCATTTATTTTGGAGATATTAATCAAGAATTGCGTGTAAACTGAAAATAAGAATATTTCTTAGTTTCATTGAAATTAAATAATAAAATAGATAATAAAAATAAATTATTCTTTTACTTTTTTTTGGAAGTGAAGTACTCTTTTAGTTTAAGTTAAAACATAAAAAACCACAATATACACACAGATATAAATGAAAATGCCTAAGATTGAATATATAAATGCAATCCATAAAATAATTTAAAACATGGTTTAGTAAAAGATTCAATTAAAAAAATTATAATAAAATGTTTATTTATAAATCTAAAATAGAAAATCTTATTTCATTTAAATATTTTATATGGTTCCAAAGAGATTTTCTCTCTAACCTAATTAATTTCATTAAATTAGAGAATTAAAATTTTTCAGCTTACATCATTTAGTATTTTTTTAGTAATATTTAAACTTAAGAAATAGTAAATAAATATATTTATTTACTTAATTAATTAAATCATTATATATATAATTAGATATAGTCTAAGAGAATTATATAAGTTTATTTATTTTAAGATCATTATTACATTTATATTTGAAAAAAATTGGTAATGATTAATACCTTGATGCTACCATTTAATGGTCCTCTTGCTCGTCTTGTTCTTCCTCCTAATCATTGGATCAAGCTTGTGGTGATTGTGTTGCATTGTTTATATTGGGAACTACTTAAGTTCACTAAAAAAAATCAAACTCGGCTTATTTGTACTCTTTCAAATTCAAATATTCTTCTTTTTCTTTACCTCATCCTCACACCCAAAAAAAATAAATAAATAAAACAAAACAAAAGAAGGGTGGATATACCTGACTCACATGGTGAAATCCTATATCCGAAAATTGGTTCAAAGAATCAAAGATTCAAAGGTTTGAGTGCTCATAATCCCACCACCACTATTCTCTGTCAACATATTCTTGTTCTTCGAGTTGATTACTGTTTTGAGCCATTGCATTGCATTTTCTAGATTTTTGTGATGGTGAAGTTAATTAGCTTTTTTGTGGTGGTGAGCTCACATAATGACAGGAGTACTAAATAGCTTAGTGTATAGGAATATTAGTAGATCTAGGATTTGAGAAGAAAATAACTTGATATGAACAAAAAGAAAAATGAGTTTATCTAATCAAGAAGTTTAGGTATACTTTATACCAAAAAAATAGTTAATGTTATTAGCTACAAAAAAGAAATAAATTTATAAATTTCTACGTGAAGTAGGTGAAGTAGAGTGAAGTAGCTTCTTTCTTCTTCTTCTTCTTTCTTTTATTTTTTATTTTTTTATTTTTTTATTTTTTAAGATAAAGCATAACATTTCTCATATTTCTATAGAGATACAAAAATGCTGAAAATACTACAAAAATGTTATTAAAAAAACTAATAAAATAAGGTTGCAAGAATGTGTTTGAAACTTCCTACCCACATATTACGTAACTTATTCATTTAAGTTGATTCCCAAAGGTGGAATTAATAGTGGTTGCCTTCCAAAAGTCATGAGCACTAATAAAGTTACCAATAAAGCAGTCAAAAGTTTTTGTATTATGCTTACTTTAATAATATGGTGAGCACTAATAATGCTGTCGAGGTCGGCGTGCTTTTTTTTCTTTTACGTGAAGTAGTTTTTTGTTTTTTTAATTTCTTTTATAGATGAACTAATTAATGATAAGAATTAATTAGAATCCTCATGAGATAAACTGCTTAATGATAAGAATGAATTTTTAGTTCTTTAAAAATCTAAAAATTTAATAAAATTTCTACAATTTGGTGAAGACACTTAGTGCAACAACGGCATCTAAACTTAACTTTTATTATATATAATATGATTTTGTCCACACCTTTTTAGAGTCAAATTGTGTTGTACACATCATTTCCCAACTATTAATGAGTTGACGCGGAAGATGGCATTAGCCCATTAAAGAGAGGCTAAATGTGATTTTTTTTTTCCCCAAAAAATTTAGCTCAAAAATAATTTAGAGCTATCTTTTCTCCAATTCATCATGTAATGATTTATAAAATTATTTATGTGTATTATTTAATTAAACCATTTACATGACTTATTAAAAAATTCATGTGACTAAAATTATGCATAAATAATTTCTTTAATTGCCACATAGTATGATGGAAGAAGATAACCATGTTGAGTTTTAGACCCTTATTAACTAAATTTTAAGCCCAAGTTGTTACTTAATCAGATTATGAATGGTCCTTGGTTAAAGTAATCAATCACTTATATTTTATATCAAATAAACAACATAAATAAAGAACACAACAATATAGTGAACTAGGAAAAACCATTAATTATTCCAAAGTAAAACCATTGGGATGTTTATCCTAGCAACCCCAAGGGAAAACAAATCCACGTAATTGAATAATTGTTTTTATAATTGTGAGTAACTCTAAGTCTATAAACTTAATTTTTTAGCTATCGAGATGTTGCACATGAACCTTTCGCAAACGGCTTCAATTATCCATTCGAAGATTCTGATTCAACACTGTTGTTAGGAATATGTATCAACTTCAAAACACTCCATTTCTAAATATGCGTCAAGCTTGATCAACGATAAAGGATTTTGAGAGTGGGTGGCACTATACAATCTTGAGATGTACTCTCTAAAACTCCCCAAAAGTTTTAGGCGCGTCCTCTAGGGCTTTCTTTTTATATCATAGGCTTAGAGAATTCCCATCAAAACTTCTAAAAAATATAGCATTTACCATCTCAAAATCCTACTTTATCTATTTTAACATACCATTTTACAATACACCCAACATCAAAAGTTTTATATTTTTTACCACTTCATTAAAATATTATTTCTTTATTATTTTTTAATTCTTTTTTATTTTCAATCTATCTCTTCCTCTGTCCTCCGTGTATGTCTTCTCTCAAACCTACTGCCTACACCCACTGCTGCTAGCCACTACCGCCCACACCCACTAGGCCACTGCCACAGCCACCACTGCCCACAACCTCAACCGCCAACCACTAAAATCACAAACAAAAACAAACCCAAAATCAAATCACAAACCCAAACCCAAAACCAAACCATAAAACTCATACCCACCCACCATCAACCACCACCGGTCAACAGCAAAAAACCATCAAACAAATACCCACCACCATCGGCCCACCACAAACCATACCCATCCAAAACCAAATCACAAACCCACCACCCAAAACCAAATCACAAACCCTCCAAAATATGCCCAAATCGTGAGAGAGAGATAATCATAGATCGGTGAATCGGAGATAGATCGGCGAATCGAAGACATATCGGCATGAGAGAGAGATAATCATAGATCAGTGTGAGAGAGTGATAATCATAGATCGGTGAATCAGAGACAGATCGACAACGAAGAGGCAGAGATCGACGACGATGAGCAAAGATCGACAACGAGCAGAGATGATGAACCACGGAAGAGAGAAGAGAGAAGTGAGAGAGAGAGAGGAAAGAGTGACAGAAATTTAAAAAAGAGCCGTTGGTGAATATAAAATGATTTTTTTATTTATTTATTTACAATCTAGCTACAATGAGCTTGTATTGATACAAGCTCACTGTAGCTTGGTGCTAAATCTTTTAGGATTTAGAATGTTTGATGGAAGTGTGTTTTTATCATTTGAGGTGCTAAAAAATAGCATTTAGCATTTTTAGCACCTTTAATGGAAATGCTCTTAGTAGAACAAATTACCCTAGAGACAAGGTGGGTTGAATCCACAAATCTAACTTGCTCATAGTTCGACGATTGAAAATTGTCAAAAGTTATTGAAATATTGATGCTTGCTTAGTAACATGCAGATCCTAGGTAGCATCTTGACATACAAAATGCTTCTAAAAACAACATATATGACCTGTTTTACTCACAGTTTGTAGGGCTAGCTAGCTCAAGGCATTGTGAGGTCTAAGGCTACTACTTTAAGTGGAGTCTATTCTTATATTTTGAATATTAATAAAAGATTTATATAACTTTTGGTGTTTTTATATATAATTAAAATCTATTATTTTATATGCAAAATTACAATTTGAAACAAATCCATTGTAGTACTCAATGATTATACAACTAAAATAAATACTATTTATTGAGTAAAACAACCAAATACTAAAAAATTATGATTGAAAATTTTAATAAAATTATATATTTGATATCTCTAAATAAATTTTGAGTATAAATTTATTTTCTAGTGGGAGATTAATGAGTTCTTTCAATATTTGCGTGTGGGAGATTACTTTCAAACTGAGAAAAACGAACAATCATTGTCACATCTAATAAATAAATAAATAATTCTTTAACTGGTTTTTCTTTGATTAAAATAAAGTATTTTTTATTTATTGCTGAATATTTTGAGCTTAATTAATACTTTCATTGATACATGAATATTTTTATTAGTAAAAAGTTTTTGGGGAATTTAGGCGGTTGTCTATTTGTCTCACCCATTGAGTTGGCACTAACGGTTTGCCAAGATAATATCTAGAATCAACATGTAATACCCCTCGACTTTCATGCGGGCATAATATCCAAAGTCCATATACATTATTTTTCCCCTTCAGATTTTCTATGAATTAATTATATGATTTTCTGTCCATTTTCCCCAATAAGTCCATAACTGTGCACCAGAATAATTCCTCTTAATTTGTCAGAACACTGGAAAATATTTTAATTAGAATTTGCATGGAAGTCCTCCAAATAATCAATGGACTGACTTTAGTCGGCTCTTTTATTTTGCACACGTTACAGCAAACTACATATTTCTCGTGGTTCCTTAAAAAAAAAAAAAATGAAGAAAGAAAAAAAAAAAGCCATAGCTTATTGAGTGCATATTACAGCTCTGCAAATCAGAGACATCCACAAACCATATAATATAGCAAACAGTGATCACTTATTCAAAGTCACTACTCCTCATGAGAATAAGGGGCTGTAAGCAACCTAAACATTTGGAAGAGATCAACCAATTTTTCATGAAGAGTCAAAGTGAATATTTTGAAGTGTAAAAGACCAAAATAAAATTTTCCTTAAGGGAAAAATGTATACTCTAGTTAAAATATTACAATAACTTAAAAAGCTTGTCTTCTTCTTCCTTTATTTTTTTTTTTTTTTTTTTGAGATTGCAGTTTGAGAAGTCTCTCTAAATTTGGTAAAATAGAGAAAGAAAAACAACAAGATAGGATTTTTTTTTAGATTGGAACATTTGTTAATCACCCAAGTCTTCACTAATTCCAAAAATAATAGAAAAAAGAGGTACCACTTTTTTGTCTGCTTAACAATGACTTATAATTGCCAAAAAATAAAACGATGACTTTTATATAAAAATCGTCTACTGGTCCCAATTCAGACGGCTTGGAGTTAGGTGGCTCCAAATTTTGCAATGTGCGTGCAATGACTGCAATCTAAAGTACTGGCCTGGTGTCGTTATTTCATCAAATTTGTTTTTTTCTTAGAGCTTAATACCTTTTTTTTCCTCTAAAAATAAAAAATAAAAAAAACAAAAAAAACCTTGACATTGAATTTAAAAAGAAATTTCAAGGCAATGGTCCGATCAATGGGTTTTCCTCGGACATATTTCGTGGATATTGCATGGTAGCAATATGTCTACCTCAATTCAACATCATTGAATTCTGTCGTTTCGTCTTCAAACAGGGGATTAGTCTTCAGACAAAGAAAAATCAATTACCTAGGAACAAGACACGTGAATAAGGAATAAATAAAACTTAGATACAATTTCTTAGGAATAATATATATCAGATTTTCAATTGTAATTAAGATTAAATTAAATTTATACCTTTAATTAAGTCTATTTTTTTATTTTTCCCATTAAAGTTTAAAATCTGGGATTGGGATCATACCCTTAACAAAACTCGAAATTGTGAAGAAGAAAAAAATCTTTTCATTCATATTTACTACTAACATGTCTGTTAAATGTCACATGAACTTTTTCTTTTGAGAAGAATGTCACACCAACTAATATAAAACAATGTAAGTTTTAATGTAACTCAACTAGTTAGTACCTTCTTCAAAATAAAAAATAAAAAATTGTTAGCACCTCCTCATGTGTTTTTATTAAAAGACATACATTGATCAAATCTCTCATCTTCGTTGTAACTATCAAATTATAAAATTCAAAAAAAAAAAAAATTGTGACTATAAAAATTGAATAGGGTAAAGTTATGTACCTTTATTTATTTAATTTATCAAAACTATGGAAATGAGTTTGCTTTTACTATCATTTTGCTCAACTGATAAGGTCTTCTGTCATCGAATAAGAGATATTTTAGTGATTCTAACCTTCTCTACGTACCCTTGTCTTATTTATAGACCATATACACAGTCAAGTAAAAGTGTGTGAAATGGACAATTAATTAAACTCATTGGAACAAGACAAAATAAAGTAGGATATTTAATATAAAAAAAAAAAATGATAGCTACAATGGAAAATTGACAATTGAACCCTAAATATCTCAATTGGAAACACAAAAAAAAATATCAATTGAGTTATAAGGCTCTTGTCAATGGGACATTTTTCTCCCTTCATTTTTTGCAATGAACTTAATTTTTTTTCTTTATTCAAATTTAAATATTTTGGTTTATGGAGTTGCTTTATATCCTGCACAGTAAAAAGCTTATCCATGTAGTTATACTTTAATTAGACTAAAAGAGAAAAGTAACACCATCGTCCGCCGTCCACTTGTAATTGACTCTTAAGTCTTCACTAAGTCCAAAAAAGTTTGGCCACCACGTGTTTTCTACTTGACAATGACCAATGCTCAGTTATTAGTCTACTTTTTAATCATCGAAATTATTATGAAATTTCTTCTGAAAAAGAAACAAAAGATATTAAGTAATTATATATACGTAACTAATAAAATTCTTGTGCTACTGGCCTAATTCAGACAGCCTTAAGTTTGATGGCTTCAAATTTTGCAATGTGTGTGCAAGCCAAATGTAGTAAGTCTAAACTCTAAAAAACAAACCTAATTACACGTACACCCAAATCCGTAATATGTTTAAGTGTCAACTTGTAATTAGTGGACCTAATTTTTTGTATATAATTTTCAACAAAAATACTTGTTGTGGTCTCATTTGTAAGTAATGAAATCCAATAACAAGTTGACACTTAAACATGTTGAGGAACGACGTGTTTGGGTGTCAGTAAATGAAACTATTTAGTCAACTTAGAATTTAATACATTTCATTGATTTTTTAGAAAATATTAAGATAGTCTCAATAAAAGTTATTATTATTTGTAACACAAATTTTACTCTCTTTTTTTTTTGGCTAAATAAGCTTTGCAGTTGTTTATTAAGAGATTGATGTGTTATAGATTACTAGTTTTGGTGGCACTTGCAAGGCACGTGCTACCCCTTGATTGCAAAACTTAAGATAGGCTTCTATCTAAAGAACTATGAAATCATATTCTCAAAAATACATGTCATACAGTGTCATATAAAAATTCTGATTACACACAAACTTAGAGTAACTATATAACATATGAAATATCAATTTTTCTATGATAGTTTTCTATAACCTATTTTCCAAAGGCAATATCCACTCATCAAAAACTTTTAAGAATGATATTGAATATTATTATCCTACATTTTATTAGTCTCTATGATGTTTAGCTTTATTAGTTTTTAATAGACAACCTTTTAAGCAAAAAATAAATTAAAATAATAATAATAATAATAATAATAATAATAATAATAATAATAATAATAATAAACAAGAAAAGAAAATGCATATGTGCAATTGAAGTCTCTGTTAGAACAATTATAAACTTAGAAGATTAAAAACCTAGTAAATTAGTGTTTTCTAAGTAACATATAGAATACCTTATATCACGATTTCAACTTCCCAAGCATGACTACTACATAAAACTCAAAATACATGAAGAAGATTTTTGAGATATTAAAATTCAGTGGTGTAATATAGCACAATGGAATATTTTAAGAATTAATCATAGGATTCATTATATAGAGTATAGTTTAGAGAGTAATAGTAGGGGGTATTTGCTAATTTCTAAAACATAAAGGAAAAATTGCTTGGTTTTATAATTTAGGGGGACTTATAAACTACCCAAGAGTAAAAAGGGAGAAACGGCATTTTCCGCAAGTATTTTTGTCCTTAAAACTATATATGGACAAAATGTCAAGTAACTAATCCACAAAATGTCCATAAAAGTATTTTCCCTAGGTAACTAATCCAAAAAAGAAGTCTAGGAACACAACAAAATATCACAATAATTTCACAATACCTCTATTTTTAGTTATGGTTGCAATCGGTCTAATATTTTATTATTTTATTTTATATTTACACTACAAAAAAATCGTCCTGTCCTAGCGTTTTTTTCCCGGCATTTTTACAAACTGCCGTAATAGATAAGCCTGTACCAGTGCTTTTTGAAAGCTGGTATAGGAAATCCTATTATGGCGGCTCAAAACTGGCGCTTTATAAAGCGCTGCAATAGGAGGCCTATAGCGGCGTTTTTCAAAAACGCTGGTATAGGAAACCCAAAAACGCTGGGATAGGGTTACTGATTTCCCTAAGGGGAAAGACCTATCCCGACACTTTTAAAAGCGCTGGGATAGGTCTTTTTCCATAAGGGAATGGAGGTACCTGTCCCAGCGCTTTCATGAAGAAAGGCCTATCCTAGCACTTTTGGAAGTGCTGGAATAGAGTCAACCTATTCCAGCGCTTCAAAAGCGCTGGGATAGGTCCTGCCATTCCCTTATGGAGAAAGACCTATCCCAGCGCTTTTTGAAGCGCTGGAATAGGGTCCACCTATTACAGTGCTTCCAAAAGCGCTGGGATAGGTCACCTATAGGGATTTTTTATTTATTTATTTATTTATTTATTTTTTATACACAAGATAGAATTTATACTCTAACCTAATCTAAGTGTATATGTATATGAAACTCCCTCCTAGAGACTTGAATCCCGGCGCTTGCCCCCCACACCCCACAAGCACTTATACTTGTGGAAGGATTTGTTAATTATCAAATGACCAATACTCCCCTAAACCTAAAAAAAGACCAAAGACCCCCCCAAAACATCGAAAAAGAGCAAAAACACCCCGATACCTAGAAAAAGACCAATATACCCCTAAAACCTAATAAATGACTAAAATACCTCCAAAACATAAAAAATGACCTAAGCACCCCCTAAGGCATCGAAAATGATCGGAGTACCCCTTGTGTCTAAAACTAGCTAAAATACCCTCGATTACTTGAATAAGAACAAAATACCCCTATAAGTCTGATAAATGACCAAAATGCCCCAAAAACGACAAAAAATGTCCAAAACACACCTAACACCCAGAAAAGGACTGATACACCCCCGAAACATAAAAAATGACCGAAATACCCTTAAAACATCAAAATGAATCCTAAAAGCTAGAAAATGACAAAAGCACCCCCCATGCATAAAAAAGGTGGAAAACTCCTTGATTACTTGAATAACACTAGGGGTGGCAAAATCAACCCAAATCCATTTGCCCACCTAAACTCGCCTACTTAAATGAGACTCAAACCCACCCAATTATTAATTGGGTTAAATGGGTATTAACCCAATTAAACCCAATTAACATTAATGTCTATTGGGTTTTAAATGACTACCCAATTATGATCCAAGTATCATTTATACAAGGGATAATTACACTTTACCCACCTGTGGTTTGCCTCTAATTTCACTTGCCTACCCGTGGTTTCAATTTTGACACTTTACCCACCAGTGATTCCCTCCGTTACTAATCCGTAACTCACCTCTCCTTCAACCGTTACTCTAACACATAATATGTCAAAAACAAAAGCCTAAACAGATCAAAACACTCCTCACTCCCATCCAACTTGCTCACCAAACTAAGATCCTAGATGCTACAATGCAATGTGCTTGAGATAACTGAGTTTTGATCGTGCAAGCAAACTGAGCCGAGGAAGAAGGAGACACAGTTGCTCCTTTGTTCAGCTGTTGCAGGTAGATCCTTTTAATTTTTGAAACCTAGGTTGAAGGACAAAAATGGGAGATCAGGAATTGGGCTAATTAGAGATAACATAAAAAGATGGGGTTTTTTTTTTTTTTTTTTTTTTTTTTTTGGGTCCATTTTCTTTTCATCTGTAAGTGGGTCACTCCCCTAACATTGATGTGCATTAGCTGTGGTTTTCCTCGATCTTGGAAATAAGGTCTCCACAATTTGACTGTTGAGTGAGTAATATTGTAGGACCTGTTGGACCCACAGCTCTCTAGTGATTGAAATACATCCACTGAGGGCTGAGGACAGTGAAACCTTATTATCAAACAATGAAGCAAACTATCGGTTCACAATGTGATGTGAAAGACAGTTAACAAGCTTCTCCTTCGTGTTTCCTCTACCAAATGCAGAAATCATGTGAAGTGCTTATGGCAAACGTTGTAACCATTTTTTTTATAAGGTTGCAACAACCCATTTTGTTTATTTTATATCATCTTCTTTATTAAAGACAACAAAAAATGTTGGTGTAAAGCATTATATACGATGGTTCCATTGTTGCAGTAATTTTGTTGTTTATTTTTATTTGAAGTCATTTCTATATGCATTAAGATGGATCAAACTCTATGAAGTCGTTTCCATTTTCTTTTTTGGTTGAGAGAAGTCTTCTATTATTGCCTCGCTCAATGGTGTGTGATATGAACATCTATATGAAAAACTGTCTTCTATTATCTTCCATTTTGATTAATTTTTGGGCCTTCCTTTTATGGATCCTGCCTGTATTATTGAGAGCCTTTTTGTCTTCTTGAAATTTCTGGGCTCACTGCAAATTTTTAATTTCCTTTTCACCTCAAACGCTACCTACACCCTACATATAGATAGAGCATATGAAAGTAAAAAACCAAAACTTGAAGCTCACCCAAGCAACAGATGAACCCAGAATCAAGAGAAACCAAATAGATCAAATACAAAAAATCAAAAATATAATTATTGCACAATGAACTTACCCAAGCAACAGATGAACCCAGAATCAAAGCTCCTTCTTCCTCTGGTTACTTGCACAATCAAAGCACATTGCATTGTAGCATCTAGGATCTTAGTTTGGTGACCAAGTTGGATGGGAGGGAGTTTTGGGAGTGAGGAGTGTTTTGATCTGTTTGGGCTTTTGTTTTTGACATATTATGTGTTAGAATAACGGCTGAAGGAGAGGTGGGTTACGGATTAGTAACGGAGGGAATCACAGGTGGGTAAAGTGTCAAAATTGAAATCACGGGTAGGCAAGTCAAATTAGAGGCAAACCACAGGTGGGTAAAAGTGTAATTATCCCTTTCTACAAATCAACCAACTTTAAAATACCCCAAAACCACTAAAATTACCAAAATACCCCCAAAACCCAAAAAAAAAAGACTAAAATAACCCTAAAACTTACAAAATGACCAAAATACCCCCGAAACCCAAAAAATGACCAAAGTATCCCCAAAACCCAAAAAATTATCAAAATACCTCCAAAACCTAAAAATTACCAAAATACCCCCGAAACCCAAAAAATGACCAAAATACCCCTCAAAACCCAAAAAATGACCAAAATACCCCCAATGTCCAAAAAATGACCAAAATACCCTCAAAACCTAAAAATTACCAAAATACCCCCAAAACACAAAAAATGACTGAAATACCCTTGAAATCGATAAAATGACCAAAATACCCCCAAAACTTAAAAGATGACCCAAATATCCCCTGAAACCTAAAAATTACGAAAATACTCCTGAAATCCAAAAAATTACCCAAATACCTCCCGAAACCTAAAAAATAACCAAAATACCATCGAAACCTAAAAAATAGCCAAAATAACCCCAAAGCCTAAAAATTGATCAAAACAACATCGAAACCTAAAAATGACCAAAATACCCTCTGGAACCTAAAAAATGACCAAAATAACCCCGAAGCCTAAAAATTGACAAAAATAATCCCGAAACCTAAAAATGACCAAAATACCCCCCTAAAATTATAAAATGACCAAAATACCCCCTAAACCTAAAAAATGACAAGAATACCCCAGAAACCTAAAAATGACCAAAATACCCTCAAACCTATAAAGTGACGACAATACTCCTAAACCTTTGAAATGACCCAAATAAACCCAAAACCTCAAAAATGGCCACAAACAGCCCGAAACCTCTAAAATTACCAAAAATACCCTGAAACCCCTAAAACGACCAAAATACCTCTAAACCTATAAAATGACCAAAATACCCCTCAAAATATCTAAAATGATCAACATACCACTAATCCTATAAGATGAACAAAATACACCTGAAGCCTCTAAAATTACCAAAATAGGGGTTTATGGGGTATTTTGGTCATTTGTTATGTTTAGGGAGTATTTCGTCATTTTTTTAGTTTTAAGGGGGATTTTGGTAATTTTTTAGGTTTAGGGTGCATTTTTATCGACTTACAAAATTAAGGGGCATTTTTGATCATTTTTTAGGTTTCAAGGCATTTTGGTAATTTTATAGGTTTTGAGGATATTTTGGTCATTTTATGGGTTTAGGGGGTATTTTGGTCATTTTTAGGTTTCAGGGGTATTTTGGTCATTTTTTGGGTTTCGGGGGTATTTTGGTCATTTTATGGGTTTTGGGGGGTATTTTGGTTATTTTTAGGTTTCAGGGGTATTTTGGCCATTTTTTAGGTTCTGGGGTATTTTGGTCATTTTAAGACTCTTCAGGGGTATTTTGGTCATTTTTTGGTTTTGGGGGGTATTTTGGTCATTTTAAGGTTTTGGGGGTATTTTTGTCAATTTTTGGGTTTTTGGGGCATTTTGGTAATTTTACGTTTCGGGGTATTTTGGGCATTTTATGGGTGTTAGGGATGTTTTGGTAATTTTTAGGTTTTGGGGATATTTTGGTCATTTTTAGGTTTTGGGGATATTTTGGTCATTTTTTTTTTTGGGTTTTGGGGATATTTTGGTCATTTTGGTCACTCTCCATTCCCCTACGGATTGATCTTATCCTAGCGCTTTTTGAAGTGCTAGAATAGGGTCACCCTTTTCCAGCATTTCAAAAAGCGCTGGGATAGGATCAATCCATAAGGGAATAGAGAGACCTATCCCAACGCTTCAAAAAGTGCTGGGATAGGTCTCAAAAAGCGCTGGAATTGGGTGACACTAAATTTCACTGACTTTTCAATTCCCACGTTTTTGTCCCTCCTTTTTCCCTACATATTTTTTCATTCTTTTGTTTCTTGTTATTCTTTTTTGAACTCGAACATACAACTTCCCTTTCCCACTTCTATATTCTCCCCCTCCCCTTATCACTTCTACAAGCTCCACTACCACCCACTGCCACCACCATACTTTTTCCCCTCTTTTTTGGTGTTCAAGTTTGTGTAAGTCTTTGTGTTTTAGCTTATGGGTTTGCTTTGATTTGGTTTTTCTTTAATGGGTCATGGACTCTTTGTGTTTTGGCTTATGGGTTGGCTAATGTGTTGTCTTTTATATAGAAAGGTAAAAATTTTCAAAACCACGTTCCATAATTTAAATTGGGAAAAGTTAATGGATATGTTGTAATGATATTGGATTAAAAAATATTTTTAAAAATTTTTTATGAGAAAAGAAAAAAGAGACCCATTTAAATTTTCGTGAAAATGAGATATTGACTTTTCAAATAAAGTCAATTGTATATATGTTTAAAAAATGATTATTAACTATTCAAAAAATATTTTATTTTTGTATATCTCAAAATGAAATACAGACCAAACAACTTAAAAGTTCTTCCGAAACTCAACTAAAGTATGTGCCATTTCAAAAAGTGCAGAGTTTAAGAGAAATAAAAGGATAAATTAAATACATTTAAAAAAAATTAATCATAAACATACCGACTAGTCAACGTTTTACAATTTTATTTTCTCCCATTTTCCTGGTGTATGAGACGTGGGACACATATCATATTTGTCCATATATATTGACCCTAAGTCAATGAGAAAAAGTCTTCATGAAAAATAAATAAAATCACTGGAAAAAAAAGGATACATGACAAATGAGTGACATTGAGCATTGAAACATTCAACTGTGTATAAACTATATATAAACCAAACAATTTGCTATCGTGGGTCCTTCTATAGACAAACGAATTTGGCTTTCCAAATCAAGAAGACGTTAAAGATAGGGTCATTCTAGGTACCTCCCATATTTGTGGGAATATATATGGTACCCACTTAAAAATGAGCCATAGATTTTTCAAGTTTTAATATTGACAGTTTATTTTGTTTTAATGAATACCAGTTACCGTTCAAGCAGGTTCTGTATAAAACCAAAAACACCAAAAAAAAAAAAAAAAAAAAAAAAAAAAAAAAAAAAAAAAGACCAAAACACCATTTTGATCCTTACATTTTGTGATCATAGTTAATTTGGTCCCTACATTTTAGTTGCAGTTAATTTAGTCCCTATTATTTTCAAGTTGTAGTCAGTTTGGTCCTTACTGTTAACTCACTAATGGAAAATATCTATGTGGCAAACGGTTTGCATTGTTGGCGTGTACATTGCTAACATAATAATATAATATTAAATATTAAAAAAGCCACCTAAGCATTTTAATTTAAAACATTAATTGAAAGAACAAAAATAAAGAAAATGATTTTTTTCTAATAAATCTTGAATTTCTTTTATTTTCTTTTCCATCTTGCACTTTATGAGATACCAAACACAATAACCAGCAACACCACAATCTGAAACCAAACAATATAAACTTCTCTGCCTCTTTGTCTCATTCACTCTCTCTCTCTCTCTCACACACACACACACACACTGAAATCCAATCTATTTTCAATAATATAAGTGTTAACAATATAAAGTGAGAGAGAGAAAGACTGAATAGTCTGTATATTGTGTGTGAATAATAATGTACAATAAAGAGCCTTATATAAACTAGGTATGTGTGTAGTATAAGTAATATGAGTAAACTACAAGTACAGTATACTTAAGCCCAATGGCTAATTTAGTCTAAGCTATACACTAGCATCCCCCCTCAAACTCGAGGTGGCAAGGAGGAAGCCAACTGGAGTTTGGATATAAGATCTCGAAGACGACCAGGCGGGTGAGTCTTAGTGAAGATATTAGCAGACTGGTCAACAGAGGAGATGGAGAACAACTTGAGATTGCCTTTCTTGAGATGCTGGCGAGTGATGTGGTAGTCGATCTCAATATGCTTGGTGCGTTCATGGAAGACATCATTATGAGCAATATAGATAGCACTACGATTGTCACAATAAAGAGGAGTAGCAGTGAGTTGTGGAGCATCCATGTCAGCCAAGAGCTAGCGAAGCCAGACAAGCTCGCAGGTAGTGTCGGCAAGGGCACGATACTCAGCCTTAGTATTGGAACGGGAAACCACAGCATGCTACTTGCTACGCCACGAGACAAGAGAAGTACCCAACAGGAAACAGAAACCTCTGATAGAGCATTAATTAGTCGGATCACCTGCCCAGTCCACATTTGAATAAGCATGAAGCTCGAGAGAAGACCGAGAGGAGTAGTGGAGTCCATGATAAAGTGTGCCCTTGACATATCGAAGAATCCGAAGAACGGCAGCATAGTGGACAGAATGAGGGGCATCCATGAACTTACTGACCATACCCATGACATGTGAAATATCCGAACGAGTAACAGTGAGATAGATCAGACTACCAACCAATTGATGATAGCGAGTAGCATCGGATAGAAGTTCACCATCCAAGGGTGTGAGCTTTGCATTGTATTCCAAGAGAGTGGAAACAGTCTTGTTGTCGGTGATACTGGCTTTGGAGAGAAGATCAGAAGCATATTTAGCTTGGGAAAGATAGTAGCCATCAGAGGATGAGGTAACCTCAAACCTAAGAAAATAGCTGAGAGTGCCTAGATCTTTCATCTCAAAATGTTGACTAAGGAAGTGCTGAAGAGAGTGGATACCTGTGGAATCATCTCCAGTAATAACCATATCATCAACATAAAGAAGAATAAAAGTGATACCAGCAGAGGATCTTTGGAACAAAGAGAGCAGTGTCATGAGGACTCGAAGTGAAACCCTGCAGAGCAACAACTGAGCTAAACTTTTCAAACCAAGCTCGAGGAGCCGGCTTTAGTCCATAAAGAGCACGACGAAGGCAACAAACTTGACTGCCTGAGTGTGGATAGCCAAGGGGTGGTTGTATGTACACTTCTTCTTGGAGGTCTCCATTGAGGAAAGAATTCTTCACATCCATTTGATAAAGAGACCAACGGCGAATAGCAGCCACAGCAATGGGACATCTAACAGATGTAAGGCGAGCAACAGGAGCAAATGTTTCCTCGTAGTCAATGCCATACTCTTGAGTAAAGCCCTTGGCAACAAGGCGAACCTTGTACCGTTCAACAGATCCATCAGCCTTGGTCTTAATCTTGTAAACCCACCTACAACCTACTACAGACTAACCAGGAGGCAAATCAACCATATCCCAAGTGTGATTCTTATGAAGGGCATCTAGTTCTTTATTCATAGCTTGCTACCAAAGAGGGTCAGTATAGGCCTCACGATTGGTGTGAGGTTCATAAAGGGTGGCAAGAGCAAAAGAGTAGTGATAATCAGAGATAAGGGGGAGGAATGCTTACCCGAGTGGAACAACGAAATTCAGGACCAACAGGAGACTCAAGAGAGGGTGGTGCCATAGGATCCAAGACAGGCAGGTTATATGTTGGGGACAGAACCGGAGATGAGTTGTCTAAAGAGGCAGCCGATGTTGAAGAATCCTCCACAAGTTCAGGATAGAGAGGGAGGAAAAGATCAGTAAAAATGGGAGACTCTGAGGAAGAGGACACAGGAAACTGCTGAAGACTCGTGAAAGGACGATGTTCCCAAAACTCAACATGACGGGAGACATGAAGGTGATGAGAAATGGGATCATAGCAGTGATAACCCTTTTGAGATACACCATAACCAAGGAAACAACAGAGACGAGCACGAGGTTGGAGCTTTGTTTGTTCATGAAGAGGAAGAGAGACAAAGCAAGCACAACCAAAAACCCAAAGAAAGAAGTAGTCAGGAGTATGACCACAGAGAAGCTCGAATGGAGATTTTTTGTGTGTAGTTGGCGAAGGAATACGATTAATGGTGTACATAGCAATGAGTGCGGCCTTACCCCAAAAGCGCTCAGAAAGAGAGGCAGAAATGAGAAGGGTACGGACAACATCAAGAATGTGACGATGTTTTCGTTTTGCACGACCATTTTGTTGAGAGGTGTAAGGACAAGACCGCTGAGGAAGGGTACCATGACTATCTAAAAAGGATAGGAAAGATTTATCATTATATTCTTGAGTATTATCTGATCGAAATACTTTGACAGTGCGATTGAATTGTGTTTCAATCATTTTATGAAATGTTTGGTACATAGAGACAAGTTCAGACCTATGGTGAAGCAGATAAATCCAAGTATATCGAGAAAAATCATCCACAAATATGACAAAATATCTATATCCCCCCTCAGTAGGAACAAGTGCAAGACCCCAAATATCAGAATATATAAGATCAAAAGGTGTAGAAGAAAATGAGTCACTATTATTAAAGGGCAATTTTGTTTTTTTGCCAAAATGACAAGAAGTACAATCAAATTTTTTAAACTAAGCTGAACCTAAATGACTTTGAGAAGCTAACAACTGAAGACAAGATAAAGATGGATGACCAAGACGAGCATGCCATAGATCAGGTGAGGGGGTGGCAGTGGTAGCAGCTGCAGAAACAACTTGTGAAGGAATCTTCAAGTCATGAACCTCAAACATGCGACCAACCTTACGGCCTGTCCCAAGCACTTGACCCATCCAGGGATCCTACACATCCACACCATGATTAGTAAATAGAAGATCTATGCCTAATTCACAAAGTTGACCAACAAAAAGTAAATTGAGGGATAACTTTGGGATATGAAAAGTGTCACTAAGGGATAAACAAGGAGAAGAGATTGTTCCTTTATGACTAACAGGCATAGGAGTTCCATCAGTAGTGTAAATGGTGATTGGATGTTCTAAGGGTGCCTTATCAGAAAATTGGGATTCATCAGGAGTCATATGGTTACAACTGCAGTATCAAAAAACCAAGGTTGTTTACCTGAGGTGGCAGAAAGGGCAGTGGAAGTGCGGGATAAAACTTGTTGAACTACTGCCTCAATATCAGTAGTAGTAAGTGAGGAAGCCAAAGATGAACCTGTAGGAACATATGAATCTAAAGGACACACAGCAGTTGCTCGAGAAAGAGAAGCTTTATTCTGCTCTTGCATAAATTTCTGTAGTTTGCGACAAACTAAGATGTCATGGCCTTTGGCACAGCAAAACTCACAGCGAGTACCTTTGGAAGACTAAGAGGTAGGACGCCCAGAGTTTATTCGTGGAGGAGCAGTGAATGCAGCAATGGGAGGCTGTGGAGATGGTGTAGCCAATACATGATCAGATGATGACATGTGATGAGTAGGCCGACGGTTTTCCTCAGAAATGAGCTCCTTGACTGCAGCATCAAGAGAAGGAGTAGGAGATCGGCTAAGCAAAGAAACCCTAGTAGGCTCAAAATCCTCACGTAAACCCATCATGAAGTGCATAAATTTATGGCAATCCCGATATTTGACAAATAGCTCAATGTCCTTAGAACACACTAGTGGAGGATTTGCAGCAGAGAGTTGTTCCCACATAGTAGAAGTTTGACAATAAAAATCAGAAATAGACTGACCTGTCTCTTGGCGCATTTGATAAAGTTTTGATTCAATGTGGAACTCTAGGCTTGAATCATTAGTACAATTATAGCAATCAGCCAAAAATTTCCAAGCAGCCTTAGCAGTCTCAAAATGAGGAAGAAGATTATGAATGGAGGGAATAGAGGTATTGATAAACCAAGACAAGATCTTACTTTGAATACTCTCCCATTCCTCTAGGTGTTCTTCATAATCATCCATTGTAACAGCAGTCTTGGAGGCATCTTCAGTAGCTGTGGCTTTGGACTTAGGGTTTGGTACTAGTTTAGGAATTGAACCAATCACATATCTCTATAGTTTATGACCCTTGAGAAAGACAGTCATATTCTGAGACCATGCATGATAGCTAGTAGGACCATCCAACATAATGGTGATAAGACGAATGATATCTCGTTCGTTTTGTTGAGCCATAATGAAGAAAATGACCAAAAATTGGGATTTAGAGACCTCAAATGAAGAAACGGAGCCCAAAATCGAAATCTACGTGAAAAATTGAGCAAGACAAGCCCCTTCGAAAAATTTTGACCTCAGTCAACGGTGGTGGTCAAAGTCAACCGGTGCTGACGTCACATGGATGACGTGGCGACGTGGCAGTGAATGGTGTGTGAGGTGCGTGAGAGGGCGTGAGATTAGGCGGTGGCGCGTGTAGGCACGTGGGCGCGTGTTAAAGAGGCAGAAACTTAGGGCGGCGTGTGAGGGCGCGTGGGAGCTCTTTTGGGACTATTTTTGGCTGGGTTTTAATCGAAGAAGTCTGATCTATCACGTCGTAACTATGGTTCGACAATTTGATTGATGAATAGACTAGATTCGAGTGTTAGTGGTTGGGTGTGACGGCTGTGACTTGCTTTTGACAATGGCTATTGATGAAGGCGAGGGCAGCGGAAGAACGCCGGAAAATACAACTAGGTCAGAGTAATGGCTCTGATACCATGTTAACAATATAAAGTGAGAGAGAGAGAAAGACTGAATAGTTTGTATATTGTGTGTAAATAATAATGTACAATAGAGAGCCTTATATAGGCTAGGTATGTGTGCAGTATAAGTAATATGAGTAAACTACAAGTACAGTATACTGGGCTAAGCCCAATGGGGCTAATCTAGTCTAAGTTGTACACTAACAATAAGCTTCCCTACCTCTCTCTCGCTCTCTCTCTCTCTCTCATTCTCTCTCACACACACGCAGCAAAAATCCAAATATTTATTTCTAATAACCATGGCTGAGCATGGTGGAGCAAGAACGGACATTAGTGACTTCGTGCGAGGCTTCGGCAGCAGATGCAAAAAGGGAATAGTAGACGCAGAGGACGCTGTCGTGGGCGATGCAAGGAGGAGGAATGGGTCTCGTCCGTTCAATATCGGCAGTAGGGATATGGTTCTAGGCCTTGCTATTTTGAATGTTTTGTTGGATTGGAAATGAAAAACTGATTTCCGGTGGTTGAGGATTTCAATCTTGGGTGGTTCAACCTTCAATGGTTTGGATGTTGATGGTGGCTATAAATGGTTGAATCTGATTGTGGTGGTTTTGATGGTTGTGTGAAGTTGCTAGGAAAATAGATATAAAGAGATAATTGTAAAAATAAAAAAAATAAATAAAAAAATTGAGTTTTAATAATTGTGTGATTATTGTTTAGTTTTAGATTGTTGTGTTGCTGGAAATTATGGTTAGTAGCTAAGAAAATGTTTTAAGAATACAATAGAAAAAATAAAAGAAATTGAGGATTTTTCTAAAAAATAATCATTTTTTGCTTTCAATTAATATTTTCAGTTTTTTTGGGGGTTTTGTTTTAATTAAAATGCTTAGGTGGCTTTTTAAATATTTAATTATTTAATATTATATTATTATGTTAGCCACATGTGCGCCAACAATGCAAACTGTTTGCCACGTAAATATTTTCCGTTAGTGAATTAACGATAGGGACCAAATTGATTGCAACAGGGACCAAATTGACCGCTACTAAAAATGTAGAGACCAAATTGACTGTGACCTCAAAATGTAGGGATCACTAAAAAAAAAAGGAAAAAAGACATGAACACCAAGTCAGTTTATTGTAAGTCTTCTACGGTTCTACCTCTGTTCTTCAAGCATTCTTCTCGTTCCCCATTCTCCACTCAAGTTTCCAAATCTAAGAGATTGTAGAACTTTATTGTGCCGAGTTAACTCAAGATACTGGAAAAACTTCTAATTCTTTGAAAACTGGTAAAATAATATAAATAGATTAGCATTTTTATTAGTAGTAGTACCACTACTATATTTTTTTGTTGCTAAAAGTAGTACCACTACTATGTGTGCATATATTTGGCTAACTTTTTATTTGCTAAAAGGGCAAGTTATTAAGAAAAATATATATGTATATATACACATGTGCAAGTCCCAACAATATTCGTATGGTTCATTACTCATTTTTCTTGTACAAATAAGTAAACCATGTCTTTGTTTTTAACTTCGCATGCTTAATTTGATAACTTTATCTAATGCACTGTTCTGAAACAAGGTAAAGAATACGAAAAGTTCTATCCACAATTAAGAGTAAAGTGTTATTATATATAGCTCAAAACATTTAGCAATATATTAAGAAGATTGAGATGTCTTTCGTTATACTCTTACTGAATATTCATGTCATATTAAATTTTCAAAAATTCTTGCCTTCTTTGTAACTTTCTATTTGCTTTCTTTAATGGCCTGTTTGGGAGTTTAAAAAAGGAGGGGGAATAGAGTAAAGAGAGGGAAAGTAATTCAATTACCTTGTTTGGAAGTTTTTTAAGGAAGGAGGGGGAAGGGTTTGGAGGGGTTTCAACTACCTCTAACCCCTCATTTTTAATTCCCCAAATTGGAGAGATTTGGAGGGAGAGTAGAGTAGATAAATTATTGACCAAATAAATTCCCCAATTTATCATTTCTAAATTAACAAGATTACAAACCAATTATATAAATAATCTTTGTTTGTTTCCTGAGAAAATTTAAGGTGAATGAAAAAAAAAAAATTGAATCTCACTATTTCACTGACACTGAAGCTAAACAACCCCTTTTTTTTTACACACTTAACCATGTCATTCTAAAGGGAATTTCTGAGTTTTCTTTGTTAGGAAATTTCTCTCTCTGTTTCTTTGTTGCTCTCTCTGACTTTGTTACGATGTCGAGCCGATATCCAGGAGCTCTGACCCAGGATTGGGAGCCAGTGGTGCTTCACAAGAACAAGACCAAGGTTCAAGATCGCGACAGGAAGGCGGTGAACTAGGCGTTGCGGACCAGGGCTGCGTTGCGGACCAGGGCTGCGATGCAGACCGGGGCTGCCGTGCAGACCGTGAAGAAGGCGGAAGCTGGTTCGAACAAGAAGGTGGCTCCAGTTGTGAACGCGAAGAAGCTTGACAAGGCGGCTGAACCGGCGGCATTTTTAACTCTCTAAACTCTTTCTGTACTTTCTTCGAATTCTGAGGTCTGATCGTGTTCTTGAAAAAAGTCTTCGCTCAGTTTCTAATTCAATAGATCTCCGCCATTCGATTTGTTGCGTTATGCAAAGCCATTTTTACCAAGCTATTACTATATAAGTAGGTAGTTGAAAATCTTGTAGTGAAAAAAAAAAAAAATTACTAATAAAGAAGAAAAAAATATTGAGTTGAAATCTTGAAGATTAAAGAAAAGAGAGTGATGTTAGATAAAAAAAAATTCAAATAGGGGTAAATTTGTCTATTTAAATCATTTCCTCTCATTTCCATCCTAATTTTTAAAACATCCAAACAAGAGGAAGGGTTAATTACTCATTTCCCCCTTACTAATTTTAATTACTCCATTCCCCTCTACTCTCCTCCCCACTATTCTCCTCCCCTCTACTCCACTCTACTCTCCTTCCTCTCTAAACTTCCAAACAGACCATAAATTTTTGTGCTAGTTATTTTTTGAGTGAGTCTATTACCACAACAATTTTCACAATTTTGGTCACAAAAATAGTTGGTTCATGTGGGTCCATAATTATTTCACCACTCACAAGTCACCACATGGTCAAGTTATAGCAAAGTTGTGAAAATGGTTATGGTGCTAGACTTGTTCTTATTTTTTTAATTAAGATGTGCTGTCTTCTTTCTTTCCTTTTCTTTTAACTCAACTTGCTTGATTTGATTTGTTCTAATGCATTGTAATAACATATGTTGGTAGTGAATGAAAGATTTCATCCACATGTATGATCTTACAACTTAACAAATTTAGCAATTTAGTATGAAGGGAGGCCTTTGTTATTCTTACTGGATATATATCCCTGACATAAAAGTTTTTTCAAAATTTTTATCTTCTTTGTGACTTTTTTAATATTAGTGTATATGCTCTCCTTAAATTTCTATGCAAGTTTTTGTTCTATTCAGATGGGTTGTCTTCTTTCATTTTCTTTGGACTCTATATGTTTAATTTCTAGGTTTTAAAGCAAATTTACACTACAAGAAAATGTATTTTTAGTGACAAAAAAATTCGTCACTAAAAGTCCTGTTTTTCGTCACTAATAACCTTTAGTGACGAAATTGGACTTTTAGTGACGAAATTCGTTTCGTCGCTGTAGCCCCGTCGCTAAAAGTCCTGGCGACGAAAAATTTCGTCACTAAAAGTCCGATTTGTTTAAAAAAAAAAAAACTTTTAGCGACGAAAACGTTTCGTCGCTAAATGTTTTCCTCGCTAAAAACAGTATTTAGTGACGAAAATATTTCGTCACTAAAACAATTTCAGTTTATTAAATCATATTTAGTGACGAAATATTTCGTTACTAAAACTATTTTCGGGTACATTTAGTGACGAAAAAATTCGTCACTAAAACTATTTTTAAGAAATTTTAAACACATATAGTGACAAAAATTTTCGTCACTAAAACCATTTCTTACAAAATTCTGCTGCATTTAGTGACGAAATATTTCGTCACTAAAACAATTTTTTGTTGCCATATTTGTGACGAAAAATTTCGTCACTAAAACTTATTTTCTATTTTTATTATTTTCATGGTGTTGATATTAACCTGTAACCTGTCATTACATTATTAAAACCTCACATTTGATTTACAGATTTATTTCAACACATTTATAAAAAATCGATCCACACATTCCACAAGTTAAAATTAAAGTAAGTATTCAATTCAAACTTCTTCCATACAATAAGTGTTTGCAACACATACAATAATTGTTTGCAACAAATACAATAACTTAAGATATTTTATAACAATACAAAAAATGTGGCATAATATAATTAGAACTAACGGAAGATGTCCTCATATGTCTTCAAATAATGCCTAAAGGAAATCCCCTAAAGCCACCAATAAGAAATCTGCACAAATATAAATCTTAAGTTAAATATAAATCTTTAGTCAAATATAATTCTACATAGTGCCAACATAAATTTCACTTCTATATCTTTAGTATCATAAACTAAAGATTGAATAACCTATCACGTGACAAATATTAATTTCACACAGTGGATACACGGGCACGGAATATTACCACTCAAGTCCACAACCGCTCTTGCAGAATTAATAAATGCATTCACCCCTTCAATATATGGATGACTTAATCTGCCATCGGGTGTCTTACCCATTGTCATCCAACTTTTATCCATATTTGACTACAATTATAAAATGAATTCTACTTTAGTAAAATAAGGACAACTCATGCATAATGTATTCTAACATCTAAGTCTATAAGCCACTTAGATAAAGTTCTATCACATTCATGAATGCACAAGTCTATATCAACACTTAAACAAATAAACGTTATACACACAAAACCAATCACAAACATCACAAGTCTAGAGTACTTACAAGTTATATTCATCACATCTAATCAACAATACTCATTCACATTTGCAAGAATTGAAAAACACTCCCAATATGTATTTAAACCACCTTATAACACCATGCAAGCCACCCGCTTGCTCCAACACAACAACCCACCACAAAACCAATCACAAACATCACAAGTCTAGAGTACTTACAAGTATTGAAATCAAATAAAATTATATTCATCATATCTAATCAACAATTCTCATTCACATTTGCAAGAATTGAAAAACACTCCCAATATGTATTTAAACCACCTTATAACACCATGCAAGCCACTCGCTTGCTCCAACACAACATACCACCACAAAACCAATCACAAGGATCACAAGTCTAGAGTACTTACAAGTATTGAAATCAAAGAAAGTTATATTCATCACATCTAATCAAAAATTCTCATTCACATTTGCAAGAATTGAAAAACACTCCCAATATGTATTTAAATCACCTTATAACACCATGCAAGCCACCCGCTTGCTCCAACACAACATACCACCACAAAACCAATCATAAGCATCACAAGTCTAGAGTACTTACAAGTATTGAAATCAAATAAAGTTATATTCATCACATCTAATCAACAATACTCATTCACATTTGCAAGAATTGAAAAACACTCCCAATATGTATTTAAACCACCTTATAACACCATGCAAGCCACCCGCTTGCTCCAACACAACATACCACCACAAATCCAATTTCCAACATCACAAGTCTAGAGTTTTATATAGTTTTCAACTAAAATTTACTTACTTTGCTCAAGCTAAGCTTACAACTTTCAGAAAAAATCCAAAGTTATTGTAAACAATGTGTATTTAGCCTGCAAAAGAAAAGTTAAACTTATAAGTACTTCAATCTTTATAATGAATAGCTCTTACCAAAAAATAGATGGCCTTTACTTACCTACTTTATGAAATTGTACAACCTAATAGCTCTCTCTCTCTCTCTCTCTATATATATATATATATATGCCTTTAAGTTTTTCTTCATTAACCAAACAAGTTTAGTGAACAAATCCTTTAGTAGTATAAACCATACATAACATTTCAGCTCCTAAACTTGTTAATCCACATTCGTTGACATCAAACATGTGATTGAACCCAACAGTATAAAATATGAAGCTTTTAGCAATACTATCATGCCTAAACAAAAGGAAAAGTAATAACAAGGGTTTCAGTTCATCCATACCACCGTTTAGTCAGAAACCAAAAATGCTCTAGAGTAAATTACCTGAGCTGGATAGACCTCTCCTCCTGTATCACACTGGCTAGACCCATTCTCAACAAACTCATAGATTACTTCAATCTTAAAAATGATCCGCTCATAAATTACTACACAAACTCATAGCTTACGCATGTAATACAGGTAGTGCTTACACCAATCAGAAAAGTGATAAGGGCAGCAGTCCAACCTACATCAGAAGCAACGCCCAAAGAAAATCTTTTGAGTGCTTACCATATTCAAAGAACACAACAGCACATTGGGCCTATCCAAGTAACTTATCACATTGGGCATAACAAGCAGAGTTTATAATCCATAACCAAGATAGATGGGACAACTGCTATCATGTACTAAACTCTTTAAACTACTTAATAATAGACCCATAAGCAAACAATGAAAAAACCACAGAATTTATTAAAACTGTGAAATATCTCAACACTTAAACAATGTGCAAACCCATAAGCCCCTTTATAAATCACAATAATCTACAGCTATAAATCCCCACATTAACATCCAATCTTCAAGTCAACTATAAATATTCATTTTATTGATGCATACTATAGTTGTATAAACAAGAAAACAAACAAAAATAGTTTTAAATATACTTTAACATACATTATATATCAACCTGCAAACCAAAACAGAACACAACAATGGTATGTACTCATAGGAAAACATACCATTGATTCCAATCCTTGTCTTCCCACCAGTCCTTGATCCTAAACAAATAAACATAAAAGTGAAAATGGAAGGGAAGGGAAGGTGAAAAGGAAAAAATTAAAAATTAAAAAAAAAAAAAAAAAAAACCTTACCGATTCAGAACAAAGGCGATGGGGAAGGGAGGTGACGGCGAAGGAGGCAAATTGGCGGTGACGACTTCGAGGATCGTCACGAATGAGAATCGGCGTCGCGAATGGGAATCGGAATCGTCGAGGATCGTCGCCAATGGGAATCGGATCGTCGCAAATAGGAATCGTTGAAATCGTCGAGATCGTCGCGAATGGGTTCAGCGGCGTCGCGAATGGGTTCGTCGGCGTTGCGAATGGGTTTGGCGGCGTCGTGAATGGGTTCGTCGGCGTTGCGAATGGGTTGGGTGAAGTCGCGAATGGGTTCGTCGGCGTCGCAAATGTGTTCGGCAGTGTTGCTAATGGGTTCGTCCAGCGGCGTCGCGAATTGGTTCGTCGGCGTCGCCAATGTGTTCGGCGTTGGTGTATTTGGGAGGCTTATCAGCTTATGGTTCGTGACTGCTGAAATAAAGAAGAGAAGGGATAAAACGAAGAGGAGTAAGGGAAGTATATATAGTCAGGTTTTTAGCGATGAAAATGTTCCATTGCCAATGCCCTTTAAATTCGTCGCAAAATGTATCTCATTTTTAAGCTTTCAGTGACGAATTTAATTTTCTTCACTAAAAGTATGATTTAGCGACGAAATATGAATTTTGTCGCTAAATCATACTTTTAGCGACGAACTTAATTCGTCACTAAAAAGCCCAGGCTTTGTATCACTTTTTAAGTTTTAGCGACGAATTTAAGTTTCGTCACTAAAGACCCAAGCTTTGTTATGATTTTAGCGACGAAATTCATATTTCGTCGCTAAATCATACTTTTAGTGACGAACTTAATTCGTCACTAAAAGGCCTAGGTTTTGTATCACTTTTTAAGTTTTTAGTGACGAATTTAAGTTTCGTCACTAAAGTCCCCGGCTTTGTTATGATTTTAGCGACGAAATTCATATTTCGTCGCTAAATCATACTTTTAGTGACGAAAATTAAATTCATCACTAAAAACATATAAGTGCAAAACATTATTATTTTTAGTGACGAATATTTTTCGTCGCTAATTCTTCCTTATAGTGACGAAAGGATTTTCATCACTAATACTATCCACAACAATACCTACAGTGACGAAATATTTCATCACTAAAAGTTTCAACTTTTAGCGACGAAATATTTCGTCACTAAAAGTTTCAACTTTTAGCGACGAAATATTTCGTCACTGTAGATTAATTAAACTAGCGCCAAAGTTTCCCTCCACTGGCGCCCATTTTTCAGATTACAATAGCGACGAAATTTAATTTTCGTCACTAAATGTTATAATTTTTTTTCATTATTAGTGACGAAATTCATATTTCGTCACTAAAGCTGTATTTTTAGCGACGAAAAATATTTCCTCACTAATTTTCGTCGCTAAAAATACATTTTGTTGTAGTGTTAGTAATTTATTTCTTTGGACTCTATATGTTTAATTTCTAGGTTTAAAAGCAAATTCAGTAATTTATTAAGAAGATAGCTAGAGATGCCTTTAGTTAGTCTTACCGGATATCCTAAACACAATATTTTTTTTCCCAAAACTCTTATCTTCTTTCTGACTTTTTCCAATTATTAGTGTATATACTCTGCTTAAATTTCTATGCAACTTACTGTTCTATTAAGATGTGCTGTCTTCTTTCCTTTTCTTTGGTCTTTATGATCTGTTTGTGTAGAGAAATTTAGACCTGGGTTGTTGTGAATTAACCAACTTTAGGCCAAGTTAACTTAATTAATTAATCAATTACGCTTTCATGTCTATGGTTATCCAAGCATGCACCAATACCACAAAAATAAATAATGTGGATATAGATCGAGTATACACGTGATATGGTCACGGAGAGAAAACCTTAGACGAGAAAAACTTTTGCCACCAACAGTCAAGGTTTCAAAATTAACAAAGTAAATTCGAAGTGTTTACACTATAATTAATCCTAATCTGTATTGCTATCTCATGTAGGCAACATTTGTTACAAATCAATCAAAAGAAATTTTAAATATTTGTTTTGGTAGAGTTTCTGCAAAATTTTAGGCAACATTTTATTATTATCTTACCAGTTACTTATTATGTTATTCTATCATGTTAGTGATTATAAACGAACTCTATGAACATGTACATAATAATGGGATACACTATTCATAAGTCTTACTGTACTATTTTAATTAACTTTTACCTTTATTTACAGTACTTTCAGCAAAAAGTTTTTAGTTTCAGTAAAATAAGTTGATCCCAAATAGAGCCTTAGTATCCGTTTCGCATGATTAATTTTGCCAACTTATTTTACTATTTAACTTATTTTACTATTTAGCTTATTCTTGCTACTATTCATGGGTTCTACTGCACTTTTTGATACTATTCATGAGTCTTACTATACTATTTCAGCTAACTTTTACCTTTATCTGCAGTACTTTCAACAAAAAAATTTCAATTTCAGCAAAATAAGTGGATCCCAAACAGACCCTTAGAATTTAGTTCAAGTTTTCTGTTATGTAAGCACAATGTAAGAGTTATATACTAAAGAATATTAAATTAACCGTAGACTTACTCATTCTTAGTTTGTTAAGTCTTCATGTATATCGACCTTCAATAAGTTTTTAGGTTTGGGTCTCTTAGAACATGGTATCTCTAACAAAAATGAAAATTAAGAATGGTAATGTATGTTAGGACATATGTGATTCAATGTTAGGAACTGTTAGGACATATGTGGTTCACATGTTAAGAACATATGTCATGATTTTATGTAATTGGTTAATCCTTTGACAAAACGCACTTTACTTATAATTGGGTAGTTCTAGGATATGTTCAAATACTTCAAGAAACAAAGTTTCAAGATCAAGTGTTGAAGTCATCAAGTCTGTCCAAGAAACAAGCTGATAAGTGCAAATTTATTAAAACTCGACAACTGTCTCAACAGCTGCATCTATCGAGGTTTAAGGAAGCTGTTTAGCCCGTGGCTCGACACCTGCTCGACAGCTTATCTGTCGAGATTTAAGAAATTCAGAATTCTGATCTGATTTCTTGGAATCCGTGATTATGTGTTTAGGTCTTCTTTTCTTCTAACCCTAAACATATAAAAGGATTATTTTAAGGGCCGTCAAGTAGTTCACAAGTTGCACAAGCATTGAGCAAACTTTGTTCAAGCAAATTGTGACCGGAGACGAAGTTCTTGCCCTAGTTCATCTCTTTCTCTTGAAGAAGTTGCTGTGTATATGCACCGTAGGGTTTTATAACCAAGCATCTTCTTGATCTTCATCGTGTGGATGAACTGAAGAACTTTGTAGCCAACAACCTTCTTAGTTGGTGATTGAAGTCGCGTACTGGGATCCGCGCAATTTTTTAGTCACATACTTGGGAGTCGTGCATCGAAAGGGGAACTATCACTACAGAACAAGTCCAATTAGGTATTGGGGTAAAGGTTCAACTGTAGGTTGGTAAGGTACTTGGGATTCCTTTACTTGTAACTTCTTGTTGTGATAATAGTGGAGTTTCGGGAGTGGTGACCTGAAAATCACCCGATGGGGTTTTTGCCGTTAGGTTTTCCCCATTCGTAAACAAATCACCGTGTCATTTATTTTCCTTTGCATATTTAGTTTATTGATAATTTGTTTGTGCTACCACGCGTTTTGCATGTTAATTTGATTAATTAATAACTTGGCTAATTAATCAATTATTTTAATCACAAGGGGTCAATTCGTTTTTGGCCTATCAGGATCATATGTCAATATTTTATATAATTGGCTAATCCTTTGACAAAATGCATTTTACTTGTAGTTGGGTAGATCTAGGATGTGTTTAATGCTTCAAGAAACAAGGTTTCAAGTTCAAGTGTTAAAACCATGCAAGTCTGTCCAATAATCAAGTAATGAAGTGCTGGATTTTAAAGCTCGACAGCTAGCTATCTATCGAGATTTATGAAACTCAGTTTTTTAGAGAGCTATTTTTCATCTAATCCGTAAGTATGTGTTTAGGCTTTCTTTTCTCACAACCCTAAACATATATAAGGATTATTTTGAGGGCCGTCAAAGGTTACACAAGTTGCATAAGGGTGAAGCAAAGTCTTGTTCATGCAAATTATGATTGGAGTCTGAATTTGCCCTAGTTCATCCTTTTCTTGAAGAAGCTGCTGTGTTTGTACACCGTAGGGTTTTGTGACCAAGGAGCTTCTTAATCTTCATTGTGTGATGAACTGAAGAACTTTGCAGCCAAAATTCTTCTTAAGTTGGTGATTAAGTCACATACTGGGATCCGCGCAATTAGTTAGTCACGTACCGGGAGCTATGCATTGAAAATGAGATATTGTCACTACAGAACAAGTCCAATTGGGTATTAGGGTAAGGGTTCAACTGTAGGTTGGTATAAGGTACAAGGATTCCTTTACTTGTAACCACTTGTTTTGATAATAATGGATTCTTGGGAGTGGTGACCTGAAAATCACCTGGTAGGATTTTTGCCATGTAGGTTTTCTCCATTCGTAAACAAATCACCGTGTCAATTTATCTTTCGCTGCATTTAGTTTAATTGGTGATTTGTTTGTGCTGCTACGCATTTTGTATGTTAATTTGATTAATTAATAAACTTGGTTAATTAATCAATTAATTCATCACAAGGGGTCAATACATTCTTGGCTTATCAATGTACAATTTGCAACTCAATTTCAATTTGGTTTCCTTTTATTTCTAAATAATGCTTTATTAGTACCCATAATACCTAAGTACCTAAGTACTTCTCCAAATTAAAACAAATTGACCTTGACTAAGTTTCAAATTCAATCTCACTCATCCTCAAAATTAATGAATAGGAATTACAAGAGAAATCACAAACCACATATCACATAGAACCCACTATATTCTTCATTAATACTGTTTTCCAAAATCGAGAGTAAGCAACTTAGTCCTTAATTATTGCTGAACCATGGTGCTTTATATTGATCTCAAGGGGGTTTAGGTGAGCAAGGAATCCTATATGGGTAACGACCACACAGAGGCGGTGTCTAAAAGAATGGAGGTGGCAACTTAAAGGGCTCAGTTGGCGGATAGGTTGTAGATGGTGGCTTCTGATGTGGATGATCCTTGACACAACCTTGAGAATAGACTGTACATCTTTCTAAGATATGAGATAACTTATCAGAATATGATCAAATTGAAGAAAGGAAAACATGGGACAGAACAAATGGGAACTAGAGTTCAATATAATGAAAACTTCAAAAAGTGAAAGTAGCAAATAACTAATTAACTAGTATTTAGTTTGAATTTGTTAGGTTTTAGATTCCTGTAAAACTAGATTGTTTAACCTAATTAATTAACCAAGTGAATACTTAGGTTTATTATTCAGATCTAGGTTAAAACAATAAAGTCATATCATGTAAAGTAATAGAAAATAAAGAATACAATGATATAATCACCTAGGAAAACCAAATCAGTAAAAAACCTGGGGAGGATTTAACCTAGTTATCCTCAAGGTAAAAAGCAAATCCACTATAGAGAATCGAAGTTTATAATAAAACTTAGTCCACTAACATCCTATTGCTACCACATGTAGAACTTACTGACACGATCACGTGAAAGCTTTAAATCCACGAACTCCTTCTCTATTAGGCCTTTGCAACACAAGCACCCACACTTGTGACTTTGAGACTCCACTCAAAGGTTTAGCAACACAAACTCTCCTGTTTGTGACTCTAAGACCACCCTTGAAGGTTTAGATCTTCAATTATTGTTGATCTTAATGCAACAACTTCAGATCTACCAATTCTAAAGATATGAGAGTAATATCCGGTAGTGACTTTGAGAGAGGAAGGCACAGAACTTTTTAGATCTCACAAGAGCACCTCTAAAGTCATAATAAAACGTGCCTAGGGTTTCCTTTAAATACTAGAAGAAGTAGATCTGAAACCCTAATCATTTTTGGGCTTGAACTGCTGTTAGGCCAAACTTAAAATTCTGCAAACCCGTATTTCGATTGGTCGAAGCTGTTTCTTGATCGGTCGAACCAGGCAGATTCTGAAGTCTTCTTTCTACAGCTTATATGTTCTTGAATCTTGACTTGAATCACCTTGAGCATTGTCTAATAATACCTATAGATTCTAGGATCTATATCTAGACAAGTTTGTGTTCACGATTTGCCAATTGTTTTAAACTTTTAGAACCTAACAATCTTCCCCTTTGGAAATTCGTGACAAAACTTACATACAAAATGAAATGCTCAAATACAAGAACAACCCAATACAATAAAATGCCCAATTACATCACAAATCCCAATCTAAGACTCCTAACCTAGAAGTTGCAATAAAAGGTAGAAGGTCTTGATCAGAATGTACTTGTCTTTTTTGAAACACTTAAAAGAACACATCACCGCATGTGTGGAAAGAAAGACATATAAACAATAATATGAAACACAATATAAAAACAAAAGTAAATTCTAACTCTCCCCGTAAGTTAGATACATCAAAAAGTTTTTATATTCTCCCCCTTTCAAAAACAATTTTATCTCCCCCTAAATAAAACATTTTAAAAACCTTTTTAAACAGGATTCCCACATTTCATCTATTCCCCCTCCCCCTTTTTTGTCACATGTTGACAAAAACAACTTAAACAAAGAGTAAATAGTAAACATACGCAACAAAAGTCAAGAGAAAATAAAGAATCAAGGAAACAAATGAATCCAGCTCTATAGAGAATAGAGACAACTCCCCCTATGAAGAGCAACAACTCCCTCTAAGAACAACAAAGGTTAAAAAAAGAAACTTTTCTCCCCCTATAAAAATAGGAAAAACAAAACATGTTTTGGGAAAAAACAATTTTGGGGAAAATTTAGGAGGTGGGGAAATGTAAAAACACACAAAGCTATGTGACTCATAAACAAATGCATGAGTAGAGAAAATATTTGCACATTGATTATCCATCATATCTCTTAAAAAAAATATTTTCTGCAGTTCACACATAAAAAATAACATATACTATAATATACAAAGGACTCAAAAATTAATCAATCAATTTTTAAATCAAGTTGAGTACCCAATTTGGCAAAGTGTATGCATGTTATGTGTGAAAACAATGAGAGATATGACTACAAAAATGTAAGATGGATACAGAAAACAATGCAATGCATATGAATCCTAAACATAAATGATGCATGAAAAAATCTTTTGGTCAAAAACTTAAAAACTGAATTTTTCAGTTTCAATCGATTAAAAATTAGCTTCGATCGATCGAAATATGAATAAATCATATTCGATTGATCAAAAACCAATCGAGCCAACCTAAGAGCAATGATTGAAAATCAAGGAATTTTCGATTGGTTGAAACATACATTCGATCGGTTGAAATTCTGGAAATTTGAATTTTTGAAAAACTGCAAAAGATTATGCAGAAACAACTCAACCCAAGTAATTTCATGAATGAAATGCATGAGAATGAATTTAATGTTTTTCAAAAACATGAGTATTCAACCTAGAACTTCAAAACAAGATTTTTAATCATCAAAAACACAATTTTTGCCAACCCTTAAACATATTTTGCGTCAAACACCATAGAAAACATAATCTTGGATGGCCAAACTAGATTCACACCCAATTCCATGTACAAAGCTTAGCAAAGAATAACTTGTGAAATGTGTGCAACTAGTAAAAACATGAGATACATGTGGGGTGATTTGTAGATAGTAATCAAGCACAATTTCTACATTATTCATCACATAAATTTGAGAGTGATTATCACCTAAAGAGTTACATCATATAACTCCCACATCTTCTAGAAAACAGGCTTGCAATCATTTTTTTTTTTTTGCCTCGTTTTATTATTTTTCTTTTCTTTTCTTTTTCTTTTTCTTCTAAGACTACACCTTATTTTCTTTTTGTGCATATGCTACACTTTCTCGAGCACAAAATCTTATGATATGCACTAAGGTGTTCATGATTGGCTAGTAAACAATGGTGATATGGTTATTTATGTTTTTCTCTTAGGATTTTTTAGTCCTTACAATCAAAAGCATGTGACTTCAAAATCAAGAGCATGTAATCAAAAACTATAAACACTCACACAAACATGCACTACATAGCTAAAACTAACAAAGTGCATATAAAATAAGCTCATCAAAGCTAAACAAGGTACACATGCATGAAATGTAAACTTCATATGGCCAACCTTAACTACACATCCATGATGTGTAATACAAAACAAATAAAAATCTTTTTGGTTTTAAAAAAATTTATGACCAAAAATAAAAAGCACACATTATGCTAAATGAAAAATGCAAAGCTATGCATGATAGTGCTTAACTAAGCTTTAAAGGGTATACAAACAAAAAATATCAATTTCTTAATTAACCCTTGAGTACATGTACAAACTAGTACATACACAAAATCATATTTATCTCAAAATAATCATGCACTTAGTTGAGCAATACATACTATTCAAGCTTCTCCACAATGTCAAGCATGTTCTAAATCAAGAGAGAGATATCATAATTCATGTAATCCTCAAGAAAAATAGAACTAGACACAAAATAAAAGATTTTTGTCTTTTTGAAAATTTTCAATGTTTTTGGATTTTTTTAATAAAAAAAAAAACCTAAAAAACAAAACAACCAAAAACAGATACAAAACATGTCCACAAACAATTGAAAGAATTAAATCAGGGACAAGTCAACAGCACTCACCTTAGAGAATCTTTTCTCACCCCTATAGCACGAGTCTTCGACTTTGTAGGTGAAAATCCATGTGAAGCAGAGTGTATTTGAAGGATTATACCAATCTTTTGAGAAATACTGAAATCCTACAAATTCCTTTCACGTGTCTCAAAAAGATCAACTGAAACAATAATGTCCTTTTTATTCAAAACATCACAATAAATATTTTTTCTTTATTTTCCTCCACCTAGAGGTCTTCTCTTCTTCTTCACCCATAACCAACTCTTCTTTCTCTCCATAACCCCAAAAGCCTCCAAAACATCTCTCTCTCTCTCTCTCTCTCTCTCCATAACCCCAAGACCAATTCCAATTTCTCTCTGTAACCTCCAAAACCCTAATCATTACACTTCTCTCTATGTATGATTCTTTATGTGTGTATTATTTTACGGTTAGAGAGTGGGGTAAAATAGAGAGTTCATGAGAAAGCTGAGGGTATTTTGGAGATAAAAAATAAAAATTCCAATGGTCAAGTTATTCTATTTCTTGCATTTTGCAATTGCAGCTTAGTGGGTGTCATACGAAAACATAGGATTTCAAGTTTAGGGGACCAAAAAGCATGATGGCAAAATTTTACCAAACATTGAAATCATGTTTTGTATCAGCAAAGATGCTTTCTAGGCTTGAAAAAGTTGAACCAACTAGGCACTGAAACGTAAAAGACCACAATAAATACCCCAAACTTTAAGGGCCAAATGTATGCTCTAGTTAATATATTACAATAACTTAAGCTTGTCCTTTTATGGCAATTACAGTTTGAAAGTATATTTAAATTTGGTAGATGGAGAAAGCTAATAAGATGTGAGAGATCATGCCTTTGGCTCAAAACCTTTCGAAATTCTAGTTTGGCATAATGCACGAGAATAGGTGGAGCTGTGTTGGTATTTTTTTAAAGACAGTTTAGGTTCTACTGATGTTATCATATCCCTCCTAGGTCAAAGGTTTTACAATAGAATCGCCACTTATTAAATTGGAAAAATTAGAAAACCAAAAATTAAAAAAGTATATCTTTATTAATGAATTGAAATTGAATATACATCTCTTTTCCAAAAAAATTACATGGCGTCAATCCTAGATACAATCTAAGAAAAGCACATGGCTTTGATTCCTAATTATAATTTAGAAATTGAAAATTACAAGGAAAAGCATAATCTACTAACCCTTCGTCTAAGTTTAGAGGCTAAGTTACAAGATGGGAAGGTGTTTAACACCAATCCTGCTTGGTGAAACTAGTCTTCTAGACTTTAGTGACTAATGATTATATCACATCATTCAAACAGTTTATATCATCCAAGAACATGTGATTATAAAGTGAAACAAGCATTCAAGAGCATGATAAAACCCTATTCAAGGCATGCAAATATAGATCAACATAATTGAAAATGAAAGACATGGTGAATATGTGTGTAATGTGATAAACTCTAATCTAAGAGCATGTGAATATGTTATATTTAAATTAAACCCTAAAACATGAGAAAGCTAAGGACAAGCTTGATCTAGCATGCTAAAAAATCAAGAACATGTGAAGAATTTGAAAATAAAACATGCTTGAATCAAAATAACTATGGTATAATTTAAAAAAAAAAAAAAATAGAAACCTTATATGCATGCCTCTTGAGCACTACAAGTAAGAAAGTTTCTCTAGAAGAGGATTTGTTAATAGGAAGTTGATAGTTTGAGATCAAGAGTACCAAGCTACTAACCCTTCTAGTGAATTAAAACTGAGAAGACCAAAACACCAAAACGAAAAAGTAGTAGAGAATATGTTTGAGAGATGAGAAAATACGAAAAAGTAGTAGAAAATATGTTTTCCATAACATTTTCAGGAAGCCAAGCAAACACTTGAAAATTTTTCTTGGACATTTTCAAAGATATAATCAAACATACACTCAAAAACATTTTCACCAAATGACGAAAAGAGCCATTAGAGTTCATAACAAGTAATACACACTAAGAGTTCCTAAAATAAATTGACAATCATCTAATAGAGACGTGAATAATAATATAAATAATATAAATAATAATAATATTTACAAACTATAAGGGCTAGAAGGGACTCATATCTTGCAAAAACAAGGAACTCTCCATTTCACATGAAATGAAGAAAGTTAATTTTGTTTGTTTTTAGACCCCTTAAAACACAACCAGATTAACCTAGTTAATTAGCCAAGTGATTACTTAGTCAAATTATCAGATCTAGGTTAACACAAATATATCATATCATTGTAAAGTACGGAAAATAAATAACACAACAATATGATAACCCAGGAAAACCAAACCGGTAAAAAACCCAGGGATGATTTAACCTAGATATCCTCAAGGTAAAACGAATCCACTATGAAAGAATTGAAGTTTACACAATAGCGATTTAAACCACTAACATCCTATTACTACCTCGAGTAAGAAACTTACTACCACGACCACATGACAGCTCCGAGTCCACGGACTACTTCTTTCTTGAATTCTCAGCAAACACAAGCATACCCGCTTGTGTATCTTTAAGCTCTTGAATGTAGCAACTGAATTGATCACCAAGTTCTTGACATAATCTTGAATCTTGGAAACCCTAAGTATGTGTGAAGGCAAGCACCTCTAGATCTCACAAGAGATTCACACACACAGTATAAGGAGCAACCTAAAATGTGGCTAGAGTTTTCCTTTTTATACTTGAGATAGAACATAAAACCCTACACCTCAAACGGCCTTGGGCTGAGTTGAAAAATTCTGCAGAAAAACAATCTGCACGAGCTTTGATCGATCGAGTCTAATTCTCGATCGATCGAGCCAGGCAGATTTACACAGTAAATCCTGCAGAACACTCGATTCCAACTTTACATATAAACAAACTTTGAGCAAGTCTAAAACAAAGACTAAAACGTTTTGATCATGGTTTGCCAACATTACAAATTGAAATTCTAATACATTTAAACCTAAAGTCTTAGAACCCAACAAATTTCATGGTTAAAATTTTATTTTCCTAAATTTGATAGTGTCAAAGTATCACATCATTAAAAATTTTAAATGACATGATATTGGTTTATATACCTTTAAATCTGTAATATTTAATATTAATCATGAAATTGATCGATTTCAAGTGAAGAGAATCCTATTACAATCTTGCGAATCAACTTTGACCGACTTTGGAACAAGGCTTCTTGTTGGAGGGGTCATACTTCATAGCATACTTGGCAAGAGCTTCCTTATCACCAGCATGTGTCACAGCAACTAAATGGTCAAAATATTTATCTTTAGCCCCTCTCAAAGTATCGTGCATCAAACAGCCAAAAGGTTGGAGGTTGCAAATCCTCTTACATAATAGTGGTATGGGTCGATTCCGATTAATTATGCAATACCGTGTCGCTATATTCTGGGAGTCCTGAATAATTCGATTCTTGTGATAAAGAGGAATCTGATGAATTAATAGTTTAATTCTACATTCCTTAATGTCTGTTCATGAATGGTGCAAATAAGGACATCATGTGTGTTATCGGCTACTATATATAACATGATTATTATGCGTGACTCTTCTTGCAAGTAGATACCAATTGGTATCTACTCTTGCTTCGTCCAGTTGCTAAATCTAGATTGAATGTGCCGATAGTCGCTGCTTTACTTCTCATTTTTTGACTACTTGGGCTTCTGCTCAAAATCTTTTTCCCGACAGTCCAACTGAGACTAGATTCACCCCAGAACTTTAATCAAAAGGCTAGTCGCTACATAATTAGAATTTGTATAGAAGTCTCTCAAACAAGCCAACAGCTCTTTAATTTCGCAAAAAATATTACATCAAATTATTATGGAGTGCATGACAAACTCCATAATATATCACACAAACTCCAAGCCTACAGCTCTCTTATTTTGCAAAAATTACATCAAACAATGATAGAGTCCATCACGAACCCCAAACTATATATCACAAAAAACACACTTTATTAATTCTTAACTACTACTCTCCACGAGAATAAGCAACTTTATCCTTGTTTATTGATGAACTATGCATCGTGCATCATATCTCAAGGGGTTGGAGGTGGTGGCGGCTTATGGAATATTGGTGGATTTGGCCGTCTATAGAAGGGCGGAGGTGACACTGAAGGCAGAGGTGGCAGATTTGGAACTCTTGGCCTCCGACAATTTTGTTTAAATGGATTACAGACCCTGCCACCTGAGATAAGAGATATTTGGAACTCTTGGCAGATTTGGAACTCTTGGCCTCCGACAATTTTGTTTAAATGGATTACAGACCCTGCCACCTGAGATAAGAGATAAAGTTATCAGCATTTGATCATATTGAAGAAATAAACAAGGAAAACAATATATGCCACAGCAATGGGAACCAAAGTTCAATTTTTTGAAAATCTCAAAAAATGAAAGTAGGCGATAGCTAGTTAGTATTTGGTTAGAATTTATCAGAAGCACACTAGTTTTTTGAGGTGAATAAGTGGTTATTTTTAAGGTGATTAAAAACAAGAAAACTCATTTCAATATCAGCACATAGAAAACTAATTGTGAATTACTTTCATTTTAGATCAACTATTTGAAACAAGCTTATATTCAAAATATTTATCAACATAAATGAGCAACTGTGCTAGTCTGTAAAATCTTACTCAATGAAGTGCCTTTTGTATTTTAAAAAAAAAAAAAAATCAGAAATTTAGTTTAAAATATGTGCTGGAATTTAAATTTAAAACAGAACTATCTACTAGAAAGTAGAAATTAGTGCTCTCATTACCAGGTTTTGGTTTTAATTTTGGTATTGGAACCCTAAAGGTAACACTTGAAGAAGGAATGAAAAAAGTGGAAACCAAGAGAAGGCAGACAATTAGAAAGGCCTTCATTTTGATTTTTGATAGTTAGGGGTGCTAAGCTTCTCTACCTTGATCTTATTTATGGACAATCCAAGCAGGAGCATGTGTGTGGACTATTAAACTCACTGGAACAAGACAAAGTATCAACTGGGATATAATTGAAAAGTATTACAGTATTAACAGTGTAACACAAAATCAAAAAAGAAGACTTAGAAAAAGTTGACTAGAAGACTTAAAAATTGACAAGGGCAAAGTTTTCTATATGTTTGAATTGACAATGTAGAATTGGATCAGGTCCTCAGAATGAGTGGTATTTCTTTAGCCACAAGGACAGGAAATATCCAACAGGAACTCGAACAAATCGGGCAACTACAGCTGGTTTTTGGAAGGCAACAGGGAGAGACAAGGCCATCCATCACAGCAACACCAAAAGGATTGGCATGAGGAAAACCCTTGTCTTCTACACTGGCCGTGCTCCTCATGGCCAAAAGACTGACTGGATCATGCATGAGTATCGCCTTGCCGATGACAATGCCGAGATTCAGGTAATTACAATTAGGAAAAACTTAAAGTTATTACCAGTAATGATGATGACAATGACTACAATTTGGTAATACATTAACAGCATAATAAATAAATAGAAAACGGCAAAACTAATATCAATCTTATTATAAAAAGCTTACAAACTTATAGCAATAATTTTCTTAATCATTTTTTGTGTTGAATTTAAAAGTTGACACATCAATCAATTTGTAGATGTTATTAGTAAAAATTGTAGCATATTTATCTTCTTCTTTTTTTATGATAATAATAGTCTTCACTTTTAGCAGGAAGACGGCTGGGTTGTCTGTAGGGTATTAAAGAAGAAGAATCATAATCGAGGTTACCAATTACCAGAAGCTGAAGAAGAACACTTGAGTAGTCATATGAAGGCAAAGTCCTATAAATTGACATGTCACATGAAATAATTCAATTTTAATTTATTTTTTTGTTGAAGTGTCACTTTATTGTCACGTCAGTTTGTATGTTTTTTGTAATAAAATTTATAGTAAGTTCAGCATTTTCTCCACAAAAAAAAAAATATATATATATATATATATATATGAATTAATAGAAATGCAACCTAATCTCCATTAAATGAATGAAAAATGCTAAAACTAATACAAATTTTACGACAAAAAACTTACAAACTAATTCGACAATAATATGATCAGTATCACTTAAATAGTATAATAAATGAGAATTTGAATAACTTTTTTTTTTATTGGTGATATTCTAGTTTGTAAAACCTATATAGTAAGTATCATTAACTCACTTTGGGTGAATTAGTCATATTAATAAGTATGAATTAATAATAGATTTGGAATAAAAAAAATAAACTAAATATTATTTAAGTAATATTTAGATCTAAAAGGTCTCTTTAAAATTTTCGCCTTAGGCATCAAATTATCTTGGGCCAACCCTGTTAACCTTAAGTCTTCACTAAATTGAAACACCGAAACATTTGGAAGAGATCAACCAATTTTTCATGAAGAGTCAAAGTGAATATTTTGAAGTGTAAAAGACCAAAATAAAATTTTCCTTAAGGGAAAAATGTGTACTCTAGTTAAAATATTACAATAACTTAAAAAGCTTGTCTTCTTCTTCCTTTTTTATTTATTTATTTATTTATTTTTTTGAGATTGCAGTTTGAGAAGTCTCTCTAAATTTGGTAAATAGAGAAAGAAAAATAACAAGATAGGATTTTTTTTTAAGATTGGAACATTTGTTAATCACCCAAGTCTTCACTAATTCCAAAAATAATAGAAAAAAGAGGTACCACTATTTTGTCTGCTTTACAATGACTTATAATTGCCAAAAAATAAAACAATGACTTTTATATAAAAATCTTCTACTGGTCCCAATTCAGACGGCTTGGAGTTGGTGGCTCCAAATTTTGCAATGTGCGTGCAATGACTGCAATCTAAAGTACTGGCCTGGTGTCGTTATTTCATCAAATTTGTTTTTTTCTTAGAGCTTAATACCTTTTTTTTCCTCTAAAAATAAATAATAAAAAAAAAAAAACCTTGACATTGAATTTAAAAAGAAATTTCAAGGCAATGGTCCGATCAATGGGTTTTCCTCGGACATATTTCGTGGATATTGCATGGTAGCAATATGTCTACCTCAATTCAACATCATTGAATTCTGTCGTTTCGTCTTCAAACAGGGGATTAGTCTTCAGACAAAGAAAAATCAATTACCTAGGAACAAGACACGTGAATAAGGAATAAGTAAAACTTAGATACAATTTCTTAGGAATAATATATATCAGATTTTCAATTGTAATTAAGATTAAATTAAATTTATACCTTTAATTAAGTCTATTTTTTTTTGCCCATTAAAGTTTAAAATTTGGGATTGGGATCATACCCTTAACAAAACTCGAAATTGTGAAGAAGAAAAAAATCTTTTCATTCATATTTACTACTAACATTTCTATTAAATGTCACATGAACTTTTTCTTTTGAGAAGAATGTCACACCAACTTATATAAAACAATGTAAGTTTTAATGTATTAAAATTATGTTCTTTTGTTCACATTAGGGAAGAAAAATATTGCTAACAGTTTTGTAACTCAACTAGTTAGCACCTTCTTCAAAATAAAAAATAAAAAATTGTTAGCACCTCCTCATGTGTTTTTATTAATAGACATATATTGATCAAATCTCTCATCTTCGTTGTAACTATTAAATTATAAAATTCAAAAAAAAAAAAAATTGTGACTATATATATATATATTCAAAACGGTTTTTTAAACTTTTTTTCCCCTAAAAACTATTTAGACTACATGCCAAGGTGCTACGTGCATAAACACAGAGGCACAAAGCACTATACTGACACCAACTAGCCATTTAGTAGTCACCAGTGGTAGTGGTAGTGTCCATGCTCCCATTTATTTATTTTTAAAAAAAAGTTAATTAAAAGGAAAAAAAATACAAAAAGCAAAAGCATCTACAATTACGCGTCTACACTACTAAACATCTAAACTAAGTTAAATACTAAGTAGCAGAGTAAAATACTATGACTAAGTTATTAACACTTAGTCTAACTAGAACAAAACTAAAGTAAAAGAAAAAGTTCAAAAGTACATATCATTAGTGAACTTTGAATCTAAAGTGTGTAAACTTAAAATATATACTTTTTGTGCTCCTTAGAATCTATCTTTCTCTCAAGTTGTAAATTTATGATTACAAACATTCTAGCAATGAGTTATTAATATGGAATATTTTGTTATCATAATTGTCAAAATTTTACTCATGCTCAAAACTATTAGAATTGGAAAGATATGGAATTTTTTTTTTGTTTTTTGTTTTTTGTTTTTTGTTTTTTTTTTTTTTTTTGCTTTTTGTTTTTTTGTTTTTGTTTTTTTTGTTTTTTTTTGTTTTTCCTTCACACATATAATAGTAACATATATAGATAGCCTAATAATAGTAAATGCCTACTTAACAAAAAAAAAAAAAAAAAAGGTATTATGTGCAATTTGTTTCCTTGATTGATTTGATTCATTCTCTCTAAAAATTTGGCATTTATTTGTTTATTTTATTTTATTTTTTTCATGTGAAAATATGGGTCAGCCCGACCTACTCACAACCCAATTAGTTTGACTTGTTTAAAACGACCCATTTTTTAACCCATCCTGTTTTGACCCACAACCCAACTGATTTGATCCAACCGTTTGCCATGTCTAAGACCTAAATCTGACCCAATCTATCAAGCCTCAAGAAATTTGAAATCCAAGATCTGCTTTCAGCCCATGATACAATACTTTCCTAGGGTTTCGTGTACTAGGGTTCCAGTGCATATAAAAGCTATATTTTATAGTCATCCATAGAGATATAAAAAGATACACGCTTTACAGGAGTTTCTATGACTTTTTGTGCGCCTTAAGTTTTTGTGCCAAGCTACTTCCAGATCTACAAGCATGGATTGAATAACTTTATCAAACAGCAATAATCATTTGTTGCTGTGTTGTTAGTCATGTATAAGGTGCAAAGAAAAATTCTCTACAAGAACAAGTTCGATTGGATATTAGAGCTGATATTGGTATATGTCAATAGGTTTAACTATAGGTTAGTATTTTGGAATATTACAGTTGGGGTAAGATTCATTATACTTGTAATCGCTTGATTCTTGATTAGTGAATTATTCGGGAGTGGTGACCTAAAATTCACCTAGTGAAATTTGTGCTTACGAAGATTTTCCCCTTCGTGGTCAAAGCGCCATGTCAGATTTATTTTCCATTGCACTTTATTTAGTTTGGTGATTTGATTGTGCCCCCACTTGATTTGCATATAAATTTTTAACTAATTAATCAATTTGAATAATTGAATTTATTAATTGGTGGTGACAATATATAACTCAACACCACCTAAAATAGTAAAACAAAACAAGCTGAAAATCCTGATTATGAGTGAATTCAAAATCAATTTCACACTTCCTGATTTCCTCAATCTAATAAATGTATTTTTTTTTTTTTTTTTTTTTGATGAAAAAATGTTTCTTTTGTAAAGTGTCATAAGGACATAAGTATGACAGAAAGTTAATAGATATGATGTAATAAAAATGGTAATTTTTTTTTTTTTTTTTTTTTTTTTTTTGGGTTGAAATACTTGTAAATGAAAAGTGTGACTGGGATTGATATCATTATACTTTTTTTTTTCTGTCGGATCTGTGAATAGTTTATATGACTTCTTTTGATTTGTATGTTTTTCTAGTAAATGTGACAAAATAAATAAATAATCTTATAACTCCGAACAATTTCAGAAAGGGAGACAAGATAGTATTTGGAATTTGCATGGAATTACATCAAATTAGCCAACTGACTAACTTTTAGTCAGAACTTTTATTTTATACACGTTACATCTAATAATTATGGAGTGCATAGTATAGTACATGACAAGGAATTATAAGCCACTAACCATATATCAAACCAGATTCACTTTATTCTTAAATACTGCTCTTCACGAGAATAAGCAACCTAATGCTCACTTATTTCTGAACCATGGTGCTTCATATCTCAAGGGGTTTAAGGAGGACAACGCTTATATACGCTAGGAGTACATCGAGGTCGAGGTTCAGGTTGGCAATAAGGCGTATTTTTCTTACCGCATGGAATTACCGGTCTATTGCGGATTGGAGGTGGCGGTTTGCTGGGTGGAGTTGGGGGCTTGAAGGGCGAAGGTGGTGGTGGCTTCAAGGATGGAGATGGCGGCTTGAAGGGCGAAGGTGGTGGTGGCTTCAAGGATGGAGATGGCGGCTTTTTGATACATCCCCGCCCATAAGGACCTTTTGGATCACACCTACCTGGTATATGAGAAAAAGTTATCAGAATATGAACAAATTAAGGAAATTAACTGGGAACAGATAGGCCCTAACAATGGGAGCTTGAGTTTTATTATATATTGAAAATATCAAAAACTGAAGTACCAGATAACTAATAACTAGTATTTGGTCATACTTTATTAGAAAAATACTAACTTTTGAACGTGAATAAGTGATAATCTTTTAGACCTTTTTCCCAAAAAAAAAAAAAAAAAAAAAACTTTATTTCAATCTAACAAAATATTGAATTATTCATTCTTGACCAACTTTTTTCAACATAAATGAGCAACTGCTAGCATGTAAATTCAAAATCTTGATCAATGAACTTCTTTTATAAGTAAAATACAAAATGATTATATTAATAAGAATGCTGCAACTTGAATGTAAAACACAACCATCTACTACTACTAGAAACTAGTTCTCCCATCACTACCTATCGGGATTCTTGGTTTGTCTCTGCTGCTAGCTGCAGCTGAAGAAGGAATGAAAAAAGTTGAAGCCAGGAGAAGGCAGACAATTAGAGTGGCCTTCATTTTGAGAGTTAGTGGTGCTAAGCTTCTCTATCCCCCATCTTATTTATAGACCATCCAAGCAGGAGTACGTGTAATGGTAATCGCTATTAAACTCACTGGAACAAGACAAAGTATCAACTGGGATATAATTGAAAAGTATTACAGTAATAAAAGGGTAACACATAAAACCAAATTAAGATAAAACTAAAAAGAAGACTTAGAAAAAGTTGGCTAGAAGACTTAAAAATTGACTAGGTCAAAGTTTTCTCTACGCTTGTTTGTTTATTTTTTATTTTTTTAATGTTTTTCTTTTCGAAAAAGATTGAAATGCATTGCCTTTACTATTCTTATTACGTGCTATCTTTAGTTCACAAATCTTGAAATAAAAGCAGAAATCAAAAATTTTAACCTGACTTTAATTGTGGAAAGATGAATGCATTTGCTTTTTTTCTTTTTCTTTTTTTTTTTTCATTTTCGCAATGAACGTAATTTTTATTCTTTGTTCAAATTTAAATATTTTGGTTTTCCTCTTTAAGACATCCCAAAATACATGTAAAGTGGATAAATTTATTTCTAAACAATTCTATAGTATTCTTCACTTTTTGTAAAACTAAAGAACAAAGAAAAATAATCTCAAATCAAAACATGTAACTTAGGATGGAATAAATAGATTATATGAGATTGATGCTATCAAAATAAAAGAGAATTCTTTGGAAGGTGCTTCTCCTCCGGATCCTCTCTGTTTCTCTTTGAAATGGAGAGTGTCTATTTCATGGACAAGATCTCTTTAAAATAAAATGATGGTCTAAGAAGTGCCACGTCAATTAAAACCTAAAACGCTCAAACTCAACTATGGTTAACGTTTACTTAGTATACCTACCGATCTAAACAATTTTTTTCAAAATCTCTCTCTTCTCCAACCCATCTCCAAGCTTCACTCTTTCTTAACCCTGCCATTGCTGCTGCAACCATGACCCTTGTTCCAAACCACCTTTATCACGGGGGCCACATCTCATAGCCTAGCATCACTGGACTGCTCTACTAGAACAGTCACTGCCCAGTAAGTTTCTCTCTCTGATTTTTTTGTATTGATAAGCTCTGTTTGATTGCTGAAAAAACGAAGGGGAAAAAAAAAACTATGATACCGCTATTTTTTGATTGATTTATTGGTGCTGAATATGGTTTCTTTATTTCTTTATTTATTTTTTTGATAGAATGGTTTCTTTTTGTGTGTGTGTTTTTAATTTTTTAATTTTTTTTTTTTTTTAAGCTTTTGGTTTTGAGCTTGGTGGGGTGTTTCAGATTTTGGGGATTTGTGGATTGTTTTTATTTGAATTTGTTCTAAAAGCAATGGGATTTATAAGTTATATTTTTTATTCCACGCCCAAGTTTCTTGAGAATAGGATAAAAAAGGGTTATGGATTGTTTTGATCTAAATTTGTTCTAAAATCAATGGGATTTATGGGTTATATTTTTGATACCATGCCCAAGTTTCTTGAGACTAGGATAAAAAACACAAATAGGAAAACCATAAGCAAAGCTAATTTTTTTTAGAATAAACAGCAAAAGCAAAGCTAGTTTAAGATAAAGGATGAGTGAAGAATTAATTATTGGAAAATACTCCATATGCTTTGCAAAAGTTAAGAAAAAAGACATAAAAATCAAGGTTTTGAAACCCGGACCATTCATTGAACCGTAAAAAGGAGAGGTTAAAGGTTTTCGAAGTCGAACCAAGGTTGAACCGTGATAATATCATAATTAACTTAATAATTATTTTAAATATATATGAAAATATTAAATTAGTACAAATATAAAATTAACTAAAATAGTCAAATTAAATATAAAAATGTATCTTTCAAATGTATTTTTCACGTCCTAAGCAAACATAAATATAGTATTTTTTCAAATATATTTATAATATACATTATTTATATGTTCATAAATTTAATTATTTGGTTAAAGGCCATATAAGTTTTTTTTTTTTTTTAAAGCATCAACACAAATGCAAATTGCAAATTCATATCAAAGCCAATATGTCTTAGCCTAATTTCAGGCCAATAACATATTTATATAATATAAGACTAGTTAACTTTATAAAATAAATAAAAAAATCAATAAAATATACTGTATTAATATAGTAGTAGTAAATTAGAGACGTTATTCAGGAGCAAAAAATTTAGAATTTTAAACATTCATAATAAAAATTAAAAACCGGTGCCTGGTGGTAGTGGTGATAAAACCTATGAACAAAAAAAGGTAAAACACTTACCAACCTGTATTTCACGTCTCCCAAGAGTCCCTGCCTGACTTTTCCTACTGTCACACGTTTTATCAACTTTACAGCCCACATATTATATCAATTTACCTCCACACATTCTTATTCTTATCTTCCTCTTTCTTGTTTAGAGTTTCAAATTTTTAGATCCAGCGATTCCAGCCTCCTCCTTATCTCAGTTCGAACTTTCAGGCTCTCAACCTTGTTTTGCAGCATCAAAGAATCTCAATTTTCAGTGACGGTGGTAACGTGGCTCTTTTTTTTTTTCTCTCTCGAATTTTTTTAATTCAAAACATTTACAGGCCGATATCAATTTTCCGGTCAAATGAAGGAACCATGTGAACCTCAAAAACCGGCCATGGTTCTTAGAACCGTACGGTCTGACCTCGGTTTGAACGGTTTTATGCATTTTCCTCGTATAGAGGTTCTCAAGGTTAAAAGAACCGACATTGGGAGGGGTTCACGGTTAACCGAGTCGGACCGTACGGTCTGGTCCGATTTTGAAAACCTTGATGAAAATGACAACATAAAAGAAAGGCATGAGAAGAGGGATGGGGCGGGGATGAAGTAAAACAAAACCATGTGGGGTGAGAGTGAAAACCTCATCCTTCGGATCGACCCCACCCCATTGCCATTCCTACTAATGGGGCCTTATATTTTCTTGGTTAATAGATGGGGCCTGCCAAAAAATAATAGACCACTCACATTTATAAGAAAGTATATTATGTTTCTACTTTCATACAATATCCCATTCGTAGGTCTTAATATATATATATATATATATATATATATATATATATATATATATAATCGAAGTTTTTCAAGCTCCACGTCAACATTTATTTATTTATTTATTTTATTTTTTAAATTTTGATTTTTTTTTCAGTCTTTTATGCGACTGACTCTCTCTAACCTATACGCATTCTTAAAACCCAAAACCCTAACTTTTGACCCCTCTCTCTCTGCTTTGTCTTGGGTCCTTCCGTTTCCCCTTTCTCTCTTTATTCCTCAAACCTCTCTCTTACAAGCCATCCTCATTCACTCATTCGCTCTTATATATAAAATCGAAGCTTTTCAAGCTCTAACAGTTTTCCACGTCAGCATTTATTTATTTATTTATTCTATTTTTCAAATTTTGATTTTTTTTTTCAGTCTTTTATGCGACTGACTCTCTCTAACCTATACGCATTTTTAAAACCCAAAACCCTAACCTTTGACCCCTCTCTCTCTACTTTGTCTTGGGTCCTTCCGTTTCCCCTTTCTCCCTTTATTCCTTAAACCTCTCTCTTTCAAGCCATCCTCATTCACTCATTTGCTCTTGCTTTGCTCGCTCTTCACCGATTTCAGCGTATTTTCAGGTAATCTATACGATTTCACATTGGATCTGAAATTTTCTGCCTTTTTTCATTAAAAAATATACAGATTGCATCAGATGGTTGAAAGTTGATTTTTTTTTTCACATTGGATCAAAATCGCATAAAGTTGATTTTCTTTTCTTAATCAAACCTAGGGTTCGATTCGATTAATTAGCAATCGATTAATGCTGAGTACTTCGACTTTTGTGTGTGTGTGTGTGTGTGTGTGTGTGTGTGTGTGTGTGTTTAGATCTGTAAAACTATTTGTTGATTTGAGTAAAATCTCTATAGATTTTCAATGGACTAGAAATTTAACTAGGGTTTTGTAAATTTTGTTCGAGTACTGATCGGCTTGATTATGATTTGATCATTTTTTTTGTTGGATTTTTTTCGATGAACCGTTTGGTCTTCATTATTTATTTGATCTGTTGAGTTGATTTTGCTTTTGAATCCATTTGATCTGTATGTATATCTATGTTCTGTTTGTGTGTATATGTGTACATACTATGTATGTATTTAAGCTTCGCTGAAATTAATGCTACGTGTTTCATATTGTTCTGTCGGTTTTGTATTCTGTGACTAGGTTTCTGTATTTGTGTGGTTGGCTTCAATGTTTTGCTTAATGAAATGATTTGATATTTTCTGAACTCTGTTTTTAGTTTTTAACTGCCTTGATTTAAAGCTTTGAGAACTTCTGATTTGTTCACTTGATTGTGGTTTACTTTTATGCCAAAATGAGTTGTGCTTAGAAAAGATGTATTTTCTTTTGGGAAAACAGAGATTCTAATGTAAAGTTCACATCGTTTGTAAATCTCTGTAAGCTGAAATTTTTATTTTAGTCTACCACCAATAGTATACATGATACTTAAATGTTGATCTGTATGGTCTTCACTACTCATTTGATCTGTTGAGTTAATTTTGCTTTTGAATCCGTTTGATCTATATGTATATCTATGTTCTGTTTATGTGTATATGTGTACATACTATGTATGTATTTAAGTTTCGCTGAAATTAATGCTACGTGTTTCATATTGTTCTGTCGGTTTTGTATTCTGTGACTAGGTTCCTGTATTTGTGTGGTTGGCTTCAATGTTTTGCTTAATGAAATGATTTGATATTTTCTGAACTCTGTTTTTAGTTTTTAACTACCTTGATTTAAAGCTTTGAGAACTTCTGATTTGTTCACTTGATTGTGGTTTACTTTTATGCCAAAATGAGTTGTGCTTAGAAAAGATGTATTTTCTTTTGGGGAAAACAGAGATTCTAATGTAAAGTTCACATCGTTTGTAAATCTCTGTAAGTTGAAATTTTTATTTTAGTCTACCACCAATAGTATTTAAGTTTTTAGAAGTAGAAGTTATGCCAGAATACTCAAGTTTTTTAATGTCAGAGCTCAAGCTTCAGGTATGAAGTTTTATGATGTTTTCATCACCATAGAGTAGCCAAGGTGTAGTGTGCCAACTCTATATCCCTTTGAATTATCCCCCACCCCCCCCCCCCCCCCTAAAAAAAAAAAAAAAAAAAATCTATTTCCCTTTGATTTGTATTCTTTGAAATGGGAGTGTATACATCTTTTAATTTTTCCTCTCTTTTCCTTTTCTAATAAAATTATTTACTTAAAAAAAAAAACTAACTTATAATTTGATTCAAAAAATTATTTGCTAAGATGTAGAAGAATGGTAATATTCTCTTGAAAAAAATAGAAATAAATTCATATGGTGTGTAATTGTATGGAACTTGCTATTTAAGTGAGTCTCTATTTTAATTTGTTTTAATAGTTGGGAGTTAAATTCAATTTCATTTTATTATTATTATTATTATTATTATTATTATTTGATTGAAAAGGCAGAAATTGTATTACTATCAAAAAGAAAGTTTGAAAAGTATAACATGGGAATGATCCAAGCCAACACAGTGGCTTAGGTTCCAGGAAAAAAAATATATACAGGGAAATAGATAGTATGACCATGTCAACCAGTGGTTAGATGAACTCCAGTATACATATATTTATATATTTTGTTTATATTCATATTTTTGATTGAAAGGTGAATCTCAGGTTTGTGTTTTCCTATCAAATTGAGATAGATGTCTACTTCTTTAGTACTTTCCACTCTTCTGACAATGGGCTCTTCCTCCTCATATAAATGGATAGTGAGTAGGCAATTTTTACATTTAAGTATAATATGATTGGACACTTACACTATTGCACATTCTGAGTCTAATAAAAATTCTTACTCTCCCATCCCATATACCAATTTTACTTTTTATTTATTTTGTTATTAAATTGTTTGCTTTCTTACAAATAAACAATATTGGATATGATATTGATAGTTTGCTATTTCAGTAAAGCACTGATTCATAGCTTTCATATATATGAATGCATGCTAATTATTGGATTAAATCTTAAATAATTGTTGATGCATTTGTGTCACTTGGATTGAAGGTTCAGAAATGTACATTTTCGAGGTATGATTTCTTTGGGTGTATATTTTAAATTTTTGAGAAGATAATTATATTGACAGATTAATAAGAATATATTAGTAAGTGCATTTTTCCATAGAGGATGTATTATGTATATTGGAAGCTTCAAGGAGGCTGAAAATAATTATAAATGAATCATTACAATTCCATTAGTCAATTTGTGTTTACAAATCAATACATTTTTCAGGTGTTTGAGAAAATTATGATCTATGTTCAATTGAGATGAAGATTATGAATAAATTGAGCATCCCAATGCTAAAATTGGGCCAACATGTATTTGCTTCTGATAATAATCTCTCATTCTTTTCAGGTTTTTGTTTGTTTGTTGAGAAACCTCCCCCTTTGCAGTTGGTTGACCAATCATTAATTCTATTAATGATGGATTTAGAATGTTAGGTTAGTTGGGTGATAACATGGTTTTAGGTTGCAGAAGTATCTAACAATGATTTATCATATATATTTTGAATTTGAGGTATTGCAATTGCTACAAATGCTTAGTCACGTAAAAAGATTAATAGAGAAAGACAAGGATATGTAGTATGTTATTCAACTGAAGATATGGCTAATAAAGTGAATCAAGGCAAGTTATTCTTTTTGGCAAATTGTCACTTGAGCCGAAAGCAATTTCTAAATTGAATTCTATTTGCAATATTGTACTTTATGTATATACTAATGTTTCTCCTGTAATTTTCAATTCCAATTTAGTAAAAATTAATTTGCTAACATCTCTTATACAGGTTCTCTTAAATGCTGAGCCACCATGTTCAATCTTGATTTCCTCTTATGTGACTCCTATGAATTTGTTGTGCTAGAGAGAAATCATGGTCCAGTCCCAATACTTTGTGATCATGGTTCAGTGTCTCAAAAGTTTTTTTTTTTTTTTTTTTTTTTTTTTTTTTTTGTATTTATCATTAATATTTTTTGTAGCACATTTGCATCAAGTAGAATTCATGTTTGTGATTTCAACCAATCTGATGTAGATATGGGAATAAGGAAAAGGTATTCCACTAATGATTGGGAAGCCTAAGTATACCACTGATAATTGTCAATTATCATTGTTGCATATGTTATGTGCTAAACTGAAGTATTAAATCTATAAAGACCTTGAGTTTCTAAGTTTCATTTTTTTTTCTTTTGCTTGAGACTTGAGATAATGAGTTCATTTCCAAAGTAGTATTGTTAATTATAAATTGAAAATTTTCATAATTGTTCTTCTTTTCCTTCTTTTTATTATTATTATTTTATTTTTACTATAAACAAAATGCAAGTATATTTTCAATTATTGAATAATTAATGTTCTGTTGTAGGTTATTGAATTATTTTTGTCCCATATTATCAATGTAAGCTGTTTTCAAAGTTTTAACAAAAAACAATCTCCTCAAGATTTGCATCCCTTAGTGACGATGGGGCAAGTTGCTAATTGTGATTTAATTTGCATCCCTTGGGATTTCCTACAGATAACCATTTGAAATGCTATTTATCTACATTGTTATTCTAATCTATATGTTAAAATTTTACTTTTTATAGTTACATATAGTCAATCAGGAAAAGGACCTATATCTTCAATCTCTTTTTACCATTCTATGGTCCTTATGGAACCATAGAAATCAAGTGGTTCATGATGGGAAGACCCCAAATCTGATAAATGTTGTTCTCACTCATTGCCAAATCTCTTTTATGCAGGTACCAGGAGGCTTTTAGAAATGGACAATCCTAATATCAAGATCACAGCATACCAACTCATAAAGATGTCTCCAATAGGGATTGGCAACTCATTATCAAAGTAGTTTGTTGAAGGAAAAGGAAATTGAAACAGAGTGGCTATGCATATGAAGCAAAGGACTTGAAGAGAGATCTAATATTAGTGGGGGAGCCTAGCAGTCTGTCAACATCTTACCCAGCAACATTTCAGGATGCAATTGTGGAGGTTGCAATAAAAGCTAGAGACCTTGGATTTAGACTAATTTTGTTTGTCAGTGGTTGCAAAAGGATTGAACAGGTTTGCAATGGAAGAAGTTAACCAAGATTGCAGGAACAACCTATGACGACAGACTTGCATTTTCTAACTTAATAAGGTTTAACTTTTCACACCATTTTTGTACCAAAAAATATCATGTGTAATGTGTTAGAAGTAGCTTCAATTCTCTAGCAGTTCATTATTCAACCCAATTACTGTTGGATCTCTCCAAATCTTATGTTATATAACTTGTGTCCTGTAACTGTTTTCTATGGTATCAAAAACAAGAAAAAAAAAAGAGAGTTACATATAGTCTTCAACTATGTTAATTAGAACTATTTAGAATTTAATAAAGGGATCCAAAACTAAATAAATTTTGAACAAATTAGGATTGAGGTTATGTAAAAAAATTCTAACTAAATTAGGTAAGCTATTTTTTTTTTACAAATAGTCCAATTTCATTTTTTATTTATTCATACTTATTAACCATCAATTATCTATAAATATATTTTTTCACAACCCGCCCGCGCATTGCACGGGTTAGCGACTATATTGTATAAAGCGAAATCACCCTCACAAACTTTTGTATTGAAAATAGGACACTTGTATTACACCACCACACTGATATTGAAGCTATGTGGGACTCATTTACTTTGAGGGGGATATACTGTAGGGATAGGGAGCGGAAACAGCACATGCCTTATCCACACTTTACACCCCAAACTTTGGTATTGAAATTGGACACTTAAACCCCACACTGATATCGAAATCACAAGAATTCAATGCAAAGTGACTGATTCATCAGTGGGCTTTCTAGGTCAAAAGAAATTTCGTGGATATTGCATGATATCAATGTGCCTGCGTCAAACCACCATCAAAGAATACTATCATCGCATCCTCACAAATCACACAAAGGGGCATTAGTCTTTAGGCGAAGAACTGAAGAAGAATCAATTCCCTTCCAAAACAGTAAGCTAAAACAAGGTGAAAATCTTGACTCTTGACTCTTGAGTGAGTTCTAAAGTCAATTTCACTCAACCTCAGTATAACGGACGGAATTGAAATAAATAAGGTAATAATGTTTTTGTTAAAAGTCTCATACGGACACAAGTATGACAAAAATTTAATAGATATGATCTATAATACAAATGATGAATTTTTTAAAGAATATATTAATTAATGAATAAAAAGTGTGACAAAATATTAGGAGCCATGCAGCTCAACTCTCTCTTTTCTTTTCTTTTCTTTTTTTCTTTTTTTTCTTGATTTTTCAATGGGAACATTTAAGATTCAAATTCCCCCTAACTAGCAAATTGTCAAATTCACTTGAGTTACTTGGCCTACGGACCTCTAACAACATTCCTATGGTTCTCGGAACTCATTATACATTTTTTAACAAAAATGATAAGTCATTATATATTTTTCCTTTCAAATCAATGAATAGTTTTTTTTTTTTTTTAGTAAAAAGAAAGTAACAAGTGTCTAAGGTCTACATGATCATATGTATTGTATATGACTCTTGGACACATGTTGCTTTCTTTTTACTGCCACATAATTACTACATACAAATAGAAGTCCATTTGTTTTTTGGCTCCATAGCAAAAGCCTTGTGGTTTGTTTTTTGAATGCTCCATGGCAAGCGCCTTGTGGTTTGGAAGTAGATGGCGTGCTCGAACGAACAATATGGAACTCACTAACAGCACTGATATCAAAAGTAGAAGCATGTTTATCTTGGAAGGCTCCACCAAAGAGTGCGAAAAAAGAAAATTAAATTTGTATGCAGTGTGTTCAAATGAGAAGGCTTATGTAGTTGTGGTAGCTCAGGATGGAAATGGAGATATTTTAATGGTGTGTACGTAGTCCTAGTTTTGCTAAAGCTTCTGCCATAGTTTGGGCTTTACAGCTGGCTAAAGATGAAAAGTTCCAAAGTATAATTGTTAAAGGGGATTCTAAGATCTGCATTGATGCCTTAAATAAGAATTTGGATCAGGCGTGTTAGAAGATTCAGCCATTATTGAATGATGCATTAGTCTTGGCTAATTCTTTTGTGAATTGTTGACTTGTTTTTGTTGGATCAAGAAGATTTCGAATAAAGTTGGCTAGACATAAAAATTGAATAGGGTAAAGTTATGTACCTTTATTTATTTAATTTATCAAAACTATGGAAATGAGTTTGCTTTTACTATCTTTAGTTTATTAATCACGTGGGTATCAGTTTGCTCAACTAATAAGGTCTTTTGTCATCGAATAAGAGATTTGTTAGTGATTATAACATTCTCTACCCCTGTCTTATTTATAGACCATATATACAGTCAAGTAAAAGCGTATGAAATGGACTATTAATTAAACTCATTGGAACAAGACAAAATAAAGTAGGATATTTAAAATAAATAAATCGATAGTTACAATGGAAAATTGACGATTGAACCCTAAATATTTCAATTGAAAACATAAAAAAAATATCAATTGAGTTATAAGGCTCTTGTCAATGGAACATTTTTCTCCCTTCATTTTTTGCAATGAACTTAATTTTTTTTCTTTATTCAAATTTAAATATTTTGGTTTCCTTTATTGTGAATGGAGTTGCTTTATATCCTACACAGTGAAAAGCTTATCCCCATGTAGTTATACTTTAATTAGACTAAAAGACAAAAGTAACACCATCGTCCGCCGTCCACTTGTAATTGACTCTTAAGTCTTCACTAAGTCCAAAAACATTTGGCCACCATGTGTTTTTTACATGACAATGACCAATGCTCACTTATTAGTCTGCTTTTTAATCATCCAAATTATTATGAAATTTCTTTTGAAAAAGAAACAAAAGATATTAATTAATTATGCGTAACTAATAAAATTCTCGTGCTACTGGTCAAATTCAAACAGCCTTAAGTTTGATGGCTTCAAATTTTGCAATGTGTGTGCAAGCCAAATGCAGTAAGTCTAAACTCTAAAAAACAAACCTAATTATACACCCAAATCCATAATATGTTTAAGTGTCAACTCGTAATTGGTGGACCTAATTTTTTTTATTTAATTTTCAACAAAAATACTTGTTGTGGTTTCATTTGTAAGTAATGAAATCCAATAACAAGTTGACACTTAAACATGTTGTGGAACGACGTGTTTGGGTGTCAGTAAATGAAACTATTTGGTCAACTTAGAATTTAATACATTTCATTGATTTTTTAGAAAATATTAAGATAGTCTCAATAAAAGTTATTGTTATTTGTAACACAAATTTTACTCTCCTTTTTTTTTTTTTTTTTTTTTTTTTTGTGGCTAAATAAGCTTTGCTGTTGTTTATTAAGAGATTGATGTGTTATAGATTACTAGTTTAAGTGGCACTTGCAAGGCACGTGCTACCCCTTGATTGCAAAACTTAAGATAGACTTCTATCTAAAGAACTATGAAATCATATTCTCAAAAATACATGTCATACAATGCTAATCTTGTTCATTGAAAAATTTTGATTACACACAAACTTAGAGTAACTGTATAACATATGGAATATCAATTTTTCTATGATAGTTTTTATAACCTATTTTTTAAAGGCAATATCCACTCACGATAACTTTTAAGAATGATATTGAATATCATTATCCTACGTTTTATAAGTCTCTATGATGTTTAGCTTTATTAGTTTTTAATAGACAACCTTTTAAGCAAGAAAATAAATTAAAATAAAAAAAATAAAAATAAAAACAAGATAAGAAAATGCATATGTGCAATTGAAGTCTCTGTTAGATAAAATTATAGATCTAGAAGATTAAAAACCTAGTAAATTAGTGTTCTCTAAGTAACAAATAGAATTCCTAAATAGGGGCATATCCCTAAATTTTTATTCAGCACTTCTATATTGCACACATTAGATCAAACTATTATGGAATGCATTATGCATAATACATTACTAGGAATTACAAGAGGCATCACAAACCCCAATCCATGTATTACAAAAAACCCACTATATTCTTAATTTCTGTTCTCCTCAAGAATGAATAGGCAAATCTAATGCATAATTATCGCTGAACCGTTGTGCTTCTTATCTCATGGGCTTTGAGGTGGACAATTACGCTTATATGGGCTACATGCAGATCGATGGTGGCTTATAGAATGGTGGATTTGGCCACCTATAATAGAAGGGAAGACCTTCCGTTAGTGGCGGTGGTGGCGGATTTAATGGCACAGCTGGTGGCTTCTGGTACAGCGGATTTATTGGAAAAGCGCGATTGATTCTAGCTAAAATTTTATTTTCCACCATAAGAAAACATCATTGCTTAACTCTGAAGCATAATGGAAGATGCAACCATGCAAAGGTGAAATGACACGAGGGTATACAAGTTGCATTGTACAAACCGTCCAAAGATGAATGCTGATTAATTAGTATTGCATAAAATATCAAATACCCAAAGTAGTTTCTACTTTCTAGTACTCATGCTCATGTCATATGAGATTAAAAACAAAAAGGTAAACAGAAAAAATAGCACTAGACTTGTAAAATGGTCTTAATTGCATGCAACTGCGGAGAGTAGGAAGTAATAAGCTGATCCCATTAGGATCCCAGCCCCTTTTTTCTTGCCCACTTGAATTGTACTAAAGTAGCACTTTAGACTTTAGAGCAATGCAAATAGTTATCCGGTCCCCAATGTCTTTTTCTTGTTCATGAGAATTAGACTAAAGCAGCAATATTTCAAAGAAATGTTCAACTTACAGTTTCAACAGAAATATGGTCTACTCATGTTGCTGATTATTAAATTGTCAATCAAATGGAATAAAAAATCAAATCTCTTCTTAGTATAAAATTTTCTTTATTTGGATCAGAAAAATCGTACAACTTATCCGTTCCTTGTGGTAACTTAATATAAAAGATCCACCAATTTCACACTTCTTTGAGTCCATGAATGAAAATTATTGATTAAACAAATAAGTAAATTACACATTTTCACTTTAAATTATACCACATTTTACACTTTGCCCTATGAATCATATATCAAAATGCACAATTGACTCTATGAAGTTATAATCCTGTAACACTTAACCGTTTGTTTTGGGGTCAAGTCAAACAGAATTTAGCATTAAAAAGCCAATTTATCCCCCTCTCTAAAACATATGATAGAGGGTAAATTGGTCTTTTAATGTTATATTTCATTAGACTTAACTGAGAAAGTGACGGGAGGGGGTAAAGTTGTAGTTTAGGAAGTCGATCGTGCATTCTTGTAATTTAAGAGGGTAAGTGTAAAATAGTGTATAGTTAATGGTGGAAAAGTATAATCTCTCCCAATAATTAATATGTTAATTTCCCCTAATAATTAATAGGTTAAATTAAAAATTACACCTTTAAGAACCCATTGTAAAAATACTACCAAAATAAAATGAATCACATTAACAGAAGTAAATTAAAGTTTTATATATATAAACACACAAGTAAATCAATCTGTTAAGCAGCCTCAATTCTCAAATTTATTCTAACCCCCCCCCCCCCCCCCTATTGATTGATTTATTTATATTAGAGTACCTAATCATGTCTAAACAATTTGATATACCAATCCCCCGAACAGAGTGGCTAAAAACATGAAAGAAATAAACCAATAATATAAAGAATAATTACTCCAATGTTCTTTACAGTTTACACTGCATATCCATGTGTGGAAATAAATTATGACCCTTAACTTGTGTTGCACCTGGTCTTCAAATTTTCCCAACAAATTGTGGGATTATCAACCTCGAGACTGGCTGTTTCTTATTTAATATACATCCAAGAATTAAATGATCTTATTTAAGAAGCACTATCTCTCCAAGATGCACCTGTTTCGGAATTGCTTAATCTTCAACAACTAATGTGAACTTAACATTCACTCACACACAATTCCATTTAAAGTGCAAACACATACACGCCATGCATGGCGTATGAATTACTAGAAGAAAAAAAGATAATGAAAAAAAGAAAGAAAGACAACAATCCCACCCATTCAGTGAACAAATGCTATTTTAATTTCTTGTCAATTCCACATATAATATTTAGATAATCTAGCACCACTTACTACGAGACTTTGAATTGAAGTACATATATAATTTTCCATTAAGACGTTCTTAAGTTATTGATCTTAATTAAATAATTGATTTTTTTTATTAAAAAAAATCAAGAAATTTTTTTTTATTAAAAAAAATCAAGAAATTAAGTATGAATGTCTTAAATCAGCAAATAATTGCTACTAAAAATAATTGTGTTGCATTCTATTGTCCTTCTCAGCTTTTCCCCCTTTTTTTTTAATATAGAAAAAACAGTTTCATACTCGTTGATTTAGCAGGAAAATTCATTTTACCGGGTCAAATTAGCTTTTTCAAAAGTATTTTTGATTTTTCAATTACCTATCAAATCCTTTTTTTTTTTTTTTTGAGAGAGAGTTTCAACCTATAATGCCTGCTCCTAATGATAGCTTTTTATCATCAGACCAAGACACCAATCAATTTTTGGTGTAGGCGGGGATTGAACCCCAGATCTCTTATTCAACCATCAGAGACTTTACCAGTTGAGTTAGCTGGAAGCCACAATTACCTATCAAATCCTAAATCATTGGAAGACAAACAATTTTGCCGATGCCCCCATGAACGATTAAAGTGATATTATCATTACAAAAAGAGTGTGGTCCAATATTACAAGTCCAGTTGCAATTGGATTTGTAATAAATACCTTGAATTACCTAAAAGAATTTGTGTGAGCCACCTATGTATTTTATGCTATAATTTTTTTAAACATATTTTATGCTGTAATAGTTCATAGATTCTGTTAAAATTGTTAAGTGATTGTTTGTGATAATTGAATGATGAGTACAAAGTAATTACCTAATAATGAATATCGTGAATTACCTAAAAGAATTTGTATGAGCCACCTATGTATTTTACGCTATATCACTTAAAAGTTTGTTATGCTGTAACATTTCATAGATTTTGTTAAAGTTGTTATGTGATTATATGTGATGATCAAATGATGAGTAAAAACATGAAAGAGAGAGAATACATAAGGTTTACTTGTTCTGAATAATGGCCTACATTCATGGTATTAAAGCCCTTAATGACTACTTATTCTTTTAAGCACTTATGAATACCCAATTCAATGTAGAGTTTATATGCTAAGGAATGTTTGACTGACTCTAGATTAACTATAAATTAACACAATGTTAAGTTATTTTTCCTATATATGCATCAGCTTCCAATTGGTTTGGGCCACTTAGACTATAATATATCTAACAAATTTGGTTGAAATTAACTTGATCCACACTGCAAAGAAATCACCTAATAATAATAATAATAACAATAACAATAAAAATGGTGAATCACCTCTAAGAATTAGTGTGAGGCAACTTTTAAGTATTTTAGGTTGTGTCTTTTATTAAAGAAAAAGTATTTTTGGCTCTAATCTTACAAAGGGAATATTATTTTAAACGATCTATAATATTTGTTTCCAAGGATTGGTATTTTATGCTCCTTACTAATTAATATGTGATTAAAAGTTACAGAAACAAACTAATAAACAAGAGCTCCCAGTCCTAGAACAAACTCAAAAATCTAATAAAAGGATTGCAGTACAGATTCTGGTAAGTCACCCCCACTTAGTTCACCTTCAAATTTATTGTTGGACTGCAGTATATGTTTTTATTTTTATTTTTTGAAATTTTAAATATGAGTATATGTTGTAAAAATAAGAGGTTCTGAGGTTGATATATAGCAAACTCATGTTATTGGAAATGAACATAAAACCCTCACTCCATATTTATTACCAAATGTGCTGTGCTGTTCTGTTCTGAGCACCCCAACCAAAAATAACTTTAAAAGGCCTAAAATAGAATCTTCGTCCTTCTCACCAACCAAACAAAACCCAAATTTTCACTCAGCAAGTATAAACAAACTCTTCCATCAAACATCAAAACAAATTCAACAGAGACACAACCTTAAATCAAAATCACAAGAATCAAAAAGTCTTCCATCCTAAAACAACATGCAACCATAAAAACAAGACCCAATTTTAAACTTTTTTCAAACTCACCGGCAACAAAGTCTTCCAAAACTCAAAGTCAGTCTTGGGAGCCTCAATGATCCTTATGACCCAAGAGATTAACATCATGAGAGACCCACATGCAAGCGAGAGAGTTGAGGTCAGCCATGGGTATATTATAGAAAAAAATGCTATGAAAATGAAAAGCCATAGAAGATCGTACTTTGCAGAATCGGATTTGAGTCTCTCTCAGCTTTTTCTGATTTCACAGAGAGAGAGAGAGAGAGAGAGAGAGAGAGAGAGAGAGAGAGAGAGAGAGAGAGAGAGAGAGAGAGAGACACGAGACACAGACCTCGTCTGTGTGATGACAGTGGGGTGTGAGGGCTTGAGATCGGAGAGATGGAGGGTGAGGGTTGAGATCGGAGATGGAGGGCGAGGGTGATGGTGAGGTTGAGATCGGAGATGGAGGCTTGGAGGGTGAGGGTTGAGATCGGGCTCTTTAGAGATGGAGGCTGATGTGTGGGAGAGGCTAGGGTTGAAAAAGTTTGACCTAATAGTACATATATAAAGCCTAAAGCCACGTTTCTAACCTGTGGCTATAGGCAAAATCTGAGGCCGCGTTTAAGAAATGCGGCCCCATCCCAAACTAAAGCCGCGTTTTAAACACGCGGCTTCAGACCAAATTTAAAGCCACATTTTAAAACGCAGCTTTAGGCAGGCTAGAGCCGCATTTTATAAACGCAGCCATAGTTAAGGAAAACCAAAAAAAAAAAAAAATGTTTGCCAAAAAAAAAGGAAATACGAAGGGGCTATAGTTGCGTGTTTTAAACGCGGCCATAGCTCCACCCCTAAAAATGTGGCTATAGCTCAAGAAAATGCGGCTTTAGACGCGTTCTATGGCCCCGCATTTAAAATGCAGCATTTTTGTTTTCTTTAAGCCGCGTTTTTTAAAAACGGGATTTTAGTCTGTCTAGGGCCGTGTTTTTACAAACGCGGCCTAAGGCCTGCGTGTTTTGTAGTGAACATATGGATTACACTTACCTGAGATATGAAATAAAGTTATCAAAATATCATTAAATTCAAGAAATTAACAAGGAAAACATGGACCAGAACAAAGGGAACTAGAGTTCCATATATAGAAAATTTTAGAAAGTGAAAGTAGCTGATGAGTAACTAGAATTTGGTTAGAATTTATCAAAAACACACTAGTTTTTGGAGGTGAATAAAGATTATTATCTTTTTTAGGGAGGGAATAGACCATGTCACGTGACCATCAAACTCGAAGGAGAAGTTTTATCCCGAAGAACACCTTTATCTCGAAAGGTATATTAGTCCCAACAGATATATTGATCTCAAATGGTATATTTGTTCCAACGGGTATATTAATCCCCAAGGGGACCTAGTACCTGAAGGGTAAATGGAATTGAGAGGCATTTCCAACCCGAAGGGTAAAAGGAGATGGAATGGCAATCCAAACGCGAAGGGTAAAAGGAGTTAGAAAATTTCTTAGTCAAAATAATCCTTATCATGTACAATTTTTTGTATATCACTTTATATTTTACTAATCAAAATATCAATTTTTTAAAAAAAATTCCTTATAAAATAAACAAAGTTTAAAAAAAAAAAAGGAAAAAAAAAAAAGACACATGGTATTCTATAAAATGAATAGAACAGAGAGTGACAAAAAGGGGAAAGATGATTTCTATTCACTATTTATGTTACGTATATTTGGGGGCATATGCATTTGGTTGTTACCTCTTTAGTGTTAATCTTTAGTGTTAATTAGATATATAATAGTGTTTAAAAAAGAAAGAAAAAAGAAATGAAGAATAATTTTTAATTCATATTTAAATATTAAACAAGAATTCACTTAAATAAGCTATTTAAATTTGCTTAAAAAAATACCCAAAAGATAAAAAAAACCAACCAACCAACAACTAAGATCAATGTAGGAAAGAGAAAAATCTAGTTTCACGATTACTACAGAATGAGATGTGTAATGTTGAATTTAATCAACCATGTGTTGGCTTTATTTCATGACAAATTTGCTTGTAATACAGCACTTAGAAACCCTGTATTTAGGTGGGAATCATGTAAGGGTAGTGTGTGAGAGAGTGTGAAGAAATGCTCAAGACTGTGCAGTGAAGCAGGGACTCGCGGCTGGATCTCGTGGGAGGCTCGCGGCTTGCAAGCCGCCAAAAGTTGTACACGCGCAGAGCATGCAAGGGAACTGAACAGTCATGCCAGCTAGAGCACTGCAGGACAAAAATCCAGACTGACCATTCAGTTAGCTCGCGGCTTGAACTCGCAACTCAATCAAGTCGCGAGGTCAAGTCGCCAGCCAGCCCTGTTTTGGAAAAACTTACTCTTTGCATTCCATTCTCACACTAGTATAAATACCCCTCATTCCCACAAAATATGTGTGGCTATTTCAGAAAGAAAAACCCTAAGAGAGGTTTCTTCAAAACACCCACCCAATTAGAGAGAGCTACTCATCCTTGGAGAGAAATCTTTGTAGTCTCTTCTCATTCCCTCTCTCATTGTCATACGTATTGAGAAGAGATTTCTATCTAAACACTACCCACACCCATTTAGAGTGTTGAGTGTTTTTGGAGCTTTGGGAAGCATTGGAAGATGCCAAGGATGGCGGATGCTATGGATTACAGCGGAGGGCAGCGGTAAGCTAGAAAAGAAAAAGGTTCGGTGCAACCTTGTTGGAGCAAGAAGCTTGGAGAGCTTAGGTACATCGGGTAGATTAGGCTTGGAGGGTCTATTGCTGTTCATGTATCCCAACTACATTTTCTAGTGGATTATTGACCGCTTGGAGGGCGACAAAGAGGTTTTACGCCGAGAGCTTCGGTTTCCTCTTCGATAACACATCGTGTGTTGTCCTTGTGTTTGCATCTCTCTTCCTTTTATCTTTGCCATTTAATTTCTGCTGTGGATGTGATATTATTTGGTTTAGATAGTTTATCAATTCTGTGTTAAGCTTATGTTCATGTTCCGCACATAAATTGTTTCATATTAAGCTTGAATTGGTAATTTGTAAATTGGGGGTCTAAACATTCAAGGGTGTTTTTACACTATTTGAACTTTCAATTGGTATCAGAGCAGGTACACTTGTTTTGGTTTTATTACCTAAGTATGATCCTTGACCCCTTGTGTATTTTGCCATGGATAATGCTTTGTATGCTTCTATGGATATTGTTGACTGTAACATGCCATGTGTTTGTGAAAATGTCTCTATGAGTGTTAATCTTCATAATTATGATGACATGTTACTTGAATCTATGGGTGAAGTTGACAAACTCTTGAAGAAAGGAGCTAAGAAGTTTCAAAAGAATTTGAGCAAGTTAGTTTGTGAAAAAGATGATTTGATTGCTAAACTCAATGAATCCAACAAATTGGTTGAGAAATATAAGAATCTTGCTGAAATTTCTCTTGAAAAGTTGAAAGAGTTTGAATGTTTAAATAGGGACTTGGATGCTAAACTTGTTTTGTCTAACAAACTTGTTGATGATCTTAAATCTGAAAATGAATCTCTTAAGATGCATGCCAAGTGTTTGATTGCTGAACCTGTTGCTAAAATGGAAGAAAATATATGTTGCAATCATGTTGTGATACCCGATTTTGTGCCTATTGTGTGTTCTACCTCTAAGGACAAATCAATGTACATTCCTCCACACAAAAGAAATCAAAAAGTGGAGAGAAAGGCTCTTAAGCCTAAGCCTCTGTTTAGGTCCCATTCTAGGGAATTGAGTGGATCTAAGTTTGTTCTTACTTGCCACCATTGCAGTGTGATCGGTCACATAAGACCCCAATGCCCCAAGTTAAAAAGAGAACAAACATTTGTTGTTAGATCCCTTCCCAAAAAGCCTAGTGGACCTAAACATATTGTTTGTCACCATTGTGGTGCCTTTTGTCATCTAAAACCTCATTGCTCTAAGTTTCAAGCTCTTAAGAGAATCAAAAGAAAAGAGAAACTTGAGCTTTTTGGAAGTTGTGCTTTGAAAACTAAACCGGATTGGATGGAAAATGGTAAGTTGTTGAAGAAAGTGGTTAAGGCTCTTACCTCCTTGTCTATGTGCATCTCCGGTTCTCATTCTTCCAACCCTCGTCTCACTTCCCATGAGACACTCATTCCAAACAATCATTCCATTTGGATGAGGAAGGGTTCCTATGGTTGAACTTTTGCTCTTTTGGTCCTTGATCTAATTCTTTCGATCTTTGTAGGACCCTTTATGCATTAAATGTCATATCTTCATGCATTTTGTGTATCTTGCATTTATTTGTATGCATTGTTTTGTTTTTTATCTTACTTTTATATTTCAGTTTTGTGTGAGTAAAAAATCCAAAACCACATAAAAAGTGAAAATTTTAAAAAGTTTGATCGTATATGTTTGAGCACATATCTCATGTGAATTTGGCCTTGTACCTTTGTACAAATGGCTTTGTGCATTTACGAGCTTAGCTTGTTCTTTATGCACTTATTTCTTTGTGGGAAAAATCTTGACATTTCTGTGTGATTGTTGTAAATCGATCTTCACGCTTGCATAAATGATTAGTTAATTGTCATATTGGTTTTGATACATGCGTAGACTTGTGCCTATATCTCTTTCCACTCTTTTATTTTTATTGCTTAAAGAGCTCAATAAATGTAAATCTCAAAATGAAAAGAGATAATGAGCTGTAAAAACCGTCGCACATACTAGTATTCGACTAGGAAAAAGGGAAAACGACTTATATGAAAATGTATGATGCCCAAAAAGCCAAAGGCTTGTTCATCAAATTGAAATATCACAAATTTCAGGCATCGATCTCAAAATGAGATATTTTGATTCAAAATGATCAAATGTTATGAATTGTAAAGAAGCCAAATGAAAAGCTTCATTGTATGTAATCATTTTCTTGTGGGAGGTCATATATGTTCATTTCTATAATTGAGATAGACCACTTGACTTAGTATTAGTTGTGTATGACTTGATTGAATTGATCATTGAAGTTTCACTCTAGACTAAGGACTATTCCACATTTGATACACACACACAACACACATGCCTAATGCTCAATGAATGTCTTATTCATTTGTTAGATTGTACTTGTCTAAATGTGATGTGTGTGTGCTCAATCATATATGGGTTAATCCAAAAAGATTTTTGATCATTTTATATGTTTTTGGAAGTGATTTTTATCACTCTTTGTGTTCATGTTTAGTGCTTACTTTGTTTTTTCATTGTTTAAACATGTTCTGTTTTGAAAAATAAGTGTCAGAATTTTTGGCTACTCATTTTGGCTACTTGCGTGAGCTGCCAGTTTTGGCTACTCATTTTGGCGGCTTGCAGCTGCGAGTTTAAGCTGCGAGTTCATACAAAAGGGTTTCGCGACTCGGCTCGCGACTCACCAGTCGCGAAACGCCTAGAAACAGCTTTTTAAAGAGCTTTTTTGTGGGAAACTTGTTTTAAACCTCTCCCATCCTCTCTAAAACCCCTCTTTCAATATTTTTACATCAAAACTCAACCAATTTGAATGGTTTTTCATTCCATTAACATCTCTAAGGTAATTACAAACTCTTTTCATTATTTTTTATCCTTAGATTATATTTTGGAAAGTTTTGTGCTCTTGGTTGGGATTTTTATCATAGGGGTTGAGAAAACTTAATTTTTGTCAAATTTCTTCATGGGATTGGCTTCTTTTGTTGATTTGCATTGGATGTTGGTTCCTTGTGGCAGAAAGAACATGTATTAAGGGTGGATTTCTTGATGTTCATGCATTGTTTCACATTATTGTTCATAGTGTGCATGCTAGGTGTTTGATAAAATGCCTCTTAGGCATTTTCTCGCTTGTTTGGACTCTGATGAGTACCAAAATTTGGGGTTTCTCATGTTTCCTCATTAGGAACATGTTTGGTTCATTAGTTATGTATTTAACACACCTTGCCCCGCATATGCATTTTCCATGCATTAGTCATGCATTGCACATAGCCACCTCTTGCACACACCTTTGCTACTCCTGTCATGCATTGATCTATACCTTGCTTCTTCATCCTAGCATGTCATGTTTACCTTATGCTTTGTAACATTTTAATTTGTCTTAGGTTTGAGCCTCATTTTCTCATTCATCTCGCACCCCTCAAGCATCATTATCATTGTTCATTCCTTCATCTCTTGTCCTCTTTTCTCCTTGACCCTTTGTCTATTCCTGACAAAAAGGGGGAGAGTATACTCTAGAGAGTATACCGGAGTGTTTTTGTCATTTCTATATGACTCTTGTGCACATCCTTAGGGGGAGAAATTTTATTTCTCATGCACATTTATAGGGGGAGAGATATTCCATAGGGGAGATGCATATACCAAGGGGGAGAAGACATTGAGTTAACAAGAAAACTTTGTTTTGTTTGTTTCTCTTTATGTTTGTTTTCTTGTATTGCATCGTGTTTGTGTGTTGAACATGCATACATCATTATGCTATTGAATGCATGTTCGGATGATCAATTGCTTTGCTATGTGATCATTGTAGTCTTTTCCATTTGACTGCTTTGGTGTATGATCATGTTGCTCACATGTTTCACATCATATTTACTTGATCACAATTTAATTGTTACATTATACTTGTCCTTTTATTACTTGCTTTACCTTGAGGGTTTAATGTGTTTTGTGCAAGTGTTTTAAGTTACAAGTATATATGTTCCAAGTGCATCACAGCTTCTCATCACTTTGAAGGGGAGAAACTTTATGCACTTTTAGTTTATATTGTTTAAATTTATATTCAATATTTTGTGGTTTGTACTCATGTTGCTTTTGTAAGCTTTTAGGGTTTGTTTTCATTATCTGTAGGTTTTATGGTTTGTACCATACTTTATGCAGCCTTTATGCTTTGTTAAATCAGTACTTCTAACTAAATGTCATGCATTTTCTTTTTAAGTACTGTCACTCTTGTACCCTTGTAGGATTGTTCCTAGATGCATATACTTAGTGTATTATGCATTGGTTGAGTGTTGGGCATACAAGTGACTTGCATTGTTCTTGTTAGCTTGTATGTCCAAGTGTTCATTCCAAGTGTGAATGAGCATTGTGGTCACTACCTTGTAGTGATTAATTGTTTGATCAAGCCATGGTTTGTTTCTTAACTCCATCTTTGCTTGATCACATCATGCCTGCTTCATATGCATTTTATGCTTTTCTGCATACAATGATCATGGTGTATTGTTGTGTTTCAGTAGATTCATGTTCATATGATTCAAGAGCTTCATAGCTTCTAGATTTAGGTGTGAGTGAGTTTTGCCATTGTTCCCAAACTCACGTTTAAGTCTAGAGTCTGCTTTAGGGTGTTTTATCACGGAATAGCCAAAAGGGGAGATTGTAAGGTTGAATTTAATCAACCATGTGTTGGCTTTATTCCGTGACAAATTTGCTTGTAATACAGTACTTAGAAACCCTGTATTTAGGTGGGAATCATGTAAGGGTAGTGTGTGAGAGAGTGTGAAGAAATGCTCAAGACTGTGCAGTGAAGCAGGGACTCGCGGGAGGCTCGCAGCTTGCAAGCCGTCAAAAGTTGCACACGCGCAGAGCATGCAGGGGAGCTGAACAGTCATGCCAGCTGGAGCACTACAGGACAAAAATCCAGACTGGCCATTCAGTTAGCTCGCGGCTTGAACTCGCGACTCAGTCAAGTCGCGAGGTTAAGTCGCCAGCCAGCCCTGTTTTGAAAAAACTGACTCTTTGCATTCCATTCTCACACTAGTATAAATACCCCTCATTCCCACAAAATATGTGTGGCTATTTCAGAAAGAAAAACCCTAAGAGAGGTTTCTTCAAAAAACCCACCCAATTAGAGAGAGCTACTTATCCTTAGAGAGAAATCTTTATAGTCTCTTCGCATTCCCTCTCTCATTGTCATACCTATTGAGAAGAGATTTCTATCCAAACACTACCCACACCCATTTAGAGTGTTGAGTGTTTTTGGAGCTTTGGGAAGCATTGGAAGATGCCAAGGATGGCGGATGCTATGGATTATAGCGGAATCCGGTAAGCTAGAAAAGAAAAAGGTTCGGTGCAACCTCGTTGGAGCAAGAAGGTTGGAGGGCTTAGGTACATCGGGTAGATTAGGCTTGGAGATTCTATTGCTGTTCATGTATCCCAACTGCATTTTCTAGTGGATTATTGACCGCTTGGAGGGCGGCGGAGAGGTTTTACGCCGAGGGCTTCGGTTTCCTCTTCGATAACACATCGTGTGTTGTCCTTGTGTTTGCATCTTTCTTCCCTTTATCTTTGCCATTTAATTTCTGCTGTGGATGTGATATTATTTGGTTTAGATAGTTTATCAATTCTGTGTTAAGTTTATGTTCATGTTCCTGTTCCGCACATAAATTGTTTGATATTAAGCTTGAATTGGTAATTTGTAAATTGGGGGTCTAAACGTTCAAGGGTGTTTTTACATTATTTGAACTTTCAAGATGGTATAAGATTTTTTTTGGAATTTATTGCACTTTGAAAAGTCAATCTAAATAGACTAATAATAAATAGAAAAAACTAACACCATCGTCCATCATCCATCATCCACTAGTAATTGACTCTAAGTCTTCACTAAGTCCAAAAACATTTGTCCACCATTTGTTTTCTACTTGACTACCTATGCTCACTTACATAAAGTATGCATGTTACATTGTCGGCTTTTTAATCATCCATTCCAAAATTTCTTTAAAAAAGAAACAAAAAATATTATGCGTAACTATAACTAATAAAATTCTTGTACTAATGGTCAAATTCGGACAGCCTTAAAATTCTTGTACTTTTGGACCTAATTTTTTTTATTTAATTTTCAACAAAAATACTTTTGTGGTCTCATTTGTAAGTAATGAAATCCAATAACAAGTTGACACTTAAACATGTTGTGGAACAACGTGTTTGGGTGTCAGTAAATGAAACTATTTGGTCAACTTAGAATTTAATACATTTCATTGATTTTTTAGAAAATATTAAGATAGTCTCAAATTTTACTCTCTTTTTTTTTTTTGGCTAAATAAGCTTTGTAGTAGTTTATTAAGAGATTGATGTGTTATAGATTACTAGTTTCGGTGGCACTTGCAAGGCACGTGCTACCCCTTGATTGCAAAACTTAAGATAGGCTTCTATCTAAAGAACTATGAAATCATATTCTCAAAAATACATGTCATACAATGCTAATCTCATTCATTGAAAAATTTTGATTACACACAAACTTAGAGTAACTATATAACATATGAAATATCAATTTTTCTATGATAGTTTTTTATAACCTATTTTCTAAAGGCAATATCCACTCATCAAAAACTTTTAAGAATGATATTGAATATTATTATCCTACATTTTATAAGTCTCTATGATGTTTAGCTTTATTAGTTTTTAATAGACAACTTTTTAAGCAAGAAAATAAATTAAAATAATAATAAATAAATAAATAACAAGATAAGAAAATGCATATGTGCAATTGAAGTCTCTGTTAGATAAAATTATAAATCTAGAAGATTAAAAACCTAGTAAATTAGTGTTTTCTAAGTAAAAAATAGAAGACCTTATATCACGATTTCAACTTCCCAAGCATGACTACTACATAAAACTCAAAATACGTGAAGGAGATTTTTGAGATATTAAAATTCAATGGGGTATTTTAGATATAGCACAATGGAATATTTTAAGAATTAATCATAGGATGCATTATATAGAGTATAATTTAGAGAGTAATAGTAGGGGGTATGTGCTAATTTCTAAAACATAAAGGAAAAATTGCTTGGTTTTATAGTTTAGGGGGACTTATAAACTACCCAGGAGTATAAAGGGAGAAACGGCATTTTCCCCAAGTATTTTTGTCTGTAAAACTATATATGGACAAAATGTCAGGTAACTAATCCACAAAATGTCCATAAAAGTATTTTTCTCAGGTAACTAATCCAAAAAAAAAAGTCTAGGAACACAACAAAATATCACAATAATTTCACAATACCTCTATTTTTAGTTGTGGTTGCAATCGGTCTAATATTTTATTATTTTATTTTATATTTATTTTGACTTATAACGAACTTATACTTTAATAGTTGTGAAAATATTATGACATAAGCAAAATGTCCCAACATTTTCACAATACCTTTTATTTTCAGTTATGGTGGGTTTGGTCTGATATTTTATTATTTTATTTCAACATATAAGGAATTGACACCTTAGTAGTTGTGAAAATATTATAACAAAAATAAAATGTTACAACATTTTCACAATAAATATTTTATTTTATTTTGACCTATAAAGAACTAACAACTCAACCATTATGAAAATATTGTGACAATTTATTGTGTCATTATAATTATTTCTAAACAAAAACATTATGTCAGCATAGATAAACATTTAAAAAATAAAAAATAAACTAAAAAAAAAAAAGAGAGAAAAAAGAGCGAGCTCAAAGTATCAAACCAATGTCAATATATATAAATATTAAAATTAAAAAGGGAAAAAGAGACCAGCTGAAACGGTGAGTTTTGGCTCACCAATTGATTAACCAAATGGGCCTCTTAGCCCTTTTTATACAGGTGTTGCGGGTTTAATTGGTAGCCTTTGATTCTCCTTATTTAGGTAATATAATATTAAAATAAAAAATATTGCATCTACAACATTTTTATAACTCTTTCATAACAAATTTGATGTGATGGTAAGTTGTTATTGAACCTATTACTGAAATTATTTTTTTTTCATTAGTAATAATCAATAACAACCTGTTATTTAGGATTTATTGTGATAGTGTTGTAAAAATATTGTATGCATAAGATTTCTTTATATTAAAGTTTTTCATTTGTGATCCAAACTTACAATTTTAGCTTAATAAAAGATAAAATTATACCAAACCAAAATGATTGTAGAAAAGATATAAAAGACAAAACTACACTCAACCAAAGCTACATTAAAAAAGCTCCTGGTGCTCCTTCACTCTTTTTATATGGTTAGTAGATTAGTAGATATATTAGACTCTAATTTTTTTAATAGAAGACTTAAAAATTGACCAGTGTAAAGTTTTTCGTCCCTTTATTTATTTATTTTGTCACAATGATTGAAATGTGTTTGCCTTTACTTTTTCTTTTTTCTTTTTTCTTTTTTAATGTTTCCTGCTATTTTTAGTTTACAAATCTATGCATAATTTTACTAATATGTCGGGGGTATTTATTTAGCATCATGTACACGCCTCGTCCTTGAATTAGTTCAGTACAGTTTCATTTGGTTAATACCTCATTTTTTTTTTTTTTTTTTTTTTTTTTTTTTTTGAGAAGTTGGTTAATACCTCTTTGAAAGAGGCTAGGATAAGGAACCGAAGCAGAAATTACGAATTTGCTCCTTACTTTATTTGTGGAAAGATGAATGCATTTGGTCAATTTTTTTTTCTTTTTTTCTTTTTTTGTGTATAAAGTAGGTAAATAGAGAAAACTAAGAGCACTATTGGGTGCCCTTATATTATTTTGTTAAGGACTATTTTAGGAAAATTTTGATACCATTAAAAAACTCAATTACCTTTTTTTTTTCTTATAAAAAGTTTTAAAAATGATTTCTTAGACTAATACCTTTAAAGCATCAATTACATTTTCCCATTAAAATAAGGTCTCAATATATTTTAAGAAATCAAGTTTTTTTTTTTTTTTTTTTTTTTGTGAGAAACTTTTAAGAAATCAAGTTAGATGTCTAAAATTTATATATTTAGATTAATTTCTTATTTTGATTATTAATAATTATGAACTACTTATTTTTGTTTCTTTATTTTAATGATATTAAATATATGTTTGGGGTTAATTGAGATTATGGAGAATCTGAGCATAATAATAAGCTCGAATTGAATTCTAAACAAATTGAGATAGATTTTGCAAATCTCCTTGTGGTATTTCTTGAGCCACAACTTAAACCATGTATGAAATAATAAATAATAGTTTTTACGTTTATATTAGACTTTGTACGTATGACAATTAACATTGTTTATTTATAGTTTCTCAAAATAAAAAAACATTGCTTATTTATTTTATTATTAATAATCAACTTAGTATTATTTAGGGTTTTTTTTTTTTTTTTTTTTTTAATATTATCCTTTTAATCTTGTATCTCCTGAACTAAAATTTCGGCTGTACTACTTTATAACTCAAACTTTTTTTCTCACTATATGATTGGAATTTACATAGAAGTCCCTCAAATAAGCCACCAACAGATTAGTCCACTCTTTTATTTTGCACACGTTACAATATACTATTATTATGGAGAGCATAATACATAACTAGGAACTAATTATAAGAGGCATCATAAAGCCCAAACCATATATCACATAAAACACACTTTATTCTTAACTTCTCTCCACGATAATAAGCAACCTAATGCTTAATTATTATTGAACCATGGTGCTTCATTTCTTAAGGGGTTGAAGGTGGGCAACGGTTATATCGGTTACATCCAGATCGAGGTGGCCTATTGAATGGCGGACTTGGCCTCCTATAGGGTGGACCTGGCGTTGGTGGAGTTGGTGGCTTCAACGGTGGAGCAACTGGCTTCAAGGGTTGAGCTGGCGGCTTCGAGCTACATGATCTACGATAATTTGGATCACACTTTTCTGAGATATGAGATAAATTTATCAGAATATAACCAAATTAAGAAATTAACGAGAAAACATACATGGAAGAGAGAAATTAGAGCAAAAGTTCCATATATGGAAAATCTCAAACAGTGAAATTACTTGACAAGTATTGCTAATTAGTACGTGTTTAGAAACTTAAAATTTATCAGAAAAACACTAGCTTTAATTTGGAAGTGAATATATGATTATCTTTTAGGCCATTAAAAACAAGAAAACTCATTTGATTTCAATATCGGTATCTTAAAAATTATTTAATTTTGCTCAGTCTTTAACAACAATTTGAAATTAACAAGCTTATATTCAAAATATTTTTCAACATATATAAATGACTATAACTGCTACTACGTAAAAGCTTACTCAATAAACAAAATCAAAAGTTTATTTTAATGAGTACGCAACAAAATAAATTAAAAATACAACTATGAACTGTCTAGCTACTAGAAAATTAAAAATAGTGCTCTCGCGAGGTAACCTGATCGATGCTGCATTTGAAGAAGGAATGAAAAATATGGAAGCCAAGAGAAGGCAGACAATGAGAATGGCCTTCATTTTGAGACTTCGTGGTTCTAAGCTTCTCCACCGTTATCTTTTTTATAGGCCATACATTCAAGTAGAAGTGTGTAAAATGGACCATTAAACTCACTGGAACAAGACAAAATGAAGGAAGGTGATTTGAACTCAAGAGTCAAGACATCAGGGACCTAGGGAGACTTGGACTAGGGGGGGCCATTCCCCCCCCCCCCCCCCCCCCCCCCAATTTTTTTTTTTTTTTTAATTAATATATACATAGTCACAAATTTTAGCAATTTTGTTCTATAAAGTCACACTTTGCCCCCCTTAATATTATCATTGATTCTTTTAGAAGTACTACTCTAGCCACAAAATTTTCTATAACATTTTTACAAACTGTTGTGGTAGTAAATTTTTATTGGTTTGCATCTAGGCTCATCATTTACATCACATTTTTACTTACTAATAACCACTCTCCACATTAATAATTTGTAAAAAAAAGTTAGTAATTTTAGCATTTTCCTCCTTTTAAAGGCCAGATCTAAAATTTAAAGCAAAATAAACAAGCCCAAAAAAATTATTCAACAACAAAAATTACCAATAGTAAAGCTAAAAACAATTCAAATTTGAGTTTCATGATTTCTTTAAATGTAAACAGAACACTAAAATAGTTAGAAATTAGATGTACATAGATTATCACAGAGACAAACGTTACAATTCAAATTGAAAGAACACTAAAATAGTTAGAAATTAGATGTACATAGATTATCACAGAGACAAACGAATACCATACCTTTAACCCTGATTCGAATGGAGGAAAAGAATGAAGAGAATAGCAATAAGAATAAACCTAGAAATTGAACAGCCGTGAAAAAAGAAAAAGAAAAAAAGACTAATAAGAATCAACTATTTATAAGACAATAGTTATAGAGTCCTAATAGCTGTAGAGTTTGGATTCAAAAAAAAAATATATATATATATATATATATTATAGAGTTCTAATTAAATTTGTTTAGTAGTTACCTTTGGGCTGGTTTCGACGGGTTGGATTGGGTTTATTACCGACCGACATAGTTGATGGGCCATGGGCTGGATGAGACCCATGGCAAATGGGGCGCCGTTTCTGGATTGTAGAGGTTGCATGTGGGTGGTTTGTGGCAAATGGGTGGTCTGGGTTTGTGGGTATGGTGGAAGATGTTAGTGGGTTTGTGGGTATGGTGGGCATGGTGGGTATGGTGGGTTTTGATGAGAGCCACGGCAAATGGGTCGCCGTTTCTGGGTTGTACAGGTTGGATGTGGGTGGTGGGTGGTCTGAGGAAGGAGATCGATTGGAGGAAGGCAGGGAAGATATGGCAGACCATGTCTGTGGGTTTCCGATTTCGAAGATCAAAGCCGGATCCGAATCCTAAAAGTTTGAAGGAGATGGTCAGATCTAAGATGTGGGGGAAGTAGTTGAGATGGTCAGATATGAGAAGAGAGATTATCTGAGTTTTGGGTTTTAGGGGAAGGAGATTATCTGAACCTTGAAATAATATTATGTAGTATCATATCACATCATTCAAACAAGCATTCAAGAGCATGATAAAACCCTATTCAAGGCATGCAAAGATAGATCAAAATAATTGAAAATGAAAGACATGGTGAATATGTGTGTAATGTGATAAACTCTAATCTAAGAGCATGTGAATATGTTATATTTAAATTAAACCCTAAAACATGAGAAAGCTAAGGACAAGCTTGATCTAGCATGCTAAAAAATCAAGAACATGTGAAGAATTTGAAAATAAAACATGCTTGAATCAAAATAACTATGGTATAATTTAAAAAAAAAAAAAAAAAAAAAAAAAATAGAAACCTTATATGCATGCCTCTTGAGCACTACAAGTAAGAAAGTTTCTCTAGAAGAGGATTTGTTAATAGGAAGTTGATAGTTTGAGATCAAGAGTACCAAGCTACCCCTTCTAGTGAATTAAAACTGAGAAGACCAAAACACCAAAATGAAATAGTAGTAGAGAACATGTTTGAGAGATGAGAAAATACGAAAAAGTAGTAGAAAATATGTTTTCCATAACATTTTCAGGAAGCCAAGCAAACACTGGAAAATTTTTCTTGGACATTTTCAAAGATATAATCAAACATACACTCAAAAACATTTTCACCAAATGGCGAAAAGAGCCATTAGAGTTCATAACAAGGAATACACGCTGAGAGTTCCTAAAATAAATTGACAATCATCTAATAGAGACGTGAATGAGAATAATAATAATAATATTTACAAACTATAAGGGCTAGAAGGGACTCATATCTTGCAAAAACAAGGAACTCTCCATTTCACATGAAATGAAGAGAGTTAATTTCATGGTTAAAATTTTATTTTCCTAAATTTGATAGTGTCAAAGTATCACATCATTAAAAATTTTAAATGACATGATATTGGTTTATATACCTTTAAATCTGTAATATTTAATATTAATCATGAAATTGATCAATTTCAAGTGAAGAGAATCCTATTACAATCTTGCGAATCAACTTTGACTGACTCTGGAACAAGGCTTCTTGTTGGAGGGGTCATACTTCATAGCACACTTGGCAAGAGCTTCCTTATCACCAGCATGTGTCACAGCAACTAAATGGTCAAAATATTTATCTTTAGCCCCTCTCAAAGTATCGTGCATCAAACAGCCAAAAGGTTGGAGCTGAGGTTGCAAATCCTCTTACATAATAGTGGTATGGGTTGATTCCCATTAATTATGCAATACCATGTCGCTATATTCTGGGAGTCCTGAATAATTCGATTCTTGTGATAAAGAGGAATCTGATGAATTAATAGTTTAATTCTACATTCCTTAATGTCTGTTCATGAATGGTGCAAATAAGGACATCATGTGTGTTATCGGCTACTATATATAACATGATTATTATGCGTGACTCTTCTTGCAAGTAGATACCAATTGGTATCTACTCTTGTTTCGTCCAGTTGCTAAATCTAGATTGAATGTGCCGATAGTCGCTGCTTTACTTCTCATTTTTTGACTACTTGGGCTTCTGCTCAAAATCTTTTTCCCGACAATCCAACTGAGACTGGATTCACCCCAGAACTTTAATCAAAACGCTAGTCGCTACATAATTAGAATTTGTATAGAAATCTCTCAAACAAGCCAACAGCTCTTTAATTTCGCAAACAATATTACATCAAATTATTATGGAGTGCATGACAAACTCCATAATATATCACACAAACTCCAAGCCTACAGCTCTCTTATTTTGCAAAAATTACATCAAATTAACTATGATAGAGTCCATCACGAACCCCAAACTATATATCACAAAAAACACACTTTATTAATTCTTAATTACTACTCTCCACGAGAATAAGCAACTATATCCTTGTTTATTGATGAACTATGCATGGTGCATCATATCTCAAGGGGTTGGAGGTGGAGGTGGCTTATGGAATATTGGTGGATTTGGCCGCCTATAGAAGGGCGGAGGTGACAATGAAGGCAGAGGTGGCATATTTGGAACTCTTGGCCTCCGACAATTTTGTCTAAATGGATTACAGACCCTGCCACCTGAGATAAGAGATAAAGTTATTAGCATTTGATCATATTGAAGAAATTAACAAGGAAAACAATATAGGCCACAGCAATGGGAACTAAAGTTCAATTTTTTGAAAATCTCAAAAAATGAAAGTAGGCGATAGCTAGTTAGTATTTGGTTAGAATTTACCAGAAGCACACTAGTTTTTTGAGGTGAATAAGTGGTTATTTTAAATTGACAAGGGCAAAGTTTTCTCTAAGTTTGTTTATTTATTTATTTATTTTCGAAAACAATTGAAATGCATTGCCTTTACTATTCTTTTTACGTGCTATCATTAGTTCATAAATCTTGACATAAAAGCAGAAATAAAATAAAAATTGAACCTTACTTTAATTGTGGAGAGATGAATGCATTTTTTTTTTTCCAATTTTTACAATGAACTTAATTTTTATTCTTTGTTCAAATTTAAATATTTTGGTTTTCCTTTTTAAGACATCCCAAAATACATGTAAAGTAGATAAATTTATTTCCTCACAATTCTATGTTATTCTGCACTTTTGTAAAACTAAAGAACAAAGAAAAATTATTTCAAATTAAAACGTATAACTTAGGATGGAATAAATAGATTATATGAGATTGAAGCTATCAAGATAAAAGAAAATTCATTGGAATTGTGCTTCTCCTATTTCTACTTAAATATCAGTGAAGTATGACTCAATCTGTCTTCTCCGTTACAGCACTACTTCAATGGTCATTTTGGTGAATTTTTAATTTTGGTTTCAATGCGCAAAATATTTTTAGCAAAATAAACACATGCATCCTTATAAGTCATAACCCCGCTAATTAGTAACCTCATTAATCTAGCAAATTATGGTCTACTTTTCTATATAATATTGTTTGAAATGTCTATCTAAATTATGTAAATTGAGAAAACTAACATAATAGTTCAACCTGTAGTTGACGACCTTAAGTCTTCACCAAGTCGAAACACCGAAACATTTGGAAGTGATCAACCAATTCTTCATTAAGAGTCAAAGTGAATATTTTGAAGTGTAAAAGACCAAAATAAAATTTTCCTTGAGGGCCAATTAATGTGTACTCTAGTTAAAATATTACAATAACTTAAAAAGCTTGTCTCTTTTGTTTTTTTTGAGATTGCGGTTTGAAAAGTCTCTCTAAATTTGGTAAATAGAGAAAGAAAACTAACAAAATAGGATTTTTTTTTTTTTTTTTTTTTTGAGAAGCGATTGGAACATTTGTTAATCACCCGAGTCTTCACTAATTCCAAAAATAATAGAAAAAAGAGGTACCACTTTTTTGTCTGCTTAAAAATGACTTATAATTGCCCAAAAATAAAACAATAACTTTTATATAAAAATCTCCTACTGGTCCCAATTAAGACAGCTTTGAGTTAGGTGGCTCCAAATTTTGCAATGTGCGTGCAATGACTGCAATCTAAAGTACTGGCCTGGTGTCGTTATTTTATCAACTTTTTTTTCTTAGAGCTTAATACTTTTTCTTTTCCTATCAGGAAAAAAAAAGCCTTGACATTGAATTAAAAAGAAATTTCAAGGCAATGGTCCGATCAATGGGTTTTCCTCGGACATATTTCGTGGATATTGCATGCATGGTAGCAATATGTCTACCTCAATTCAACATCATTGAATTCTGTCGTTTCGTCTTCAAACAGGGGATTAGTCTTCAGACAAAGAAAAATCAATTACCCTAGGAACAAGGCACATGAATAAAGAATAAGTAAAACTTAGATACAATTTCTTAGAAATAATACATATTAGATTTTCAATTGTAATTAAGATTAAATTAAATTTGTACCCTTAATTAAAGCTATTTTTATTTTTTCCACTAAAGTTTAAAATTTGGTATTGGGGTCGTACCCTTAACAAAACTTGAAATTGTGAAGAAAAAAAAATATTTTCATTCATATTTACTACTAACATGTCCGTTAAATGTCACATGACCTTTTTCTTTTGAGAAGAATGTCACACCAACTTATATAAAACAAGGTAAGCTTTAATGAATTAAAATTATGTCCTTTTGTTCACATTAGAGAAGAAAAATATTGCTAATAGTTTTGTAACTCAACTAGTTAGCACCTTCTTCTTCAAAATAAAAAATAAAAAATTGTTAGCACCTCCTCATGTTTTTTTTATTAAAAGACATACATGGATCAAATCTCTCATCTTCATTGTAACTATCAAATTATAAAATTCAAAAACAAAATTGTGACTATATATATATTCAAAACGGTTTTTTAAAACATTTTTGCCCTTTTTTTTCCATACAAAATTACATTTTTCCAGTTTTGTTCCCCAACGGAGATGAGATCACATCCAACACTAATTGCTAGGATTTTCTCATTCCTCCAACAAAATCAAACACACAATATAGATTTTTGTTACAAATAAAGCAAAATTATTGAGAGAGAGAGAGGAAACAAAATATATCAAACACACATATGGGATGCTTTGTAAATAAAAATAAATAAATAAATAAATTAAAAAAAAAAAACTATGAGGAAATCCTGAATTTCCCCATTTCCATGGCTGTGATAAACATTTAAAATGCTAAAGTGATAGCAAAAAGACCTCATTAGAATATATTGTCTTAAGCCTCTAAATCTATTGGGTCGGCCCAGCGTTGTCATTGCTAACAACCTTCTCTCAAAACATTTGTTAGATAGTTTAGACCCAATTGATTGATTATGATTTTAATCCAATTGACCCATTTCAATTAGTTAACCGAGTATATTCTTGGATTTAGATTTGATTAGTCACAGAGCAGTAATAAAATGCATAAAGATAAACGACACCACAAATTAGCCAACTAACTAAATTTTAGTCAAAGACTTCTATTTTGCACACATTGGATTGCATGAAACTACTATGGAATGCATAATGCGTGACTAGGAACTATAAGAGGCATCGCAAACCCCAAAACATATATTATATATTAAGGGTAGGATTGATATTGGGTCGGTGTTCATAGCCACTCGCAACCTAACTTGATAAATGCCAGGCAAAAGCCCAACCCAAGCCCAAATATTTGAGTCTAAGTCGGGTTGGTTTCTCAGGTCTTGGGTAGGACTGTCTTTTATTATTATTATTATTTTATTTCAAATTCCCCCGCCCATGTTGTTTTAGGCCTCTATGACATGGCAAACCTGAACCTGCTCGTTTTGACCAGGTCCAAATCCGAATTTTTTGGCCTAAATAAAAAAACAAGCCAACCCATAACTTGCCTTTTTTTTTTTCTTTTTTTTTGCGGGACAACCCGACTCATTTTTTTAAACCTTTTTTCTTTTTTCCTCTAAAAATTATTTAGACCACATGCCAAGGTGCTACATGCATAAACATAAAGGCAATAACTAGCCATTTAGTAGCCACTAGTGGTAGTGTCCATGCCCCCATTTATTTTATTTTTTTTAAAAAAAAGTTAATTAAAAGGAAAAAAAAAATACAAAAAGCAAAAGTATCTACAATTACACGTCTACACTACTAAACATCTTAAACTAAGTTAAATACTAAGTAGTAGAGTAAAATACTATGACTAAGTTATGAACACTTAGTCTAATTAGCACAAAACTAAAGTAAAAGAAAAAGTCCAAAAGTACATATCATTAGTGAACTTTGAATTTAAAGTGTGTAAACTTAAAATATATACTTTTTGTGCCCCGTAGAATCTATCTTTCTCTCAAGTTGTAAATTTATAATTACAAGCATTCTGGCAATGAGTTATTAATATGGAAGATTTTGTTATCATAATTGTAAAAAAATTTAGTCATGCTCAAAACTATTAGAATTGGAAGGATATGGAAGTTTTATGTTTTTTGGTTTTTAGTTTTTTTTCATAGTAGGTGCCCACTTAACGGAAAGAAAAAAAAAAAAAGGTGTATTATGTGCAATTTGTTTCTTTGATTGATTTGATTCATTCTCTCTAAAAATTTGGCATTTTTTTTTTTTTCAAGTGAAAATATGGGTCAGCCCAACCCGCCCGCAACCCAATTAGTTTGACTTGTTTAAAATGACCCATTTTTTAACCCAACCCATTTTGACCCACAACCCGACTGATTTGATCCGATCGTTTGCCATGTCTAAGACCCGAACCCAGCCCAATCTATCGAGCCTCAAGAAATTTGAAATCCAAGATCCATTTTCAACCCATGGTAACAACGCTTTCCTAGGGTTTTGTGCACTAGGGTTCCGAGCATATAAAAGCTATATTTTATAGTCGTCCATAGAGATATAAAAAGATACACGCTTTACAAGAGTTGCTAAGACTTTTTGTGCGCCTTAAGTTTTTGTGCCAAGCTGCTTCCAAATCTACAAGCGTGGATTGAATACCTTTGTGGACGACTAAATTTCTCGATTTGAAATGAGTCAAACAAGTGAAAATAGTTTCACAAATGCGAATTTGTATTGATGATTGTGTGGTACAATTCTCTGTAATTACAAAAGAATTATCCTCTAATTCGATCTCCTTAAAAGACTTGTCGATTGGATTTGTAGTAATGTGATTTTGATTTAAACACAAGATATCCTTCAATTTGGTTGAGGGATGGATCAAAGATTGTTGAAACGGAATTACAATGAATCTCTGGCTATGAGCTTGTTAGAAATCCTTTGTTCTTCACGTTCTTCGTGTTCTTCGTGTGTTCTTCGTCTTCGAAGGTTTGTGGTAGAAGTTCTTCGGGGCTTTAAAGGCTTGAATCCGTTGAGCTTCACTGATTTGTGATTTCTTGAGGTTTCTGGAAGCTTTTGAGCTTGATTCTAGTGAACTTTGAGATCTAGGCAGGTAGTTTGGATGATTCTGCTTTGAATGTTCTTCGTATTTGAAGGTTTGTGGTGGAAGTTCTTCGGGGCTTTGGAGGCTTGAATCCGTTAAGCTTCACCAATTTGTGGTTTCTTGGAGTTTCTGGAGGCTTTTGAGCTTGATTCCAGTGACCTTTAAGATCTAGGCAGGTAGTTTAGCTTATTCTGCTTTAAATGTCCCTTGCATTTGAGGTCGAAGTTCTTGAAGTTGCTGGAGGCTTCAGGGCTTGATTCCAGCAGAGCTTCAGTACTTCTGAATCTTCTTTGATGCTGGTTGTGCTCTAGATGGCTTTGTCCTCTCCCTATCCCTCTTAAATGCTTTAGGAAGGCTTCTATTTATAGGAGTTTGGGGGTGGGTGAGCGACACGTGGCGTAGTCTGATTGGTGACATATGTCACAGCCTGATTGGTCTATTTATGTCATCGCTTACACGTGCTAGATTGCTTGTGTCATCGCTTACACGCGTTGGACTGCTTGCGTCATCGCTTACACGAGTTGATGTGTGATTGGTTTCTGCATGACACTTAGCAAATTTCTGTTGGTTTCTGAATAGTGATAGCAAACCCTAGCAGCAATACGTGGTACTTTGTAATTGGCTGTATTTTGTGGACTTGGTAGTATGATGTGTCAGGTTGTGATAGGTCGGAAATTTTCCCTCTCTACAAATGCCCCCTCGAGACTTGTTCACACACACAGTTGTGGAGTGTGGTGTGGGAATGAGTTTCGAAAACTGGTTTTTACAATTGACTCTTTAAGTGAAGTAGTTGAAGGTGGTGGAGCTTTCAGCAGGATGACATAATTTTCGAAGAGTAGACCCACCCACATGAAAGGCTTTGATGAGACCGAAAAGGGGTCTGCCAGTATTTGAATGTACTTGCGTGACCGAACCTTCTCAGCAGAGGTTAAGTTGAAGTAATTTCAAAAGAGTGTTCCATGGTACTTGGAGTGGGTTGGTGAGGCAAGAAGTTGTTTGCAAGAAGTTGGATGTACTTGCAAGATTGAATTATTTCAGCAGAGGTTAAGCTGAGGTAATTTCAGAAGAGTATTTTGGATCATTGGCGACGATCACAGGGTGTAGAAGATGGAGAAGATGAGAGAATGGTGGCTGGGTATAGCATGCAGAGTCATGGGGCTAACCTCGTGTTTTTAAGAAGTCCAGGCGAAGTAATTTCCGAAGGACATACTTTGGATTACGGCGAGGACATGTGGGAAAGTGGTTGAATGCACATGTGTAATTGTTTCACTCAGGTTAAGTTGAGGTAATTTCAGAAGAATATGGATTCTGGTGATGATGATGTTGGTGGTGAAGAAGACGGAAATGAAGCAAAGTGAATGGGAGAAACATACGCCACCATGGCGCTGTCCCTGTATGTTGGGGACCTTCTGGTGTAGATGTTTCTGGGAAGTACACCTTAGGATCGAGACTAACTGCATGCTGAATGAGGTCCAATGGCAAGTCATCGAATGTGCTTGTGTGATGGGACCATGCCGACGGACGTTAAGTTGAAGTAATTTCAGAAGAGTACTTTCTGAAATTCTTCAAGCTGATTTTAAGTTGGAGTAATTCCAGAAAGTGAGTTTTGAGGTACCGGTAACGATGACCTTTGGGTCCCACAATGGTGGGGACATGGAATAAGGTTTTGGTGACCATTTATCGGCACCAAAGGCTGAATTCTGATGAGCTGGTGCCTTAGAGGTTGTTTTAAGTGTTGGATGGAAGACAATTTGTAAGATACTCCAACACTTTTTACCATCTTCACCTACTGCCACTTGTTGGAAAAGCACAGAAAAATGAAAGATGGAGCTATCTTGTGACTCTGGTCTTAGAAACCAGCCAAGTTGCTGTTTGTTCCAAACCACTGCTTCTGTTGGAAGACCAAGCAATTGGAGAGAGACTACGGGAGCCCTGAGCTTAGGAACAGGTGTCTCTGCTGGACTTGGATTTCCTGGCCAACCAAATCCAAGGAAGCATGAAACAACAACGCAGATCTTGTTATGAGTAATTTTATGGACAAATGTGGTTGTTAAGGGGAGAAACAAAATTTGTTTGGATCTCAAAACTACAATGATGTTGTGAAGAGGGTTTCGACCGAACCATGAGAGGGTTGATCTCAAACCGATTATGAAGCACTATTGGTTGCTAAGTGTTGAGAATGATGAGACCATAGTGAGAAATGGCTGTGAAAAGAAGGACTTGAAAATTTGAAAGAAGCAAATCTTCATTTCATGATTCAGTGTGTTTTTCTTGATGAGTTTTTGATGAATCCGGCCCTTCTATTTACAGCAGAGAGATGAAGAACGGTAGATGGGTAGTTGAGAATGGCGGTTGAGAATTTTTGGTGAGAATGGTAGATGAGAACGGTAGATGGGAACGATAGGCATCGAACGAGAATGGTAGGTTAGAGACTGGTAGGCACCGAATGAGAATGGTAGGTTGAACTAGTGACCCAATGTAATTTCAAGTTCAAGACACACTTGTGAGAGTTCATTTGTACTTTGAAAGGGAAGCCTTGATGAAGTCTGGGGAATAACCCTGAGAGAATCCAGACCAAGTGGATGAATCTCAAATTTTGATCTTGGGAGCTTAAGTTTTGGACACTTCTAGTACTTCGGAGAAGTGGGTCACATAGGTGTTTTCCAAGTCCAAAACAAATAAGCAGATTTCACAATCAGAATCTATGTGCAAATTTGAATAGGACAAGTTTTGCTCGGACATCTTGATTCTTGGTCAAAGTTCACATTAAAGCCAACAGCTATAGAATCACACTATTTGGGCAATTTCAGATACTCAAATGAAGAAATAGACCCCAAAATCGGAATCTACGTGAAAAACTGGACAAGACAGGTCCTTCTTGAAAATTTTGACTTTCGGTCAAGATTTATGCAAAAGTCAATTTTCTAGAATTTGGACGATTTGCACAATTTCCGAATCTCGAACAAAGAAACGCGTGGAGGCGTGTGTTTGCTCCGGTGACCTTGATTTTTAAGGGTTTTGTAAATTGAAGTCCGTTTAAGGTCCCTGTGGGGTCAGTTTTGTGAAATGATCTTTGGATTTTCACAAATTTGGAAGAGAAGGCCGTGGGTGACAATTTGTCTATGATGACTTTTCTGTTCTTTTTTTGCAGGCGGCTCTGACAAGGCAGCGCCTGTGCTTAGACTTGAGGGTTAGAAGGTAGGTGATGAGCTACCGTTTTCTGTATGGCATCTTTCATTTCAACCTTTGGTGCAGTCTTCTTTGACTTAAGTATTGTGAGTTTGCAAAATCTCACTTTGAGCTCTAATTGTTTTCACATTTCTGAAATGTGAATGCAGTTTTTTTCATTGGCCGGTTGGTGGAACCATTTAATGGTTTGCTGACTTTCTTCATTTTTCTGGTCTGTTGTCTCAGAAGTTTTCTATATAAAGGCATGCTATTGCCTTCCTTCATCACTGAGACACATGCTCAACCTTCAGCTTTCTCCTCCTGCTTTCAAGATTTTTTTTTTTTTTTTTTTTTTTTTTTTTTTTTTTTTTTTAACATGCTATGAGATCTTTTCCCTGACAAATTTTTTTGTTGCTTGTTTTTGTTTTGCAGCACAGTTTCCTTCATCTTTAGGTTTTGACATCAAACTTTACGCTAACGTTCTCATAGAAGTGTTTGCCTTTATTTGGTGGCTTTGTATTTCATTGATAGCAACGTTCTTGCAGTGACGTATGCCTTTATGTTGTTACATTATCTTCTTGCAACAACAATCTTTTAGTGATATCCATCTTTGCAACGACGTTTCCATAAGGATATTCAGCTAGGCAACAATGCTATCACCAGTACTTGTCTTTGAAGTCGTACTGGCTGTGGTGTTGGCAATGAAGCAATACTAGCACTTGTTTTTGTATGAAGGTGCTCCATACTTGTCTTTGCTGTGCAACCATGCCAATTGTCTTTACCGTGAAGTTGCACTAATATTCACCTTTGCCGAGAAGCTACATCAACACTCGTCTTTGTAAGAAAGTTATATCAACATTCTTCTTTGCATTGATGATGCACCAATACTTGTCTTTTCAACGCAGTCATCTTAAAAGTCTTTGCCATGAAGCCGTGCCAGCATTTGTCTTTGCCATGAAGCCATATTTGCACTGAAACCATGCCAACGTTCATCTTTGTCATGAAGTCATGCCAACGTTCATCTTTGTCATGAAGCCATGTCAACACTCCACATTAGCACTTGCACTCGCATTTGAAGTTGCACCATCATTTGCATTGAAACCGTGCCAACGTTCATATTTGCCATGAAGCCACATCAACACTTCATTGGTACCGAAGCCATGCCAACATTCATCTTTGCCATGAAGCAATGTCAACACTCCACATTAGCACAGAAGTCATGCCAACATCATAAAGCCATGAAGCCATGTCAACACTTCATTTGCACCGAAGCCATGCCAACATCCATCTTGGCCATGAAGCAATATTTGCACTTACATTGACGTTGCACCAATATTCAGAGGCAACATAACTCAGACATCGAGGATGCATAGCACTGTAGCCAGACATCAAGATTTTGGCGATGCCAACAAAATGTTGAAGATGCAGGGAGTTGCCAACAAAATCTTGAAGATGCAAGGAGTCTTTATCAAGACTTTGAAGATGTTGAAACATGCTACCAAGAATTTTGACATTGCACGAACATGCCTATAGAGGGGAGATGATGCAACACCGACTTCGGATATATAATCTATCATCATTCTGAAGGAAGTTGACGTCATCCAGATTTCAGAGACATGATGTGAAACGACACCACTCAGAAGGGAGATGATGTGATCCAAATTTCAGAGCTATGAAGTGGCATAACTTCAGAAAAGAGACGATGTAGTTTAGACTTGCAAGGTACAAGACGATGCCCCCAGGAGATAAGTGATGCAAAGCATATTTCAGAAATGTGGGAGAATATCCATAGACGATGGGCAATGCCATGAAGACTTCATTTCTTGCAAAAGAAGTTGGAGATTTTATTTTACTCCACAACCAAGCATCAACTTATGTTTAACATCATTTCAAGGAAAGCTAAGCAATATCAACTCCTTACAGTCTTCATCTTCGATTACAACGATCTTTGATCATCCTATTAAGCAGTTGATTGTCTTTAAGCAATGTCTTGCCAACCAAAGGGACCTTAAAAGCATATTGATGACCATTGGAAAACTCTTCATGCTAGACTGGCAATCTTTCTTCTTTTCATGTGACTGAATTTAGTGACAAGTACTAAGCTACCTACATACCCCGGAGAGGGATTAAGTCATCACGTAGTTCAACATTTTTTTTTTTTTTTTTATGATTTCTTTTTGGATCATTTTTTTGGTGATCTTTTTGTTTTGTTTGATTGTTTGTTTTTTTTTTTTTTTTTTTTTTTTTTTTTTTTTTTTTTTTTTTGGCACAAAAAGGAGGGCTTACGTGTGTAATCCTCGCCCCACGCCCCACGGCATTTCATGGGTACCAATTGCGCAATAATGGGTATCACCACTGATTGAACCCAAGACCTCGGGCTCAAGGGTGACATGGGCATCCAACCACTACGCCACACTCGCAATTGGTGACATAGAGCGGGATTAATTTCTCCTTATTGGTACGCTTTCAAAGGTAATGGGAAGACATCATATACCCTTGCAGCGCTGTAGTGGGTAGTTTAAGCTCTTACCGAGAAGCAATCCTCGATTTTCAAGTATAGAAGTGTTTAAGGAACTTCCCATTGATAGGGCCGATCCTTATGCCATCATTGTCAATCAATTTGTAAGCTTGGTTGGTGTTTGCCCCCTGCTTGAAAGTTGGAAGTACATCACAAGCAACGGTCACATGGTTTGACCCGACAACTTCATTGAAGTCTAGATCAATCTTGTTTTCTTTGGCAAGCTTCATGATTTGTTCTTTGAAGACGAAGCATTTTTGGATTAGGTGGCCAATGATGCGATGATATTTGCAGTAGTTAGAGTCATCAACTTTCCCTATGTCTTCTGGTCGCCTACATTCTGACAATTCAATCAGTTTCAATTGCAGTAGTTGTTCTAAGATGTTTGGCACATCTTCATCAGGGAACGGATATACTTTTTGCTCACGTTCCTTAAAAGTCAGGCGACGCACTTCGTTCTTTTGCCATCCTTCAAGCTGTTCTTCATTTACCTTTGCTCCTCTTCTTGGAACCTTAACTACGGCAGTGTTAACAACCATTGAGTCTTTGAGATTGCTTTTTGCATTCCTGTCATTCCTCCTTACTTCCTTTCTGGTTTCCTCAGGTATTGGAGGTTTTGTATTTCCGCGGCTAGCAATGCTCAGCTCCATGTCATGCGCACGAGTTGCTAGCTTTTCAAATGTTCGGGGCTTTATCCCTTGGAGGATGTAAAGAAGTCCCCAATGCATGCCTTGTATACACATCTCTACAGCAGATATTTCAGAAAGTCTATCGTTGCAATCCAAACTCAAAGAACGCCATCGATTGATATAATCGACCACCGGCTCATTTTCCCATTGCTTGGTATTAGTAAGCTCCATCATGCTTACCGTACGATGCGTGCTATAGAATCGGTCAAGAAATTCTCTTTCAAGTTGCTCCCAACTGTCGATTGACTCAGGTTTTAAGTATGTATACCAATCAAAGGCATTTTCTTTAAGTGAACGGACAAATTGCTTTACAAGGAGGCCTCCTTGAGTCCCTGCGTTCTCACAAGTTTCTACAAAGTGAGCAATGTGTTGCTTACGATTTCCTTTGCCATCAAACTGTAAGAACTTGAGGGGTTGATACCCATTTGGCATTCTCATGTTGTCAATGCGCTTTGTATAGGGTTTTGAATATGTGAGAGAACTTGTAGAAGAACCTCCATATTATGCTTGGATGGTATTTGTTATCATGTCTTGCAATTATTAAACTGATAACAAAGCAACCGAAGTAGATTGTTCTCGTCGGAGAGTGTTTTCAATTTCTCTCCCTTCGTCATCCTTCGTAGATGTGAATTTATGACCATGGCTTGATTCACCAAGATCTTGTACTTCGAGTTTGTTCATTAAAGTTGCAATTTGGAGGTCCTTATCTTCAAGTGCTTTTGTGAGAAGGACAACTCTTTGTTCCATTTCAGCCATCTTTTCTTCCATGGTAGAGGTGTTAGTCATCATGACTGACACAACTTCCCAAGATGATGGAGAAGAAAGTGATTTGAAGTGAGCACGTGAAATCGCATCTTTTGGGTTCCCTTTGATGGGAGAGAAATCGTGCAACCAACTTCTTGTGAAGGAAGAAGGGGATTTGCCCCCATACTTGAGGTGTTCCAAGGTGGAGATGTCCTTATTGATGACCTTGTTTATTGTAAGAGGGTCTAAGGAGATGATTGTCTGGACCTTGGCTTCCTTAGTTGATTGAGATTGAAGTTGATTGTTTGCTTTGGGTTGGCTACAATTGATTGCACCAAAGCAATTGTTGGTGGTAGCCGTACCAAGTTTAGTTGAAGTAGCTATTGTTGAAACTTGAATGTTCTTGCTAGAGGCCATTGAAGTTGGTTGCAAGATGATGAAGATTTCTTTCTTTGAAGGAGAATGAGATGAGAGGTAGAGAAGTCCCACCGGGCGTGCTAGAATTTGTGGACGACTAAATTTCTCGGTTCGAAATGAGTCAAACAAGTGAAAATAGTTTCACAAATGCGAATTTTGTATTGATGATTGTGTGGTACAATTCTATGTAATTACAAAAGAGTTATCCTCTGATTCGATCTCCTTAAAAGACTTGTTGATTGGATTTGTAGTAATGTGATTTTGATTTAAACACAAGATATCCTTCAATTTGGTTGAGGGATGGATCAAAGATTGTTGAAATGGAATTACAATGAATCTCTGGCTATGAGCTTGTTAGAAATCCTTTGTTCTTCACATTCTTCGTGTTTTTCGTGTGTTCTTCGTCTTCGAAGGTTTGTGGTGGAAGTTCTTCGGGACTTTAAAGGCTTGAATCCGTTGAGCTTCACTAATTTGTGATTTCTTAAGGTTTCTGGAGGCTTTTGAGCTTGATTCCAGTGAACTTTGAGATCTAGGCAGATAGTTTGGATGATTCTGCTTTGAATGTTTTTCGTATTTGAAGGTTTGTGGTGGAAGTTCTTCGGGGCTTTGGAGGCTTGAATCCGTTAAGCTTCACCAATTTGTGGTTTCTTGGAGTTTCTGGAGGCTTTTGAGCTTGATTCCAGTGACCTTTAAGATCTAGGCAGGTAGTTTAGCTTATTTTGCTTTGAATGTTCCTTGCATTTGAGGTCGAAGTTCTTGAAGTTGCTAGAGGCTTCAAGGCTTGATTCCAACAGAACTTCAGTACTTCTGAATCTTCTTTGATGCTGCTTGTGCTCTAGATGGTTTTGTCCTCTCCCTATCCCTCTTAAATGCTTTAGGAAGGCTTCTATTTATAGGAGTTTGGGGGTGGGTGAGCGACACGTGGCAGAGTCTGATTGGTGACATATGTCACAGCTTGATTGGTCTGCTTATGTCATCGCTTACACGTGCTAGATTGCTTGTGTCATCGCTTACACGCGCTGGACTGGTTGCGTCATCGCTTACACGCGCTGATGTGTGATTGGTTTATGCATGACACTTAGCAAATTTCTGTTGGTTTCTGAATAGTGATAGCAAACCCTAGCAGCAATACGTGATGCTTTGTAATTGGCTGTATTTTGTGGACTTAGTAGTATGATGTGTCAGGTTGTGATAAGTAGGAAATTTTCCCTCTCTACAACCTCTATCAAACAATAGTAATCAATTGTTGCTGTGCTGTTAGTCACATATAAGGTGCAAAGAAAACTTCTCTACAAGAATAAATTTGATTGGATATTAGGGCTGATATTGGTATATGTCAAAAGTTTTAACTGTAGGTTAGTATTTTGGAATAGTCCAATTGGGGTAAGATTCATTATACTTGTAACCGCTTGATTCTTGATTAGTGAATTATTCTAGAGTGGTGACCTAAAATTCACTCTTGGTGAGGTTTTTGCTTACGAAGAATTTCCCCTTCGTGATCAAATCATCATGTCAAGTTTATTTTCCGTTGCACTTTATTTAGTTTGGTAATTTGATTGTGCCTCCACTTGATTTGCATGTAATTTTTTGATTAATTAATTAATTTGAGTAATTGAATTTATTAATTGGTGGCGGCAATAGATAACGCAACACCTTCTAAAATAGTAAAATAAAACAAGTTGAAAATCCTGATTATGAGTGAATTCAAAATCAATTTCACACTTCCTTCTTGATTTCCTCAATCTACTAAATAGAATTCCTATTAATATATATATATATATATATTTATTTATTTATATATTTCTTTTGTAAAGTGTCATAAGGACATAAGTATGACAGAAAGTTAATAGATATGATGTAATAGAAATGGTAAAATGATTTTTTTTTTTTTGTTGGAATACTTGTAAATGAAAAGTGTGACTGGGATTGATATCATTCATTTAAGTTACTTTGACCCATTCCTCTCAACATTCATACGTTTCTTTACCTCGAAAGTCATTATACATTTTTTCCTGTCGGATCTGTGAATAGTTTATATGACTTCTTTTGATTTGTATGTTTTTCTAGTATATGTGACAAAATAAATAAATAAATAATCTTATAACTCCGAACAATTTCAGAAAGGGAGACAAGATATGGTACTTGGAATTTGCATGGAATTGCATCAAATTAGCCAACTGACTAACTTTTAGTCAGAACTTTTATTTTATACACGTTACATCTAATAATTATGGAGTGCATAGTATAGTACATGACAAGGAATTATAAGCCACTAACCATATATCAAACCAGATTCACTTTATTCTTTAATACTGCTCTTCACGAGAATAAGCAACCTAATGCTCACTTATTTCTGAACCATGGTGCTTCATATCTCAAGGGGTTTAAGGAGGACAACGCTTATATACGCTAGGAGTACATCGAGGTCGAGGTTCAGGTAGGCAATAAGGCGTATTTTTCTTACTGCATGGAATTGCCGGCCTATTGCGGATTGGAGGTGGCGGTTTGCTGGGTGGAGTTGGGGGCTTGAAGGGCGAAGGTGGTGGTGGCTTCAAGGATGGAGATGGCGGCTTGAAGGGCGAAGGTGGTGGTGGCTTCAAGGATGGAGATGGCGGCTTTTTGATACATCCCCGCCCATAAGGACCTTTTGGATCACACCTACCTGGTATATGAGAAAAAGTTATCAGAATATGAACAAATTAAGGAAATTAACTAGGAACAGATAGGCCCTAACAATGGGAGCTTGAGTTTTATTATATATTGAAATATCAAAAACTGAAGTACCAGATAACTAATAACTAGTATTTGGTCATACTTTATTAGAAAAATACTAACTTTTGAACGTGAATAAGTGATAATCTTTTAGGCCTTTTTCCCCCAAAAAAAAAAAAAAAAAAAAACCTTATTTCAATCTAACAAAATATTGAATTATTCATTCTTGACCAACTTTTTTCAACATAATTGAGCAACTGCTAGCATGTAAATTCAAAATCTTGATCAATGAACTTCTTTTATAAGAATGCTGCAACTTGAATGTAAAACACAACCATCTACTACTACTAGAAACTAGTTCTCCCATCACTACCTATCGGGATTCTTGGTTTGTCGACTCTGCTGCTAGCTGCAGCTGAAGAAGGAATGAAAAAAGTTGAAGCCAGGAGAAGGCAGACAATTAGAGTGGCCTTCATTTTGAGAGTTAGTGGTGCTAAGCTTCTCTATCCCCCATCTTATTTATAGACCACCCAAGCAGGAGCACCTGTAATGGTAATGGCTATTAAACTCACTGGAACAAGACAAAGTATCAACTGGGATATAATTGAAAAGTATTACGGTAATAAAAGGGTAACACATAAAACCAAATTAAGATAAAACTAAAAAGAAGACTTAGAAAAAGTTGGCTAGAAGACTTAAAAATTGACTAGGTCAAAGTTTTCTCTACGCTTGTTTGTTTATTTTTTATTTTTAATGTTTTTCTTTTCGAAAAAGATTGAAATGCATTGCCTTTACTATTCTTATTACGTGCTATCTTTAGTTCACAAATCTTGAAATAAAAGCAGAAATCAAAAATTTTAACCTGACTTTAATTGTGGAGAGATGAATGCCTTTGCTTTCTTCATTTTTTTTTTTTTTTTTTTCATTTTCGCAATGAATGTAATTTTTACTCTTTGTTCAAATTTAAATATTTTGGTTTTCCTTTTTAAGACATCCCAAAATACGTGTAAAGTGGATAAATTTATATATTTCTACACAATTCTATAGTATTCTTCACTTTTTGTAAAACTAAAGAACAAAGAAAAATAATTTCAAATCAAAACATGTAACTTAGGATGGAATAAATAGATTATATGAGATTGATGCTATCAAAATAAAAGAGAATTCTTTGGAAGGTGCTTCTCCTCCAAATCCTCACCATTTCTCTTTGAAATGGAGAGTGTCTGTTTCACGGACAGAATCCCTTCAAAATAAAACGACAGTCTAAGAACTTGAAACCCTTCAAGTTTCTCTTTTCTTTTAATTCTCTTAAGAGCTTGAAACTTAGAGCAATGAGGTCTTAGATGACCAAAGGCACCACAATGGTGACAGACAATGTGTTTAGGTCCATTAGGCTTTTTAGGAAGGGATCTAACACCAAAGGTTTGTTCTCTTTTTAACTTGGGGCATTGGGGTCTTATGTGACCAATCAAACCGCAATGGTGGCAAGTAGGAACAAACTTAGATCCACTCAATTCCCTGGAATAGGACCTAAACAGAGGCTTAGGCTTAAGAGCCTTTCTCTCCACTTTTTGATTTCTTTTGTGTGGAGGAATGTACACCGATTTGTCCTTTGAGGTAGAACACACAATAGGCACAAAATCGGGTACCACAACATGATTGCAATATATATTTTCTTCCATTTTAGCAACAGGTTCAGCAATCAAACACTTGGCATGCATCTTAAGAGATTCATTTTCAGATTTAAGATCATCAACAAGTTTTTTAGACAAAACAAGTTTGGCATCCAAGTCCTTATTTAAATATTCAAACTCTTTCAGCTTTTCAAGAGAAATTTCAGCAAGATTCTTATATTTCTCAACCAATTTGTTGGATTCATTGAGCTTAGCAATCAAATCATCCTTTTCACAAAATAACTTGCTCAAATTCTTTTGAAACTTCTTAGCATTTTTCTTTAAGAGTTTGTCAACAACACCCATAGATTCAAATAACATGTCATCACACTTATGAGGATTAACACTCATAGAGGCATTTTCACAAACACGTGGCATGTTACATTCATCACCAACCAAATCATGCAAAGAGTCATACAAAGCACAATCCATGGCAAATAAACACAAGGGGTCAAGGATCACACTTAGGTAATTAAACCACAACAAGTGTACCCGCTCTGATACCAATTGAAAGTTCAAATATGTGTATAAACACCCTTGAACGTTTTGACCCCCAATTTACAAATTACCAATTCAAGCTTTAAATCAAACAATTAATGTGCGGAACATGAACTAAAGCATAACACAGAATTGGTAAACAATCTAAGCCAATTAAAATCACATCCACAGCAGAAAATAAAAGGCAAAGATAAAGGGAAGAGAGATGCAAACACAAGGACAACACACGATGTGTTATCGAAGAGGAAACCGAAGCCCTCGGCGTAAAACCTCTCCACCGCCCTCCAAGCGGTCAATAATCCACTAGAAAATGTAGTTGGGATACATGAACAGCAATAGACCCTCCAAGCCTAATCTACCCGATGTACCTAAGCCCTCCAAGCTTCTTGCTCCAACGAGGTTGCGCCGAACCTTTTTCTTTTCTAGCTTACCGGATTCCGCTACTAGACCGTAGCATCCGCCATCCTTGGCATCCTCCAATGCTTCCCAAAGCTCCAAAAACACTCAACACTCTAAATTGGTGTGGGTAGTGTTTGGATAGAAATCTCCTCTCAATAGGTATGACAATGAGAGAGGGAATGAGAAGAGACTACAAAGGTTTCTCTCTAAGAATGAGTAGCTCTCTCTAATTGGGTGGGTGTTTTGAAGAAACCTCTCTTAGGGTTTTTCTTTCTGAATAGCCACACATATTTTGTGGGAATGAGGGGTATTTATACTGGTGTGAGAAAAGAATGCAAAGAGTCAGTTTTTCCAAAAACAGGGTTGGCTGGCTACTTGACCTCGCGACTTAACTGAGTCGCGAGTTCAAGTCGCGAGCCAGCTAAATGGCCAGTCTGGATTTTTGTCCTGTAGTGCTCCAGCTGGCATGACTGTTCAGCTCCCCTGCATGCTTTGCACGTGTGCAACTTTTGGCGGCTTGCAAGCCGCGAGCCACAAGCGAGTCCTAGCCGCGAGTCTCTGCTTCACTGCACTGTCTTGAGCATTTCTTCACACTCTCTCACACACTACCCTTACATGATTCCCACCTAAATACAAGGTTTCTAAGTGCTGTATTACAAGCAAATTTGTCATGGAATAAAGCCAACACATGGTTGATTAAATTCAACCTTACAAATTGAATAGGGTAAAGTTATGTACCTTTATTTATTTAATTTATCAAAACTATGGTAATGACTTTGCTTTTACTATCTTTAGTTTATTAATCACGTGGGTATCAGTTTGCACAACTGATAAGGTCTTTTGTCATCGAATAAAAGACTTTTTAGTGATTCTAACCTTCTCTACCATTGTCTTATTTATAGACCATATACACAGTAAAGTAAAAGCGTTTGAACTGGACTATTAATTAAACTCATTGGAACAAGACAAAATAAAGTAGGATATTTAATAAAATAAATAATAATAAAAACAATAGTTACAATGGAAAATTGACAATTGAACCCTAAATATCTCAATTGGAAACATAAAAAAAATATCAATTGAGTTATAAGGCTCTTGTTAATGGGACATTTTTCTCCCTTCATTTTTTGCAATGAACTTAATTTTTTTCTTTATTCAAATTTAAATATTTTGGTTTCCTTTATTGTGAATGGAGTTGCTTTATATCCTGCACAATAAAAAGCTTATCCATGTAGTTATACTTTGATTAGACTAAAAGAGAAAAGTAACACCATCGTCCGCCGTCCACTTGTAATTGACTCTTAAGTCTTCACTAAGTCCAAAAACGTTTGGCCACCACGTGTTTTCTACTTGACAATGACCAATGCTCACTTATTAGTCTACTTTTTAATCATCGGAATTATTATGAAATTTCTTCTAAAAAAGAAACAAAAGATATTAAGTAATTATACGTAACTAATAAAATTTTCGTGCTACTAGTCAAATTCAGACAGCCTTAAGTTTGATGGCTTCAAATTTTGCAATGTGTGTGCAAGCCAAATGCAGTAAATCTAAATAATTGTTGTGTCAACTTGTAATACACACCCAAATCCGTAATATGTTTAAGTGTCAACTTGTAATTAGTGGACCTAATTTTTTGTATTTAATTTTCAACAAAAATACTTGTTGTGGTCTCATTTGTAAGTAATGAAATCCAATAACAAATTGACACTTAAACATGTTGAGGAACGTCATCTTTGAGTGTCAGTAAATGAAACTATTTGGTCAACTTAGAATTTAATATGTCAAAGGCTTTATAGCTGAATTGGCACCTCTCTATGTACAAAGTGCTTGGGGGTCTAGGAGGGAAAGGGTTCAAGCTGCAGGGTTAGCAGCATGTTGTAATTATTTCTCCAAAAAAAAAAAAAAAAAAAAAAAAACTTAGAATTTAATACATTTCATTGATTTTTTAGAAAATATTAAGATAGTCTCAATAAAAGTTATTATTATTTGTAACACAAATTTTACTCTCTTTTTTTTTTTTTTGGCTAAATAAGCTTTGCAGTTGTTTATTAAGAGATTGATGTGTTTTAGATTACTAGTTTTGGTGGCACTTGCAAGGCACGTGCCAACCCTTGATTGCAAAACTTAAGATAGGCTTCTATTTAAAAAACTTTGAAATCATATTCTCAAAAATACATGTCATACAATGCTAATCTCGTTCATTGAAAAATTTTGATTACACACAAACCTAGAGTAACTATATAACATATGAAATATCAATTTTTCTATGATAGTTTTTTATAACCTATTTTCTAAAGGCAATTTCCACTCACCAAAAACTTTTAAGAATGATATTGAATATCATTATCCTACATTTTATAAGTCTCTATGATGTTTAGCTTTATTAGTTTTTAATAGACAACCTTTTAAGCAAGAAAATAAATTAAAAAAAAAAAAAAAAAAAACAAGATAAGAAAATGAATATGTGCAATTGAAGTCTCTGTTAGATAAAATTATAGATCTAGAAGATTAAAACCTAGTAAATTAGTGTTCTCTAAGTAACAAATAGAATACCTTATATTACGATTTCAACTTCCCAAGCATGACTACTACATAAAACTCAAAATATGTGAAGAAGATTTTTGAGATATTAAAATTTAGTGGGGTATTTTAGATATAGCACAATGGAATATTTTAAGAATTAATCATAGGATTCATTATATAGAGTACAGTTTAGAGAGTAATAGTAGGGGGTATTTGCAAATTTCTAAAATATAAAGGGAAAATTGTTTGGTTTTATAGTTTAGGGGGACTTATAAACTACCCAAGAGTATAAAGGGAGAAACGGCATTTTCCTCAAGTATTTTTGTCCATAAAACTATATATGGACAAAATGTCAGGTAACTAATCCACAAAATGTCCATAAAAGTATTTTCCCCAGGTAACTAATCCAAAAAAAAAGTCTAGGAACACAAAAAAATGTCACAATAATTTCACAATACCTCTATTTTTAGTTGTGATTGCAATCGGTCTAATATTTTATTATTTTATTTTATATTTAATTTGACTTATAACGAATTTACACTTTAGTAGTTGTGAAAATATTATGACATAAACCAAATGTCCCAACATTTTCACAATACCTTTTATTTTCAATTATGGTGGGTTTGGCTTGATATTTTATTATTTTATTTCAATATATAAGGAATTGAAACCTTAGTAGTTGTGAAAATATTGTAACAAAAACAAAAAAGTTACAACATTTGCACAATAAATATTTTATTTTATTTTGATCTATAAAGATCTAACAACTCAACAATTATGAAAATATTGTGATAATTTATTGTGTCATTATAACTATTTCTAAACAAAAACATTATGTCAGCACATATAAACATTTTTTTTTTTAAAGACAAAAAAGGGTGAGTTCAAAGTATCAAACCAATGTCAATATATATAAATATTAAAATTAAAAAAAATAAAAAGGGAAAAACAGACCGGCTGAAACGGTGAGTTTTGGCTCACCAATTGATTAACCAAATGGGCCTCTTAGCCCTTTTTATACTGGTGTTTAGACATGGCAAAACGGGCGGGTCGGATCGGGTTCGGGTCGGGTCAATCGGGTCACGGGTCAAACGGGTCACGGGTCAAAAACGGGTCATTTTAAGCGGGTTGAAATCGGGTTCGGGTCAATCGGGTTGCGGGTCGGGTCGGGTCGGGTTGACCCGTATTTTTCACATGAAATTTTTTATTTTTTTATTTTTTTTATAAAGAAAACAATATGTATTTGCTATTTGGATAGTTATGCAACATATTACTTGATATAAAATGCATTATTTTGAATTCACTACTTATATCAAGAATAAACTCAGTTAAACTTATTAATATTTATTCAATAATTTTAAAATTATACAAATCCTAACATTGCTATCTAAAACAAAACAACACAAAGATAAGTAAAACAAATATACAAGTTTTATTTTTACACAATATCAACATTCCAAAAAAAATATATATATACAAATGACTTATTGGATAACTCATTTGATAAAGAATAAAAACATATAAGAAAGTTACAATTTTAAAAATTAATTTTATAATCTATTATCAATTGTGGTTGACACTCTATTTCAATTTGAGATATACATTAAAGTTTGATTGCTTACTAATTTATACCTAGTCTCTTTTATGAAGATCATATCATTGTTAAGCAGTACACACTCTAGGAAATATCATAATTTATTTTGAAAAGCCGTTTATTTTGAACATAAATTGTTAAAAAATAGATCTAAGCATTCATAATTTATGCTAATTTGATACTTTGGCTTTACTATTTTCACACTTGTGAATGTGTCTCACACATATCTACAAATTTAAATCTGTTTTTAACTTTACTGTAACCAGATTATCTTAGCATGTACTTTGCTATTTGATATCTCAAAATCTTTACTCATTACAGAATGCTCAACCATTTATTTTTCAATTAATTTGCATGCAGTTATGTAAATGTATCAATTGTTTCCTTAAAACTCACAATAAACAATTAAACCAATATTGTCTTAATTTCACTATTTTTTTTACCAAAAAAAAAAAGTTTTAAAAAAATGGTTCGGGTTCGGGTCGGGTCGCGGGTCGGGTTGACCCGCACAAAACACGGGTCGGGTCACGGGTCAACCCGTTTTTGCTTCGGGTCAAAAAAATCGGGTTCGGGTCGGGTATTTTTCGGGTCGGGTCGGGTCGGGTCAGAAAATTCTGACCCGTTTTGCCATGTCTACTGGTGTTGCGGGTTTAATTGGGAGCCTTTGATTCTCCTTATTTACGTAATGTAATATTAAAATAAAAAAAAAAAAAATTGCATATATAACCTTTTTACAACACTTTTATAACAAATTTGAGATAGTAAGTTATTATTGATTCTAATTTAAACCTATCACTGAAATTATTATTTTTTCTACTAATAATAGTCAATAATAACCTACTTTTTAGGATTTATTGTGAAAGTGTTGTAAAAATATTGTATGCATAACATTTCTTTATATTAAAGTTTTTCATTTGTGATCCAAACTCACAATTTTAGCTCAATAAAAGATAAAATTATACCAAACCAAAATGATTGTAGAAAAGATATAAAAAACAAAACTACACTAAACCAAAGCTACATTAAAAAAGCTCCTGTAGAAATGCTCCTTCACTCTTTTTATATAGTTAGTAGATTAGTAGATATATTAGACTCTAATTTTTATAATAGAAGACTTAAAAATTGACCAGGGTAAAGTTTTTCGTCCCTTTATTTATTTATTTTGTCACAATGATTGAAATGTGTTTGCCTTTACTCTTTTCTTTTTTCTTTTTTCTTTTTTTCCTGCTATCTTTAGTTTACTAATCTATACATAATTTTACTAATATGTCGGGGGTATTTATTTAGCATCATTTACACGTCTCGTCCTTGAATTAGTTTAGTACAGTTTCATTTGGTTAATACCTCTTTCTTTTCTTTTCTCCTTTTTTTTTTTTTTTTTTTTGAGAAGTTGGTTAATACCTCTTTGAAAGAGGCTAGGACAAGGAACCGAAGCAGAAATTAAGAATTTGCACCTTACTTTATTTGTGGAAAGATGAATGCATTTGGTCAATTTTTTTCTTTTTTTCTTTTTTTGTGTGTATAAAGTAGGTAAATAGAGAAAACTAAGAGCACTATTGGATGCCCTTATGTTATTTTGTTAAGGACTATTTTAGGAAAATTTTGATACCATTAAAAAACTCAATTACTTTTTTTTTCTTATAAAAAGTTTTAAAAAATATTTCTCAGACTAATACCTTTAAAGCATCCATTACCTTTTCCCAATAAAATAAGGTCTCAATATATTTTAAGAAATCAAGTTTTTTTTTTTTTTTTGGAGAAACTTTTAAGAAATCAAATTAGATGTCTAAAATTTATATATTTTGATTAATTTCTTATTTTGATTATTAATAATTTTGAACTACTTATTTTTATTTCTTTATTTTAATGATATTAAATATATGTTTGTGGTTAATTGAGATTATAGAGAATCTAAGCATAATAAGAAGCCGAATTGAATTCTAAACAAATTGAGATAGATTTTGCAAATCTCCTTGTGGTATTTCTTGAGCCACAACTTAAACCATGTATGAAATAATAAATAATAGTTTTTATGTTTATATTAGACTTTGTATGACAATTAACATTGTTTATTTATTTTATCATTAATAATCAACTTAGTATTATTTAGGTTTTTTTAAAAAAATATTATTCTTTTAATCTTGTATCTCCTGAACTAAAATTTTGGCTCTACTACTTTATAACTCAAACTTTTTCTCGTTATATGATTGGAATTTACATAGAAGTCCCTCAAATAAGCCACCAACAGATTAGTCCACTCTTTTATTTTGCACACGTTACAATATACTATTATTATGGAGAGCATAATACATAACTAGGAACTAATTATAAGAGGCATCATAAAGCCCAAACCATATATCACATAAAACCCACTTTATTCTTAACTTCTCTCCACGATAATAAGCAACCTAATGCTTAATTATTATTGAACCATGGTGCTTCATTTCTTAAGGGGTTGAAGGTGGGCAACGGTTATATCGGTTACATCCAGATCGAGGTGGCCTATTGAATGGCGGACTTGGCCTCCTATAGGGTGGACCTGGCGTTGGTGGAGTTGGTGGCTTCAACGGTGGAGCAACTGGCTTCAAGGGTTGAGCTGGCGGCTTCGAGCTACATGATCTACGATAATTTGGATCACACTTTTCTGAGATATGAGATAAATTTATCAGAATATAACCAAATTAAGAAATTAACGAGAAAACATACATGGAAGAGAGAAATTAGAGCAAAAGTTCCATATATGGAAAATCTCAAACAGTGAAATTACTTGACAAGTATTGCTAATTAGTACGTGTTTAGAAACTTAAAATTTATCAGAAAAACACTAGCTTTTGGAAGTGAATATATGATTATCTTTTAGGCCATTAAAAACAAGAAAACTCATTTGATTTCAATATCGGTATCTTAAAAATTATTTAATTTTGCTCAGTCTTTAACAACAATTTGAAATTAACAAGCAGGCTTATATTCAAAATATTTTTCAACATATATAAATGAGTATAACTGCTACTACGTAAAAGCTTACTCAATAAACAAAATCAAAAGTTTATTTTAATGAGTACGCAACAAAATAAATTAAAAATACAACTATGAACTGTCTAGCTACTAGAAAATTAAAAATAGTGCTCTCGCGAGGTAACCTGATGCTGCATTTGAAGAAGGAATGAAAAATATGGAAGCCAAGAGAAGGCAGACAATGAGAATGGCCTTCATTTTGAGACTTCGTGGTTCTAAGCTTCTCCACCGTTATCTTTTTTATAGGCCATACATTCAAGTAGAAGTGTGTAAAATGGACCATTAAACTCACTGGAACAAGACAAAATGAAGGAAGGTGATTTGAACTCAAGAGTCAAGACATCAGGGACTTAGGGAGACTTGGACTGGGGGGGCCATTCCCCCCCCCCCCCCCCCCCCCCAAATTTTATTTCTTTTAATTAATATATACATAGTTACCAATTTTAGCAATTTTGTTCTATAAAATCACACTTTGCCCCCCTTAATATTATCATTGATTCTTTTAGGAGTACTACTCTAGTCACAAAATTTTCTATAACATTTTTACAAACTGTTGTGGTAGTAAACTTTTATTGGTTTGCATCTGGGCTCATCACTTACATCACATTTTTACTTACTAATAACCACTCACCACATTAATAATTTGTAAAAAAAAGTTTGTAATTTTAGCATTTTCCTCCTTTTAAACGCATGATCTAAAATTTAAAGCAAAATAAACAAGCCCAAAAAAATTATTCAACAACAAAAATTACCAATAGTAAAGCTAAAAACAATTAAACTCAATCAACCAATTTTATCTAAAACAAACAACTTGACTCTTTAAAAAAATTTAAACAAAATAATTTTGTCCATACCTGGATGCACACATAAAAAACACACAAAAAAACTCATTAGCTGTTAAGCAATTGACCCAGAAGCTAGAGCCACCGCATGCAACTAACAGTAAAACTGCCCCCCCTAACTTCAAGTTCTCGCTACGTCCCTTCAAGACATCTCCATTAGAAACATCATTAAGTGACAGTTGAACTACAAGCTTTTGATAATTAAGATATAATTGAAAGAATACTTTAAAAAATAAAGCTAGCTAAAAAATTGATTAGAATAAAGTTTTCCGTAAGTTTATTTATTTATTTATTCTGACAAGACAATTGAAATGAATTTACTTTTTTTATATATATATATATATATACACACATTTTGGTGGTATCAAAATAAAAGATAAATCATTGGAAGAACATTCAAACCGGTCTTGGTGTAAAACCCCATCTCAATTCCCAACAGTGCTTTAATGAAGACCTCATTTTGTTGATTTAAAATAATAATAATAATTTCAGTTTTAGTGCACAAAAATATTTTTAACAAAATAAACACCCAGGTCCTCATAACTCTGCTAATTGCAAACCTCATTAAGCTAGCAAGAAAACCTCATTATTGCACTTTGAAAAGTCTATGTTCTTGGATGTACGGAGAAAACTAACATGCAGATTGGTCTATTTGTAGTTGACCCCGAGTCTTCACTAAGTTCAAAAACTTGCCGGCACCCTTTTTCTGTCTAATTAACAGGAGATTCTGGCAATATGCCCTTAATTTCTAAAAAAAATTGGCAATATGTCCCTGTTTGCAAACTATATAGGGGCGTGCCCCTATTTCGATACTCGATTACCCTAAAATCGAGTTCAATTAAATACTCGATTCGTAGAAAATCGAGTTATGCCCGATCAAACTTAAAAAAAAAAAAATATATATATATATATATATATTTGGATGGAACTCGACTTTCAGGAAATCGAGTTTCATGCAAAAAAAATTTTATAAGTGTGATCACCCCATATTCAGGGAGCCCTATAGTGGAGTTTTTAATCCCTATAGTGACGTTTTAAAGCCCTATAGCGGCGTTTTCCTGCAAATTTTTTTATAAGTGTGATTCCCCATATTCAGGGTGCCTATAGTGGCGTTTTTAAGCCCTATAGTGACGTTTTAAAGCCTTATAGCGGCGTTTTCCTGCAAAAAAATTTATAAGTCCCGATACCAGGTTCAAGGAGCCCTATAGTAGCGTTTTTAAGCCCTATAGTGACGTTTTTAAGCCCTATAGTGGCGTTTTCCTGAAAAAAATTATATAAGTCCCCATACCAGGTTCAAGGAGCCCAATAGTGGCGTTTTTAAGCCCTATAGTGACGTTTTTAAGCCCTATAGCGGCGTTTTGGAACTCGACTTCCCTAAAATCGAGTTCCATGCATTTTTTTTTTGTTTTTTGTTTTTTTTTTTTTTAAGTTTTATTGGGCATAACTCAATTTTCTATGAATCGAGTATTTCATTGAAACTCGATTTTAAGGTAATCGAGTATCGAAACAGGGGCATATCCCTATATAGTTTCGAAATAGGGGCATATTGCTAAATTTTTTAAAAATTAAGGGTAAAAGGCTAGAATCTCCCTAATTAACAATAACCACTCATTATGCCAAGAACTTTGTAGCTAAACCAGCACTTCTTAGTATTTTTAACAATAACTACTAATTATGCCAAGAACTTTGTAGCTAAACTGGCATTTTATAAATTTTCAATAAAAATGTTTAGGATACCTGATGATGCCGTAAAAACCACTAGTGAGCTTACACGATCCCCGCGCGCTCGGAATAATGACCTGCAAGATTAAAGAAGTGACCCAACAAAGAGCATCGGTGTGATGCCGGCCGAATACCCTCCGAAGGTCAAGTTAGAACTATTCTCACAACTCTAGAGTGCTAGAGAGGGGTTGATTATGCGTATCTTGATTTGCGAGGGTATTGGGCCTTTTATAATAGTAGAGAGTTGATCTCTCTTCCTTGGTGTAGAAGTCTTTTCCTTATAGGAATCTCCTTGAATAGTCCCAAACGTGATGGACAAGACTTTTCCTTATAGAGAAGATTTTCATTAGCGTGCGTAAATTCCGGAATCCTCTTTGTACTAGGACTCCTATTTTCTTTGGGATTCTATGATGATTCAGGTATGGGTAGCAAGCATCTCCAAACAAGGCTTTCGTTGTGCCTTGGACTTACCAATTATCGGCCCATAGGCTAAGATCCGTCAGGCCAAATTTAACAGGGGTCCGTCATGTCATATTTTTACCCCTTCAGTTGCCCCCTTCACCCCATGGGTCCGTCACTCTTGAATGGACGGACCAATGGGGTGACTATTCAATATGGTGGGATCGTCGGTTACATATCCTAGGGTTAACGGATCTCAAAGAGGACGATTCGAATCTGCGCCCATTCCTGACAGGTTGTCAAGCAATAATGATGCACGACACGTGTCGCTTTTTTATTGGATTTTTCCCCGGATCGAAGCGTCGCTTCGTCTTCCGTGCACTTCCTCTATATATATCACACTTCTCCTTTCCCATTTCTTCATTTTCAACTTAGAAATATTTTCAGAGCGCAACCGTCAACCTTGTGAAAAAGCGATCTGTTCAATAGCCGTACCCGTCATCAATGCAACCGTCATCCTTCACTTATTCACAGATTTGGTGAGTATTCTTTCTCATAAGTCCTGTAAACGTACTTTTATTTTCCTAGACTTTTTACACACCCGTCAGCACTTCTAGATCCGTTAGTCTTAGGTTTTTGTCGACACGTGAAGGCAATGTCTAGTGCGTCAAGTAATCAGTCAGTGGTTCGTGACGGGGCGGATTACGAGGAAGTATACACGTCCGATCACAAAGACCAAGAGAGTCCAAGCGAAGAGAGGAGTCCGTCTGCCTCTTCCTCGTCCTCAACAAATGAGGATATGGAGATGGCTGAAGCAGAGGATGTTTCTGACGACGGCGAGGAACCAAAAAGATCCGTCGTAGGTGCTGATGGACTTAGGGAGTTCATCATGCTACCAGAGTGGACGGTGCATAACTTCGCATCCACCATCAAGGAGAATCACTTCAAAACTTTTAGGGCTAATTTTCAGATCCCATAAAATATTTCAATCCGTCTACCCTATGTATCAGAGAAATGTCATTACAAAAGGGTAGAAGGTGTCGGGGTGTATGAACAGATGCTAAAGGCGGGACTTAAGTTTCCGCTAAGTACCCTTCATCGAGAGCTTCTCAAGTATTTGGGTTTGTCCGTCACCCAAATATCTCCAAACGCCTGGAGGGTCTTCGTAGCAATGGAGATTCTGTATGGTGCTATGACAGGCGGTGCTAGGAGACTAATGGTGTGGGGATTCCTCCACTGCTACTGTCCAGATGAAATAGATAGGTCAAGGGGGATGTACAGTTTTGCAAGTAGGAGTCCGTTGTTGAAGGTTATATTTGAAATCCCCGACTCAAATAGAGATTGGAAGAGTCGTCACTTCTTCTTAGAGGGTGACGAGTGGATGGGTCCTCCAGGGGAGACGGAACATATGCCCGTCGACACTACTTGGGGAGTATTAAATCAGTCCAGTATGCACCCATCCTAATTTGTAGATTCTATTTATATCCGTTCGGTCATAATTTCTCCAACAATTTTAACCGTCCTTTTCTTTTGCAGTTAGACGGCGTCCACAAGTTAGTATTGAGGAGTTTAGTTTTCTTGAGAAGATTTTTTCAAAGACCAAGCCGGAGGAAAGGACTTGGGCAAAGTTAGTGAATCCCGATACAATTCACTAGTATTGCGATGGTCCTCAACCAACGCCAGCAGCCGTCGAATATAACGCAAAAATTCGCAGACGTAAGTCCGTCAACCTTATTTTTGCTTATGGCTTATACCTTTGTTAGTTGATTACTTCATCCGTCCTTTTTTTCAGAGATGGACGATGCTAAGAGGAGGGCGTTGATTAAAACACAGGCCGCCAAGAAGAAGGAATCCGGCGATGTGGTTCCTAAAGGGACGGCTCCGTCGACAAAAAGAAAGTATTCGTCCAAAGGGGATCATCCACTTAAGCAACAAAAGGTCCCATTGGAACCCGTCGTAGGGTTGATAGCTGAGGATGTGAAGACCGTCACCCCAGTCAAACATGGGGCTGGCAAGGGCTTTATGAAGGCCCCGTCCACCAGCCAGGAGAAACCACCTCCCCTCCTTCGTGACAACTCCAAATATGCCTTGGAGCAACTTTCGTCTATCATCTCGTCGGAGGATTATGAGGATTTGGATAATCATTCGACGGAGGCAATGGGGGAGACGGGGCTCTTCGTGATTGCACAGGTAATCTTTGTCCGTCGGCTTGCGTCCGTCCATTCCACTTTGCTTTTTATCTAACACTTCTAACTTTTTGCTTCAGTCCATGATTATGATGAAGGGGCTAATGGATCGGTGCCTTAACCGTGAGACGGCTTTGAAACGTGTCCGAGCAAAGGTAGAGCAGACGGAGGATGAGTTGGGTCAACTTAACAAATGGAAGTCCACTATGGAGAAAAAGTTTGAGCTTTCGGAGCAGGTGAGGATGGAGCTTGAACAAAAGACGGAGGAGGTGAGGAAGGCCCTGGAGGCCAAAGACAAGGAAATCAAGGACCTGAAGGAAAAGCTCCGTCAAGCTAAGGACTCGGCGATAAAAGAATATCGTGACTCCGACGCGTTATTGTTCGAGCTAGGAGACTCATTCCTACAAGGCTTTGATGACGCGCTCCGTCAAGTTAAGAAAGCCTAAGGACCTGAAGGAAAAGCTCCGTCAAGCTAAGGATTCGGCGATAAAAGAATATCGTGACTCCGACGCGTTATTGTCCGAGCTGGGAGACTCATTCCTACAAGGCTTTGATGACGCGCTCCGTCAAGTTAAGAAAGCCTACCCTGCCCTAGATGTGTCAATGGTTAAAGTTGACGACCAAGCCCAAACGTTTGCTGTGCCCGTCGCCTCAGAAAACACTAATGACCTTTTTGCTGAGGAAGCCGCTCAAGGCAACGGAAAGTCCGCTCAAGTGCAGAATATTCAAGATGCAGTCCCTAAAGAATAGATTTTTTTTTTTTTTTTTTGAAGTTTGAGGACAATCTGTCATGTGTATTAAACAATTTCCCCTTGAGGGTTTCATCTGTCGATGTTATTTTCTTTGCTTGTCTCATTGTTGCTATGAAAATAGTAGTTTATCTGATCCGTCCACTATTGGAGGCTTTTTAATAACTAATTTCTTACTATATCTACCCACATTCTGCTATAATGTGTTCGTCTTAATGCCTTTGGGGGGCCGTTCATGAATTGTTCCGTCGTTTTGATCATCCCAGGTTGTCCGTCTATTTTGGACATCCTTTACGCATCGTCCTTTATGCATGAACTTCCAAATTTGCAAGTTTCGATGTGTACTCGTCCACTTTTTGGGACAAAATTTTTACGGAATGACCCATCCAGTTTAATCCATATTCATCCACTTTTTGGGCAGTTAGTTTATGTCCGTCCAATTCTTTGGACTAATTTTCATCCGTCTAGGGTCATCCATCCAGCTTATGGACTTTGTTCGTCCATGTTTATGGACTTCAAAAGATTTCACCCGTCTAGGGTGACGTGTCCAGCTTGTGGACTTCATTTATTGTCCATCCATTTTTATGGACTTTGAATTTCAGCCGTCTAGGATGGTCCGTTCAATTTTGTGGATTTAAGAGATTTCATCCATCTAGGATGGTCCATTCAATTTTGTGGACTTAAGAGATTTCATCCGTCTTGGATGATCCGTCTAGCTGGTAGAATTTAATAGTAGTTTCCACCCTACAAGTGGTCCGTCCACTTTGTGGACTTGATAATGTTTTTTCAACTTATAGGTGATCTGTCCACTTTTGTGGACTTGATAATATTGTTTCACCCTACAGGTGGTCCGTCCACTTTGTGGACTTGATAATGTTGTTTCACCCTATAGATAATCCGTCCACTTTGTGGACTTTAAAACGGTTTTCACCGCATGTGTGGTCCATCCAGTTTCTGGACGTTATCTTCTCTCGTCCACTTTCGGACTTTGTAAGAATTCAAGTAGAAAAACATGGTTGTCTGAATATTCCTCTTAAAAAATAAACAATGCGTTTGTAGGAAAAAGTATCTGCCCCCTTGGGCTTAAAAAGGCACAAAGTATTGTAGCGAAAATTATCAAAGAAAAACTAGTAATTGTAGCTAAGATTAAATAAACTGGGAAATTAGGGATCGTCACTGTTCTTCATATTATCTCTACTGGTAGTATTTTTGTAGGTGCTCCGCGTTCCATGGGTGCTGCAGCTTTTGTCCGTCCAGCGTCTCGAGGTGGTAGGTGCCCTTCCTCTGCCATGATGTGATCCTGTAGGGTCCTTCCCAGTTAGGGCCGAGCTTCCCTTGCGAAGGATCTCTAGTAGTGCCCATTACCTTCCGTAGTACAAGATCATCGACCTAAAAGTCTCTATGCCTGACGTTGGAGTTGCAGTGTTTTGCCATGAGATTCTGATAACGTGCCAACCTTTGCTTTGCTGCCATTCTGACTTCGTCTAACAGGTCGAGCTGAAGGCGCATGGCCTCTTCGTTCTTATCCTTGTCATAGTTCTCCACCCGAAAGCTTGTGAGCCCTACTTCTGCTGGGATGACTGCTTCACATCCGTATGCCAGTCGATAGGGCGTTTCTCCAGTGGGTGTTCTTGCTATAGTTCTGTATGCCCACAGAACGCTTGGCAGCTTGTCTGGCCAGATACCCTTTGCCCCCTCAAGCCGGGTCTTGATGATCTTGAGCAAGGACCGGTTCGTGACTTCAACTTGTCCGTTGGCCTGTGGGTGTGCGAGCGACGAATAGTGATTCTTGATACCTAGCTCTGAGCAGAATTCCCTAAATGCGCCGTTGTCGAATTACTTTCCGTTGTCGGAGACAAGCACTCTGGGTATCCCGTACCTGCATATGATATTCCTCCAAACAAAGCTCCGAATATTTCTCTCCATAATAGTAGCTAGGGCTTCTGCTTCTACCCACTTAGTGAAGTAGCCGATACCGACCACCAGAAATTTCAACTGCCTCATTGCTGCTGAGAAGGGGCCCATGATGTCTAGTCCCCATTAAGCGAAGGGCCAAGGGGCCGTCATGGGGGTTAATTCCTCGGATGGTTGCTTGAAGAGATTACTGAACCTCTGACATTTGTCGCAGGCCTTGACATATGCCTGTGCGTACTTCATCATCGTAGGCCAATAGTATCCTGTTTGGATCAACTTGTGCACTAATGACCGTGCCCCCGAGTGGTTTCTGCAAATACCCTCATGAACTTCTCGCATCACGTAATCTGCTTCCTCGTGGCATAGACACCTCAGGTACGGCCGGGAGAAACCTCTTTTGTATAAAACATCTTTTATCAGCACAAATCGTGATGCTTGGACCTTTACCTTTCTACCTGCGTCACTCCGGTCAGGTAAAACGCCAGTCTTCAGGCATGATATTAATGGCGTAGTACAATCGCTTTCAGAAGTTACTTCCTGCACATTTATTCTGTCATCAATAAGTGAGGAGATTTGGACAAACGACAATACCTGTTCGGGGACAAAAATAAATTCTGCCGAGGCTGCTTTGGCTAGACGGTCGGCGCATTCGTTCTCTCCTCTTGGGATTTGAACGAATCCGACTTCGAGGCTACCGATCCGATTCTTCACTTCTTTTAGATACCTCTTCATTCTTTCATTCTTACATTCGTAGCCGCCATTGATCTGACTCGTCACTACCTGTGAGTCGCAATGCACGACTACTTTCTCCGCACTTGCAGCTTTTGCGAGGTCTAGCCCTGCCACCAAAACTTCATATTCTGCTTCGTTGTTGGTTATGGGGATATCTAGTCGGATCATGCACTCGATCTTATCCCCTTCCGGGGTTTGGATTACCACGCCGGCCCCTCCTGCTCATTTATTTGAAGATCCGTCCATATAAATACTCCACTGTCGTGTCTCCTCTGCCCCTTGGCCGTCTCCGAGGGTGAACTCAGCGATGAAGTCGGCCACTACTTGCCCTTTTACAGCCGTTCGTGGACGGTACTGTATGTCAAACTTGCTGAGCTCGACTGCCCACAAAGCCATTCTTCCTGCAGCCTCGGGGCTACTCATGGCTCTTCTCAAGGGCTTGTCTGTCAGGACAACAATAGTATGTGCTTGGAAGTATGGTTTGAGTTTTCATGCTGCAGTTATTAACGCGAAGGCCAACTTCTCCATCTGAGGATACCTTTCTTCTACTCCTCGGAGCGCTCGGCTTGTAAAGTAGACTGGTCTTTGAGATCCATCTTCTTCTCTTACCAAAGCTGCACTAACAGCGGCCTGTGAAACAGCTAAATATAGGTAAAGTTCTTCCCCTGGCTTGGATGGACTAAGCAACGGGGGAGATGAAAGATATGTCTTTAGGTTGTCAAACGCTATCTGGCATTCGTCCGTCCATCCAAACGATTTCTTCAGAGTTCGAAAGAAAGGTAGACATTTCCGTCACTTTCAAGATGAACCTGTTCAGGGCCACGATCTTACCATTCAAACTTTGCACCTCCTTGACCGTCCTTGGCGGTTCTAACTCTATTATGGCCTGTATCTTCTCCTGGTTAACCTCGATACCTCTTTGGGAAACCATGAAGCCTAAGAATTTTTCCACCGTCACTCCGAACGCGTACTTGCCTGGATTCAGCTTCATGTTATATGACCGGAGGGTGTCAAATGTCTCACGGAGGTCGCCTAGGTGATCTCCTTCGCGTAGGCTCTTCACCAGCATGTCATCAACATAAACTTGTACGTTCCTCCCAATCTGGTGCGCGAACATCTTATTCATCAATCTTTGGTATGTCGCTCCTGCATTTTTAAGTCCGAATGGCATCACCTTGTAGCAGAACATCCCTGGCTGGTGACGAAAGAGGTCTTCTCTTGATCGGCTTCTTCCATCTTGATCTGGTTATAGCCCGAGAAAGCGTCCATGAAGCTTAAAAGCTGGTGTCTTGCGGTTGAGTCTACTAGAGTATCTATCCGAGGGAGTGGATAGCTGTCTTTAGGGCAGGCCTTATTGAGGTCCGTGAAATCTATGCACATCCTCCACTTTCCATTGGCCTTCTTGACCATAACAACATTTGCCAACCAGTCGGGGTAGTACACTTCTCGGATGAAATCTGCCTCCAGCAACTTTCGTACTTCCTCGGCAATGGCTTTGTCCCGCTCTTGGGCGAATACTCGTTTCTTCTGCCGGATTGGGGAGAAAGTGGGTGATACTTTCAGTCTGTGTACCATGATTGAGGGGTCGATCCCCGGCATGTCCTCGTGACTTCAGGCGAAAACGTCTTGATTGTCTCATAGCAATGCCGTGAGTTCTTGGCGTACCGGCCAGCTTACCAATGTACCCACTCTAGTCGTCCGTTCTGCCCTCGAGTCATCAAGGATTACTTCTTCTAATTCTTCAACTGGCTCAGCTACTGTCCGTCGTTCTTCTATGCACATTGTTTGCTGTTGATCATCCATCTCCAGCATAGCAACATAGAATTCTCACGCTGCCACCTGATTTCTACGCAGTTCTCCTACTCCATAATCTGTTGGGAACTTTATCATTAAATGGTAGGTCGAAGTTACAGCCTTCCATGAGTTGAGGGTGAGTCGTCCGAGAATGGCATTGTAAGCGGACGAACAATCGACCACTAGGAAAGTTACTTCCTTAGTGATCTGCTAGGGGTAATCTCCCACTGTTACCGTCAAAGTGACGGCTCCGATGGGGAACACTCTCATCCCTTTGAAACCAACTAGAGGGGCATTAACCGGGACTAACTGTTCTCTATTAATTCTCATCTGCTGAAAAGCCGGGTAATACAAGATGTCCGCCGAACTGCCGTTGTCGACCAGAACCCGGTGCATGTTGTAGTCTCCTATCCTTAGGCTAACAACAAGCGCGTCGTCATGCGGGTGGTGCAGTCTTCGGGCGTCTTCTTCTGAAAATCCGATGACGGGGTTGTCGATCCGTGCCATCTTAGGTACAGTGCCCGTGAGCTGAACGTTCTGGACCATTCTTAGGTAGGTTTTTCTGGCCTTTTTTGATGACCCAGAAGTTGCCGTGCCTCCTACGATCATTCTTATGTCTCCAATAGGCGGCCTTGGGCGCTCATTCTCCCGTCGTGGGGTCTGCTCTTGAGGCGGATCCGTTTTCTCCCTTCTCACAAACTTCTGTAGTTTTCCCTGTCTTATAAAGGCCTCTATCTGCTATTTTAGATCGTAGCAGTCAGCTGTGTCGTGCCCGTGGTCTTGATGGAAGCGGCAGTACTTATCCCTTGGTCTCTTGCTGGGATCTCCCTTCAACTTGCCTGGGAATGTCAGAGTTTCTTCATCTTTGATCTGCATCAAGACTTGATCTATTGGGGCAGTTAATGGGGTGAAGTTCGTGAATCTCCCAGTGGGGGGTTTGGAGCATCTATCATCCCGTCGTTCTCCGGTCCTAGCCGTTTTCCGCCCTCTATCCTGTCTTGTGTCCTCCTGCCTTTCCCTTTTTCTGGGTTTATCCTCACAGGCCAACAATACGTCTTCTGCGTTCATATACTTGGTAGCCCTGTAAAGCACTTCCAACATGGTCTTTGGATCGTTCTTGTATAGAGAAAACAGGAACTTACCCTTTCGTAACCCATTAGTAAATGCTGTCACGAGTATCTTGTCGTCCGCCTCGTCAATCGAAAGGGCCTCCTTGTTGAAACGAGTTATGTAGGATCTCAGCGTCTCGTCCTCCCGTTGCTTAATGTTCATCAAGCATGCGGTTGACTTCTTGTACCTGTGTCCTCCGATGAAGTGCGAAGTGAATTGAGCACTCAGCTCCTTGAAAGTACTGATAGAGTCAGGTGTTAACCGACTGAACCAAATTCTCGCAGCACCCTTTAGCATTGTAGGGAAGGCCCTACACATGATCTCGTCTGCAACTCCTTGAAGGTGCATCAAGGTCTTGAAGGTCTCCAGGTGATCTAGAGGATCCTTGACTCCGTCGTAATTGTCTATATGTGGCATGCGGAATTTATGTGGCAGAGGGAAACAATTGACGAAGGCAGTGAACGGTGAATCGGTTCTGTTGACCAGGTCATCAAGGTCGCTGGATACTCGTCCCTTGAGGGCATTCATCATAACTTCCATCTGTTCCTTCATTGCCTGCATCTCCGCGACAATAGGTGGAGCCGCATCCATGAGGGTTGGAAGACTTATATTTTGTCGCTCTGGTCTGCTTAGGGCGTTACTACCCTCTGGTCTCTCCTGGTTCCTGCAATCAGCACTGGCACCTTCTTGATCTTCTTCTTGGTTTCCCACCAACGCGTTCTTCTGTCACAGCTATTCCTCTAGGGTTTGGTTTTGTTTGGTGAGGCGCTCCACTGCCGTTGTAAGGGTTAGGACCTGTCTCTCTAGGGCAGTAGGTTGTGGCTCGTCTTCCTGAACGTTGTTGGTGGTCGCCATCGAGCGTGTAAGTACCATGCAGCTCTTTGTCCGGATAGCGTTTGCTGTGACTTACAAACTCTTTCCCACAGATGGCACCAACTGATGATGCCGTAAAAATCACCAGTGAGCTTACACGATCCTCGCGCGCTCGGAATAATGACCTGCAAGATTAAAGAAGTGACTTAACAAAGAGCACCGGTGTGGTGCCGACCGAATACCCTCCGAAGGTCAAGTTAGAACTATTCTCACAACTCTAGAGTGCTAGAGAGGGGTTGATTATGCGTACCTTGATTTGCGAGGGTATTGGGGCTTTTATACTAGTAGAGGGTTGATCTCTCTTCCTTGGTGTAGAAATCTTTTCCTTATAGGAATCCCCTTGAATAGTCCCAAACGTGATAGACAAGACTTTTCCTTGTAGAGAAGATTTTCATTAGCGTGCGTAAATTCCAAAATCCTCTTTGTACTAGGACTCCTATTTTCTTTGGGATTCTATGATGATTCAGGTGTGGGTAGCAAGCATCTCCAAACAAGGCTTTCGCTGTGCCTTGGACTTACCAATTATCGGCCCATGGGCTAAGATCTGTCAGGCCAAATTTAACAGGGGTTCGTCATGTCATATTTTTACCCCTTCAATACCAATTCTCTCTCCCCTTTGTAACCATCATATTCATCTTAAAACGAAAAAACAAAAAACAAAAAACAAAACCAAAACCAAAACAAAAAACAAAAAAAAAAAAATGACTAATAAAATCTCCTACCAGTCGAATTCAAGCAGACTTAAGTTCAGGTGGCTGGCTCAAAATCAAGCCAAGGCGATGGATGAGACTAATTCAACAACTTTGAATTTAATAGATTTTATTGTTCTACTTCTACCAGAAAATAATAATAAGACACTCAAACCTCACATTGATATTGATAGAAGAAATTTCAATGCAAGGCAATGGTTCAGTGGAGATAGAGTAAGACAAAACTATGCCAAGTGGGAGCGAAGATCTCATCCTTCGGACCCGCCCCACCCCATTGCCATCCCTACTAATGGGAGCTTATAGATGAGCCTTATATTTTCTTGGTTAATAGATGGGGCCTGCCAAAAAAATAATAGATCACTCACACTTATAACACTTATAAGAAAGTATATTATGTTTCCACTTTCATAAAACATCACATTCGTAGGTCCTGATATTGTATAAAGCGAAAACACCATCACAAACTTTTGTATTGAAAATAGGACACTTATATTACACCACCACACTGATATTGAAGCTGTGTGGGACTCATTTACTTTGAGTGGGATATTGTACGGATAGGGAGCGGAAAAAGCACATGCCTTATCCACACTTTACACCCCAAACTTTGGTATTGAAATTGGACACTTAAACCCCACACCGATATCGAAATCACAAGAATTCAATGCAAAGTGATTGATTCATCAGTGGGCTTTCCAGGTCTAAAGAAATTTCGTGGGTATTGCACGATATCAATGTGCCTGCGTCAAATCACCATCAAAGAATACTATCTTCTCATCCTCACAAATCACACAAAGGGGCATTAGTCTTTAGGCGAAGAATCAATTCCCTTCCAAAATAGTAAGCTAAAACAAGGTGAAAATCTTGACTCTTGACTCTTAAGTGAGTTCTAAAGTCAATTTCACTCAACCTCAGTATAACGAACGGAATTGAAATAAATAAGGTAATAATGTTTTTGTTAAAAGTGTCATACGGACACAAGTATGACAAAAATTTAATAGATATGATCTATAATACAAATTGAAAGCTCGGATTTGTGTTAAAACACAAGAACTTGTTCAAACCCCCAATTAAAAATTATGACTAAATTGCTTTTACTCTAACTTAGACTAAGTGTGGAACAAGAGTAAATAAGCACAATGAACCGATAGCACTACCTTAAGCCATATTCATCAATCATCAACAATAAAATGAAAGCTTAAAGAGTAGGGAAGAGAGATGCAAACACAAGATAACACCGAGACATGTTATCGAAGAGGAAACCGAAGAATTCAGCAAAAAACCTCTCCATAACCTTCCAAGTCGAAATCAATCCACTAGAGAATAAAGTTGGAGTACACGAATAACAAAAAACCCTCCAAGCCTAGACTACCCCATGTACTTGAGCCTTCCAAGCTCTTGCTACCAAATGACTTCTCGGAGCCTTGTTTTCTCTAGCTTTCCGGATCTCGCAATTCAACTTGATTGCATTCGCCAATGAATGTCTCCTTCCAATGCTTCCCACCAGCACCAAAATCTCACTTTACACTCAGTATGGGTGTGGTAAGTGTTTGGGCTATCAACCTCTCAAAGATCTAGAGATGGAGAGATAGGAGTTGAAGAAAACTACAAGGAAATGTGTAGATGATTGAGGGTATAACAATCTCTAACTCTCAAGTGTATTTTCTAGGGTTTTCTTTAGAAAAACACTCCTTACACTTTGTGGGTAATGATGATATATATAGTGTGGGTAAAGACTTGGTAAAACAAAACATAATTTTTTACCAAACAGAGACTTTCGCGGGTCCTTCACGGGTTGGCCTTACCCGCGAAACAGTCGCAAAAATTACAGCCTGATGTTGATACCGTATTTTGTCCGTCCCTGATTTGCGTGCTGGATCCTAAAAAATCCAAAAACATTATTTTCTTCCCATGGGGCCGCGAAAACATCCAAAACGACATGGTGCAACCTGTTCGGGCACCAGAGCGCCCGAAATGCCTTTTTCAGCCAAAACGACCAAAATTCCCCTAGTCAACCCTAGGTTTGACCAAAGGTCAAACGAGGTCAAAACCCTCACAAAATAACATTTTTCATAGTTTTACATCAAACCCGAGCTTTTCAGAGATTTTTAACAATTTTGACCTAGTTTGACTAAGTTCGACCCAAAGTCAATCTTGGGTGGGCCCAAAAACCCTAATTTTTATCCTGCTGTCAGAACGGGTTGAAACCAACACCATTGCGAAGATTATCAGTGTGATGCCCCAATTTGATTGATTGTGTGATGTGTGTAGGTGTGTGATGAGTCCCACATCGGGTATTTACTGGGTAGATCTGAGCTTTATTAACAACTATAAGGAGCCTCAATTGTGACTAGTCCTTTTGAAGTATAGCACAGATGTGGCTAGTGCTTTTTCTTGGGTTGTTACATATGGTATCAAAGCCGGCCCGGTAATCCTGTATGGGCTTAGAAACACTACCCACAAAGTGGGCCCTAACGAGGACGTTAAGGATTTAAGTGGGGGAGATTGTGATGCCCCAATTTGATTGATTGTGTGATGTGTGTGGGTGTGTGATGAGTCCTACATCGGGCGCGGGGGGGGGGGGGTGGGGGGGAGATTGTGATGCCTCAATTTGATTGATTGTGTGATGTGTGTGGGTGTGTAATGAGTCCCACATCGGGTATTTACTGGGTAAAGTTAGGCTTTATTAACAACTACAAGGAGTCTCAATTATGACTAGTCCTTTTGAGGTATAGCGCAGATGTGGCTAGCACTTTTTCTTGGGTCGTTACAAGCATTTCCAACCCGATGGGTAAAAAGAGATGGAAGGGCAATCCAAACGCAAAGGGTAAAAGGAGTTAAAAAATTTCTTAGTCAAAATATTCCTTATCATGTACAATTTTTTGTATACCACTTTATATTTTACTAATTCAAAAGATCACATTTTTTTTTAATTCCTTATAAAAATAAACAAAGTTTAAAATAAAGAAAAAAAAAATAGACACATGGTATTCAATAAAATGGATAGAACTGAGAGTGACAAAAAGGGGAAAGATGATTTCTATTCACTATTCATGTTACGTATATTTGGGGGCATATGCATTTGGTTGTTACCTCTTTAATGTTAATCTATAGTGTTAATCAGATATATAATAGTGTTTAAAAAAGAAAGAAAAACGAAATGAATAATACTTTTTAATTGATATTTAAATATTAAACAAGAATTCACTTAAATAAGCAATTTAAATTTGCTTAAGAAAAATACCCAAAAGATAAAAAAAACCAACCAACCAACCAACAACTAAGATCAATGTAGGAAAGAGAAAAATCGAGTTCCACGATTACTACAGAATGCAATGGTATAAGATTTTTTTTTTTTTGGAATTTATTGCACTTTGAAAAGTCAATCTAAATAGACTAATAATAGATAGAAAAAACTAACACCATCGTCCATCATCCACTAGTAATTGACTCTAAGTCTTCACTAAGTCCAAAAACATTTGGCCACCATTTGTTTTCTACTTGACTACCTATGCTCACTTACATAAAGTATGCATGTTACATTGTCGGCTTTTTAATCATCCAAATTATTCCAAAATTTCTTTAAAAAAGAAACAAAAAAATATTATGCGTAACTATAACTAATAAAATTCTCGTACTAATGGTCAAATTCGGACAGCCTTAAATTTGATGGCTTCAAATTTTGCAATGTGTGTGCCAGCCAAACGCAATGAGTAAGTTTAAAAACATGTGCACCAAAATCCACAATATACTTAAATCTTAACTTGTAATTGATGGACCTAATTTTTTTTCAATAAAGTACCTATTGTAGTCTCATGTGTAAGTGATAAAATTCGATAACAAGTTGACACTTAAACATGTTGTGAAAAAGTGTTTGTTTGGGTGTTAGTAAATGAAGCTATATATTTGGTCAATTTAGAATTTAATGCATTTTATTGATCTATCAAAAAATAATAAGACAGTCAAAATAAAAGTTATTAATGTTTGTAACTCAAAATTTACTATTTTACTTTTTTGGCTAAATAAGTTGTGTTGTTGTTTATTAACAAATTGATGTGTTGTAGAATAAAGTGGACTCTAATTTTTGGTATATTACAGTAAGGGAAAGGTTTTGTATGCTGCAATTAATGTATAATGGGTTATGTGGCAGTAAAAAGAAAGTGACAAGTGTTTAAGGTTAACATGATCATGTGCATTGCATATGACTCTTGGACACATGTTGCTTTCTTTTTATTGCCACATAATTACTGCATACAAATAGAAGTCCATTTGTTTTTTGGCTCCATAGCAAGAGCCTTGTGGTTTGTTTTTTGAATGCTCCATGGCAAGAGCCTTGTGGTTTGGAAGTAGATGGCATGCTTGAACAATATGGAAGTAGAAGCATGTTTATTTTGAAAGGCTCCCCACCAAAGAGTGCGAAAAAAAATTAAATTTGTATGCAGTGTGTTCAAATGAGAAGGCTTGTGTAGTTGTGGTAGCTCAGGATGGAAATGGAGATATTTTTAAGTTGTGGGATAGAAGTATAATGAGGATTCTGGCCTTTTGCCCTTTCTGGGAAAAATATTTGGCATAATGCCCCTGTTTTGAAACTATATAGGGGCGTGCCCCTGTTTAGATACTCGATCACCGAAAAGGCGAGTTACTTAAATAACTCGACTATGAAGAAACCGAGTTATGGTCAGGTACTTGCCACGCTGGTGTTCCAGCTTGGCTTTTGGGCAATAAAATATTCCCGCGTTACTGTTTGGAACTCGTCAATGGGGAAAACGAGTTATATGCGGAATAAGAACCAGTTTTTAAATGTAACATCTCTAAAACTGTTTGTCTTCCTTCCTCTACAGTCTACAGTCTCTCTCCCTTCCTCAGTCCGATCAGTAGCCACCGCTAGTCTGTTCAGTAGCCACCGTCAGTAGCCACCGTCAGGTTCTCCTATTTCTACCCGCACCCAAACCAAACCGTTCAGTAGACCCTTTCCGAAGTTGAATCGAAACCCATACCCATACCCACACTTTTTCAATCTCACCGCAGCCGAAGCTCAACCCAATCTGTGTTCGGAGTTAAAGGATTAGAAACGTATTAAGGTAATTTGTAAATGCTGAGTTCAAATTTTAATTTTTTCCCTTTACATGTAATCTGATTTGAGTGTGGCTTCTTAAGTTTTTCGCTGTTAGATTTTTCTCTATCTGTATTCATAATTATTGTTGCTGTTTTAGCTTTGTTGGGTTTGGTTTTGAAGTGGGTTTGGTTTTGAAGTGTTTTTTGACGCACATCTAGGGCAGAAATTCATGTAAAATACAGTTAGCATGACAACGGTGTTCATTGTTAAGGGAAATTGCTTTGTAATTCATATAGTTTGAAAGTGTATCAAATCAATCTCTATTTTTTCCAAAAATTATGTCACAAGTTATGTCATGATTTTGAATTAGGGAAAATTTCTTTTTAATTCAATGCTGAATGATGTTGAATTGAGAAGCTATTGGTTCTACAAGCTTCAAAGTTACTGGCTTTTACAAGCTTCCACTCTGTTTAGTTATTATTATAATAGATATAATGTGTGTATAATGGATATGCACGCATATATCTACACAGACCATGGACATCCTAAAACCTTTGCTGCCATTTACTCTGCTTAGGGCTCTAACTGTGCCATATTGTTTTTATTCAACATCTAAGTTTTGGTTTGTATTATCATCTATTACATTTGGGGTTGAAAAGGGAACTTAGTGGCCTTTTAGGGTCACCCAATCCTTTAATAATAGGTTGGGTTAGGTTAGGGAGCATTGAGATTTGTGGTGGCTTTTGGGAATGGAAATAGTACATCCTCTAGGGTGCTTCTGACGGACATAACAGCCTCAAACAAGAGTGTAGCCAAAACAAGACTGACTGGTAATGAAAAGATAGAAATAGAACCAAAGGAAACTAGATGAGGGATAATCACCTATGTGGTAAGCAACTTTCAGGACTTGTTAATGCACCATTTAGAAGTGACTTAAGCCAGGTTGGAAGTGCTCAGAATAAACAAGAAAAATACCAAAAGTTGGTGGCTGAGGCAGTGAGAAAAGACATAATAGCTAAGAATATAAATGAGGATATTCAACTAGGTAAATCAAAATGGTTTAAAAGGATTCATTTAGTTGACCTTAATTAAGCATATTAAACTACCACTTTGTCCCAAAAGCTTAAGTTTTTTTTGGAAATGGTGAATTTAAAACATGGGATTTTTAATTTTTTACATGGGAGGAAGAGTGAAGATATGGTTCAAACTTAGGACCACTTTCTCATTAAACTATCTATTGTCCCAAAAGCTTTTGGGAAATGGTGAAAATCAGTGTATATAGATGCATGATGTATAATTCAGTTTAGCAATTTTATGTTTTCAATTTTCTGTCAAATCTCTCTTTCACTCTGTCTCTGTGTATTTGTTTCTGTGAGTTTGTTGTAGAACATTCAATTACTTGCCTGTGTTTACTTGCAAAAGCCAAGCTTTTCTTCACTATTAAACATAGAGCTACGTGTCTAACATGATTGCATGCGTGTCAGATATGCAGCAAGTGGGAAATGTGGATCCTGGACCAACGGTTGATACACAATTAACGCGGCAGCCGGTTCATCGATCCACGCTGCTTTGGGAGACGCCAGCCGGTCAGGTGTGTAGTTGTACTAAACTTTGGACATGTCGAAATCATTTAATTTTATTTCTGTAGGGTTCTTTGATTCTTTGCAAATAGACGTTGGACATGGTAGAATGTTTTGGTTTAGGCAGAATTGTATTTAATCCAAAGAGAAAATGGCATGAAGCATAAATAATAAAGAACATTGTATGGAGCAGAAATGTTCAAAGTCAGTAGATCTCATTTAGAAGCTATAGTAATCAATAAAAAATTGAATCCGCTACTATTCTTTTTTCCAACCATGCGCACACAATTACGCGTGGCTACACATAAGACAACTAACGACCTTGATTCCTAATTCCCTACTCCATTTGACATAGTGAGGCACTTTGTTCATTCATTTCAAAACATGATGCCCATCACCTTAGTGCTAATTTTAAACAATGCCATTGATGTTGAATTGATCCTATTTGCTATTGAGGGTAGAGCGAATAAGCAATTAACATTGTAACTAACGTTTTGCAAAATGTTCGGAACTAACTAGTTAGCATACTGTTTCTTGCATATTATTATTATGTAGCATTCTTATAGTTATTTCGTGTGCACTATCCTAAGACAATGCTCTTTCGTGCGCAGGTAGTGCCAGGCGTGCTAAAGTGCAGACGCCGAAGTTGCAAGTTACCCGAGCATGGGCTTGACCCACGGATTGCTCGGTACATAACTGAGGCGGGTTTTGAAGGGTTATTCAAGGTTCCAAACTTGGAAGTGGATCATGCGTTGATCACAGCACTAGTTGAGCGTTGGCGTCCAGAGACGCACACATTCCACCTACCGCATGGAGAGATGAGCATCACCTTACAAGATATTGAGGTGATGCTAAGGGTTCATGTTGATGGGTTGCCAATTACTGGGGCTATGAAGATGGATTGGCCTACGTTGTGTCTTCAGTTATTGGGTCATCGTCCACTAGACCCGATACCGCATCCCCATGAGAACACCTCTATCCTTGCTGGGGCGAGGCTCAGATTCACCTGGCTGGATGCACTATTTAGTGGTCCCCTAGCTGCGGATGCTACTGATGAGGTAGTGCAGCAACATGCGCGCTATCACATACTCGATCGGTTAGGGACGATTTTGTTTATGGATAAGTCGGCAGACCGAGTGTCGGTGCTGCCTCTACAGTTCCTAAACCCAATCAACAACGCGAAGAGGTACAGTTGGGGTAGTGGGGCATTAGCCTGGTTGTACAGACACTTATGCAAGGCATCGGAGTCGAAGGCGATGCAGATTGGAGGAGCAGTGATGTTGGTGCAGTTGTGGGCGTATTCGAGGTTCCCACTGATATGCCCTGTTATGAGGTTGCCACTACCGCCAGTGGAGGCAGGTCCCCTTGCCAATCGGTATGTTATTTGATTAGTTTGATACAATTGTCATGCCATTTGTCATTCACCGTGCATGTGTCTATAGTTTATCCCACTTGTAATACATTCACTAAGGACACTGCTGTCGAGAAGTAAACCCTGTTTCAAACCAAAAGTCCAATTGACATTAATTTAATGGATTACTTAACAAGATATAGCATGCCAATATACACTGTTATGAGTGCAGAAGAAAATTACAAATACAATATACTTATTTTTAATAGATAATGCTAATACATAACACTTAGTTGCATCTATTAGTGCAATGGGAATCACAGTCACACACGTCATTTAGTACTTAATATGTACTCGGCGACAATTTCTAAAAATAGGTTGTACAAAATATTGGTAAATAGTATAGTATATAATCTGATCGTATTTAAGTATAATATTAATATTGAAGATGTTTGTTTTTGAAGACTTCTAAAGGGACTTGGTTTCCTTCTGTATCCTCACAGCAGGCTAGCAAGCATACACATGGAGTTAGTCGCCATTTCTATCTAGTTTCCAATATGCTATCTTCTGTCCAAAGCTGAACCCATTGAGAATACAGTAAATCAAACAGGGTAGGGAGACAATAATTCCCAATCCTGCAATTGCCTAACATAGATAGGGTACTAATGCACTACTTTACCCCTAACATCCAAATAATCACTAACCCTAGCATGTTTGTTAGCTGCAATTTGGAAAGGATCATAAACTAACGTAAACTAACCAATTAAAAGACTTGTTCCCACACCATGCATCAAGCCATATACCCTCACCCTCATGCCATCCCCAATTTTAAATCTAATAAATTTATAGGACTCCCAAAACCTGCTCTTATTCCTTTCCACAGTCCCACTCCATGTGGAAATTCTACTCCGTCTGTAGTCCACTGGGAATCTTGCTCATATTTAATTCTCAGAAGGCATCTCCACAATTGGTCATTTCCCTGAGTAAAGCACCATATTCACTTATCCAACAATGCAAAGTTAAAGGAGCTTAAATTTTTAAAGCAGACCAGAGCGGGCAGTCTGACGAGTTGAACAGTGAACTGGGACCTAGACTGGTATGGTCCACATTAAAAAACCAGGAAAAAATTGGAAGGGCTCAAAACTAGTCAAACCGCTTCCTGGTTTTGAGCAGTTTGATCAGTTTTGGCCCCTTTTTTAGTTACTAAATTTTTTTCTTCTCTTACAAAAGAAAACCTTGTATATTATTTTTTTGATAAGTAACAATCTAATATATATATATATATATATATATATATAAATAACCCTTATATGTTAGGTTTACACATAAGCTAGCCCAACATTAAAAACTAAAGAATGTCAGGCCCTTGCAAAAACTAAACAATGTATTCATGTTTGAAATTCTTGATGGAGAGGTATTTATTGAGGAGGAAGTATAGTATCCCCTTTCATTTCAATCTGGGACTTTCAATAAGTCTTTCTTACAAAACAATAAGTCCCTCATTGATTTTGATTTTTTTTTATTTTTTATTTTTTAAATTGGTAAGTTATAGGTGCACCCAATGGGAATCCAAGATTGAAAAAAAAAAAGATATTAAGAATGCTTGTACTAATAAAGGAGCCACTCTTTTTCTATCTTTCATTCTAGAGAAGAAAAGTTCCAAATTTAGCATGATAATTTTTTTTTTTTTGATATATAACGTTAGAACTTTTTATTAAAGAATAGCCAACCCAAGTACACTGAAAATGTACTACAGTGGCATGAAAATTTGCATGATAATTATTTTGATTCTATTATTTGCTTGATAACTAATGAGCATTGTTTGAAATTATATGTTTACTAGATGGAAGGGGCCGAAGAGCACGACAGAGCATGCGACACGTGCTAGTTGCGTATCGTGCGTCACTGTCGAGTATACGGGCACATCAGGTATTCTACCGCTTCATGTCACAAAGAGAGGCCCATAAGAAATTATGTAGTTTTATAAGTAATAACTTAAATTAAATTACGAAGTTTCAAAAAATAACAAATAAAATTATTTACTTTCAAAAAAGTAAGAAATTAACTATAAGGTTTCATAAAACTAACAAATGATATTTTTAGATAACAGAATGATCAAGATTGTTCAATTAAGTCATTTATAAACCAATCAAGAGGAAAAGTCTAATGACTTTTGAATGCATAAAGTTTAGATCATGGTGGGACTAAACTCTTGCTGTCACACCAATGTGAATCCCACCATTTCATTAATTATAGTAGACTTTAATAGCAGATGTTGTCTAGGTTCTTTATGATCTTTTTAACCTAAAAAGCTAAAAGGATAAAGAGAACCATGACATTTATCATACTAGCTAAGAATTTATTATTCATCCAAAAAAGAAAAAAAAAAGGAAAAAAAAGAAAAAGAAAAAAGAAGCCCATACTTATCATGGAAACAACATGCTTTCCAGCTGCTTGTGTACCACTTGAAGTAAGAGAAAATAGTGTTTCACACTCGTAGATATACACTTCGTACACACAATATTCGTACTTTCTTTTTTTGCATTCACATTTTTTAATAAAAATTTACATTTAACAGGAAATTGATGATGTGTACAAAAAATATATATTAATAACTGTGAGATTACCAATACCCTTTTTACTCATATATACCCCAAAGTAAATTAAATTGTTAGTCCATATATATGATAGAAACCAGAGATTTTGTATTTTTTATTTTCTTAAAAAAAATGTGTGAAAGTGGTTGCTATGCATTTTATTAAGCCCTGAATCTCTCAGCCACATGCAACTTGCCAATAATGATTGCTATTAGGTATCAGTCCTAAAAAGAAGCTAGCCAGTAGCCAATATACAATGTCGCTAATTATTGCTATCTATTCTTTTGGAGTACTTCCAGCAATCTTTAATTTTGACTGTAATATGATCAAATATTAGGGTAAATTAAGAAAATCTGAATATGTATCATAAATCATAATCTTACAATTAGGACAATGAGTCAGGTGGTTTGCGCCCCACAACTTATTATACTTTTTTGATGATTTTTTTTAGTTTTTATTTATTATGAATTGCACCCCCACAACTTATATGATTCCAAAGATTCATGACTACTCTCAAGAGGTTGGCTTAATAGTTCTTAAGGCCTTATGATATCTATGAGATTCTGGGTTAGAAATCTCTTGGCAGCATCTTGGAGCATCCCTTATGAGATTATTCCATCTTGTAATAACCTAATGCATGTGAAACGAAGGACTATATACATCCAAGGAAATATTAAGATATTCGAAAAGGTCTAGATACCTTCATTTATTAAAAAAAAGAAACAAAAAAGATTCATGACCATAAATATAAAATTATTGGAAATTCAATGATACATAAAAAGTAAGCATGCATGCTATAATTGTAGACAAATTACTGATGCCAAGTTATAGCTCGAGCCAATAAAGGCATGCGTATACAGATAAGAAAATGTTTTTGATGACATCAAATAACAACTCTATCTAAGAAAGAACTCAAATCATACATAGGTATAAGGTGACAGCCATAATTAATAAGTAATTCTCTCCTTGATCATATTTTCTGATTCAAGCATCATAGCTTTTTATTATGTGGCTGCCACACTGGTAGCACTGTGAGGTTCTCTTATTGTTGGCAGGCATCTTATTGTTGACCATATCTGCAGGTTGTCTGGGAGCCCTACAGCGATGTCCTAGAGTTGTTGCCCCCATATTGCACTGCCGGCCGACAAATATGGAGGGCCGATGTGCCATTGATCTATTTTTGGATAGTAGGGGATCATCATCCCGAACGTGTCTTTCGTCAGTTCGGGATGAAGCAAGTGCCACCGGATATTGTGGATACGTCCGTTCATCTCCACAAAATCTCCCTCCAAGGTAAACTAGATAAGGATTGGGTGCAAGAGCATGCTGTCTACATTGACCGATGGGCCCATAGAGAGGAACATATTGCTGATGCATCAGCATTGGATGGGGACACGACGTACCTTGCTGCTTACATGGAGTCGTACCGAAAGACGACAAGACGGTACATTACACGCGACTCGGCGTATTGGGAAATCCTGGTAAGGCAACAATTCGATGCTTCTTTTATGGATTGACAATATATGTGTGTTGCTGCATGCATTATGAGAAATTAAGTTTTATGGAGCCATTGGATCAATATTTTGATATTCATTTTAGAGAACATTTCATTTCTTCCCATTAGATATGCATCTACCACAAGCAATATGTATGGGTGTACCATTTCAATGTTCATATATATATGAATAAGCTCAACATGAGATTTAGTCAAAAATGAGAACTCGATTTGCCCTTAAAGGCCTACTTGACGTGGCATGTTTTTGACCGTTGATAGTTTTCAAAATGATCCTGTCCGTGAACCGGACACTCTCCATTTCAAAGGGAAATGGAGAGGATCCGGATCCAACCCCAAAGGTGATACAATTGTGGTCAACCATGATATTCAAGATTGGAGGCCAACCAACTATTGGTTCATTTGTTTTCTTCACTTGAAAAACCAAAATGGTGGGTTTCAAATAATAGAATCCAAATAAATCATTGTCAGAATTGAGGAATAATAGCATAGATCTTGATCTGTAATATCAGGAACACCCAATTAGAAACACATTATGAATTGCATTCTCTAACATAACAAAAAACCATAGAATTTAAGAGAATAATAGAACTTCAATAATAGAACCTTTCACCTAAGCCTTTTAATACAAATAATTTTATGTGCTTTGCTCAATGATATTGTTAGAGTTGGCTCATATTTGATATGGGCCACTGATCAAAAAATTATATGGGCATAGCAAAGTAGAGTACATAGAGTGTAACAAGCCGAATGTACGGTTCAGAGGTATTTTAGGGATTTGTACTGGTAGGGTTATGCTATATACGCTTGTTCTAATCTTAATTTCTCATATAAATGATTTATAGCCGCTCACTCCATGTGGACATAAGCCTGTTATTGAACCAAGTAAAATTTCTGTGTTGATTTCTTTCTCCTATCTATTTTTATATTGCTTAGATTGATTTTTTACCCTATACTCTCTTTAAATAACTATTACTGAATGTATTATAAAAATAAGTCTCATAGAAACCCCTATATATCAAGCACCAAAAACCAAATTATCAATAATCAATATAATTTCATAGAACTTAAACAATATACTAGAACCAGAGTTACAACAAATTGAAGAAGAATAAACTTAGTAGAGCAGCAAACTCCAAATTTTTTATTTATTTATAAAATGTATTAACTACAATGCTGATTTAGAAAAATGAATTAGTACTAGTGTCACGTAGGTTACAGAATAGAAGTCTATTAGTTATAGAAATATAGTTTTTTTTTTTTTTCTTTTTCCAAAATAGCAATATTTTAGCTGTAGCACTATAAATTTGTCTTTATTTATTTATTTATTTTTAGGTTTGACAAATTGTTTTTGAACATGCGGTAATGAGTACCAATTAGTTATGGATACTTTAAAGTACCGTCCCTAGCTAGCTTGGTCTTTTCCTCGGAAAACCCAGTCCATATCTTGCAAAAGTTGATTGAATTACACAGAATTGTAGAATTTTTTTTATCATAATGGGCATCCTAAAAAAGTTCTTGAGAGAGAGAAGAGGAAGAAAGTAACCTAATCTTTTTTCCCCCTTCTTTTGAGATAAAAATTCTACATGAACCTAATTTAAGTGTAGTAAATTTGTGGAGTGACCATCACACCAAGAGTGTGTAGTGGTAAGTTACTTGGTCATGTTAATGTACTTACATTTTGTCAACTAACAGTGAATCAAACTTGCATTTTAAATTAGTGACTCATGATAGAATTTAAGAATTAATCATTGGCTTTTTCCTAGCTAGGAGCTCATTGATGTGGTTGTTGTAATATCACCCCACTTTGTTTTCCATATGAAATTTGCCCTAAAACTGAGATTGTTAGAGGCATGGTATGGTCACAAAAGTATTGAGCCACACTATATAAGTGGAGCAGTATCATTGAATTAGTATAACCGGGTTGAGTTTAGCACATCTATGGATTATCATAAATTTGGGTTTGGACCATAGACAAAGAGAATATGATATTGCAACACGATTGGGATTATGGCCAGCCCTATTCCTCATAGTTAGGGCCCAACCCATTATTAGTTAATTTTCATTTATTTAGGAAAACAAATGTAATAATGATATTGTTTGTACCTCTGATTCTTTAAAAAGACTAGACAAATATTTAAAAAAGGAACTAGCCAAATACTTTATACTGCAAAGTTTGTTGCACATTTTATAACATTGGGTTCCATTGCAATGTCTACTTTAAATCCAACCTATTATATATTGTTTTTAAGACTTATGTTAGTAGGTCCATAGACTAGAAGGGTTCTCTTGTCTGGTACCCATTTTATACAATTCATACATTGCTCATCAAATAGAAGAAAAGTAATTAAGGGATTCTTTTTCTATAGATTTTGATATCATATAATTAGGTTATGCCAAATTCCTTATATAAAAAATACTAATCAGTGTATGACTCAGCAGTTGGTAGAATACTTAATAATCGCATAACATTGCATGATTTGCACTTTGAAATAAACTAACATAAACCTTTTCATTCACTTTTATAGTCTCATTTTAGTGGGGCAAGCATAAGATGACACAACTCTCAAGACTCAAGCAAATCCAAACTCGCATTTGATCGAACACTATAATTCTTGGTGAAAGACCATCTTATATAGTATCTTACTAAATTATTGACATGACCTTCGCCAATAATATGCAAACAAAATGTTAATGTTGTCGTCAAACAAGTAAAGCCTTCTCTGGTTCCTTGAGATTGTCTTTTGTCTTGTTTCTTCATTTAGTTTTTAAAGACATTGCAATAGTGTGCGATACCTTGGAATATTGTAAAAATGATAATTGCAAGTAGGATTAGCTCTTTCAATATCTTATAGATCGCAATGCTTTTTTCACAGGTATGCATAACCCCAAATTTGGTTCGTGTTAGTCTCATTAAATATTAATAGTATATAATTTCAACGACAACCTATTTGGGGGACAATAAAAATTATATATATATATAAATTATTTGTTAAAAAAAAAAAAAGATAAAACAGATTTAGTGCTGTGGACTTAAAGGCCTAGTGTTGCACAACACAAAACTAAACAAAGAAGTTTTAACGGGACTCCTTTATTTTGCAGGTTGAGTCCAATGTGGAATTACTACTGCAATGCGAACCAAACTCCGGAGTGTACAACCACCTGATGAGGATGCTGGATCTTGTCGGAGAGATGAGCCGAGCGGCATTGGAGAATGCGCGTGCCACGGTGACTAAGGCGAGCACACAGGCCACAGGCCGTGGTGGGGGAGGTCGTGGGTCTAGAGGGCGTGGACGCAGTGGAGGTCGTGGAGGTGGTCACGAGGATGACGATGTCTTGGGTAACTTCCAACTCTAATACCTTCAATTCTTACTGACTTTAACTTCTACTACTTTCAGTTGTAATTTTTTTAGAGGACATATTATAGTAGCAAAGTATATATTGTTTGGTAACTAGTTTTTAGTGTTAATTTTCACTTCCTTCTCATAATTATGGTATAATTAGTAGCATTACAATGTTCTGCCAAACTTTAAATATTAAGACTAAGCACTTTAAATATTAACCAATGGGAATAAGCACTTTTTTCTTTTCTTCCAAGCGAAATATATATGTATTGAAATGTAAGACATGCAAACTTGTTTCATTCATTCCTTATAAACTACAATCACAATACTATTATCCACTTTTAACATATACACATCAATGCTAATATATTATGTTTATGTATGAAAACAAAAGTCCAGCAAAATCATTTTTTCATCGTATAAAGCACAGACCACTATGGATGCCAATGTAATTCCTTTTACAAATATTGCTACGTGACCATGAACATAAAATTAGCATTATATGAGGAAATTCAAAGTTGTGATCACATTATGAGGTTCATAAAATTAGAGTTTAAAAAATAGTAATAATAACAATGATAGAGTATAAACAAGTAAGCAAAGCTGGACTTTGTAATTCAAAGGTTTTGTTTTATAAAATTTATTATTATAGTTAATTTAATATGCCAATAATGAATTAAAAACAAAGTTTTATTAGATTTTAGCAACAAAACAAGGTTTATATGGGGTAGTCTAGGTGGCCTAAGTATATATTTCGCTTGGGAAGGGTTTACACTTGACAATAGTTATTGGATTCTATGAACAACATGCACTAGGTGCGGGTCAAGCGATTGCTTACGCATTTGGCCCTTGTCTTGTAGGGTTTACACTTTACAATAGGGTATAAACCGTATTCACTTGGCCCTTGGTTACACTTCACATTTTGAATCTTCTGTTAAAAACAATGTTTTATTGTTATTGTATCAGCTTTGTAACTGCTATGTGTTTTCAGGTCTGCTCTACCTTTGTTTTTGGACTTTGTTGTCTTCCATTTTCAGTTGAATGAATACAGAGTGTTGAAATATAGAAAAAACAAAAAAAACAAAAACAGTGAGAGAGATTTTTATGAACATTTTGTAATAATTGATAGTGGAAGTAATATTTGTCCAGTCTCAGTCAGAAAATTTTCTCCATCCTAAAACATCAAGAATTTTCTTAAATGTTATTGTTAAAGTTGAAATAATTATTGTATGAAAAAATTGGCTTTTGCCCTTTTCAAAAAAACAATCTAGCATTTTACTGTCTTTCCCAAATTAACTAAGAAATGCCCCTCTTTTTAAACTCAATTTTCTGAAAATCAAGTTAAGTTCTATAGTGACGTTTTTTAGGATTCTATAGTGACGTTTTAAGGACCTATAGTGGCATTTTGTAATCCGATTTCCATGAAGTCGAGTTATAGGTAACAAAAAGAGAAAAAAATTGCATGTAACTCGACTTCATGGAGATTGGATTATAATAGGATCCTTAAAACTGTCACTATAGGGCTTAACTTTGTTTTAGAGAAAATCGAGTTTAAAAAGATGGGCATTTCCCTAATTAATTTGGGAAAGACGGCAAAATGGAAGATTGTTTTTTTGGAATGAGCATTTGCCCATTTTCTCTAGCTTAGGGCAAAATATGATACTGCCATTGCAAATGGAAAAGCATTCAATCAGAATAAAGAGTACGAACACTGGACCGGAAAAGAAAGCAACCATGAGGCTTCATTTTGTATGATTCGTTGTGTGCATGTGAGTGTGTATATGAGAGGTTTCATGAACCCAAATTAAGCGAGTTTAAAGGGTCAAATGCCATTGAATCATATCTAGGCTGCAAATAGTAAGACATTTTATGACTCAATCCCTTGTGGTGATCTTAATAAATACAACTGTTTTTCTGCAGATGATGAGGCGTTGGAGGGCGACTAGGGCATGTACATGGATGGTGTCGGGTCATCGCGATGCACGTCTGACGCTGCTGCCCAGCCATCCCACCCCCTTAGCCATGAGAATAGTGCAGAACACACATCTTGTGCCCAAGCTGGCCCTCGGTCCCTACCACCCACTCGGCTGTCTCCCCCATTGTTTGCCGACTCTGCCCACGACGGTGGCTGTATATTTGTACCCACCCCTGGTCGACCGACACCACCTGTAGTTCAAGCTGAGCCCACCCAGGACCCTTCACTTCCTAACCCTGACGAACCGGCTGCACAGATCGAACAGATACAGGGTGAGAATATAGTGCCGGTACATGGGTTGCGAAGATCACTCCGCACTGACATACATCCCCTTGGTTGTGGGACCGGTGATGGTAAATAACATGATTTATGGAAACATTTTCGAAATCCATAGACTACGCATAATTATAAAAGACATATAAAACTCGTAAAGGAATTATCACTATGTCATTATATGTCCTAGTCTTCTATTTTCATAATGGTAAAGTAATTATTTGCACAGCTAGGAAGGCATCTTTCTTAACTGCTACATGTTCATTACAATGTTCAGATTAACAATCTTGTGCTCAGTTTGCATTATATTTTATTATTTAGGCAGTGCACCTCCATGCTATGTAAATTGTTTATCATTTACCTTAATAGAATGTCACAGGACTTGCATATGATGTTGTGTGCTTTAAGTGATGATCATACTCAGATCAAACATTTTCTAATAATTAAATTAAGCATAGGGAATGTGTGCATTCAAGTAATGTGTGATCCCTTTGAATTTCAAGTAAGACGAGACCGGCGAAGGCAGTTGTGAGGAAACGAAAAGATCGTTGAGCCGTTGATGATGTGGAGCATATGGGGGTAAAACCTTGCCCAATATCTGGACTTTTTAATTTATTTTAGTTTTTGAGGTTCAATTTCGATAATTACAATTCACAACCAAAAAAAAAAAAAAAGAGAAAATAAATGTCCTCATTATTAGACAGTTGGGATTTATCTTGGCTATAAAAGGAAGATGTTACTTTTAAGCAACTGAATTATGCTTCTCCTCTGTCTAGATATACATAAGTCCAGCATGGCTTGGAAATTGAATTTGCTTAGTTATGTTTATGCTTCTCCTCTGTCTAGATATACATAAGTCCAGCATGTTTATGACGTACAGAATTTGCTTAGTTATGTTTCTGTTTATAAATTTCCTTCCTTGCTTTAAGCTTTGTTTGATTTGCAAGAAAGTGATGGAAAAAAGGTGCCCTGCACATCACATTATTATTATTAAAATCTGCCCTGCACATCAAATTAGACCTATGATATTTGGACATAAACACAACACAACTGTTATGTTTCAGCTTGGACATAGCATGTTAGACACAGCTGTTAGAGACAGCAACTTGTTAAATTTCAGACCATGCATATGTCGCTGGACCAGCATACTTGGTACAAAGGCAAGGCATTTCTTTTTGTTGATTGGGTCAATTCGAAATGGTATTGTCTGTGGTTTTAGATTCATGAGGGGAACGTCTTTTGAATGATTTTAGGGGACTGGGCCATGTTGAGTGAGGATGAGATGCATGTAGGTGAACCATTTTGTGTACAAAAATTGTTCTTGAGTCAGACCATAAATAACTTCCTTGCTTTAGGGAAGAGGAAAAGACTTGATGTAGGATGGCGTACGAGTAAGCGGAAACATAAACTGAATCGTTCCACAATCTGCCTAAACACTAAACCCTCAATGAATTGAACCAAAACCCACACAAATGACCACCCATAAAGTAAAGAAAAGGTATTAATAAAAATACCATGATTGGCCATTAGCTGTCCCCACGCTCAAGAATTCTATAATGGACAGTGATTTCCTCCATACCCAAGGAAATAGTGTAGGAATCTTGTGATTGTGGATTTTTGCTTGGACAAGATCATGTTGGGATATATGGCATGACTCAGGTGTGCGTAAACGTTAAGGATTTTCCTATAATTTAAACTTATATTTTCATTTAGTTGTTGGTTTTTGTTTTTCATTTATTGATTCATATTTGGTGGCATATTTTGCAGGCTTCAGTGGTTCCTACTATTGATATAGTTAGGAAACCTGACCACAATTTGTTTTTTTCTTTGTTTTTTGCACAGTAGTTGGACGACGTCTTATTGTTCATGTAACAGCTAGCGGATAAAACTTTGACAACATTTTTTGGACATAAAAGACTGACAGATTTTTGGAGAGCATACATGGCAGCAGATTTTTGGAGGGCATATATGTTAACAGCTGATTTTTTGGATATGTTAGACACAGCTTTTGGAACATATTTTGTAACTAATGAAGCTACTTAAGCATGTTGGATTGCTTACATGAATATTTGAGTCAGCTTCAAGTTAGGTACCAATTATACCAATTATATTTGCAAAGGGTGGATATTTTCATGTGCAATGGAAAAGTTCATTTCTAGATTTTTGTATCTATGTATCTGCATATTTGAACAAAGGCAGCTTTATACGAATGCAATATAGTGATGATGGATGGAGATCCCACAATTGAAGAAGTTTAATTTATACATTACATTTGTTGAAATTTTCCTTTTATGTGGGTCTCTTTTATAAGCAAAAGACTCTAGTGTAAATTTAGATAAAGATTTGTTCAAGATGAATGCAACTTTAGCTGATGAATTAGTAGTTCTTGTTCTTGTTTCTCTAGTACCTTCAGTAGTTCCTATACCCATCATGTTACTTGGATTATTTAGAAGCAATATTCAAGCTCTTATTTTTGCAACTTTAGCTGTGGCTTATATAGGCGAATCCATGGAGGGTCATCATTGACTAGTTTGCATGATTTATTTTTTAAGTTTAAGCCTTACGCAAAAAATGTGCGTATCAAGATAATCTGCTAAATGAGCATAATATATAAAACTAAATAGATAAATCATATAAATATAAACTATATAAAGTATAGAATTAATATTGAAAATACAGATTTTAGCGGTCTTCGGGAATTGCAACAAACAAAAGGGGAAGTAAAAAAAAGTAAAGAGATCGAGAAGATATTTTTCCAAAAATTCCAGTTCGGTCTATTTATCCCCCCCTAATGAAATACTATCTTTATATTGTTTTGTTCATTTAATTCCAATATTCAATATTATTACATATTTGTAATCATAATCTTAATAATAATTACGATTGTAATAGTTACACTATTCTGGTGTGCTATCTCCTACAAAAAAGATGCTCTTAATTAAAAGGTTTGAAAGGGTTTTAAAGCTTAATTAAAAGTTTGGTCAATTCTTAGGAAATTCATGTCTTCGCTCCATTTGGTAGTCACACATTGTATGTGCACCAGGCTGTGAGAATGCAAGTGACTGAACTTGGCAGTGTCAATGGTGAAGGTAAAGCCTACAACCAAGCTTCATTGAGTTGGGAAGTAATAATTATATCCCCTAGTTGCACATACATAATACATTATACAACCGAAAATTGCCACCCTAAAAAAATGTCGTGTTCTTTGGTTACTATATATGTCAACCGACTGATTGAACTTGGTAGCAGGTAAAGCCTACCAATTTGGTATCTCCTACCAAAAAACTGGCTTAGTGTATACTTATATAACTCGACATCAGAGTAGTCGAGTATTGATTAATACTCGATCTCTTTGTAAGCGAGTAGTAATTTAAAACCAAGACCTGTGGATGTCCATCCAAACTTCTCTGAACAAATCGATTGGTATGCGATTGGGGTGTGATCGGTCAGTTTGATGAAACTCGGTTTTAGAGATTACGAGTATAAGAACTCGCTTATAAAGTCACCGAGTACGTTATGCTTAAATTGCCACACTAATTACTACTCGATTTCTTTGTAAGCGAGTAGTAATTTAAAACCAAGAACTGCATCAGTCCATCCAAACTTCTCTGTACAAATCGATTGGTGTTGGATTGGTGTGTGATCGGTCAGTTTTGATATAACTCGGTTTTAGAGATTACGAGTATATCACAACTCGCCTATAAAGTTATCGAGTATTGTTACTCGAATATACTTTAGCCGAGTACTTTGTGCTTAATTTTCTACGTACCATACTAATTAGTACTCGATCTCTGTGTAAGCGAGTAGTAATTTAAAACCAATAACTCCATCAGTCCATCCAAACTTCTCTGTACAAATCGATTGGTGTTGGATTGGTGTGTGATCGGTCAGTTTTGATATAACTCGGTTTTAGAGATTACGAGTATATTACAACTCGCCTATAAAGTTATCGAGTATTGTTACTCGAATATACTTTAGCCGAGTACTTTGTGCTTAATTTTCTACGTACCATACTAATTAGTACTCGATCTCTGTGTAAGCGAGTAGTAATTTAAAACCAATAACTCCATCAGTCCATCCAAACTTCTCTGTACAAATCGATTGGTGTTGGATTGGTGTGTGATCAGTCAGTTTTGATATAACTCGGTTTTAGAGATTACGAGTATATCACAACTCGCTTGTAAAGTTATCGAGTATTATTACTCGAATATACGTTAGCCGAGTACTTTGTACTCTTTGTAACCGAGTAGTAATTTCAATCCAAAAACTGCATGACTCCACCCAAACTGCTCTGTACAAAATGATTGGTGTGCGATTGGTATGTGAGGGGTTAGCATTTATGGAACTCGGTTTTTCATATTACGAGTATCATGTTGTACTCGGCTATATATATAGCGAGTATTGTTACTCGTTTATAGGATAACTGTGTCTAGATATCTTCCCCCCAGAAACAGAACCCTCACGCCTCTCTGAAATTCTGAATCTCAAGACTGCCTCTTCGTTTCCGTCGTCAACCATTTACTCTCTCTGGCTCTCTTCGTCTTCTTCTCCTCAACACTCCAACCGCCCCTCTTTGATGTACACAGTACACTACAGATTCATTCTTCACTATAAAACCAAAACCCTAGTCTGAATATGTCTCTCAAAGTCGCTATTCCCCTCAAATCCGTAGGCGACCCCTCTGATTTATCTTCTCCTCACAACCGTGGCTGCACTCGGTTATTTTTCTTCAGCTTTCAACCACCGAATCCAGTCTAGCAAGGTATGTCCTGGACATAATGTCCATTATAATTTTGTTTTTTTTAGTTAGTAATGAAATTGATTCATTAAAGTGTAGATGTCGTTTGCTGTGTTACTCATTATCATAATGTCCATAGATTTGTGATGTTGATTTTAAAATAATTGGGTCTTGCTGTCTGATTTCTTTTCAAATTTCTTTGTATCTGTCATCTTCAAACAAAATATTTGTAGATCCGTTCGTTTGTGTCCATCATAATTTTTGTTTTGTTTAGTTAGTAATGAAATTGCTTCATTAAATTGTAGATTTCGTTTACTGTGTTAATCATTTCATCATGTCCATTTTTTAGTACTTATAGCAGACTTTTTCATTTATTTTGTATGTTGATTTTAAAATAATTGGGTCTTGCATGAGTCATTTCAAATATATCCATGAGTCATTTAAATAAATGTAGTACATTTTAAAAAAAATATAGGGGGCTGCAATTAATTATATATGGAATGGAACAATATAGGAGGGAGAGGGGGATTTTTAAATGGTATGAGAGTCATGGTCCCCAATGTATTCACCAATAAATGTTACACCAATATATTGACATATGATTTGCTTGCACAATTTAATTTCAGGTAAAAAATGCACATACAAATATTTGTACCTAAACAATATTTAAAAAAAAAAAAAGTTGTCTGTTTGGATGTCACGCATCATTATTATATAATTTATATTATTAAAAGAAAAAAAAAAAAAAAAAAAAAAAACACCAAAACTCTGATGACCATATGTTATTTTATTTATTTATATATATTTTGTTCTTAATACATTTTCAATGGAAAAGAGATTATTAAATAGGAATATCTTCATTACAAAGAAAGATAAATAAAGAAAATGCCAATTAACTTAAAGGTGATTGGACTTGAAGAAAGTTAGTTTTATTAGGTTTTATTAAATTGCAAATTGTAGTTAGGGAATAAGTATTTGTTGAAAACTGCTGCTTAAGAATTTGGAAAATTTAGCTAAGAATTTTGTAACCCAATTAATTAATACCTTCTAGTATTTTCAAATGAGTCATTTTGGATTTAAATTCTCTTATGAACTATTAAATTTCAAAATAATTTGGACAATGAGATATATATATGGGTTGCTGTGTATATATATATATATATATAAAGATTCATTTTTTAAAAATAAAATTGGAGGGATGATCCCCTTGTCCTAGCTCGCTCTTGCTCTATGATTTCTTTTCAAATTTCTTTGTATCTGTCATCTTCAAACAAAATACTTATTAATTAGAGTTCGTTTGTGTCCATCATAATTTTTGTTTTGTTTAGTTAGTAATGAAATTGATTAATTAAATTGTAGATTTCGTTTACTGTGTTAATCATTATCATCATGTCCATTTTTTTGTGCTTATAGCAGACTTTGTCGTTTATTTTTTATGTTGATTTTAAAATAATTGGGTCTTGCTCTATGATTTCTTTTCAAATTTCTTTGTATCTGTCATCTTCAAACACAATAATTGTAGGTCCGTTCGTTTGTGTTGTTAATCGCTATGATGTTGATTTTACTTTTTTTTTTTTTTTTTTTGATAAAAGCTGGAAGTTTAATTAGATGCAACTTTTGTCACCTGTAAATCTGTAAATAAATTATCATAAAAGAAACACTGTTACTAAAATAACAAATTACTTATTAATTAGAGTGCTCATTTTCGAGTGAGCTTGGGCTTACACTTATAAGACTTTTTAGAACTCCTGATTTCCTCTGAAGTTTTTCCTATTTCTGACATCTTAAGATAAAATAATTTCAGAACCATACTCACTTTAATGTTGACTGTTTAGTAGTAATAGTAGATTTGTTTGTTCCTTTTGTTGATTTTAAATTAATTTGTCAGTCCTTACTTTTTCTTACAATTACTAAATTTGTTATCAATAATTTTTCTTTAAATTGGTCTAGATGGAAAGTGATCAGATGATTCGTACTGACATGACGAAAAAAGGAAAACAGAATGACTTAGATGCCCAATTTGATGAAGTGGCTGACCTTCCCGAGCCAAAGAAGGCAAAGACTGAGCTCAAAGTCTACAAGAGGAGGACTTCAACTGTTTGGTGTGACTTTGAGATGCTTCCGACAAAAGGCAAAGAACAGCCTTCATGCAAATGTAAGCAGTGTGGAAAGAAATTTATTGCTGCCGGAGCATATGTTCAGTATAATTTGAAGCGCCATTCGGAGTTATGTCGAAAGAAATTTGAAGTGCCATTGAGCATTCCTGTTTCTACAGGTAATGCATTTTTAATTTATATGTTGGCTGAATGAGTTATAAGTTTATGATTTAAAAAAAAAATAATAATATATATGTCCAAAAGGTTCTGGATTTCCCATAAAATACAAAAATGTTTACTTTAAATATTAATGATGAGGTGGTGTAGAGAAAAGTTGAAATGGCATTGAAGTTGCTATATGGACGGAGGATTTGAGTTATCAAAATAGAACATATAGAATGTGCACAATCTTGGCTGAGAATTTAAATGGAATAATCTGATGAAAAATTATGCATGATGGTATGGTTGATACCAATGTAATACAAATTATATTCATGCATATTTTTTAGAATCGTTTTTGGATTTTGTTGGCAGACTTGGTACACAGTAGACACTACAAAAAATTTACCAGTCATTTTTTTTCTTACTACTATGCAAATGACTTATTTGTTTAATTGATTCATTGCTTCCATTGCTTCATTACCCACAGATTTTAAATTTCAAATTTATAATGCATAGATACGTTTTTAATGTTTCATTCAATTCATTTGATGTAGACCTTGTACAACCACAATTGGAAGAGGTCAGTGAAGATAAAAAGAGCATGGAGATCAATAACGATGAGCACAAGGAAGACAGCTCTTCTAATCCAGTCTCTTAGTGATGTCTGAAGGCTTTTTGATATGGCACTTGGATTTTGCCATGAACGATAATTTGATATGTCATGTAATCATTTTGGGTTTTTATTATCTTAATTTGTTATGTGTTTTAGTTTTTGATATGGAACTGAAAATGGCTTCTAATTTATTACTTGGTTATTTATTATGGAACTTTGACATGGTATTGAATTTTATAGTATGGAGTGTGGAACATTTTGGACTACTAGTTGTTTTAGTGGAAGCATTGCCGAAGTATTTGCATTTGTTGTTATTTTGATTTTTTTTTCCTTGATTTATGGTTGAATTCTGAATGTACATACATGGGCAACATAACAGGTTATTCGACAATGTGGGAGTGGAATTCAAACGTGTTAAGTGTAATTTTTTTATTATTATTATGTTTTGAATTTGAAACAACAAAGAACATGCCGAGATAGTTTTTATTTATTTATTGTTTTTTCAAAATATAAACGTGGTACATATGTTTTTTTTTTATAGAAGTTCACTTTTCTCATTACATTGTTTGTTTTCAATTTTTATCAATTTAAGAGTTTAAACCATTTCTTATGAATTAGAGATAAAGATAAGTTTATTACATTAAGGGTATTTCATAATTTTCATTAGTTGTTTAGCTCTTTCCCTGAATGTCAGGGGCAATCTCAAAAAATAAAATATTATAAAATTTAGTATTTAGTTGAGTTTTTTTCATTTTGTACTCAACCCGAGGTTTTTTTAAGATTATGTATAAAAATATTTAAGGGGTTTCTCTTGCTTGGAGTCCCCATTTTATTAATTAAGTGAATGTCCTTAATGTCTATATTTAAGTTGTGACTATTGAATGAAAGATAGTGAGGTAAAAATACATGTCTAACTTGCACTAAAACATTGCCTACAAAATAGGATTACTCTCCTGATGGTATTCAAATTACTTTATTCACTTATAAAAAAAATTTCATTAAAACAAACACGTTTGTTTGTGAATACATCTGCCATGATAACTGATAAAAAAAAAAATTATAATAATGTGGTACCAAAAAAGAACACACATCTGCCGTTATTGAAAAAAAAAAAAAATCAATTACCTTTATTAAAAAAAAAAAAAAAGAGTCAATCGTAGCACAATTCTTATCTCAATCCAATTATCACAACAATTATGTTTCGAACAATTACAAAAAAAAAGAAAATATAATAAAATAAAATAAATCCATAAGAAATAAAAACAATAAATTAAAAAACCTTCAAAATAGTCATCCACTCTTTCTTACCTACGTACAAGTTTAAACTCTCCTCATATAAAACAGAGAAAATAAAATTTAACTCCCCATTATCATGAAACAGTTACAGTCTATCAGTTACAATATTATTTGACTCTGTCTATCCTTATCCTCATGTCTCATCTGCAAAAGGTCCTTATAAAAAATTGTCAACATTATTTGACGCTGAGTCATATGATCAATTCTGTCGAAGTAAGGAATGAAATGGTCTTTTTATTCCCAAGTACGTTTAACTTTATTTGGAAATGTACATTTCTATATGTTAAGGTCGAATAACTGCATATTACGTAATGAAACAGTTTGGCAAATGCTCATACATGTTTCATTGCTAGGTGGTGTGCATATCTGGATTTTATGTTCCAATATGGCTCAATGTCATGCTACAAAATCATAACCGACACGGGGTATATTACATTAGCGTTACGACAACTAACCAATGGTATGGCTATATTCGCAACTTAATTATATACAAGTTCTTTTTTTGTTTTTCCTACGCAAAAAATATATAGAGAAAATACTTATTGGCTATCCAAAGCCAAGTATAGTTACGAAAACAACATACCCAATGTTAACAACAATACAAGCAATTACAGGCCAATAGGCTAAGACAGATTCCAAATTACCGTTCAAAAGGGAAACAAAAAAGATATTCAACAACACTTTAGCCCATCTGTACTGCAAACTTGAGCCATAGGGGTCATAAAAACACATATATTTAGTATTACTAGATTCATAAATGCCACAAGCAAGAGCCATAGTTTCACCTTCATTTTGTGCTTCCTTGTCGTGTCGAATCATGAACTTCGTCATCCCCCATAACATGGGCTACCACTTCACTTAGCATGTTAGTACTCAAGGTTGCAATCCTCCTTGCGTGGTCACGCTCCTCAATGGCAACGTTTAACTGATACCTCAACAATCTGTTCCTAACGTCTCCATCGCAATAGCTGGTTCCTTCGCTTTGACACGCCATTTCAGAACTTGATGGCGACATGGTAGGAGATGTCCACGATTGGGAAGCACCATACTGCACGTTCCTACCATTACGTTGCATGAACTCCATGTATGTAGATTCTGCTTCCGGTCGATCCTTGTATGACTTGTGTTCAACGTTGGCGAATCTATGAACTTGTCTACTTGCTTCTGCCCAATTGTCGTATATGCCAGGAGCACGACCAACGAAAACAACATAGTATCTGCCACCCTAAAAGAGTTCGCACAACAACACTGTATGTTAAAACCATATTTGTTGTGCTGGGGTTAGAACTTACGAAGTTTCGAAACTGAGGTATTAGATAAACATGTACCATGTTGCTCTACGAACAGGTGCCAGTGGACTGCAACAACGTTGACGTTTCTTGTTCAAAGATCTGACAAACCGTTGCATAATCAGCATTTGGTTTGTACAATAGTAAATTATTTAATGACAACTACAAAAAAAGGTGGGCATGTTACCTCTAGAAGCGAAGGAGGCTTCTCTTCTCCCTGTCTGAATGTTTTCCTCTGCCAATACCAGCAACCAGAAAGAGAGGAAGCTGTCATTTTATATAAAGTGGAATATCTGTAGTACTCGATTGTAAAAATATCGAGTACAAATATAACTCGCCTTTCCCAATGGCGAGTATAAACAACTGTCCTAACCGTCAGTCTGGTGAAGTAAATAATACTCGGTCTCCACATAGACGAGTTTTATTAAACTCCATTTCAGAATCACTGTGCGTTCCACTGGTAGGTTTTAATATTACTCGGTGGCTGAAGAATTGAGTTATACGTAACTCGATTTGTGCAGGGACGAGTTAATTTTATGACGTACAAGGTTTTAATAGTACTCGGCTTCTATATAATCGAGTTATTGTAACTCGATTTCTTTGAAACCGAGTACTGTGCAACCATAACCCACCCCCCACCCACCCGCCCAACTCTCTGGGACCACTGACCAGAACGCTATTTGACACTGTCGTTCTGAATTCTGGACGTGGACCGGTCTGAGATTGCAACCATTGTGTCACAGCTTGTACCAGCTTCAACTTCAATTAACCATCTGCACGAAGCACGCTAATTCTCTCAAGTGCACTTCATCTCTGTTATGTCAACATCTCAGTTGATAGGTAAATAATACTTGATAACACTTTACAGCAACACAAATTTTTTCAATGTTGTGGGTGTTGAATTGGGGTATCTGAACAAAATTATGTGGTACAATTTTTAAGAACAGAAATTATTTCAATGTTGTGGGTCTTCAATGCTAAGTAGCTGAACATAATAATGTGGTACATGTTGCATGCTAGGAATTATCTCCCTTATTTGCAATGCTTTTGCATGCTAGGAATTATTTCAATGCTTATGAATTATCTCCCTTAGAGCAACACGAATTTTTTCTGAATCGTGGGTCTTGAATGGGGACATCTGAACATAATACTATTGTGGACAATTTTTGAGAACACAAATAATATGAATGTTGTGGGTCTTCAATAGGGGGCATTTGAACATAATAATGTGGTACAATTTTTGAGAACACAAATAATACGAATGTTGTGGGTCTTCAATAGGGGGTATTTGAACATAATAATGTGGTACAATTTTTGAGAACATAAATTAGTTGAATGTTGTGGGTCTTCAATGGGAGGTATATGACCATAATAATGTGGTCCATATTGCATGGTATGAATTATCTCACTTATTTGCAATGCTTTTGAGTTCTCATTTGTTGAACAATATCCAGCATGAAACCTGACCACATTGTGCAAACATTTTCGTGATCGAAATGAAGTCTGATGGAGTAGACGATATAATTATTCAATAGTATTTTTTAGCATGTTTAACACAATTTGCTTAGGTTTGTTTACCTCCATGAACACCCAAACATAGGGCATGTATAGTTAGCCTATGCTTTCACAATATTACGCAGCATGATACAATTATTACTATTTGTGGTTTAGGTCCGTTATGAGTCCACATTACTTCTATGTTTACTACGACGGGGAGGCATATATTAATGATTTGCACGGGCTATCATACCGAGGTCCGAACCAAAAGCAGACGCTTATTGAAGTGAAACGTGGGATACACACGAGAAAACTTAAACGGAAGATAATGTCAACTATCGGGTTAGACAAGGATACCCACGACATCTCCATTGTATTTCGGGCTCCACAGCAACTAGTAGGTACCCAAGTGTTCTACAATTCAATTCCGTTACAATGCGACAATGATGCAAATATAATGTGGGGAGTGATAAAGCGGGCAGGGCAATTCATAGGTTCTGACTTGTTTGTAACTGTCCACACTGTTGGGTTCAATGTCGACGGGGGTTCGCAATATGGCAGTAGAGTTGGAGAGCAAGAATCAGTTCCTGTAACCGTTGTGTACTCGTCAGTTACACCCGAGACATCTTTGCCCTACAACTGTCAACCATGGAATGGGGTTGCTATGGACAATACCGAAGACACCGAAGTGTTAAGGTCTATCCATACCCATGAGGATGAAGGATATACTCACCGAAATGAAGATATCCAAACCTACTTGGACGAGGCAACCGAAATGGATGACACTCGAGATGTGTATGAGGAGTTCATTGATAACGATGGACCGGTAGAGAATCCAGAATTCCTAGATGAACTACAACTAGAAAATAATCCTAACCCTAACCTCGAATGGTTCACGTCAAACACATGGGATGACATTGATGACCCATCACCTTCCCTGGAAACAGGTCTGCTGAGTTGGCGACCGGGGGACGAACCGAGCAAGGGGATGCTATTCAAGAATAAAGCTGCGGTTCAGCACGCGCTAACCATGTTCTCCGTTGGGCTCAATAAAAAATTTAAGTACATGAAGTCAGACCCCGAGAGACTGGTTGTAACGTGTGTACACGATGCATGTCTGTGGTCAATTCGAGCTATCTACAGCAAAAGGCACAAGCTGTGGATGATCACAACATGTAAGGGTCCCCACACTTACTCGTCACTCCAAGTGGATCATGATGGAAGGATGATGGATTCGAAGTTCATTGCCATCACACTTGAGTCATACGTACGGGAAGACATTTCAAGAACAGTAGCAACCCTGAGTAGTGTTCTTCATGTGAAGCACGGCCATTGGGCGTCTCACTATAAGGTTTGGGATGCAAAACAGAAAGCCGTTGCAGCCATCTACGGTGATTTCGATGAGTCATACGCAGAATTGCCTCGGTTCCTGGCAGCGTTAAAAGATGCAGATCCAACCACAGTGACACAGTTGAAGTGCGACCACCGTAGTGTGCCGGGAACTTGCACATTTAACTGTGCCTTTTAGGCTTTTGGTCCGTGTATAGAAGGGTTCAAGTATTGTAGGCCGGTGATAAGCATCGATGCAACGCACCTCTATGGCAAGTACAAGGGGAAGTTGTTGATAGCAATGGCAACGGATGCTAACAACGAGGTTTATCCACTCGCATTTGCCGTTGTTGAGAGTGAGAGCAAGGAGACATGGGGATGGTTCTTGGCATGCCTGAAATGATATGTTACGGAACGGAAAAATCTTTGCATCATCTCTGACCGACATTCGGGTATAAAAGCTTGCTTTGATGACACAAGAATGACTTGGTTACAGCCTCCCCAGGCCCATCACCGGTATTGCCTCCGCCATGTAGTTAGCAATGTTAACACAAAATGGAAAATTCCGGAGTTGAAGAACATGGTATGGAGGGCAGCAAGCGCGAATCAAGTTAGAAAGTTTCAGGCCACACTGGATTTAAATCGCAATGTCAAACCGACTGCACACAGGTACTTGGAAAATGAAAACAAAGAAAAGTGGACACTTGCACACGATGGAGGGCGTCGATACGGAGCAATGACAACCAACCTATCGGAGTGTTTTAATGGAGTACTGAAAGGTGCACGCAGCTTGCCAATCACGGCAATGGTGAGGTACACCTTCTTCAAAGTGAACTCCTACTTTGACGCTCGTCGTAATCTCGCTCTAGAGCAATTGGAAGCGGGTCAAGAATGGTGCAAGTATGCCATGGACAAGTTCGAAAAAAACCAGGCGAAGGCAAAGGACCATATGGTGACACAGATGTGCACACAAGCGCGGTTATATCAGGTTGACACACCGGGTAATCCTCTAAGTAATGGGGGCGGACAACACACGCATAGGGTTGATCTTCGGGGTATGACATGCACATGTGGAAAATGGGAAGCATACAAGATGCCGTGTTCACATGTAATAGCAATTTGTGCTAAGTATAAGCACGATGTGCAGCAGTTTATTGATCCTTGCTATAGCGTGAGTCATAGGTACCATAGCTATGAACCGGTATTCCAACCGTTGAAAGACAGATTAGCATGGCCGGATCAGGAAGAAACTAGAGTAGTGATGCCCAATCCGCAACTGATCCGGAACAAAGGTCGGCCAAAGTCCACACGAATCCGCAATGAGATGGACGAGAATGATAGGGAGTTGCCGACCTCCCTATGGATCGAGAATGGACCCAAGTCAAGATGTGGGTTGTGTCGCCAAGAGGGGCACAACCGTAGAACATGTCCTACTCGAAATGCGGAGTCAACTAGCGGTGGAGCTGCATCATAGGTAAAGGTCATATATCTCCTACAACTTTTGTCATATAAATTGGCACTATTTCTCAGTAGTAGTGTCTTTGTTCTCTATTGCCATAGTAAGTATTTGGACTAGTCATGAAACAAACACTGGTGTTCATATAGGCAAATGAGGTTGTTCAGTTGTTTTGTTACACTATTCGTCGTAAGTCATGTAAATTTTTCCTGTTCTGCCTATGTTGCGTGTTAATAACTTATATAAGTCCAGTGTACATAACATTTTTTAACTACTTACACTAGGTACGGCAGCCAAGGTGGATGGGGGTGCTAACGGACATACGTTGCGCAGCCAGGATGATCCCTACCTCTTTAATTGGAAGCAACCGAACGTCACCAGTTGAACAGGCCCATGATGAGAAGACAAATGATATTGGTCATTTTTTGCTTAGAAGTTGATACTAAAGTTTGTACTTATGTAGTCATGCACTTTGTTAGTGGCATTAATGTTATGTACTGGATGGGGGTTTTACTAAGCCGGTCAAGCGAACAATTCAGTTACATGTAAAAACGAAGTTATTGCAATGGGGTTTCACTAAGCTGTTTTAGTATGATTTCCAACTTCTCCAACTTTGTTGCATTCATATTTATATAGCAGGGGCAATCTCAAAAGCAACAAGTGTGTCGCATGCCATGCACTTGTTGCTTCATGAACATTGTAATATACAGAACATACCTGGTGTATAAAACTGACTGAGCTGCAATAGGAAAAAATATGCAGGCCGAGTTGTAATATGTAGTGGAAGGTTTTTCTACAAAACTCGATTTTTTCAGAATCGAGTAACATTAATAACTCGGTACTGGAAAAATCGAGTATTATGTAGTCATTTCTGAATCATGTAGTCGTTTCTGAATTATTACTACAACAAGATATTACTCGCTCTCTTATCAAGCGAGTTCAATATGTAACTCGACTTCAGCAAAATCGAGTATTTCTGAAGAATAACTGATCAGTCGAACTGGCTGCGACCCATCGAAATGCATAAGTCCAGCAATGTGTGTGACTGTAAGAATCGATTGTTATTCGATTGCTGCGCGACCAATCAAGGAAGTCATGAGTCCAGCCATGATTGTCTGAAAAAACCGACTGTTGTCCGATTGGTTTCGATTGGTCATAATATTAAACTCGGTTTTGCGGAGAGCAGGTTAATTAAGGTAACTCGATGACATAATTATCGAGTACTAACTGGTTTCTGAAATAATATAACCAGCAAGTACTCGCTATCCAAGAAAGCGAGTTACTTGAAGTAACTCGATTACTAAATTATCGAGTACATAGAAATTACTCGCTGTCCGTGAAAGCGAGTAACATTGAAGTACTTGCTCTCCCAGAAACCGAGTAGCTCTGCGGTCCATCACAATCCAGCCAAAGTTGTCTGTAAGAATCGATTCTTACTTGATTGGTGCGCGATCGGTCCAAATTATGTAACTCGGTTTTATATTAAGCGAGTAATATTGAAGTACTCGCTCTCCCAGAAACCGAGTAGCTCTGCGATCCATCACAAGTCCAGCCAAAGTTGTCTGTAAGAATCGATTCTTACTTGATTGGTGCGCGATCGGTCCAAATTATGGAACTCGATCCTTACATTATCGATTTATGTGGTTCCTTATTTACGCAGTTCAGTGTTAACTGTTGTTTCATAAAATGAAAAAAAAGCATAGCTGTTGGATAGCTGCACTGGACTCCCAACGGTAGCAGCAGTCGATTGCTCTCGATTCCTCAAGCTTGAAAGCGACTTCCCCGGGTTCCAAACATCGATCCTTAACTGTAGTATGACTCTTTTACCCTTGCTTCCCATTCAAATTAATTTCAAATCCTGCATTAATCTCCCTGTGAAAGCAGAAATTTTGAACTATGCAAGTGTGGGGATTTTCATGATTTTGGGTGTTGTGGTCTGAAATGGGTCATGGGTTTTTACATATGCATGTTGTTCACATGATTTGTAGACTTTAATTACATAAACATAGCTGATTTCTACAAGCCCATTCAATTTAGGGTTCATGTGTTAATATGGAATTTGGGGATTTTCATGGGTGTTGGTGTTTTGACGTGAAATAGGTAATGGGTTTTTTTGTATGGATGTTATACACACGTTTTCTACCCTTTAATTGCAAAGAACGCATGATTTGTGAGAAATGAAAAATTAGAGTTCATGTCTTCATATTGGGAATTTCGAGATTTTGATGTATTGCTTCATTTGATTTGAACTGGTTCATGGGTTGCTGTGTATGCATGTTGGCGAGATGTTTTCTATCGTTTATATTCAAAATTTTCACATCTTGGTATGCATGTTGGTTCATTCGCCAATCTTGTTCTTCGTGGAATTTGAGGTTTTGTTGAATTGGGTATAATTGCCTGAAATTGACGACATGGTAAGTTTGATGGATGGTAGTGACTGGTTTTACACCCGCTGCACAATGTACACTGTGAGTTTGCATGGTTTTCAAATAACTTGACTGTATGGGTCAATGTTCATGTACATACAGAAAATTTTTCATTTGAATGCATTCATTCATTGACGCTTATTGTGCATCAATATCATGCAGTCTTTTTGTCATGCATATGTACATTGTGTTTATGTGTCTCTAACGCAGTTCTAAATATTGGTTTTCTGTTGTGCTTTCATTCCCACCTGTAGATCCTAGTTATGGCTCCTAAGAAGTCTAAAACCATTAAAACCAAAGCCAAAAGAGTGTCTGCCTCCTCATCTAAGCCTGCCAAAAGAGTGTCTGCCTCCTCATCTAAGCCTGCAATTGTGTTTGATGAAACAACGTTTGAAACGGTTACAAAGGCGCAAAGGTTTGAAAATGTAATTCAGTATTGGAAAATTTGGCCGGAACGAGAAATCAATCTAGATGAATTACCACTTGCTGTCCATAGGAATCTACAGTGTAGGAACTAGTTGTCTTTATGTAAAGATTTACAACCCCCTCCAGTTGCACTGATTAGAGAGTTCTATTCCAATCTCGAAATTCGTTCTGATGATGATTTGGCTACTTGGATTCGAGGTCAATACTTTGTCATAACTAAGAATGATATATCCATTGCTCTTGATGTACCTCGTGTTAGAGCACCTACTTATCCATACTCGTACCGTCCTCCTATATCTGATGTTATGACTCTTCTTTGCGGAAGATCAATGACATTGGGATTTGAGCCAAGAATTAACTCGAGTGACTTAACCGAGCTTAATTATATCTTATTTAGGATAGCTTGTCACAACATCTTCCCCATCTCCCATGTCCATACTATTCCTAGAGAGAGGTGTTTCTTTTTGTATGCCCTCATCACTGATGCCTCCATTTGTTTTCCTTCCCTTTTCTATCAAACGCTTGTTGGGGCGCATAGGAGTAAGAGTAAGAAGCATGGTCTATTCTTCCCAGTTTTCATCTATAGAGTTCTAGGCCATGTAGGGGTAAAGAACTTTCCTCCCCTAGAGTTGATCCACATCACAGCCCCTATAAGAGCCACCTTTCTCAAACAGCAGACTGCACAAAAGAGGAATGTTGGATCGAGTGTTGGGTCATCAAAAAGGCCACGAGTACAGTCCACCACTGGAGACGATCATGCTGAGCAGAGTCCTGTTGATCCTACAGGTACCGTTGCTGACATTGGTGACGATGGGGTACATGCTCACAGCACAGCTGCAAACCCCACCGTTCCTCCTCCCCTATCTCTTCGTGCTATGATGGAGACATTTATGACGACTCAAGCAGCTCATGGACAGCTTTTAGATGGGCTTATTGCTGAGGTTGCTGCGTTGAGAGCAGATTTTTCAGAGTACAGCAGTGCTTTTCCACCTCCGCCACCGTCTGACTCTTGATGATTGCCTTTGGCAATACATAACAGACAGGGGAAGTAGGGATTGTAGCGTAGGAGCTTTAGGGTTAATTTGTAGCTTCCATAGAGTATATGAAAGTTTTTTAATGTGATTCTCAAGTATTTGTATATTATTATATGTACTCTTCAAGGTCCACAAACATGGTTTTAATTTTATGATAATATGACCATATTCACAATGTGTGATGACTTTTATATTGAATGATCATTTTCTTTCTTTTTTTCCTTCAACGGGAATGTTGATAAGGTAACCTCACTGATAACATATGCATATTTGAAGAAAAACTACAATCATTAAAATGATAACAGAAAGGAACCTACCTCGTTATATGCATTATCGATTAGTTATGCAATGGCTACACCAAAAAAATAAAAAGAGATCATAAAAGTAGATTAAACACATACTAGCCTCTGAGCACGCATGTGCACAGAGGTTGTTCTAATTTTATGGATAAGGATTAATTTAAAGCATTGATTATAATTTGGGATTACTACATTTTCCAAACAAAAAAAAAGTACGGCATTGTGATTCACCGCACATAATACTCATCACACCCATACGTTTTTTTTTATTTGTTTCATTTTATTTATTTATTATTATTTTTTTTATGATTGGGAAATGTAGTAATCCAAAATTACAATAAATGCTGTAAATTAACCCTTACCCAAAAAATTGAAGAGACTCTAAGCACGCGCATGCTGAAAGCCTAGTTTATACTTGTATTTGATAGATTAAATTTGCCGTACTCATACACGTTTATACTTTTGGATGAACGTTATATAGATTTTTTTTTCATAATTAATACCTACGTTTCCAGTTTCCGGTCACTGATTTGTTTTGTGTTTCCACTTCTCCATCCATATCCTTATATTTAGGGAAATTTTTAAGATTACAGTGGGGAATTCGTGTGACCCTATCCTTATTTAAAAGTTTATGAAAATAAGAAAAACTACACGTTTTAAAAAATCCCACTTACTACACATCCATAACAAAAGTGAAAAAGAGTTGAAATTCAAAATATACTGATTTCACCGGTGAAGGAATCAATAATGGTTAGCCACTTACTACACCCCCATAACAAAACTTAAAAAGAGATTAGATTTCAAAGATATCAATTACCCTTAAAACTGAGAAAATGCACGTAACATTGTTAATGGAGCAGTAAAGTAATAGTCTATAAAAGAGGAAATGTAAATTGAATTTCACATAGAATTATACAAATGATAAATATAATTTATGTTACAAAAGAAATATGTTTACAACAATTTCTTAGATAACAACCACTTCAGGTGAGGGTTAAAATGGGTAACATTATCTAGTAGCTCAAATATATAATATAATAATACCCTCTAAAATAAAGTGGCATAAATTACATTTTTTTGAAAAAAAAATACCGTAAATTACATGGAAAACTTGTTTACATAATACCCTCTAAATAAGAGTAGTGTAAATTACTTTAGGGAAAAAGTAGCGTAAATTACCACTTCAAGTAGCCTAATTCCCTTAAAACCAAACACCAAATTGGCCAATGATGAACACAATGCCTCCATAAATTCCTTTAGATCCGGTCATACAGTGTCTTTTTTTTAATTTTTTTATTCCTATTTAAATGAAATCCATTCTCAAATAAATTATCTAGAATTAAAAATTTTCTACAAAGTCTTTTAGGGTGAACGTTTTAGAATATATACTAATATTAACTCTTCTTGAGCAATTTGATATTAAAATAGATGGAGTTAAACTGAAAAAGTTTTCGTCCATGGAAATATGAAAATCAAAATCTTTTTCTTTCATGGGACAGATAATTGTTTTTGCAGATAATAGGAGAATAACAAAATAGAAATAAGTTCCCCCACAACTAGTTTTCCAAATTGTGTCACATTGAAAGGGTTTTTTGGTCTTACTTGTGAGGTGATATTTCCCCCAAAAACAGTTGCAACCCGAAATACTACAATCACAATGATTCAGACATCATGCATTGAAAACATATATGAGAGACTCGGAAAACAGTAATTCCGAAAACATGGAGCGCAACTAAATCTATCCATAAATCTATCAATGAAGAGATGTGGCATGAGAAGGAGACCAGTTAAAAGAAAAGGGTACAGAACCAACAATGAGCATAACAATACTAACTAGTCACTAGCCCGTGCGATGCACGGGAAAACTTTTGGAAAATAATAAAGCACGCATATATTAAAAGACAATTGAAGTTCATGTATGCTTGCAAGGGATACATACCTAAATAGTTCTTGCGGTAGAAATAGAAGCCTTATCTTTCAGATAAAGAACCGATGAAATGCTAGTGTGATCCACTATATGGCCAAACCTATAATCCAAAACCAAGAAATGGCTAAATTTCAGACCACAAGTTCATATAAATAAAATAAATTTAAAAAGTTGAGACAAATCCCAATTCTTTCAAAACCGATTTCAAATCTACTATTTGAGAGTATATATAGAATATAATTGAAGTTGTGATCTCACAAGTCATAGAGTTCGTAGCAATAAGCTATTGATTATTTATTATCTATGAGTTTTATTGTTGAATTTTAATTGTTTAGTACTTGATAATTGATATCCAAACCTGAAGAATAAATAACAAAGAAGCAATTGAAACATACAATAGTTGGTAACCCGTGCTATGCAGGGGAACTTACCTATTTCTGAGGTAAATTAAAATTGTAAGGTTGAATTTATTCAACCATCTAATTGGCTTTATTCCATGCCAAATTTGCTTGTAATTCAGCATTTAGTAACCCTGTATTTAGGTGGGTTTGATGTAAGGGTAGTGAGTGAGATAGAGTGAAGATTGCTCAAGAGTGTGCAAGAAAACAGAGACTCGCGGCTGGGACTCGCGGGTGACTCGCGGCTTCAAGCCGCCAAACGCAGCACACGTGCCAAGCATGCTGGAAGGTGAACAGTCATGCCAGCTGGAGCACTACAGGACAAAACAGGACAACTGGCCATACGGTTATCTCGCGACTGGATCTCGCGACTTAGTCAAGCCGCGAGGTCAAGCCGCGAGCCACCCCTGTTTTGTTAAACCTGACGTTTCACATTCCTCTCCCACTCTAGTATAAATACCCCTTTTACCCACGATTGAAAGAGAGCTTCCAGAGAGAATTTTGAGAGAGAAACCCTAAAGAAAAACAAGATTGATTCACCCACAATCTATACATTAGAGTCTCTTCAAATTCCTCATCTCTCTTCCTCTCCATAGCCAAATCCTTGAGAGGCCATTATACCAAACCTGGTTCTCACCATCATCATCACTGTGAGACAGCTGTTTGGATATCTGGGAAGCAGTTAGGAAGGAACCAATCTTCATTGGTTGATGCTACGGTCTAGTAGCGGAATCCGGGAAGCTAGAAAAGAAAAAGGTTCGGCGCAACCTCGTTGGAGCAAAAAGCTTGGAGGGCTTAGGTGCACTGGGTAGATTAGGCTTGGAGGGTCTATTGCTGTCCATGTATCCCAACTGTATTTTCTAGTGGATTGTTTACCACTTGGAGGGCGGCGGAGAGGTTTTACGCCGAGGGCTTCGGTTTCCTCTTCGATAACACATCGCGTGTTGTCTTTGTGTTTGCATCTTCCTTCCTCTCTATCTTTGCCTTTTTATTATCTGCTGTGGATTATATTTTGTTTTGGCTTAGATAGTTTTTACCAATTCCATATTATAGCATATGTTAAGTTTCCGCACACTAGTTGTTTGACATATTGCTTGAATTGATTAAGTTGTAATTTGGGGGTCTAATCGTTCAAAGGTGTTTATACACGTTTTTGAACTTTCAATTGGTATCAGAGCAGGTACACTTGTTGTGGTTTTATTACCTAAAGTGTGATCCTAGACCCCTGTGTTGTGGTTGTTGTTATGGAAAATACCATGTTGAATTGTAGCTTAAGTGTTTGTGAAAATGACTCTATGCATATGTCTGAAAGGTGTTTTACTAATGATCTCGTAGAGTTGTTAAAAACTAAGAAACATGCTAGAGTATTTGTTCACATGCTGGAATATCTTGAAAATCAGAATCATGTCTTACACAGTAGCATATCTGAATCCAAATCATTGATTAAAAAATATAAAAGAAAGAATAGAATGTTGTGTGAGATGATTGAGAATCTGAAAATGAAAAATCAATCTGAAAGAAGCATGAAAACTGATGATGAGTTTGTGTTTGAAGGTCAAGAATGTTTGTCACATGTGAACCTATTTGTGCATACCTCATTGAAGGTGTTTAATGCGTGTTTGTGGTATCTTGACAGTGGGTGTTCTCGCCATATGACAGGGGATAAGCCAATGTTTAAGACACTCAAAGAAAAGGTTGGTGACTATGTGACCTTTGGTGATGGAAGTCATGCTCAAGTCCTAGGCAAAGGAACCATTGAGATACCTGGTTTGCCGCTGTTGAAAGATGTGCTGTACATAAAAGGGCTGAAGGCGAATTTGCTAAGCATCACTCAAATTTGTGATGATGATTTCCTGGTACAATTCTCTAAGAAGGGATGCTTGATCATCAATGAAGAGGGGATTCCGGTTTTGGAGGGAAATCGGACTACAGATAACTGTTATGGAATAGTTCCCACGGCACCCATATCGTGTAGATGTGCTCGTGTGGATATGTTGGAGCTGTGGCATCACAAATTTGGGCATGCCAACTTCAAACAAGTAGCAAAAGTCTCCAAACTTGAAGCAGTCGAGGGACTTCCTAAGTTTGGAAAAGTGAAGAAGACCGTTTGTGGTGCATGTCAAATGGGGAAGCAAACTAAGGCAAGTCATCACAAGGTGAATGTGATTGCCACTTCTCGGTGCTTGGAGCTACTCCATGTTGATCTAATGGGGCCTACCAGAACTGAAAGCCTAGGGGGGAAGAGATACATTATGGTCATTGTGGACGACTACTCAAGATACACTTGGGTTGAATTCCTTAGAGAAAAATCAGAAGCATGTGAGAGGTTGGAGATTCTGTGCAAGAAACTACAAAACAAAAAAGGGATTCCGATTGCCAGAATTAGAAGTGATCATGGGAGGGAATTTGAAAATGCAAGATTCGAGTCCTTCTGTGAGAAGAATGGAATTAAAAAAGAATTTTCAGCTCCCAAAACTCCACAACAAAATGGAGTGGTAGAGAGAAAAAATCGTGTGATTCAGGAGATGGCAAGAGTCATGTTGCTTAACAAGCAAATACCTCAAAAATTTTGGGGAGAAGCTGTCAACACCTCGTGTCACATTGGCAATAGGATTTTCTTTCGAGTTGGTACAAAGAAGACTGCCTATGAGATATGGAATGGGAAGAAGCCTAAAGTGAAGTATTTTCGGGTGTTTGGAAGTAAATGCTATATCCTAAATGATCGGGAGAATCTTGGGAAGTTTGATGCGAGAAGTGATGAGGGTATTTTTCTTGGGTACTCTACTACAAGTCGAGCGTATAGAGTGTTTAACAAGAGAACAAAGACTGTGATGGAGTCAATAAATGTCAAGATTGATGATGCCTTATCTAAGGTGGAAATGATTGATGATGTAGAAGGGCCAAGCACCAAAGAGCCCGATGTTGAGGTAGAAGCTTTGGATATAGAGGGTGAAGAACCTATACCAGAAGTAGAATCGACTCCCATCAACCCAAGAATGGAAACGAGATCGATGTCTAGAACATCAAGTCCTCTTACACCTCCAGAAGTTCATCCTCCTATCTCTCGAAGTGATGAAGTTTCCACTTCAAAAGGGCCATCTTCAAGAGTTATCAAGAATCATCCGGAAAGTAACATCATAGGATCTCTTGATGACGGTCTTCGCCTCAAGAAAGGAAACATTTTGCGAGCCAATCATGTAACATATCACTGCTATCTTGCACAGTTTGAACCAAAAAGGGTTGAAGAGGCTCTTCAAGATGAGAATTGGGTTGAGTCAATGCATGAAGAGCTGAATCAGTTTGTGAGGAATGATGTGTGGGAACTTGCTCCAAGGCCTGAGAACGTTCATGTTATAGGCACAAAATGGATTTTTAAAAACAAAACTGATGAAGATGGAGAGATAATTTTAAAACAAATCTCAGTTAGTAGCTCAAGGATACACTCAAGTAGAAGGAGTGGATTTTGATGAATCTTTCGCTCCGGTGGCAAGACTCGAATCCATTCGAATCCTCATGTCCATTGCGTGCACTTTGAACTTCAAACTTTATCAAATGGATGTAAAGTGTGCATTTTTGAATGGATATCTAAATGAAGAAGTATTTGTTGAGCAACCAAAAGGATTTGAGGATCCTCATTTTCCAGATCATGTATTAAGATTGAAGAAAGCCCTTTATGGCTTAAAACAAGCGCCTAGAGCCTAGTACGATCGTCTTACACATTATCTTCTAGATAGAGGTTTCAAAAGAGGGTATGCCGACCGAACTCTGTTTGTCAAAAATGATGAAGATTATCTCCTTGTGGCACAAGTCTATGTTGATGACATAGTGTTTGGGGCAACCATCGAAGATCGTGCTACTGAATTTTCTGAGGAAATGAAGAAGGAGTTTGAGATGAGTATGGTGGGGGAACTCACATTTTTTTTGGGTCTTCAAGTCAAACAACAGAAGGAGGGTATATTTGTATCTCAAGAGAAGTATGCCAGAAACATTGTCAAGAAGTTTGGACTAGACTCCAAAAAACATGCCTCCACTCCCATGAGCTCATCCACTAAACTGAATGTTGATTCGTCTGGAGTCGAAGTAAGTCCTACATTGTATAGGAGCATCATAGGGAGTTTGCTCTATCTTACAGCCAGTAGACCGAACATTGCTTTCAGTGTTGGCGTTTGTGCCAGGTACCAAGCTAATCCGAAGGAATCTCACCTGACTGCAGCTAAGTGAATCATTCGGTATGTGAATGGTACTTCAAACTATGGTCTGTGGTATTCAAAAGACTCAAATGCTTGTCTTGCTGGATATTCAGATGCTGACTGGGCTGGCAGTGTAGACGATCGGAAAAGTACTTCAGGTGGCTGTTTCTACCTTGGTAACAATCTTGTCTCGTGGATGAGCAAGAAGCAGAATTCCGTGTCTCTATCTACTGCTGAAGCAGAATACATCGCTGCTGGAAGTTGCTGCACTCAGCTTCTTTGGATGAAGAAATTACTTCATGACTATGGAATTCCTCAAGAAACGATGTGTGTCTTCTGTGACAACACCAGTGCCATCAATCTTTCCAAGAATCCTGTCCAGCATTCAAAATCTAAACACATAGAGATACTTTACCATTTCATTCGGGATTTGGTAGAGGAAAGAGTTGTGTGTCTTGAGTTCATACACACCGACAATCAAAAGGCGGACATCTTCACCAAGCCTCTCGATGGTCCACGGTTTGAATCACTCCGTAAGACCATTGGTGTTGGTACAATTCCTTGACTCTCTTGTGTTGGGGCACACACTTCTTTGTTAGCTCTTTGTGCAACATGTTTATTGTTTGTTTGTCCATTTGTGAATACTGTTGCTTCTTTCTTTGTTTGTTCAATCATTTTCTTATTTTATGTCAAAAATCCAAAAATCACATAAAAATTAGAAAATCAAAAAGCTTGATTGACATTGTAGAGTTTTTGTCTCAAAACTTGTTTTGCCTTGTACCTTTGTGCTAATGACTTTGTGCATTTTCGAGCATTGCTTGTTTCTTTGCACTCATATCTCTGTGGGAGAAATTTTGAAATCTTTGTGATTGTTGTAAATAGATCTTCAAACTTGTCATGAATGATTAGTGAATGATTTTGTTGATCTTGAGACATGCATAGACTTGTGTCTATATATCTTCCCACTCTTTATTTTTGTTTTTGCTAAAAAGAGCTCACCAAATGTAAATCTCCAAATGAAAAGAGATATTGAGCTGCAAAAGCCTGTCGCACATACTAGTATTCGACTAGGAAAAAGGGAAAGCGACCAAAAATTAAAGAGAAATGTTTATTCAAAAGGCCAAAGGCTTGTTTCTTAAAGAGATTTATCAAATTTCTCTCTCACAATGAGAGGTGTTGTCTCAAAAGGATCAAAAAGATCAAATGTTATGATTGAAAGTGGAGTCAAATGTAAAGCTCCAAGTCATGTTATCAAGTTTTGTGGGAGGTCATATATACATATTTCTATAAGTGAGATAGATCACATGATCTAGTGCTAATTGTGTATGCCTTGGTTGAATTGATCATTGAAGCTTCACATTAGACTAAGGACTATCTCATTGTTGATATCCACACACAACACACAAGTTTATGTTCAAAGAATGCCATAATCATTTGTGTAATTGTACTTGATGAAATATGTTTTTCACATGCTCAATCTTTGTTGTTTCAAGCACAAAAAGATTTTTGAGTGTTTTAGGTGTTTTTGGAAAGTATTTTGTTGAAAAATCTGAAAATTTCAAAAATCCAGTTTTGCCCTGTTTTGGCGACTTAATCGCGGGTATGTCAAGTCGCGTGCCTCAGTCGCGTGTTCGCGGGTCCATTTTGGCGACTTGTTCGCGAGTGAAAGGTCCAGTCGCGAGGTTATTCAGAGATTTTTGCGGCTCAGCTCGCGACTCCCTCATGGGTAGACCTTCCAGTCGCGAAAAACACTTAGAAAAATTTTTTCAAAATTTTTCCTTTGAGGGTCTTGGCGGCTCAACCTGGCGACTTGCTGGCGACTCACCTCAGTCGCGAAAAACGCGTGTTTGGCAAAAATAGGGACAGTTTTTAAAAGCATTTTTCAGTTTTCCCTCGAACATTTGTGAACTGTTCATCTTCTCTCTAAAATATCTCCTTCCCAAACACTCCGTGCTCCCATTTTCGATCTCCATTGTTTGCCTCTTTTCAGCTCAAAATCATCGAGTAACAGGTATGGTTTTTTCTGTCTTGAACTCTATTCTACTTGTTGTTATGGTTTTCCCTCTGGATTATTCGCATTTGATTGTGTTTTTGAGATGGGTTTTTAGCTCAGCTACTACTCTTTGTCCATGCTTAGCTTATGGAAACTTTTGTTTCTGTTTTGAGCCATTTTATATTGTTGGTTTTGTTCTTCATCATGTGCTTAGCTAGGGTTAGCTATTTTTGTCTAATCTGCTGTTGATGTGGTGTTTCAAAATGATCCTGTGTGGTATCCTGTTGATGTGTTGTTGAATATGGGTCCTTTTTCTGCTGATTGTGTGGTTTTATTTTGACTCCCTCGACTGTGTATTTCAATTTGGGCCATTTGTGCCCCTCATTGCTATTGTCTGGCCATTTTCATCCAGCTATTAGGGTTTCTTCATTATCCCTAATTTTCCACTAACCCGCTGCTAATAAAGTCTGTTGGATTGTGTTCTACCATTTCCCTTGTTCATATTACAGACTAGTCATGTCACCATTCAAGAAAGCTGCTGTGAAAGGAGGTAGTTCCAAAGGGAAGGAACCAGTAATTGATCTTGATGATTACCCACCTCAAACAAAAAGGGACTCGCTCTTCATCAAAGAGATTCGATCCCAACAAGTTCAGATCATATGCAGCCTATCAGTCTTATGAGAATTACTTTCTTCATGCCACACCTTTACTAGAAAGAGCTGTGGATCAGCCCTCACTTCATGACACTGACATTCCGATATGGTTTGCTCACAAGGATTGGAATTACCTTCTCTCTGATCTGGATGACGCGTATGAAGATTTGGTAAAAGAATTTTATGCCAACGCAATTGTGGAAGGAGATGAACTTAAGTGCTGGGTTCGGAAAAAGAGCTTTTCTGTCTCTCCTGCATATCTGGCAGAAATACTTCACATCAACAGACCAATTATCCGACATTCACCGGTTTATGATGATCTATGTCCTGATGAGGAGCTTCTCAAAGAAAGTCTTGGTCAAGACTTGGAGTTCTCACCCAATGGGAAATCCATCAGTGTTTCCTCTCTTTCTCCAAAACTGAGAGTGCTTACAATTGTGATGTTTCACAATTTGTATCCTTTATCAAGCACTGGGTACATGAACCTCGGACGGGCTTTGTTTCTTCATGATCTAATCTCTGATGTGGAAATAGACATCTGTGCTCATATCTTTCATATTCTACGCAAAACGGTTCTTCGAACTGAGTCTCGGATATGCATTCCTTTCTGCAGTCTCATTTCACGGATCTTGAAGCTCAAGGGAATTTATCCAACGGCAGATGAATCTCCTATCTCAAAACCAAGTCCAATCAACATGCGTACATTCAATGCAAGCATTGGATATAGTCGGAAGAGAGCCAAACCAGAAACTTCTGCATCTCACAGTGGCTCTCATTTCAGCACTCTCTCCCTAGATGAGAAACTTGATCGCATTGTATCCTCTGTCCACGAGTTGAATACAAAGATGTCTGGACTCACAGCGTCTCTACACCATCAAAGCACTTGATGGGATATGAAGTTTACTTCTCTTCAAACTCAATTGGATCAAATTCAGAGAAAGCTGGAAGAGGATGAATAGTCTATTCCATGACAAAAAGGGGGAGTGATAGGCATGATCAGAGGGGGAGGATATTACCTAAGGGGGAGTGTCTTTACATTCTTCTTCAGTTTAAGTTTTCACTTTAAGTTGATATATTGTGTTTTGTAAACTGTTATTTTTTGGCTGTACCCATGTGCTTTTGTAAGCTTTTAGGGTTTTTGTTTTATGCATAGCTTTGTAGGCTTTATGGTATGTACCTTGCTTTATGCAGCCTTTATGCTATGTTGAAATCAGTACTTTAATCTAAATGTCTTGCATTTTGATCTTTGTACTGTCACTCTTGTGCCCTTGTAGGATTGTTCCTAGATGCATATACCTTGTGTACTATGCATTGGTTGAATGTTGAACATACAAGTGTCTTGCCTTGTGCTTGTTAACTTGTATGTCCTTGTGTTCATTCCAAGTGTGAATGAGCACTGTGATCACTACCTTGTGGTGTTCACTTTGTTGATCAAGCCATGGTTTGTTTCTTAACTCCATCTTTGCTTGATCACATATTGCCTGTTTCATATGCATTTTATAATTTTCTGCTTACAATGAGCATGGTGTATTGTTGTGTTTCAGGAGTATTATGTTCATATGATTCAAGTGCTTCACAGCTTCTAGAGTTAGGTGTGAGTGAGTTTTGTTCAACTGTTCCCAACTCACATGTTAAGTCTAGAGTCTGTTTTAGGGTTTTGTCACGGAATAGCCAAAGGGGGAGATTTTAAGGTTGAATTTATTCAACCATCTAATTGGCTTTATTCCATGCCAAATTTGCTTGTAATTCAGCATTTAGTAACCCTGTATTTAGGTGGGTTTGATGTAAGGGTAGTGAGTGAGATAGAGTGAAGATTGCTCAAGAGTGTGCAAGAAAACAGAGACTCGCGGCTGGGACTCGTGGGTGACTCGCGGCTTCAAGCCGCCAGACGCAGCACACGTGCCAAGCATGCTGGAAGGTGAACAGTCATGCCAGCTGGAGCACTACAGGACAAAACAGGACAACTGGCCATACGGTTATCTCGCGACTGGATCTCGCGACTTCGTCAAGCCGCGAGGTCAAGCCGCGAGCCACCCCTGTTTTGTTAAACCTGACGTTTCACATTCCTCTCCCACTCTAGTATAAATACCCCTTTTACCCACGATTGAAAGAGAGCTTCCAGAGAGAATTTTGAGAGAGAAACCCTAAAGAAAAACAAGATTGATTCACCCACAATCTATACATTAGAGTCTCTTCAAATTCCTCATCTCTCTTCCTCTCCATAGCCAAATCCTTGAGAGGCCATTATACCAAACCTGGTTCTCACCATCATCATCACTGTGAGACAGCTGTTTGGATATCTGGGAAGCAGTTAGGAAGGAACCAATCTTCATTGGTTGATGCTACGGTCTAGTAGCGGAATCCGGGAAGCTAGAAAAGAAAAAGGTTCGGGGCAACCTCGTTGGAGCAAGAAGCTTGGAGGGCTTAGGTGCACTGGGTAGATTAGGCTTGGAGGGTCTATTGCTGTCCATGTATCCCAACTGTATTTTCTAGTGGATTGTTTACCGCTTGGAGGGCGGCGGAGAGGTTTTACGCCGAGGGCTTCGGTTTCCTCTTCGATAATACATCGCGTGTTGTCTTTGTGTTTGCATCTTCCTTCCTCTCTATCTTTGCCTTTTTATTATCTGCTGTGGATTATATTTTGTTTTGGCTTAGATAGTTTTTACCAATTCCATATTATAGCATATGTTAAGTTTCCGCACACTAGTTGTTTGACATATTGCTTGAATTGGTTAAGTTGTAATTTTGGGGTCTAATCGTTCAAAGGTGTTTATACACGTTTTTGAACTTTCAAAAATAATTTTATAAAATCTTAAATTGATTAAGAAACTATACCATTGCATGACTTGCTCTTGTATGACTTCAATTTGTGTTACAGTTTGATGAAGAAGCCATTGTTTGAACTTGCAATGACTTATACAAAATGTGTTTGTTAGATAGTTTCAGATACTGCAAAAAAATAACTCAAAAATTCAGATATTAAAACTTTTGAAAAACCAAAAAATATTAACGAATTAGATGATTCATTGCTTACAATTTATTGAAACAAAACAAAATATGTATGACTAAATATGCAACAAATATAAGAGAAAGATGGGTTACATTGAAAAGAATAATCCATGACTATAACTATTGAAAGGAATCAAAAGATTCAAAGCCTATACACACACACGCGCGCACACACACACACACACACAACAAAGAAATATAAGAGAAAGACGGGTTACCATCAAAAGAATAATTCAAATGTTAAAACTTTTAAAAGACTACAAAATATTAAAGAATCATAAGATTTACTTCCTATAAATTTTTTAAACAAAAAAAAAATAGGTATATGATTACACAATAGAGAAATATAAAAGAAAAATTCATTACCTTCAAAGAAATCATACTTGGTATAGTTATTGAAATCTGTTAAACATGTTCAGATATTGCAAAAACTAACACAAATTCAGATGTTAAAACTTCCAAAATGTGAAAACAGATATATAATTAAAGAATAAGTGATTGAAACAATTCAAAAGAGAAATATACGAAAAATAAATTAGTGGGGCAAGCATAAAACAATCAGTTTTAAATTTTAACAGGTCTAAACTTTAAACGATGAAAAACCATAAAATAATTTTGTTTTTAAACAAAGTAGAAGAGAAGAAAATAAAAGAAAAAGAGCTTATACCTATACTCAGCTTTCAAAAAAAAATCAAAATAAATAAATAAATTAGGGTTTGCACTGCTTTTATAGTGTTCATGCTTAACCTTGCAAATTTGGAAATAAATGATCAACTTTTGAGTTTGAATTTAAACTTGACTCTCTCTCTCTCTCTCTTATGTATTTTTGTATAAAAGAATACACAAATTTGTATGATTCAAGAAAGTATGAAAATACTCTCAGAAAACCCAAACTCTAAAGACCTCTCTCACCACAAGGAGAAACCTTAATTACATTACAGAACCAATGTCGAGGCACAAAACATGTGTGTGTGTGTATATATATATATATATATATATGCTCGACGGATATATATATATATATATATCTGTCGAGCATAATTATGGAATCCAACATTCAACTAATTTATAAGCATCCAATTAGGACTTGGATTGCTTAAGTGGGCAAAAGTATTTTCTACAAATTTCTAATCTATATATATATATATAACCGAAGTCGTGCGATGCACCGTATAGTTAACAAATGTTAAATATTTTCACTTTATTCAATGTTACAATGAGTTAAAAAATTAAAAAAAATGAACAGAGGATCCAGAGTTAGAAATTAATGAAAGGAAACAAAAATATATAAAACCATACAAAGAACAAAGATGGGCTACCCTAAAAAGAAAGTTACATGGCTATACTCTATAGTTGTTGAAATCTGCCAAATAGTTTTAGATAGTGCAAAAAATAATCCCAAAATTTAAAAGTTTAAACATTTGAAAGGCCAAACAATTTAAAGATTCATAAGGAAATCTAAATATCGCCCAAACGAATGTATTAATTCTCAAAAAGATGCCAACACAAAAAAAAAGGGACATAAACTTCAATTCAAAAAGGAATTTCCATTGGAAGAAATTTTGAATGATATGAGACAAAAATATTGAAAAATAAACAAAAGCCATATGCTAACCTCCATGACTATCATAGACACCAAAGAAAGGTGGAACTGTCCAAATTTGGATAAGCTACATGCTACAAAAGAAAAGAAAACACGGTAAAATAGCATAATCTATAGAAAATCATTGAGATTATGAGTCCACTCAATAGACCCATTGAAAAGGCGATCCAAAGAAGTCATAGAAAAATTCAGAACAGATTTTAATTCAGCCACCCAAGAAACAGGTTGTAATTCAAAACAGAAATCATTGAAGGCGATCCAAGAGACATTGATTATCATTGTTGACTTAAAAATAAAAAATATATATAAAAATAAATAACGGATGCACGGGAAATTCAGCCACTAAGTAGTAATATATAAATGTCTTAAAACCTAAACCGAAACCTGAACGTAAGGACTAAATGGTTGAGAAACATTGTTTAATTTACCAATTCATAAAATATATACCTTTGAACTTCTCTCTGCAATCAATTTTGTTAGCATTCTACTAGATCCTGCTTTGCAAACGTAAGGACTAAGTGGTTGACAAACATTGTTTAACTTACCAATTCATAAAATATATACCTTTGAACTTCTCTCCCCAATCAATTTTGTTAGCATTCTGTGACCTGGATCCTGCTTTGCAAAAGTTGTAAAGAAAAGTAAAATCGGAATAGATGGAGAACCTCTTCCTATATAAGATACATAAGTAGCATTCATTCAAAAATAGGGGAGCTGTATGTTAAGGTGGCTTAATCAGTGTGGTAACTGCGACCATGCACCGTTAGTTGAGTAGGAGAGGAACAATCTTGGGTTTTGATTATTGTAGAAGGAGAGGTGAACCTGAAAATACACGGGTGTGGGGGGAAAAAAATTAATAAAAAAGGAGCACAGCTAACTTTCACCTAACTTCTATATGAAAGTGAGCGTAATTACAATTGATCCCAGTTAAATTTAGACAGATGGAGGAAAATTAGACACCAATTTCATATTTAAATTGGTGTTGTCCCCACAAGAATCTAGACACATGACATTGGTAACAGTTATGACCCTCTTCATACAATGTTTTTCTAGCCTGTATTGACATGACAAGCCCTACTAACTTTTGATTATAATGCTTGAACCATGAAATGAGGTTATAAATGCACCACAATAATGACCTTCTTTCTACCCCCACTAAATTCGTAGATTGAGTAAGCTATGAGTCGCAGCGTCTCAATGTCAAATCGTAAAATGCGAAACAAGTTTAGATCTACTTCAACATATGGATCATCAGAAGCTCCAGCAGATCAACAACTACAGACATACACAGACCACTATGGAGGGAAATGGGTCGGAAAGAAGAGAGATTTCATTAATATGCCAATATACACGTACGAGAGTCTTGAAAGCGTCGGACACATCATGGTTGGCAAACCCACAAAACTAAGTACAGATACAACCGCAATAGAGTTCACCGTAGCAGAACCACCATGGTCAACCCTATACGAGAAGAGGTGTGAGTTGGAGGTGTATTGTCGATGGCACGGGTTACGAGTTCCTAAGGCACGCTCAGCCGAGTTACCTAGAGATGAACCTGTCAACATACTTGCTCGTCTTGAACAAGAGAACAATCAAATGCAAAGGCGACTAGACCGTTTTCATGCAATCCAAAAAGCTGGGAAGCATCTAAAGGGGAAGGCGCAAGAGCGAGCCATGAAGTCTATTAATGAAATTACTGCGTTAGATGATGAAAGAGATATTTCAGACTTCTCAGACTCAAGCAATGATGACTTCCAGAAATTTCTACCTACGAACATTAGACGTTGTTGTTAATGTCTACACATTCTGTGCAATACAAAATGTTGTTCTTAACGTCTGACAAATGATGATTATGTACGTTCAACTTTTGCAAATCTAAAGAGAAACTATTCATTAGTTTTCGCTAAGTTTAAATGAAATCAGTTTATCATTTTTTACCTGCTGTTCTTTGTTGCTACATATGAAAATTTAAACTGAAAATTTCATACATTCTACAATACAGACTCTTCCAAACCACACACACCAACCACTCTTTCACAGAAAAACCATATGGTTCCTAAAGCAAGGACTCGTCGGAGTAGAGTGGGGCCCAACTGAGACCATCACCGTCGAGGTGTAAAAACACACATTTGTTCAAGATAATACTCCCTTCCAACATGCATTCCGTGAAACTGGTAATGTATTACATTGTTATGTCAGTATGTTGCAATGTTTTCAATGGATTAGCTAAGTGTATATGAAATCGTAATTCATTCTTTCCCTGTTGTTCTTTGTTGCTACATATGATTCTTGTGCTTTGGTTGGAAAATGTCCTCTGCTTAGATATGTTGATGTTTCCAATATTCTCTCTGTGTAAATTGAAATGTTACCCACATAACACTCATCACCCAACTTAGATTTATTGCACATTACTTGTAGGAAAATTTAATAGATCCAATACATACAGACTCATCCAAACCACACATACTAACCACACATATGATTCAATAATACGAATAATTCATATATATGACACCATCAGTCGCTGTATCATATACCCGTATCCGTGTATCTTAGTTCTGCTAGTGTACTACTTTATATAAATACATTACATACAGACTCATCCAAACCAGGCCAACCACTCATTCTGTCTTCCTCTTTATGTAGAAGAAATTTTTTTGTTACTTTCGTAACAAACTTTTGTCTGGCTTCATGTTTTATGGGCAAATCAGCTGAGGGATATGTTTCTATCATCTTCATATAAGTCTATTATTTCTATCTAATGATCTTCCAATTTACAGTTCTTATTGGGTGGATATTGAATCTCAGTGGTAGGCTTATCAAATATAAGAACATGGAAGCTTGAATTTCCTTCATATTTGAAAACTAGAAAATAAACATAACAGATAGAATGGTATTCAACGAAATCCTGCCAACCATTACAAAACCAAATGTTGTTATCAACTTTCTTCAATCCCACTTGCCAAATACCACCATAGGGAACAGTGAGTGTAGCTACCATGGATAGCTCAGCACTGTTGAACCCTGACCACAAGTATCCATCCACACTCACGTGAAAATACAAAGCATCCCTTCAAAGTTTACGCATTAATTTTGGGGGTGAGCTGTCCACCATTTCTACTTATACTCTTTGCAGTGCTACATGTGCTGCTCAATAGTGCGTCACACTGTTGAACCCTGTCCAGTCATATCACTTACACGCACATGCGCACACAGATATGCATCCTTTTGCAATGCACCGTTTTCAAGGATGCAGAGCGTCCCTGAAAAGTTTATGATACATTTAACACAGCTCGGCACTGTCTCATCAAGTCATGTCAGACGAGGCACAGGAATGCTGAATAGTCTTCACGTGAACCCTATCCAGTCATATAACCTACACGCTCGTCAATACACAAATATGCAGATTTTTACAATGCATCGTTTTCAACGATGCAGAGCATCCTTGAAAAGTTTATGAAACATTTAATGCAACTCGGCACTGTCTCGTCAAGTCATGTCAGATGAAGCATAGGAATGCTGAATAGTCTTCACGTGAATAAACACACAACCTCCTTTGCAGTACACATCACCTGCCTTCTACTGTAGCATAAGCTATAGCCATATCAAACAGTTGCCTCAGTGAACCACATGCACCAACAGGTGCCACTGTATAGCCAAGTCATGTTCACAGTTAGTATGTGCTCCTCAACACCTCACTAAACAATACAATGTCAGACATATCATCTTTATTCACGTGAATACTTACCCTTACATATAATCACATCCACGTGAATATTTACCCTTGCAAAACTCCTATATAAAGTCCCACTCCCATTTACATCTACCCTTGCAAAACATCTACAGATACCGATCATAAGTCACATTTTCCAATGTCAATGCGCAATTGGATGCTACCTCGTTTTCCAGATAACTATAGGAGGGAGAGAGATTCCGACGAGAGGGAATACTATGCCGGACTGCGGCGGGAGTGGGACTTTCGTGTGAACGAGTCCAACGCTCTGCACGATGATCTCGTGCGACTCGGAGCGCCTCTTGTTGATCGTGTCTCACTCACACTATCACGACAAAATATGCACCAATATGAGTGTGTAGTGACAAAAATAAAAAAAGAGAATAATCTGATGATACTCCGTAGGTCCAGGTATCACATGCTACAGCTAGCGGAAGAGCTGGCCGCCACCACGAACCGGCAACTCACTCCGACGGAACGTAACAATGTCCTCAACTACGAGGACTACCTGTCAGAGTGAATGCCTATGTGGTATGTGTGTTATGTCTAGGTTAAGTCAATAATGTTAGTAGCATTAGTGTTCAATATGCAATGCATGCATATTGGTGACATCGTGTAAGTTACTTTAAGTTTTCTGTGTTATGTTGTAGGTGCTTATTGTTATGTTCTAGGTGCTTATTGAAAAACATCATGTATGGGAATATTTGACTTTTATGCGTTTTGTGGGAATAAACTAGATTACGAATAATGTGCATGGTCCTCACAATCAATAATAAGGTTTGCATGGTACAAATGCAACAACAATGACACACATACATTTAAAACATAGTTAACAAAAATAGTTAAATAACAAAGTCTAATTACACCACGACACGATTAGTCTTCATCTGACATCTCCACGTCTGACTGATAAATGGGATCAGCAAGAAGTGATTGCATGAATTGTGCATGCTCGTACCACCCTCCCTCCACTGACTCTCGAATCTCGACTTGGGTCCGATATCGATTAAGACGTATCTTCATTCGATTATTTTCTTCTCTTATGCGGTTCAATGTTTTACAAAGTTCGTCAATCGTGTCTCTAGGCATCTGCGATGCGAGTCGCCGAGGCACTGGCAACTTAAAACTAGCCAACTCATCATAAAACATTTGTTGTTCACGAAATAACCAATCCCACTCCTGTCTCATGGTATTGTGAACGTAAGCACTATTTCGCAGATTCGGATTGATTGGATAGCTAAACTCATCTTCCAATACCCAGCAACGACCCATAGCAGTGAACACATCGTGAGGCCTATAGAGTTGTGGGTTGCCAGAACCAGACATTGACACTGAATACAATAACATCAAATGATCAAGTTAACAGTGTGCATCAACTGTTGGTAAATAATGTAATGCTGCATAAGATGGTACATGACAATGGCGGAGGTAGGATTTCAATTCAGGGGGGGCAAGCTTAGAAGTCAATATTACCAAAAAATAAAAATTATATATATATATATTAAAAAAAATTATAAAAACAACTATAAGTGTCATACAAAAACTATGTAAACTATATTTAGACATTTAAGTTAATACTATAAAATAAATTGTGGAAATAAATAAATTTTAAAAATATTTAAAATATAGCAATTTACTTGCAAAGTTGTATACACATCTCACTATCTTTTCTTGATTGTTTTTGAAACTATAGGAAAAGTTCGACTTTCTTTTTATTTTACAAACTAATTAAAATTTTAGTTCATAGCATAAACCCACAATTTAAAACTGAAATGTCAAGAAATTGAGGACCAAAAAAAAAAAAAAAATTGTGTACAATATAGGACTATCGATTGAAATGTCATAAGAAAGACACTACAATGCATTATTATTATGCTAAGCTTAAGTGCATGATAATTAAAAGCTAACAGCTAACAAGTTAAAGCTCTTGGTGTGTGTTATTGTGCCTAACGGAAATTCTTCTAATTATTTTTGCTTCTGTCACGAAACTTTTTCCTTGTTTCCTTTTTTTTTTTCCTTACACGGTGTCATTGACTTAGGTAAGCTTGTCATTTTCCCTCTATTTCAGCAGGGCCAGGAAGCTTTTTTCCTGATTTGTGTTTATTTTCTACATCAAGGAGGGTAAAGCATTCTAAATATTCCCTAATAGTAGTACATATGGAATATTTTTGGACAAGTCAAGGGGGGCACTTGCCCCCTCTTGCCCCCCCCCCCCCCCCCCCCCTGGCTCCACCTCTGGTACATGACAAAGACATTCATCAATTTGTGTACTATTACATGCTAAAAATTAAATACTAACACTCAAATTTTACCATAAGCATTACACACATAACACGCAATATAACCCAATGTACACACATAACATTTATCACCGTTTTTATAGCTTATTGTACGTTTCTTGTAACATCAAACAACACCAAACAACTAATATACCTCTAAAATACCATTCAAGAAAATACACATAACACTCATTCAATAAAATACCAAAGCATAAGTAATACAAATTATTAAATGAAAATTATACTCTAACAAAAAACATACATTATGATTGATAAACTTTTATAATATCTACAACTATGTTTGCCAACACAATAATAAAATTCTCAATGTATTTCAAAGAAGAGAATGAGTTAGGTAAACCTGAGATGATGGAGAGATAACACCAACTTCTGACCGAAAATTCTTAGAATTAGGAGAATATCTGAAAATGATGAGGAGAATTGCTTGAGAAGCAGATATAGCAGAATAACTCGATTATAAAAGAACCGAGTATTATTAATAACTCGATTTCCAATTAATCGGGTTCAGCTTCACGTGTGAACAACTGATGTGAAATGGCGTCAGAATAGCATAAAACTCGATTATAACAACAGCGAGTAAAATTAGTAACTCGATTATCAGTTATTCGGGTTTTAAGTACTCGTTTTCTACGTTTCCGAGTTACAAATAGTAACGCGGGAATATTTTATTGCCCAAAAGCCAAGCTGGAACACCAGCGTGGCAAGCACCTGCCCACAACTCGGTTTCTTCATAGTCGAGTTATTTAAGTAACTCGCCTTTTCGGTGATCGAGTATCTAAACAGGGGCACGCCCCTATATAGTTTCGAAACAGGGGCATTATGCCAAATATTTTTCCCAGAAAGGGCAAAAGGCCAGAATCCTTGAAGTATAATGGTGTGTACGGTTTGTGCTTTATAGCTGGCTAAAGATGAAAAGTTCTAAAGTATAATTGTTTAGGGTGATTCTAAGATCTGTGTTGATGCCTTAAATAAGAATTTGGATGAGGCATGTTAGAAGATTCAGCCATTATTAAATGATGCATTAGTCTTGGCTAATCCTTTTGTGGATTGTTGACTTGTTTTTGTTGGATCAAAAGGGATGCTAATTCCATAGCCCATGAGCTAAGTAGGTATATTTTGTATTTAATAAATATATATATATCTCCTATTTTTGTAAGTGTGTATCCTTTCCTCGTGCTGTCATAGAGGATTGGGAAAGAGATGTATTTCTTTTGCTCCCTCAATGAAATATTCACATTTATCAAAAAGGCAAAAGACACAGTAGTTAGGTTAGGCGTGTTTGTAATATAATTAATATATGTATTTCTCCAAATTAAAATAAGGTTTAAATCTTCACTTGAGTGAGTTTTAAAGTCAATTTTAGTCATCTGAATGCAATAATGTCAAAAACATTTCCATGTATATTTCTTCCAAGAACTGTGGACTGAAAATTAATTCATATAACTTGAACTTTTTCAGAACTCTTGTTGATAATGCATAATTAGAATTTGCACAAAAGTCCCTCAAATAAGTGAACAGACAAACTTTAGTCAACTTTTTTATTTTGGACACATTTACAATACACTAGAATGGAGTGCATAATACCACATATATATATATATGATATTATCGCATAATTAAAACCCACTTTATTCTTAATTAATACTGCCCTCCACGATAATAAGCAACCTAATGCTTGATTATTGTTAAACCGTGGTGCCTCATTTGTTAAGGGGTTGGAGGTGCGCAACGTCTATATGGGGTACGACTACATCCAGATGGCGGAGTTGGCTTCGTCCTATAGGGTGGACCTGGCGATGGTGGAGTTGGCTTCCTATAGGGTGGACCTGGCGTTGGCGGAGTTGGTGGCTTCAAAGGTGGAGTTGGTGGCTTCAGAGGCGGAGCTGGTGGCTTCAAGGGCAAATTTGGCGGGTTCGACCGACATGATCGTCGATATGGTTCACACTTTCCTGAGAGCAAAAGTTCCATATATGAAAAATCTTGAAATGTGAAAGTACATGGTTAGAAACTTAGAATTTATCAGAAACACATTAGCTTCGGGAGGTGAATAAGTGATTATCTTATAGGCCTCTAAAAACAAGAAAATACTTTTATTATTAGTATATAAGAAATCATATTGAATTACTCATTCTTAACAACAATTGAAACAATATTATATTCAAAATATTTGTCAACACAAATAAGCAACTGCTACTAGTATGAAAAATCTTACTCAATAAATAAAAATAAAACAAATAAAAAAAATTATTTTATTAAGTATGCTACAAAATTGATTAAAATAAAACTATCTACTAGAAACTTACTTTCTGCTGCATTTGAAGAAGGGATGAAAAATATGGAAGTCAAGAGAAGGCAAACAATGAGAATGGCCTTCATTTTGAGAGTCAGTGATTCTAAGCTTCTCTATCCTGGTCTTATTTATAGACCATACATTCAAGTAGAAACTTGTAAAATGGACTATTAAACTCACTGGAACAAGACAAAATGAAGTAGGATATTTAAACAAATAAAAATCGATAGTTACTATGGAAATTAAAATTGACAATTGAACCCTTAAATATTTCAATTGGAAACATAAAAAAATATCAATTGAGTTACAAAACTCTTAACAAGTAAAATATAATTGAAAGAAGATTAAAAGGGGGAACACATGAAAAAAATAAGAAGACTTCGAATAAAGTTGGCTAGACATAAAAATTGAATAGGGTAAAGTTATGTATCCTAATTTATTTAATTTATCAATCACGTGGGTATAATGTAGGATTGGACTATTAATTAAAAGCATGTGAAGTAAAAGCATGTGAATTGGACTATTAATTAAACTCACTAGAACAAGACAAAATAAAGTAGGATATTTAAAATAAATAAATAAAAATCGATAATTACAATGGAAAATTGACGATTGAACTTAAATATCTTAATTGGAAACATAAAAAAATATCAATTGAGTTACAAGGCTCTTGCCAATTAGACATTTTTCCCCTTATTTTTTGCAATGAACTTAATTTTTTCCTTTATTTAAATTTAAATATTTTGGCTTCCTTTATTGTGAATGGAGTTGCTTTATATCCTGCACAGTGAAAAGCAATTTTTTCCTTTATTTAAATTTAAATATTTTGGTTTCCTTTATTGTGAATGGAGTTGCTTTATATCCTGCATAGTGAAAAGCTTATCCATGTAGTTATACTTATAGACTAAGGTCCGTTTGGATCTGCTTATTTTGCTAAAACTGAAAACTTTTTACTGAAAGTACTGTAAATAAAGATAAAAGTTAACTGAAATAGTACAGTAAAACACTAAAACCCATGAATAATATCAAAAAATGCAGTGAGACCCATAAATAGTAGCAAAAATAAGCTAAATAGTAAAATAAGTTGACAAAAATAATTTTTGCCAAACACACACTAAAAGAGAAAAGTAACACCATCATCCTCCATCCACTTGTAATTGACTCTAAAGTCTTCACTAAGTCTGAAAATGTTTGGCCACCACGTGTTTTCTACATGACAATGATCTATGCTCACTTTTTTTTCTTTTTTTTTTTTTGCTGAATAAATACTTTATTACTCAACACAAAACAGGAGAAATACAAAAAGGTTTGGGCCTGGAACCATCTCTACCTAAAGCTTTCATCACAGATAAAGGCAAAATGGAGATGGGAACTGGCCCAAACCAAGATACAAAAGCAGCCCATTGGGCAAGAAGATGAGCAAGGACATTGCCCTCTCTATTTACAAAAGAGAAAGAAACATTTACAAAAGATTTAGATAAATATAAAATATCATCATATATGGATTTGATACTCCAGTGAGGGACATAATCTACATTCTTCAAAGGATCAATAACACTTAGAGCATCACCTTCCAATATTATATTTCTATAACCTTCCATAGCAGCACACTTGATAGCACACCAAGCAACTTTGGCTTCCCCTAGCAAAGAATTCCCTAGATCCAGTTGTTCTGCCCAAGCCAATAGAATCTTTCTTGAATCATCTCTGCCCACTACCGCCACAGAAATTTTCTCTTCCCTTATTGCTGCATCAAAGTTTAATTTTACCCAGCTATTTGGAGGGGACTGCCAAATATTATTTTTTGGCAGTCTCCTCGGTAATTTACTCTAAGCTTGTTTATGCTCCTCGAAAACACGCCTTATCTGTCTAGCAAGCTCAATTGAAATTCTTTAGCAAATTCATCATCCAGCTCCAAATTTGTTTTTGGGTAGAGAATAATCTTAACCCAATCTAGAATAGATATATTTGACAAATTACTCAAGTTAATAGGCCATGGGGCCATCAACCAGATTTGTGCAACCTAGTCACATTGAAGAAACAAATGCTCTAAAGATTCTGGAGCATTATTACACAAATAGCAATCTAGTGAGGGAAGAGGAAACCTGTTATTAAGAGCAGTACAAGTTGGTAAAATATTCCAACTTATCTTCCATAAAAGGTTTTTTAGTCTAGCATTTGCTTTTATTTTCCATAGTTGCTTCCAATCCTTGGCTTGCAATAGAGGGTGAGTTTGAGTATTTGAGCTTCTAATGGTTTTGTAGGCTGATTTCACAAAGAACTCCCCAGAAGAGGTCAAACACCAAAAGACTTGGTCTCCCAAAAGCTGATGAGGCAAGTGGATATTAAGAATTCTATTCACCGTAGCTGGCTCAAACAAAATGGATAGTTTCCCTCTATCCCATTGCCTGGTGTCTTGATCAATTAGATCAGCAACTAGATGAACATTGTCAATAGTTCCACTTCTGGCTTGGGGAATAAAACCAGGTTCATTGGGAATCCATGGATCTTCCCAAATCCAAGTATTAAAACCATTGCTAATTCTATGGCACATGCCTTTTTTTATTACTTCTCTACAGGCAAATATGCTCTGGGATGCCCAAGAAGCATTTTTAGGCATAGGAATTTTCATGAAATTTCTATTTCGAACATACTTCTTTTTGAACACAGTCACCCATATTTTGTCTTCATTACGAACCACTTCCCAGGTCAATTTGGCCACCAAGGCTTTATTCATGTCTGCCATTTTTTTAATGCCCAATCCTCCCTCTAATTTAGGACTACAAATGGAATCCTAGCTTTTAAGAAAGCACCCCCGTTTGTTTTCTTCCTTCTTTCCCCACCAGAAATTGTGATACAATGCATCAAGTTTTGAACAAACTTGGTTTGGGAGAATGAGAGAAGAAGCTTGATAAGAAGGGAGGGATGATGCCACAAAAGAAATGAGAGTGGCTCTACCAACTTGTGACAAGGTTTTCTTCTTCCAGCCTTGAAGATGTTGTTTAACTTTCTCAACAATTTCTCCACACGCTGCTTTCTTATCTTTACCTGAGACAATAGGAATACCCAGGTATTTTTCCTTCTTATTTGAAGCATTAATTCCAAATGAGTTAGCCAGCCTTGTTTTTAGACTATGGGGAGTATTTTGGCTGAAAATAATGACTGACTTGTGGAAATTAACCTTCTGACCTGACCAGCATGAGAAAACATCCAAACAAGATTTAATTTTTACCATGTTCTCATCATTTGCTTGTGCAAAGATAAACAAATCATTTGCAAATTGTAAATGGGTGATTGGCATCAAGTCTTGAGTTAACTTGAAACCTTGTATCCCATTACAGGAGGCTTCCCTTTAATTAAAAGAGCTAGAACTTTAGCAGCAAGGACATAAAGAAATGGGGAGAGGGGATCTCCTTGTCTTACCCCTCGTTGAGGCCTAAAAAAACCAAATGGGCTGCCATTAATAAGAATTGAGAAAGTCGTTGTGGAAACACACTGTATAACCCATTGGATCCATGAGCTTGGAAAACCAAAACAATGAAGAACTTTTTCCAGAAATCCCCATTCTAAGCGGTCATAAGCCTTTTCCATGTCTATTAGTCTGCTTTTTATCATCCAAATTATTATGAAATTTCTTTTGAAAAAAAAAAACAAAAGATATTAATTAATTATACGTAACTAATAAAATTCTCGTGCTACTGGTCAAATTCAGATAGCCTTAAGTTTGATGGCTTTAAATTTTGCAATGTGTGTGCAAGCCAAATGCAATAAGTCTAGACTCTAAAAAAAAAAACCTAATTACACACCCCAATCCATAATATGTTTAAGTGTCAACTTGTAATTGGTGGACCTAATTTTTTTTTTGTTTAATTTTCAACAAATACTTGTGGTCTCATTGTAAGTAATGAAACAATAACAAGTTGACACTTAAACAAATTGTGGAACGGCGTGTTTGGATGTCAGTAAATGAAACTATTTGGTCAACTTAGAATTTAATACATTTTATTGATTTAATTTATAGAAAATAATAAGATATATATAGTCTCAATAAAAGTTATTATTATTTGTAACACAAATTTTACTCTCTCTCTCTTTTTTTGGCTAAATAAGCTTCACTGTTGTTTATTAAGAGATTGATGTGTTATAGATTACTAGTTTTGGTGGTACTTGCAAGGCACGTGCTACCCCTTGATTGCAAAACTTAAGATAGGCTTCTATCTAAAGAACTATGAAATCATATTCTCAAAAATACATGTCATACAATGCTAATCTCGTTCATATAAAAATTTTGATTACACACAAACTTAGCGTAACTATATAACATATGAAATATCAATTTTTCTATGATAGTTTTTTATAACCTATTTTTTAAAGGCAATATCCACTCACCAAAAACTGTTAAGAATATATTGAATATCATTATCCTACATTTTATAAATCTCTATGATGTTTAGCTTTATTAGTTTTTAATAGACAACCTTTTAATCCTGTGCGCAGGATGTAGAAAACGCAGTTTTAGTGATTAGGGTTTGTTGTTGTCGCTTTTTGTGAGACTGAAACACTGTACCACCGCTCTTTGTATTTTTCTCTGATAATATTGAAATCCCTACAACTCCGTAGACGTAGGCAAATTGCTGAATCACATAAATATTGTCTTGTACATGATTGTTTTTCTTTGACGTGTGTTTTCTTTATTTTTTTGTTTCTCACAGGTTGGAAATTTTGGGTTAATTCCCAACAAAATATATATGGCAGATACCTTATGAAAATGGAGAGATAAAGACCTCGATTATGGACGATTATTTTTTCTTTTTATTGGAAGGGGTCGACTAAAGTCTAAATTATTATTTTGTATAAGTCAAGAAAAGTTTGGTTTGATTTTGTTTCTAAATAATTTTTTATCAGTCTGCGAAAATTTTGTGGTAAAAAGCTTATGCATTGCCTATTATAGTTTGTTGGATCATTGCTTGGCATAGGAATTTGATGAGTTAATAGCTTAATGTCTGCTCAATGGTGCAGAAAAAACATCAGTCATAATCATAAGTGTGGGATAAAATTATAAAAATCTCCCGCCTCATTTTTTTTTTTTTTAAATTAAAAAAATGGGACATAAAAATTTTTAGGGTTCTACTTTACACTTTACCAATCACAGATTCACAAGTTATCATGTGACTAATTTTAAAAAATTAAATTAAAAAAATTAAAATTAGTTATTTTATAAGAAAAGAAAAAATAATATATGACAATAAATAATTGGTAGGGTATAAAATAGAAAACTAAAATCTAGAAAACATTGGTATATTGGTTCTTTTTTGGGGGGGGGGGGGGGGGGGGGGGGGGGGAAGAGGAGGTGGTTTAAGAGATAGAACATATATAATGGTTCAATGTTAATGAGTCTATGCATGTTGTAGACATATGACATATGGTAAACACATGTAAATTGAAACAGTAAATTAAGATAGAATCAGGTTAATGGGTGCCCTTATGTTATTTTGTTAAGGAATATTTTAGGAAAATTTTGATATCATTAAAAAACTCAGTTACCTTTTTTTTTTTCTTATAAAAAGTTTTAAAAATTATTTCTTAGACCAATACCTTTAAAGCATCTGTAAGGACTCAAATTGTGACGATCCCAAATGATATGGGCTTCGCACGTTGAAGGCCCTTGCAATAAAATTTATAGAGTGTGGGCTGAAAGGCTAGATTGACCTTAAAGGAAAACGATCGAATTTTTAACACTCATAGATGTACTCGCACTAATATTACGATCAACCTCTTCTTGAGAGCCAGTTGTGTTCTTTGTTTTTCAAGGGTTTCTTCTAAGTCCTTTCTTTTTTGTTTTTCTTTTTTCGATCCCCCTCTCTCAATGCACTCTTACAGGTTATATACTGCCGTCTTGGTCTCATCTTCACCGCACACGTGTAGGTTGAGTTTGGAGGATATCCTCCTGTCCCATCCAACACTTCCTGGAAAAATCAACTAGTAGCTATAAGGCTGTTTTATCATTGTTCAGGCATCACCTCCACATTAATGCGGCCAGGGAGTTGGTTGGAAGGTATTTAATGCGGAGATAGCAACTTTATAGATATTTGTTTGCCTCCTCCGTTTTTTCCCTAGTCCACTATCCCTTCTCTAGCTGTGGTGCAACTCTGAAGTAAGTCGGTACGGGCATGGCACTCAAATTCACCTCGGCCGAGGGCAGCCGAGGATACTCTTATCCTCGGACACTTATTGGACTCATCCCATGGTGTTTTTATTCCTCCCTTAGACTTGCTTGTTTCACAGGCTTACCTGGGCCGTCTCGGATGGTCTAACATCCTCGGATTGGACTTTAGGCCCAGCTGGCATGGCCTTGATAATATCTCCTGATTAACTGGCCCCCACAGCATCCATTACCTTTTCCCATTAAAACAAGGTCTCAATATATTTTAAGAAATCATTTTTTTTATTTTTTGAGAAACTTTTAAGAAATAAAGTTAGATGTCTAAACTTTATATATTTCGATTAATTTCTTATTTTGATTATTAATAATTATGAACTGCTTATTTTTGTTTCTTTATTTTAATGATATTAAATATATGTTTGTGGTTAATTGAGATTATGGAGAATCTGAGCACAATAATAAGCCCGAATTGAATTCTACACAAATCGAGATAGATTTTGCAAATCTCCTTGTGGTATTTCTTGAGCAACAACTTAAACTATGTATGAAATAATAAATGATAGTTCTTACGTTTATATTAGACTTTGTATGACAATTAACGTTGTTTATTTATTTTATCATTAATAATCAACTTAGTTTATTTAGGTTTTTTTTAAAAAAAAAAAATATATTATCCTTTTTATCTTGTATCTCCTGAAATAAAATTTCGGTTCTACTATTTTATAAATCAAACTTTTTCTCACTATATGATTGGAATTTACATAGAAGTCCCTCAAATAAGCCAACAGATTAGTCCACTCTTTTATTTTGTGCACGTTACAATATACTATTATTATGGAGAGCATAATACATAACTAGGAACCAATTATAGGAGGCATCATAAAGCCCAAACCATATATCACATAAAACCCACTTTATTCTTAATTAATACTTCTCTCCACGATAATAAGCAACCTAATGCTTAATTGTTACTGAACCATGGTGCTTCATTTCTTAAGGCCTATTGAATGGCGGACTTGGCCTCATATAGGGATTACGTGGCGTTGGAGGTGTGCAACTTTTATTTGGGTTACGAGTACATTTAGTATAGGGCGTTGGTGGAGTTGGCGGCTTCAACGGTGGAGCAACTGGCTTCAAGGGTTGAGCTGGCGGCTTCGAGCGACAAGATCCACGAATATATGGATTACACTTTTCTGAGATATATATGAGATAATCAGAATATAACCAAATTAAGAAATTAACGAGAAAACATGCATGGAAGAGAGCAATTAGAGCAAAAGTTCCATAAATGGAAAATCTCAAACAGTGAAATTACTTCACAAGTAATTTGCTAATTAGTACGTGTTTAGAAACTTAAAATTTATCAGAACAACACTAGCTTTTGGAATTGAATATATGATGGAAAATTATTAGGCCATTAAAAACAAGAAAACTCATTTGATTTCAATATCGGTATCTTAAAAATTATTTAATTTTGCTCAGTCTTTAACAACAATTTGAAATTAACAAGCTTATATTCAAAATATTTTTCAACATATGTAAATGAGTAACTGCTACTACGTAAAAGCTTACTCAATGAACAAAATCAAAAGTTTATTTTAATAAGTACGCAACAAAATAAATTAAAATACAACTACGAACTATCTAGCTACTAGAAAATTCAAAATAGTGCTCTCGCGAGGTAACCTGATGCTGCATTTGAAGAAGGAAGGAAAAATATGGAAGCCAAGAGAAGGCAGACAATGAGAATGGCCTTCATTTTGAGACTTCGTGGTTCTAAGCTTCTCCACCCATATCTTATTTATAGGCCAGACATCCAAGTAGAAGTGTGTAAAATGGACCATTAAACTCACTGGAACAAGACAAAATGAAGGAAGGTGATTTGACCTCAAGACATCCATTAGAAATATCATTAAGTGACAATTGAACTACAAGTTTTTAATAATTAAGATATAATTGAAATAACGCTTTAAAACATAAAGCTGGCTAAAAAATTAATTAGAATAAAGCTTTCTGTAACTTTATTTATTTATTTTGACAAGAGGATTGAAATGAATTTACTTTATATATATATATATATATATATATATATATATATATATATATATATATATATATATATATATATAGGGTTGAGTTCAAGTTATACCTAATGTAACTTTAAGTAATATTATACCACTCAACATATTTTAATTAGATGCGAATTTTGACAAATTCACCGTTAGATTACATTATCTTCATATATTCTCCATGCTTGCAAAATTTCAAGGTGATCAAAGATTAATAATCATGTTATCAATCAATTGTTTAAATTCAAATTTTTATAGTTTAAAATAATGCATAAAAGATGAGTTTATGGATTAAATAGTAAATAACATCCAATTGACATGAAAATTGGCATGAATGTTAAGAACATATAGCACATATAATTCAACGGTGAGATTTTCAAAATATAAATTCTATAACAAATTATTGGGTGGTGTAACATTACTTAAAATTACACTAGATGTAACTTGAACCCAACTCTCTCTCTCTCTCTCTCTCTCTCTTATTTTGGTGGTATCAAAATAAAAGATAAATCATTGGAAGGTCTCTCCCTAAGAGAATACATTCAAACCGGTCTTGGCATAAAACCTCATCTCAATTCCCAGCGATGCTTTAATGAAGACCTCATTTTGTTGATTTAAAAAATAAATAATTTCAGTTTTAGTGCACAAAAATATTTTTAACAAAATAAACACCCGTCCCTCAAAAAAAACAAAAAAACAAAATAAACACCCACGTCCTCATAACTCTGCTAATTGCGAACCTCATTAAGCTAGCAAGCAACAGCTAGTAGTCTATTTATTCATTGGATACTATCTAAATAATTCAAGGGTTTAAGCTTGTCACTCTTATCTTATTGCACTTTGAAAAGTCTATCTTGGATATACGGAGAAAATTAACATGTGGATTGGTCTATTTGTAGTTGACCCTGAGTCTTCACTAAGTTCAAAAACTTGTCGGCACCCCCTTTCTGTCTACTTAATAATAACCACTCATTATGTCAAGTCCTTTGTAGCTAAACCGGCACTTCTTGGTATTTTTAACAATAAGAAGCCATTTGGATTCGGCGTTTACTAAGTTGCGTTTTCAGCTTCGCGTTTTCCTCTTTTTTTTTTTTTTTTTTGGGCACGCGTTTAAGGAGATAGTGCGGTTACTGTTCATGAACAGTAGCCGCAAAGGTTGACTATTCCATGGTGAACAGTGCATTCATGCACTGTTCACGGACCCACAAATTCCACTTTTCAGCAACTTTTTCATTAAAAATTGGTCTCACAGCACTATTCACACATTTAAAAATTATTTTGCTACAATGTTTTCAGTTTCAGTTTTCAGTTTGATCAGCAAAAATAAGCTCAATCCAAACGGACCCTAACTACTAATTATGCCAAGAACTTTGGAGCTAAACTAACACTTTATAAATTTTCAAAATAAATGTTGAGGATACCAATTCTCTCTCCCCTTTGTAACCATCATATTCATCTCAAAAAAAACAAAAAAACAAAAAACAAAACAATAAATGACTAATAAAATCTCCTACCAGTCGAATTCAAGCAGACTTAAGTTCGGGTGGCTGGCTCAAAATCAAGCCAAGGCGATGGATGAGACTAATTCAACAACTATGAATTTAATAGATTTTATTGTTCTACTTCTATCCGAAAATAATAATAAGACACTCAAACCTCACATTGATATTGACAGAAGAAATTTCAATGCAAGGCAACGGTTCAGTGGGCTTTCCAGTTTCCACAAAGATATTTCGAGGACATTGCTTGAAATCAAAAATGTGCCTGCGTCAAATCACCATCAAAGAATACTATCTAGCTACTAGAAAATTCAAAATAGTGCTCTCACGAGGTAACCTTCAGCTGCATTTGAAGAAGGAATGAAAAATATGGAAGCCAAGAGAAGGCAGACAATGAGAATGGCCTTCATTTTGAGACTACGTGGTTCTAAGCTTCTCTACCCTTATCTTTTTTATAGGCCATACATCCAAGTAGAAGTGTGTAAAATGGACCATTAAACTCACTGGAACGAGACAAAATGAAGGAAGGTGATTTGAACTCAAGATATCCCTGTTAGAAACATCATTAAGTGACAGTTGAACTACAAACTTTTGACAATTAAGATATAATTGAAAGAAGAGTTTAAAAAATAAAGCTGGTTAAAAAATTGATTAGGATAAAGTTTTCCGTAACTTTATTTATTTATTCTGACAAGACGATTGAGATGAGTTTACTTTATTTATTTATTTATTTATTTATATATATATATATATATATATATATATATATATATATATATATATATTAGTGGTATCTAAATAAAAGATAGATCATTGAAAGGTCTCTCCCTAAGAGAATACATTCAAACCGGTCTTGGTGTAAAACCCCATCTCAATTCCCAACAGTGCTTTAATGAAGATCTCATTTTGTTGATTTTTAAAAAATAATAATAATTTCAGTTTTAGTGCACAAAAATATTTTTAACAAAATAAACGGAAAATTATTAAGTACTCCCGGAGTATCATAAATACGTGCTCCCTCCTCTCACATGAATGGTGGGTCCCACCAATTAGTAGGACCCACCATTCATGTGAGAGGAGGGAGCACGTATTTATGGTACTCCGGGAGTACACAATAATTTCCCCAAAATAAACACCCACGTCCTCATAACTCTGCTAATTGCGAACCTCATTAAGCTAGCAAGCAACAACTAATGGTCTATTTATTCATTGGGTACTATCTAAATAATTCAATGGTTTAAGCTTGTCACTTTTATCTTATTGCACTTTGAAAAGTCTATCTTGAATATACGGAGAAAATTAACATGCGAATTGGTCTATTTGTAGTTGACCCCGAGTCTTCTCAAAGTTCAAAAACTTGTCGGCACCCACTTTTTGTCTACTTAACAAGTATTTTTAACAATAACTACTAATTATACCAAGAACTTTGTAGCTAAAGTGCTAAACTGGCACTTCATAAATTTTCAACAAAAATGTTTAGGATACCGATTCTCTCTTCCCTTTGTAACCATCATATTCATCTCAAAAACAAAACAAAACAAAACTATAACAAGACTAATAAAATCTCCTACCAGTCGAATTCAAGTAGACTTACGTTCGTGTGGCTGGCTCAAAATCAAGCCAAGGCGATGGATGAGACTAATTCAACAACTTTGAATTTAATAGATTTTATTGTTCTACTTCTACCAGAAAATAATAATAAGACACTCAAACCTCACGTTGATATTGACGGAAGAAATTTCAATGCAAGGCAACGGTTCAGTGGGCTTTCCAGTTTACACAGATATTTCTCGGACATTGCTTGAAATCAAAATGTGTCTGCGTCAAATCACCATCAAATAATACTGTCCTCTTATCCTCAAATCACACTCGGGCATTAATCTTCAGTAAATGAGGAATCAAATTCCATTATGAAGCATGCCAGTACCTCCACGGTGGGAATAAGAATCATGGGGGGGAGAATGCAAAAATGTGTCTACTTCAGTTCAAATAATAATAAAAAAAAAGGGCTTTAATTCGCCCAATCGATGGCATTAATGCACTTTAATAAGTGAGATTTTTTGGGCCCATGGGGAACTCAAATGGTGGAACCAAGTCTTGACTTAGAAAAAAATGCATTCAAAAGTACATAACAAATTTTCCTATTGTAATAATAACCCATTAACTTAAGTCACCAAAAGAAAAAGAACTGTGAGAATTCCTATAAAATAATACAAACTGAGAGTTCCTAAAATTAATACACGATCATCTAACGGAGGTAAATGAATAAGAATAGTGATAACTTTGAGAACCAAAAGAGCTAGAAGGGGCTAATCTTGCGAGCCAACTTCAACAAAAACTCAGGAACAAGGCGTCTTCTTGGAGGGGCCATAGCATCCTTGTCAAGAGCTTCCTTATCACCAGCATGTATCACAGAAACTAAATGGTCAAACAGTTCGTCTTGACCGCCTCTTAAAGGATCCTGCATCAAATGACCAAAAAGTTGAGGGTTGCTTTGAAGCACAAGGCCACCTTGCTATATACATGAATTATAAATGTCTATAAACAACTTCCTTCTAGGAGTTGTTATGGTGGATATATTGTCCACTTAATAACATTAGTGAGTATATAACATTTGATAGATCAGGTAACATATGCCTAAATATGAACAGTGGTTATTAATAGGAGTAAAGGTACGTAATAATATCAAATTATCAATGAATCTACAAGAAGATATTCAAGGCATCACTTACTTGGAGAAACAAATCTGTATGTGTTTTTCCCTCATAAAGAACTAGCTTTGCTTGAGCTCCTGCCCTTTGAAGAGCATCTACGAAAGTTTTACTGCAAAAGATGAGTAAATATCTGGAATTATGCATGAGAAACTAAGAAAAACTTGTTAGCCTGTAAATTGATGATAATGCATGAATGAATAAATAGATTACCAAATTAAATTAAATTGGATTCAGAACACATAAATAACTATGCTATCCTTCTTATGTTTTATACTCACATATTTCTTAGAGCATGAAAGAAATGATACATTAATTATGTGTAATTCAAGTGTTTAAACAACATTATATGCATGTCATTTATAACCCCTTGCTTTCCTGTCTGATATGTCTATACTAATCATGATAGAAATGGTATGCTGGTGGTGTGTTATTGGAAACTTCAATGTACTGTAAAGATCCTTCTTGCTGAAAAAGATGTAGGTGGCCATGTCCACTCATGCAAGGACTTTAGGAAGATATATTTCAGCTTAACCATGCTACTATGCTAGTCTCTTTGTCTTCAAAGCACTGAGCATTGCATTCACAGCCAATGCACCACATAAAACACAAGGGGAACTATTCGCTACACAGTCCCATTACCTTGCCTACAAAACTCCCCTTTCAACCCTTGAGCATCTCCCTTACGGAAAGGGAAATTACCCAAAACACCAAACAGGGAGCAAAAATTAAAATTTTGTAACTAAGCATTCAATTAGGAGTAATCATATTTCATATGACTGTGTTATGTTTGTTTGACGGGATTGCAGGAAGGACAGGGGGAGGATGGAAAAGGGAAGGAATAGACAAAGTCCCCTTGTTTGGTAGACAAGAACCATGGAGGGAGAGGAAGGTCAAACCCCTCTTACCAAACATAGTGAGCTTGCAGCAATAATTCAAGGGAAGATCCTAACCTGGCATCTGATGGTATGGAATAATCTGAAGTTCCATGGAAAAGAGTAATAGGAGGCAAGCGAGAAACAGCATCTCTAATGCTTTTGTCCTGTATTTGAACTTCAGGAGAAAATCGTTGCAATCCTTGTTCACCTTCCATAATGCTGTAATTGCACATTACAAGAATATATACAAGGTGATAAGCAGATAAAATAAAATAAAAAAGACAGTAATAATAAATTCATAAGCGTATGGCAATCAGTTCACAGGAAAATATATTAGGCAAGTACCTTAAGAAAATGGAGCGATAGAGACCTCGATTATTGAAGTGATCAACTAAATTAAGTAAATTGTACCTGCTCCCAAAATTTTTAAGGGAAAAAATCAAAATATGGACATAAGTTCATGTTCAATCAGTACATCAGCAAACATTATGCAGCAAAAAAGTATGCAAGCATATGCAAGTCCCTTTGCAACCTCACAAAACAATTAAACCATACTTTATTTCACTTTTCTTCTAAAAATTCATTAAGGATTTGCATCCTTAAAATAGGAAAGCAAAAACAGCACTATCCACCTAGTGCTGAAAGGAAGCAGTGCCAGAGGGGGCAGCATGGTAAAAACAAAGTACTAGTCTGATTGACAGATGTATCCCATTGCCTTCTAAATTACTCAGACTGATAATTCTAGAAGTTAGTTTTGTCTTTCCTGCTATCGTATAGATTGAATATCTTTTGTGAAGCCTCACTTCCAACTGATGGATCAAATGCTTTCTGATCTTTAGGATTATTATACCAATATATATGACATCTGCCTTGAGAAAAAGGCTCACACCTATAATAGAAATAGATGACTAGCATAAACAAGGACCTGAAGAGTGTCAGTAAACAACACTTGATCCACAATTTTGAATTTTCTCTCCTAATTAAAATAAATAAATGGGGAGAACAGGACGCACCATACTAGTTAGCAGTGTTCTGGAATCATTCAATCGAAAATGTGGCATACTTCCATTCCAAACACTAACCATGATAATCCAAAAATTCAATTATTTTCCTTCCCTTATTTATATTTCTTGAAAGACTTCATAGAGTTCAAGGCAAAACCAAGCTAAACTCATACAGATTAAATTGAACAATCGTACTTTACATTTTTGTTTTTTTTTATATAGGTAAAAGAAGGGTACAACTTCTTACCCTAAGAAGTAGCACAATAGGGGACCGTGCCTCATGAAGCAGAGGTCACTAGTTCGAATCTCCCCTTCCCAATCCCCTTGGGCCAAACTTAATTATAAAAAATTATAAAAATAAAATAAAAAAAGCCTACTTCTAATGATACAATCTTCTTAAGTTGTATAAATGTACCATACCAGTCACATTAAAGGATATGAGGCAGTACCACATTCACTTTCCCATTTTACAGACAGCAAACAACAAAGATCCACTATTCTAGGTAACTTAGGGCAGTCATGCCAAACAATAACATTTATGGTATAAGTTTGGAACCTCTTTGAAAAACTAAAAGCCATTCCTTCATTATAAATTTCTATAATAATCAAAAAGCACGATAACTTAACAGACTAAACTGCAGCAACACAAAAGAAACTCAAAAGTCAAAACCATGCAGTACAAAAGCCATATGTCAGACTAGAAAAGCTCCAAACTACACACCAAAAAGTAATTTAGAAGGCAATTGCTAGATGCCCAGTTGGACCATCTATATGTCATTAGTATTTACAAAAATACTGGCAGTGTTCCATATCCAATAAGGCAGGTCAAGGGGCACACTGCTTACTGTGTCCAGGATTCAAAACTTATAACTACACGGCAAAAAAGTGAGAATGGATTTAGGATTTATGGTATTGAGAAGATATCAACCATCAGTGACCTTGGTAAAAATGCCAATGGATGTCCCATTTTCTCATGCACATCTAAACCCTCATGATCAACAAGTTCTGCAGCTAGATGTTTCTCATCTGGGTTCCAAAGGTTAAACCGCAGGCTTGATCCTCACAATCTTCTATATATTTACTCTTAATAAATGGTAAACTATATACATATATATGCATGCATTAAACAATAAAACATATTAGATAAACTGAGGACCTCTAATCAAATTCGGAAACTTCCATGAGATTCACTACAAAAGCAACATATAAAAAATTACCCTCCAGATAAACCAAAATAAGCTTTTAATTGAGATACACTCCATGTAATACTCTCTCCTTTCTCGGGTTCAGATTCTTTGATTGCTTGCTCCAGGAGGGCACAAGCAGAAATGTGTGCACCAGCTGATTGCCCCATTAGATAGATCCTACTCGAATAGGCACAAAAAGATCAATGATATGGTTTGAAGGTGAGATGGGGAATTCCCAAAACCAAGAAATTAGTCTGTCACCTGTTAGGGTCACCCCCATACTCAGCAAGGTGGTTGCAGACAAATGAAATGCCCTGGGAAGCATCTTCTACCATATCACCAATAGTCCCCTGGGGAAAATTTCTGCATCACATCTTAACTTGTGAGAATCTTATAAATAAACTTAGACCATAATGGACAGAATACAGATAACAGAACAACTCCACATACTTTAAAGATAAAGAAAATTATTTGTATGAAGTATTGATGCAGGAGCTAAAAGGGTGCAACTGGCATCAAAATCTCCAATGATGCAGCAGCTAAAATGATTAAATTAGCAACTTAGTTCCTTGAATACATTAAGGATTTTGATGCTTAGAAATTCATAATATGCTTCCCTTTCTGGTATTAGTATTGCTATTTCCTGCTTTGAAAATCGTATTTTACTATCTGGTAAAGTGTAGAGTATGTGAGAATGTGCCTAGTATTAATATTATTTATTAAGTTATGTACTCGAATGTCTATTTAAGTTGTCTTGGAAACTATCTAGATTATGCATCTTTGGCTAGTCAGTATTCATAATCCCTTATAAATATCAATGAAAATATGAGGAAGGTAGACAGCCTTTTTTATTTTTTTTTTTATAAATTAAAAAAAGGGATTATTCCTACGATAACTCCATTCCCTACCTTTAAACCTTTAGGCTTTACCTGCTGAATACAGCAAAGCTATCAACTTTGCAGCCTTATCTGGACTGCATGATCAGATACCGTGTAACTTTCATTGTATCTTTTTTCCATCAATATATAATGGAGGGATGTTGTGGTTAGTTAAGTAGTAAAGTCTCATATTGAACAATAGTGAGCAGTTAATATAACATAACTAGACCTAAACCCATAGGCTTAACTTTTTGGGTAAAGTGCTGAAGATGAGCAAGTATCAGTCCCCATATTAGCAGTCAAAGGACTTTGTTTATTATTGTATATCAAGTCATTGATGAACTATGGACTCCAGTATGGCAATGACTGAACTGAAATCAAACACCAAGCGTCCTTAGGCTTTGGCTCAAGTGTTAATTGTTGGGTGGTCCATTTAGGGTTTATTCAATTTATTCTATTAAAAAGGAAGGAGAAGAAAGCATCAAAAAACAAAATACCTATAGTCAATGCATGCCACTATTATGTCTCTTTCTGCCAATTGCTGTCCCAAAAGAGAACCCCATGCTTTGTACCTATAGAAAGAAATATAAGTGATGTTGAACAACGGTAGATAAATCCATATATTCAAGGGAATGTATGCTAATATCTAGTTATCTACAATGTCTTATACCTATTTGGCATCAGCAAATGAAGAAATTATAAAAAATTGAAAACTGAAAATACAAAATAAAATCAAACCACTATTATGGTTAAAACTGTTGAACTAACAAAGTTCAAACAGGCAGTGCCATAAATTTATCATGTGACAAGGACTTTCGCATTAGATAAAAAAAAAAGGATCTAACAGGGGGTTTGGATCTGGTAAATGTAGATACTCTAGTAAAGTTTTGAGGATGTCTCACATTTGCCTCATATCTTAGTTCAAGTAGCAGTTGTAAATTTAACATCAAAAACACTGAATCTACCATACATTATCGTCCATCCTCTCATGGACAAATTTAACTAGACTGTCTCATAGATCCATTCATCTCTTTTCTTTTATTTTTATTTGTTAGTTACACACACCTAGTGAATTTGGCAAAACGCTCCAAAGGTACATACAAGGTCAAAGTGGCTCCTTAACTGTAATTCATATTCCCAAAAAGCTCCATGTCAAATGTAATTTGGCAACTATTTACTGTTAGCACAGATGGGTAGCTCTTGCAATCTCAAAGTGTACATGCTGATCCCAAATGCAATTGGCAATCCTTACTGCTATGATGGGAGATTCTCTTACCAAAATAAGAAACATATGTTTATAATATCAAAATATAATTCAGAAAGACATCATATCTTCCAAACTTTAAACCTGCTTCAAGCCCTCGAGCAAATAATAGGGATGGCTGATTTTGTAGCCCTATATTTAGTACACAGATTAAGCAACTAATGTTGTAAACATGTATTCACAATGCTTTGTATCACAAGATGCAACAAATTTAAACTGAACAGTAATGCAAAACCTAGGAGCTATCAAAAATCACTAACCCAATAATCCAAGCTCCACCAGTTACAAATATCACAACTGGCTTTGGTTCACCACTATTTGCAGGTAAAAATAGATCCAATCTGTATAAAAGTAAAGACACAATTGCAAAAGTAAAAAATTTGCATTTGCATGTGTTACATGAGTCAGTTCATAGCTTAGCAAAAAGAAAATAAAGAAAAATTTATTACCTCCATCACAATTACTTACCTATTTCTTGGTTGATCTCCATAAACAACACTTCGCCGGACCTGGCTTGAGAAGAAATAATAATATGCAACTGTAGAACAATAGCAAGCAAGTTATGTTCCATTTATTTAAACCATATGTAAATATATCCTAAAATAAAAATATGTCCCTCTCACAGATTGAAAAATAATCTAGAAACCATGCCGCTTTTGTCTATTCTTCACATAGACACAAGGAATCCCCGGCATTTAGTTTCCTTCAGAATCTAGTTATATAACTAAGCAATCGAATAAAAGGAAACAAAAAGAAAGGACAAGGGAACAAGGTTATGCAACAAGTAAAAACAACACAAACCTTGAAGAAAGCCGGGCATAAGTAGCAAGGCATAACAACCAAGAGCAATTAATCTTGTGATCCACCGGTAGCCTACCCTGAATGAAAAGAAATGGTTAAAAATGATATCCACACCAACTAAAACAAGGTGAAAGCTTTCCTTGTCACTTGAAACCTAATTGCTGACAAAGAAAAATCTAAAGCCTTTCATCCATCAATTTTTTTCTTGGACAGTAAACTAACGTAAGCATGGACTCGTTAGAAACTAAGGCATATAACATGCCAAAACTGATCCAAGAACTCCATCCAATGGAAACAGAAAAAGTAACAAATATTTCAGAACAAACACATCAACTCCTCGGATTTGAAAAGTTGTCCAACTATTACTAGAATCACTTAACTTCTCAAAAGCATTAACATCATTTATACACACATTCTTCATGTAGTATAAGCCAAACTTTTTTGTTCGCAAATCAAGTAAAAAAAAAAAAGATCCTCCATAATAGTCTGAATTTATTTTATTGGCGAGTAACATGACTTTACATGGAGATCTATACATTTATATATTTAGAAGATACAGACACACCCATGGGTCTTGAACCCATAACCGTACCCTCCACCTTGCTCTTACAAAGTGAAGGAGATGCCATTTGAGATGAGTTCATTGGCTATAGAGATCTATGCACAAAGTTGCAAAGCAATTTACTCCTTCCGTCTCATTTTGTTTGTCTACTTTAGAAAATCCAAACATTAACCTTTTCAATAAAATAAAAGGCAATATTAAAGAAGTTATTAAAACTGTCCTCATTGGTTTTTTGAAGCAGAAAACGACTTTGGACATCCCCAAATGAAACAATGGATAAACAAGATGCGAATTGGATTTATATTCAATTAGAATGGTATATTAATTCTTCAATTATTGTTGGGGAAAAAAAAATCAGTAGAAAAATAAATAAAAATAAACCAAAATCATCTCAGCTATACATCACACTTGCAAAAAGTAAACTGCAGAATATCATAAAATTCAACTTTCAAATTCTTCTTACTTTTCTTTCTCACTCAATTTTCTCAGCAACCCAACATCAAACACTAAATGTCAAATTCCAATACATCATCATGAAACCACTTAGCTAAATTTGCAAAAGGTAAAAAAGCAGAACAACTCTACGATTCAAATTTCAAAATTCTCTCCTATTTTCTTTGTCACCAGAAAAATTAGCTAAATTTTCAGAAGCTAATACGTCAAGTTTCAAATCTCTTCCCTTTTTTTTTTTTTTTCCTTTCTGGCTCAATTTTCTCCGCAACCAAACAGAAAATGTGAAATTTGTACAAAAACACACACATAAATCATATAAATGCAAAAATATAAATAAATAAATAAAGAAGAGTACCCTAGATATCGGAGGAGGATGAAGCTGAGTCGAGTGACGAGATAAGTCTCGGCGGCGGCGTGGCTTATAGACTGAGCGCGGTTGAGCCGAGTCGGCGCATCTCGAGGCTTGGCGTCGGCGGAGGAGGAGGAGGAGCATCGGCGGCGACGCTGGTGGTGGTGGTGTTGTTTGGCGGCATCAGTGAGAGAGTGAGTGAAAAGCTTATCAGAAGAAGAAAGCAAGCTAGGCTTGGCGTCCACCTCTAAATTCATGTCCAAAAAGCCTATTTTGGATTTCAGAATCGCAAAAATTAGATTTGAAGGTAATGGTGAGAGAGTAGAACGTGGAAGCAAATTGAGTTTGGGTTTGGGGGATCTGAATCTGAGGCTGGGAACGTGGGTTTTTATAGTTTGTTTAGTGAGGGTGTATGCGTATGTGATTTGGATTTGCATTTGTAGTAGTTGTTCTCGTTGATTGTTGTGTCGCTGTGCGTGTTTATTATGGGCATGGCCGCATGGGTAGTAAAAGTAAAGTAGAGCCAAAAGAATAAGAATATTTTATTTATTTGCGTTTGAATTTTGCGGGAGTTAAAGGACAAGTCGCTTCCGTGCTCTCCAGAGTCCAGACTGTTTTTCTTTGTTATTCATGGTAAAGCCTCGCACATAGCGCGGCAATCCCGCGTGCCCAACTCTCCAGCACTTTCTTGCTTTTTCTTTTTTTCAAATCAAGTCTAGTTCTTTCTACGTGCTGTCTCTTCAATGATAAAATGCGAAACTTATCTTTTAAGTTTTTTGTCATTTCAATTTTTCAATTTTAACTTTTATTATTTTAATCCTCTAAATTTCAATTATCCACAATTCAGTCATCCTTTTCCTATCCATTAAATTGCACCATTAAATTACCCAAAACTATGTAGTTTTACATTTTAGTTAATTTTTTTTTAATTTTTGAATTTTAGAAAAAATGTTAATTAAAAAAAAAAAAAAAACACAAACTAAACCAAAACGAGGGTACTCCCTCCCCACCCTGAAGAACAAAACCTTGATTGCCCTTCTGTTGTATAGTTACCTGATTCTCATTTCTTGTATGTTTCACCATTCCAATTTTCAAAGCATTATTACTACTTGTTAATATCCATTTTCGCAATACATTTTCTACAAGTCCGACTTCATTATGGACTCAATTCATGTATTATATTTTATTTCATTCTTTTAAGCGCATGGCCCAAGCCCATGTGACTTATGGAAGAAATTGAGGAAGTGTGGTTTGGAGGGTATGAGTCGGTTCCTTTTGGACCTTTTGCATGAGCCAAGCCCATGCGTGCTACCAAGTGGGCAAGAGACAATAGTAGCACCTCAGGCTTATAAAAAAGGTTTTGTATCCAAAATTTCCACCTAAAACAACTTTTATGCTCTGAATGACTGTAGCCCAAAGTTTCTGTCTAAACCATTTTTTTTCTCTAAAAATGGTTGGCTCTCATTGGCGAACTTCAACTACTAGCTCTCATCTAGGTGAGCCTCCCAATTGTCTAAAACAACTAAAAAAGGGGAGCCAATAAGAGTTTAGTCAAGCATTTTCAAAATCATGCTAAAAGCATACCAAACTTTTCCCTAAACAAAAGCAACCCAAGCCAAAACACCAAATTAATATCATAGGGGATAAAAGCCTCTTTCACTACTCAAAAACCAGTCATTAGCAACACCCCAAATTTTATATAAAACTCTCTCTGCAGTTCAAAACAAAGACCAACCATATTTTCCCCATAGAGCTAAAACTTGAGAGCAAAAAACTCACTGAGCCAAGAAACATTCTCACAATTTTGAACCTTAGGAGTGGAAATATGGGTACAGGAAAACCTTCCCTATCTTCCTCACAACCTCTCTCAATTTCCTCTTCTCGTTGACTGTGGATCGAAGTTTCAGACCTGTTATATTTTTATGCTCTTTCTGCACTTTTGTTAAGCCCATTCAACCAGCTAACATTCTCGCAATTCTAAAGCATAGGGGTGGAAATATAGATACAGGGGAACCTTCCCTCTCTTCCTCACAACCTCTCTCAATTTCCTCTTCTCGTTGACTGTGGGTCGAAATTTCAGACCTGTTATATTTTTATGCTCTTTCTGCACTTTTATTAAGCCCATTCAACCAACTAACATTCTCGCAATTCTAAAGCATAGGGGTGGAAATATAGATACAGGGGAACCTTCCCTCTCTTCCTCACAACCTCTCTTAATTTCCTCTTCTCGCTAACTGTGAGTCAAAGTTTTAGACTTATTATGTTTTTATGCTTTTTCTACACTTTTGTTATTAGCATTTTGATTCTTTATTGTCAAAGCACCATTAGCCTTTTGTTCATTATACTTTTGGAATTTTAGGCTTGATTCTCCACAATAAACACTTCTAAAGAACCCAATGGGAGATTTGGGCTGTTCTCGCGTTTTCGGCCCTTGTTGCAAAAACGTCCCCGACACCACCTAAAACTCAAAATACTAAAAGAAAATTTTTGAGAAATTAAACATATTGAATGATGGAAAATGTTTTTACATTTTATTTTTGTTTTTTTGTGTGTGTAAAATTGTCTTTTTTTTCACTTAAAACGGTGTGTTAAAAAAAATACAAAAAGTCAACCCAAGAAAATTAGGCATGAAACATTGAATTTTAACTCAACAAAATTGATAAATATAAAATAATAGAAACACAACAAAATGTCACAATACTTTTATTATTTTATTTTAACCTATAAAGAACTAACACCTCAACAGTTATAAAAATATTGTGACAACAACAAGATGTCACAATATTTTAACAATACATTTATTTTTTGTTATGGTTGGTTCTAGTATGATAATTTACTATTTTATTTTGACTTGTAAGAAACTAACACCTCCAAAATTGTGAAAATATTGTAATTATTTGTTGTGTCAATATTTTATTAAAAAGAAAAAAGATAAAAAGTGGTCAGCTCAAAAGTGTGAAATGATAAGTTTCTGCCTCAATAAATTGACCAAACCAAAAAGTTACTGTAGATAAGCTCCTTGCTCTTAAGAAAGTAAAGTATGGGGTATTTGTTTGTTTCCAATATATTAAGGGGAAATTGCTTGATTTTAAAGTTTAGGGAGGAATTGTGAAGTCCCAAACATAAATTATGGAAAGCATGGGGTATTTTTTTGCGTGTAAAACTGTGTTTTTTTACTTAAAATTGTGCATTAAAAAAAAAGAAGCAAAAATGCAAAATTCAACCCAAGAAAATTGTGCATGAAATAGTGAATTTTGGCTCAACAAAATGTCACAACACTTTGAAAATACCTTTATTATTTTATTTTATTTTGTCCTATAAAGATCTGTGTAAAACTATGTTTTTTTCTTACATAAAACGGTGCATTAAAAAAAAGAAGCAAAAATGCAAAATTCAACCCAAGAAAATTGTGCATGAAACAATGAATTTCGGCTCAACAAAATGTCAGAACACTTTCATAATATCTTTATTATTTTATTTTATTTTGACATATAAAGAACTAAAACCTCAACAATTTTGAAAACTAGAATGTAACTCATGCAAACGCATGAATGCAATTAAATTAAACACAATTTTTATTATAAAATATAAATAATTAGTGAAATTATTAAAAAAAAAAATAGCATGTAACACATGCATACGTATAGATACATTTAAAATTAAACACAATTTTTATCATAATATATAAATAATTAGTCAAATTAATTTTTTTTAAAGTAAATGTAATTAGTCACATATTAAAATTCTTACCTAAATTTAATACTACTTATGATCATTTTTTTTTTCTAATTTTTAATAAGATAGAACGTGTAGTGACTTTTTTTTTTTTTTTTTTTTTACATGTGGTGATTTTTATTGAGTATGTGTGATTGATTTTTTTTTTTTTTTTTTTATAGTTTATTAATATTAGATTCGTAGTATTTTGCACTCATTAACTCAATTGGCACAAAAATTTAAAAAAAAACTTAAGTGGACACATGACATAGACTTAAGTGGATAATTATGGTGTGGTCCCCACATAAATTTAGACACATGACACAAAATTGGATTCTAATTTCAAATTCTAATTGAACTTTCTCTAAACTTTACCTATTAATATATACTAGTATGTAACCCTGTGCATATGCACGGGTACAATTAAAAAAATTATAATTACACAGTTTAAATTATAAATTTCTTTATAGAAAATGTTGAAATTATATATGGTATTAGCTTACACCATTTTTAAACCATAGATTTCTAAAATATGCAATGTTTTCTTATTATATATATAATTTAATTGGATTTAAACTCTTCGGTTTTTTAGCCCAATAATTCATTTGCCATAAAAATCAAAAATAAATAAATAAATGGACACGTGGCACAAAATTGGACTCTAATTGAAATTCAATTTAAAATCTATTTGGATTTGGACTCTTCGATTTTTGCAGTCAATAATTCACTCCGCACAAAAAAATAAAAATTAGAAAGGACACATGGCACACAATTGGACTCCAATTGAAATTCTAATTTGACTTTCTTTGAGCTTTACCTATTAATATATACTAGTGTGTAACTCTGTGCATATACACATGTACATTTAAAACCAATCACAATTATATATATATATATATATATATATATATATATATATATATATATATATAGACTCTTCAGTTTTTGCACCCAATAATTCACTTGCCATTAAAATTAAAAAATTAGATGGGGCGCATGGCACAAAATTGAATTTCAATTAAAATTCAATATAAAATCTAATTGAATTTAGACTCTTTGATTTTTGCACCTAATAATTCACTTAACACAAAAATTAAAAAATTAGATGAGACACATGACGCAAAATTAGACATGATTTAGAATCTAATTGGATCTAGACTCTTCGATTTTTGCACCTAATAATTCACTTGTCGCAAAAATTAAAAAAATTAGATGGGGCACATGGCACAAAATTGAACTTCAATTAAAATTCAATTTAGAATCTAATTGAATTTAGACTCTTTGATTTTTGCACCTAATAATTCACTTGACACATAAATTTAAAATTACATAAGACATGTGGCACAAAATTAGAATTCAATTTAGAATTTAATTGTATTTTCTCTCAATTTCACATGTTATTATATATATATATATATATATATATATATATATATATATATATATATATATATATATTATATATAGATATGGTGACAACAACATGAAGTCACAACATTTTCACAATATCCCATAAAAAAAACATTTTTATAATACCTTTATTTTCTATTATGGTTGGTTCTAGTATAATAGTTTATTATTTGATTTTGACATATAAAGAACTGACACCACAATAATTGTGAAAATATTATGACAAGTTCCTCGCTCTTTTTATATGTATAGAAATTAACACAAACCATACAATGTGTAGGACTAAAAGGCCTCCAGTGGAAGTAAATGACAGAAATACCATGCCTATTAGTTCTGTTATGAACTTTTTATAAAAAGGGCAAAAAAATAACTTAAAGAAAATTGTATATAAACTTGTAAAGACCAAAAAACACCTTCCAAAAGATTTGCCTACTCACGTTTCTTGGCTGTTTACCGGACTATAGCAGTAAATTTCCCTACTTGCTCTAAAAAAGAAGCTGCTCGACAAAGTACTGTTCATAGGCTCATTCGCAATTTTTATATAGGTAATAGATATAAATAAAGTTGAAAATCTTAACAAATGACTTAAGAGCATTGATTTATGAAATATTTTTAAAAAAATTATGAAAAAGGAAAAAGTTAATTAATTTTTTTATGGCTTTTTGTATTTTCCATAAAAACGGTGTCAAAAATTTTCTCAAATTTTTATTAACAATTGTCCGAAAAACACTCATTAACATGACCTAAATAAAATATGTTGACCCTGATTTGAAAAATAAAAAAAAAAAACTTTGCAACTCAATGAGGTGCCTTCTACTCTTTTGAACAATACATCCCCACCACCACCACCACCAAACTCCATCGAGGTGCCTTCTAATATTTTCAAAAAACTTTGTAACTTTGTCATGAAAATCGCTGCTACTAACCTCACCACCACCACCACTACTAACCTCACCAATACATCCAATTTTGTTTTCTCATCAATTCCCCTATTTGGAAGTTTAATAGGAAGGAATTTAATAGCTACAAGAGAATGCTCATTTCATTCCATTCCCTCTTACACATTCTTACAAAAATGGAGGACCACTCATTCCTTTACCCTATATTTGGATGGAGGGAGAGGGAGGGAGAGTAAATGAGAGGTGGCTAGAATAGAGATGAAACAAACCCTTGATGAAATAGAGTTGGAACATCAATATAATCCTTATTCCGGAAAAAAATTGTTAATTGTATAATAATAAAAGTAAAACTATATATTTATTTTCTTTCCATTCCTCGTTTTTATAAACTCTTAAAATACACCAGAGAAAATAAACAATGTTTCATTTCATTTTCTTAAGAATATTCATTTCACCTTTTAACTCCCAAACAATGCGAGGGGAGAGAGAGAGAGGAGGCAATTTTATTTTTCTCTTCTGTTAAATGTATTTTTATAAAATGATATGGCATATTCTAATTGGACTATTTGTAAAGATTTCAAGTTTAATTGACATTTATCAGATAGATATAAATATTAGAAATCTACTAAAGTAGCTCCAAAGTTTAAACTTAGGTCTTCCTCCTCTTATTGGAAATAAATGATATCTCAGAAAATGATCTTACGAGACTACCCACTTATAGCGTGTGAGATCATACAAGCAGAGGTCGTATACGTGGGATTCACATGCGCTATGACAATTGACAGGGAAGTGTGATGACTGATGACACCTTCCCATACAAGACTTTTTTATTTTCCTACGGAAGCTGCGCTAGAGAGGCACTAAATAAAGGTAGGTACTCAACTCATCCACCAAAAAAGTGCCATGCAATAATAGTAGTAATAATTTGCCACGCAACTTCGAGAGTCAAGACAAAGACGTGTCCAGAAAAATATAGTCCCTCCCGTTTACCCGAATCAGGGAGCAACTAGTGGAAGCAATGTCTTATTAATATGTAATCCTTTCTGACTTGAGTTCCTCTAGTCTACTCTAGTGCACCACTTGAAGCGGTTGCTTAACTAACTGGCCTTCAAACCTATTCTATTTCAACAACCAGTGCAGGCTAGACTGCTTTTCTCTCTCTATCATACTAAATAAACTAGCCTTATAATTAAACCATTCGAGTCATCCTAATAAAGGGTAGAAAAAAAAAAAAGTAAAATAGTCCTCCACCTAAAAAGTCGTTGTCCTTTTCTTTTAGACCTTTTCTTCATTGATTCACATTTTGTAAGAAGTGCAGGCGAGGCAAGCAACCACAATTTAACAAAAGTGGGTGTGCTTTACATACTTATTTTGTTTTTAAAAAAATTTACTTAGTAAAAGTATAACTTTTAACATATTTTAAGAAATAAACTAACAAAATATATCTGTAAACAAACATAACCCCACTGTTCTCGAAAATGGGAGAAAATCATTGTTATAAAAATAGGGTGGCCTCAAAACAAAAGGGCTCTTTTAGTCTTAAGTAACAACAAAAGAAACCATCTCCATTTCTATCAGTGTGCTATAACAATCTGGACAAATTCTTAATTGTCTTCATAATCTAAAACGTAATTTCCATATAATCTTAACTTTAAAAAAAATTCATTTCGGCAAATTAATCCATAATTATGTGTAACATTTTATGCTTGGGCGCAAATCAACTTTGTTTCAGTCCATAATGGAAGATTTTGTCATATATCTGACATAAGTTCCTTTTTTTAGATAAAAAGAGTTCACGTGAATCCTAGTGGAATTCATCTTTTGCATCCCTTCCTCTCTCTTTCGAGGCTTCTTTTCTACCTGAGCCACCATCTCTGAGCAGCAGATATTGGAGTCTGCAAGAACGGGGCATAGCGGTGGACGAGTGGATTAACAGTCATTCCAATCTTAGTCCATACACTATTGTGGTAACTGGCAGTCACGGGGGCTTGATACATGAGCTTCAATAGCTGTCAAAATAGAAAAAAAGTCATTAGGTTCTAGACACAAAAGTGCAAAGGTTAACACAAAGTCTTCAGAGACCAAATACGAGGAAAAAAAAAAAAAGTAAATCTCTATAGATGATAGAAGAAAAATGTAACGAACCTGCCAGTACATGAAAGTTTGTATTATGTTGCGCTGCCACCTGCAAGTATATAATGTTAGAATCTAAGAGGCACCAAGAACAGAGGCAAACAAAGACAGAAGAATGAAAAGAAAAAAAATATCTGAGAATCTCACGAGAACAAGGATATAATCAGGAGAAAGCCAAGTCCAATCTCAGCATGTGAAGATAGTATACTGAGGGTAGTTGTGTTTGACTCCACCCAAACACAGGGCTCTTCCAAATACTTCCTGTTCACCGAAAAGATAAAGATAAGATTACTCAAATGAAAAAATTTCCAAAAGAGCAATGAAATAATGGCTCATATGAGAAAGGTTGAAACAATGATATGTTTTAACTCAAGCATTGATAAAAAATTTCAAGCAAACAAACTCTACTACATGAAGACAAGGGAAAAGCATAAGGGTTCTGTCTTCTGGAACATCAAAATGAACTACAGATCATATATCCAACATTGTTCAGTTTGTGTGTGTGTTTGTAAGAGAGAGAGTGAGAGATTGCCACATAAGGCATGTCTGGTAGTGCAACAGGCAACCAGAAAAAACTCTTCAGGAAAACATTTAGGATGCCTGCTAATTTTCTAAAAGTTCTTTAAGGGGAGCTCAAAATCTAAAATCTCTGTTTGCTAAAAGCCCACATTTTGAGCTTTATCCTTAAAGCTCTTTGAGGCACTGTTTCAGCTATTAGGAAAACCATGTGATAGACAAAAATGCTCATGCCGTTTTCTCTTAATACACTTGACACCCTCACTCATTTCTTTCTTTCCTCTTTCCTAAATCTAAAACAACAAAAGGATCTCTCATCTCCATCAACTTCAACTCCATCACTGCATCTGCCTATACCGTGGGCATGTCAAAGTCCTATCCATCTCTGGACAGCACCAGACAGAGAGAGAAGATGCTACACTCTTAACTAGAGAAAGAAAGATATAGTGTGAGTCACCAATCAGGTGTGGGGAATAGTAGGGCTTTTATGGCATGAAGAGAGACAGAAACTGAGAGAGTTAGAAAGTCATATAAGTTTAGAGAGTGCGAGATGGTATCAAGGTACAAATGGTTCCAGAGAGACCACATAACGGTCAAAATTCCATTTTTTTGGTCTTCACTTATCCATAAATTTAACTCTCTTTTTTTATGATCCAATTTTACCATGATCATACTTTACTATGATCATGCCAATAGTAATTATTAATGTGACAAAGATTATGTCCATATGATGTTGATATGGAATGTTTAAACAACATGTTGATTGTACGAAACCATAACACATACATTTAATACACACATAACATAAGAGCCATAATAATTTCTTTTCAATAGAATAGTATAAGGATAATATTGGAACACATTCATAACCATGATAAATATTAATTTGTAACAAGAAACCAAGAAAGCAATTATAATAAACAAATTAACACTGGCAATTAATGGAGTTATTTGCACTCAAGTATGAAAATATATATTAATAGCATAAATGTTAGGATCATGATTGGGATTCAAATGGAAGCCAAATTGGGCTAAAACAAGTTAGTGCCAACTGGCACTCCTTGATCCAATGCATTCTAAACTTCTGTGGCAGCCTTCTCTCACTCCCATGCACATGATTCAACCTTGAGGTAGCAGCTTGGAGCTTAGTTGGATGAGATTACAAGAGATGAACATGTTAGAGTCAGTTACAATAAGATAGACTAACCTAAGTGAGTTAGGGTTTAAGCACATGTATCACGTTAATCACATGTAAATCTTTATGATCACATACTGAATTAATTAGCTAATAAGCTTGAGACATGTGGGCCAATTTGATTAGGGTAAGTGATGTCTAAATAGATGCTTGTATCTCTCATTTAGGGCATTATAATGAAGAATAAACTTCTTGTTGCTTAGACTTGTGAGTCTTGCTTGGAGGAAAAGACTCTCAAAGTAGCCTCGATTGGAGAATTCTGAATCTACCTCGCCTCAATAACTCGACCCCTTCCACCTGTAGGATGTTTTAGACAAGTTTTTTTCTCTCTCAAGAAGTCACAATCCTTTCTATTACTCATAACATTCATGTATCCCACACTTAAATTCCATCATCCATAAAATCCTCATTTCCAATCCAAAACCCTAACTGCCCAACAATCAAACTCCAGCACTCCTTATACACCAACCTTCATCTTTTCACCATACATAAATCCAGCAACTCCACCCCAAGAACTGAGTTCCCTCATCAAGGAATACTACCCCTAAGTGTGTTCCATACCATAAAATAGTAAATTTTAGTAGCAATTACCAAACAGTTCATTTATACAAAGCACATTTATTATTTACTCTACTTTGTCATTCCTCACATTTTAAAAAGCTTTCTATCAATTTGGTTACCAAACAAATACAGCAACTTTAAAGCACATTGTAACTGTAATTTTCCAAACGATCTAAATATTGCAACTCTTTTCAGTTTAAGCTCTTTATCACAAAAATCTACACTGCTAAAGCTCTACTTCCTGCATAATTTAGCTCTATTTCCTACAGTAATCTCAAATGGACTCAGGCTTAGCTGCAACTAGAAGAAAATCAAGCTTTTCAAAGGAAAAATGTGATAACTCTCACAAACAATTTAAATCCAACTATAGTCAGCAGGCTCAACCATAAAGTCATCTTCATATTGATAATTCTTCAGCATCAAGGACATCAAGCAAAGTATTATCACCAACTGTGGAGTATCACCAACTGTGGAGGAGATGCAAATTATTTAAGCTAAGAGCATGCCAGGCCTGTCCAGGTTCTTGTGAATAGTTTAAAGGCGTATAGATTATGTGGGATAAGAGGGCTTTGGAAAAGATGGAGGCCATGGTTGGTACTTTCTTGGTATTGGTTAAGTGGCAAGGGGTGGTAGATGGTTTTATATGGGCATGTTCAGGGGTTTATGGCCCAAATGATAATAATGAGAGGGGACACACGTGGGATGAGTTGGTTGGTATTCAGCAATACTGGAGGATACCATGGCGTTGTTTTGGGGACTTTAATATTGTACGGTTTCCAAGTGAACGTTTGGGTGGAACATGTCTAACTCTGGCTGTGGAAAGATTCTCTGAATTTATTGAGGACCTTAATTTGATTGACTTGCCGTTGGAAGGAGGTAGCTATAGTTGGTCTAGTGGTACAAATCAACCATCAATGTCTAGGATTGATAGAGCTTTGATCACTCATGATTGGGAGGAAAACTATCCGAATGTTATTCAAAGGATTTTACCTCATCCCATTTCAGACCACAGTCCAATTCTTTTGGAGGCAGGGGGAATGGCGAGGGGGAAGAGTCCTTTCAAGTTTGAAAACATGTGGTTGAAGACAGATGGGTTTGTGGATAGAGTTCAATCCTCGTGGAATCGGCATTCATTTGTGGGTACACCTAATTTTGTGCTTGCCAAGAAATTAAAGGCATTGAAGGAGGACATAATTCAGTGGAATCGTAGAGAGTTTGGTAATGTAGATCATCAAAAGAAAAAATTGTTGGAGGAGTTGAAAATTTTAGATGCTAAGGAAGAGGAGCTTGGACTCACTAATAGGGAGAAATGTTATAGGGCAGATTTGAGGTCCTAGATGGAGCATCTTCTTTCTTTGGAAGAAATTTCCTAGAGACAAAAATCTAGGATGTTATGTATTAAGGAAGGGGATAATAATACCAAGTTCTTTCACAAGATGGCAAACTCCCATAGAAGGTATAATCATCTGAGGATCTTGGAGGTGGATGAGGTGGTTTTTGAGGAGGAATTCAAGGTAACTGCTCAGGTAGTACAATTTTATAAAAATTTGTATAAGGAGTCTGAGGAGTGGAGAACTTTTGTGGAGGGCTTGGAGTTTGATTGTATTGGGGATATAGAGAGGGTTTGTCTTGAAGTTTGATTTTATTGGGGTGGTTTTTGAGGAGGAATTCGAGGTAACTGCTTAGGTAGTATAGTTTTATAAAAATTTGTATAAGGAGTCTAAGGAGTGGAGACCTTTTGTGGAGGGCTTGGAGTTTGATTGTATTGGGGATATAGAGAAGGTTTGGCTTGAAAGGAAGTTTGAGAGAGAGGAGATTTTTCAAGTTGTAAGAGACTTGGAAGGGGATAAAGCTCCAAGTCCAGATGGATTTAGCCTTTTATCATCATTGTTGGAGAGTAGTGAAGAAATACATCTTAGCGGTCTTTGAAGAGTTTTTTCAATATTGTAAGTTTGAAAATGCTACTTTCATTGCTTTAATTCCAAAAAAGAATGATGCCTCGAATATTAGAGATTTCCGACCTATTAGCTTGGTGGGGAGTGTGTATAAAATCTTGGTTAAGGTTTTGGCAAATCGTCTGAAAATGGTTTTAGATCAGTTGATCTCTGAAACTCAGAATGACTTTGTGGGTGGGAGACAAATCCTTGACTCAGTTCTTATTGCGAATGAATGTGTTGATAGCCGAGTGAAAAGTCGGGTTCCTGGGGTCATTTGTAAACTTGATGTTGAGAAAGCCTACGATTATGTGAATTGGGAGGCTCTTTTGGATTTGTTGAATAGGATGGGCTTTGAGGTGAAGTGGTGTAAGTGGATTCACACTTGTATATCCACAGACCAGTTCTCTGTTTTGATTAATGAGTCTCCAGCTGATTTTTTTGGTAGCTTAAGGGGTTTAAGACAAGGGGATCCGCTATCTCCTATGTTGTTTTTTATTATGATGGAAGTTTTCAGTAGGATGTTAAAAAGAGTGGAGGGAGCTGACTTAATCCGTGGTTTTAAAGCTAAAGGTAGGAGGGGTGGTGGGGAATGTGTTTCACATCTATTGTTTGCAGATGATACTATTCTATTTTGTAATGCAGATGTGGAGCAAATTCTTCATATTCGGTTGTTGTTACTTTGTTTTCAGGCTGTGACAGGTTTGAGGGTCAAAGTGCAGAAGAGTGAAATGGTTCCAATAAGGGAGGTAGATGATGTGCATGCCTTGGCTGAAATTTTGGGCTGCAAAGTTGGAACTTTGCCTATGTCTTATCTTGGCATGCCATTGGGGGCTTCGCATAATTCTCCTTCAATTTGGAATCCTATTTTGGAAAAAATTGAGCGGAAGTTGGCCGGGTGGAAAAAGTTGTATTTGTCTAAGACTTCGTTTGGGAGTTCATAAGGAAAGGGAATGGAATGGAATGAAATGATCATAAAGGAATGGAATGGAATGAAATGTATTTAAGTAAGGGAAAGGAATGGAAAAGAATGGAATGGAATGGAATTAAGTAACCTTGATTGGATGTTTTAAAATTGAGGAATGGAAAAGAATGCAAGTAATCTTGTTTGGGAGTAACATAGAGAGAATGGAATGGAATTATTTTATAATAATATTACTATTAGACCCTTTTTTTTAAAAAAAAATGGTTGAATATATAGGAGTATTTTGGGAGTTTTAGTAAAAAAAAATCATTAAATATAATTTCATTCCCTCCTATTCCTCCCAATTTCGGGAGGAATGAAAATTCGAGGTTTTAAGGGAATAGAAAGGAATGAGTGTTCCCTCCTACCCATTCCATTCCCTTCCACTTAAACTCCCAAACAAGCAAATGAATTTTCCATTCCCTCCATTAAAACTCCCAAACAAGGAAATTGAAGAATATTCTAAAATTATTCTTTTCATTCCATTCCATTCCATTCCATTCCCTCCTCTCTTATTTTAAAAAAAATGGTTGAATATATAGGGGTATTTTGAGAGTTTTAGTAAAAAAATCATTAAATCTAATTTTATTCTCTCCTATTCCTCCCAATTTCGGGGGGAATGAAAATTCGAGGTTTTAAGGGAATAGAAAGGAATGAGTGTTCCCTCCTACCCATTTCATTCCCTCCCACTTAAACTCCCAAACAAGCAAATGAACTTTCCATTCCCTCCATTAAAACTCCCAAACAAGGAAATGGAAGAATATTCTAAAATTATTCTTTTCATTCATTTCCATTCCATTCCATTCCCTTCTTCCAAACGAGACCTAAGGGGGGTAGATTGACGCTACTTAAGAGTACATTATCTAGTCTTCCTACTTATTTTCTATCGTTACTCACCATTCCTACTTATGTGGCTAATAGAATGAAAAGTTGCAAAGGGATTTTCTATGGGGTGATAGCGAGACTCATCTGATAGGATGGGATAAAGTTTGTGCGCCTATAGCCAACGGTGGTTTAGGTATAAGGAAACTTACTACTTTCAATAAGGCCTTATTGGGGAAATGGCTGTGGCAGTTTGGGAAAGAGGAGAATCGGCTATGGAGGAGGGTGGTAGCTTCAAAGTTTGGAGAAGAGTTGGAGGGGGGGTTGGACTTCTAAGCTAGGTAGGGGAGTTCATGGGTGTGGTTTGTGGAGAGTTATTTGTATGGGCTAAGAGGATTTTAGCAAAAATACTCAGTTTGTTGTTGGGTTGGGGAATAGAGTGAGATTTTGGCAGGATGGGTGGAATGGGAATCAACCTTTCCAATTGGCTTTCCCTAGGCTGTATGGTATTGCTATTGATAGGGAGGCCTCTGTAGAAGCTTCTTTGTCAAGGCAGGGGGCGAAGGATAGAAAAATTTGGAATGTTCATTTTATTCGGGAATTTAATGATTGGGAGATGGATAAAGGGCTGCATTTTCTTCGTATCTTGGGAGCCAATACTCCTTCAATGGATATTGGAGACCGGTTGAGATGGAAGTTGAAGCCTAATGGAGATTTTGACATCCGGTCATATTATAACAAGTTGCGGGATTCTGCCTCAGTTGTCTTTACTTGGAGATGTATATGGAGAGTTAAGGCCCCTAAACGTGTTTCTTTCTTCATTTGGTGTGTAGCTTGGAATAAGATCCTAACAGGTGATAACCTGAGATTGAGGGGCTTGGATTTTGTGGACTGGTGCATTATGTGTCGACACTGTGGGGAGACAGTGGACCACTTACTTCTTCATTGTGAGATGGCTTATCAGTTGTGGAGTTTTGTTTTTATAACTTTTGGAGTGTCGTGGATCATACCTAGAACAATTCCAGACTTACTTTTTAGCTGGTGGAATTGGTTGGGGAAGCATTCGTCTCAAATCTAGAATTTAGTTCCATTGTGCATACTATGGTGTATTTGGAAGGAACGGAATCGGCGAATTTTTGAGGATTTGGATAGTTCCGGTGATCTGATGCTTGCTTCTTTTAGTGGAACACTCTTTGATTGGTCTTAGGCTTGGGTACTCACGACTAGTGATTCTCTCCCTTCTTTTCTTAGCTCACTTTCTCTTTTGTAATTAATCTATTGCTTGGTTTTTTTCTATGTATTTTCTCTGTTTTTTTCTTCTTGTAATTTCTAGTTTGCTCTGTGCTTTTCATGCATAGAGTAGCCTTTCGTGTATATATCATTCTTACTTATCAAAATATATATATATATATATATATATATATATATATATATATATATATATATATATATCACATTCAGATTATTAAAATCATATAAAACAAAGTACTCAATGAAATATCACTAATAATGTTTCTGGAATGACAAGATTTTCAATAATATATTTAGGCCACCTTCTTTTTCTTCTCCTCCCCTCGCCAAAAGGGAATAAAAAAATCCAAATATAAGGTCAATGGGCAATAAGATAGCATGAACAAGAAAACCCAAATAAGATACAAACAATTATGTAATCAAGTAAATCAAAACTAGAGAATCAACTAACTAACTAACTATATATATATATATATATATATATAAAAGGTTCATAACTCTCCTACCTGTACAAGGAGGAGCGATTGAAATTACGCCTAAGGAACTTGGCAACAAGTTCAAGTGCTCGACACAAAATGGGGATTAAAGCAACTGCAACAGAGATCAACTCATCAGACTATGCACAACTATATTAAAAGCTAGATTCAGCTATATGACAGAAGAACAAAGAACATAAACTGAGAGAGGAATTAATGAAGATACATGAAAAGAACTAAGAGACTGAGCAATTCTCACACTTAAGGCAAAGATTCGAAGTCACAAAGGTAAGGCAGTAGATGAAGTAGATGAAATCCTTGGTTGCAATGATAGTCTGAAAGTAACTTTGCAGAGCCTGCATATTCCATCCTCTGGGTCGCTGAAACAATAAAAGATTGGTTAATGAGCTTGAAGAAAGATAGCAAACCAAGTATGGAGTTCAAAGCTACAAGGGCAGTGATAACAAATAAAAACATACCCCATATAGTGAATACAAGGAATACAGAGAGGAACATGCAGTGCCCATAAAGGAAAGCCGATATGCCCTTTGTGAAAGATTTCTAGGTACCAGTGGAAAAATTGCAAGTACAGCGACAACAAACACCTGCAATGAAATATATATATATAAATATAAAAGCAATATTAACAGAATAATTTCAGTAATACAAGCAGATCAATAAGGTACAGGGATCTCACTATTTTTCCCTATTTTTTGTTCAAATGGCATCCTTTTTAGGTGAGCTAATAGCAAGATTCTAACAGATGTTGACAGAAGGGGGCAGTAACTACTTGTTGAAAGTTGTGAGCTTTCATAGTCAAGAGACAGATTTAGAAGCAAATTGCTTTTTAACCACCCCCACAAAAAAAAAATTAAAATAAAAATAAAAATCTTAAAAGGTGTAGATAGTATTTTAGCAGATTCTTTTTTATGCTTCTTCGATGATATAATTGCCAAATTTACAATTAAGATGCAGTAGATTTTATCCTATTCACTCTGGTATAAACTTTGACTATTAGCTTAGTTGTTATCAATTTCAATGATACACAGAACATGTTGGTAAAATAGATGTAAAAATGCTCAAAAGAACAAAAGCAGACCGATAATAAGGGTTTAAAGAATGCAAAAATGTATGAAGGATTATTTGGTCAACAGCTCAAATCGATAACCAAATAGGTAAATTTACAACAAGGTTCTTTACAATCAACAGATTTAAGCATCCAGAACTTTCCAAATAGCCTATCTTCTAAGGTTGGTAAACTCAACTATTTGTTAACAGACTCATAATTGATGATTCTGATTGGGCATGGGGGGAAGATGATAAAGAAGAAGTGGCTTTAAGGGAACAAATAAGTGTAAAAATCATGAAAAGCTTTGGAGAGAGATATTTAGTAAAACATCAATTTTTTTAGTAAGTTACACATGCATCTGGTGAGTCTTGAGCCCAGGATCTTACCCTCCACCTAGCACTTATAAGTTTGGTCAACAGCTCAAATCGATAACCAAATAGGTAAATTTACAACAAGGTTCTTTACAATCAACAGATTTAAGCATCCAGAACTTTCCAAATAGCCTATCTTCTAAGGTTGGTAAACTCAACTATTTGTTAACAGACTCATAATTGATGATTCTGATTGGGCGTGGGGGGAAGATGATAAAGAAGAAGTGGCTTTAAAGGAACAAATAAGTGTAAAAATCATGAAAAGCTTTGGAGAGAGATATTTAGTAAAACATCAATTTTTTTAGTAAGTTACACATGCATCCAGTGAGTCTTGAGCCCAGGATCTTACCCTCCACCTAGCACTTATAAGGGGAGGAGGTTTCAGTTGAGCTAAAGGTCATTGGCTAGTACATCATCATAACTACATACAAAAAATTACAAAAGTTTATTGACTGTCAAAGTATATGAATGCATGCATAAATTTGGTTTCACTGTACCCAAGCATTCACAGAGAACTGAATCGTATGCCGATCCCAGCGCAGAGAAGTTGGACTTGGACTGGTGGTTGCCGATGTCCCTGAAGCTCGAGTAGTACTAGTAGACCCTACAGCAATATTAAGGTTCAATTCAATGGCAGAAGAAATTTTAAACCCAGTGAAAAGAAAATTAATACATATAAGTGCAGTAAGCAGATTTGTAATACTTTCACTTCCATTTTGGATGTTTAACAGTTGACTCCACGGCCTATGTCATTATATTTTTATCAAAAATGTAAAATTCAGATTATCTACCTGAGTTTCGCTGTCGAGGTTGGTCATTTGAAGATGTTGATGATGCTGATGATGCCGTTGATGATTTTGCTGGCTGAGATGAACTATTAGTCGACATAGGCTCCACCACAAGATCGGGATCCTGTTTATGAAATGCAAGTATCAGTTCAGTAAAGATCGTCAAGACACAACAGTTAAAGCAAAGCTGACTTATGTGCGACATTAAAAAAAATGTGCACTTTAATTTAAAAGCCCCAAGGTGCATACAAATGTTACAAAATAACATTAATACAAAGCAATTCCTCAGCCAAGATAGAATCTCAACCTACAAAGCAATCCCTCTTACTGTCATCTGTGATAGGATCTCAATATGAAATATTCACTGAGAAGCAGGGGAAGCGATAGTACAGAGTGTTGATTGATATATATATTCCTTCTACTTATGTTAATGATAAATAAAAATTTAAGAGCATAATAACAAATCGCTCAATATTTTTTTTTTCTTCTTTTAGCTCCACTTGTTCTAAAATAGGGAGAGGAAGTCCATTTAATCTCATTGGCAACCACCAAATATTCAATCTCCCATTCTTAAACAAGAAGACCAACAAAAATATCTAAAACGTATACAAAACATGATGATAGATATATTAAGGAAGTAAGAAGGAAAACTTGTCATAGCATACAAGAATTCTCTATTTGACAAAGCAAAACATCAACATCTCAACATGGAATTCCACATGCGTAAACAAAAGGCAAACCACAATTCCAAAAATAGACTTATCAGTGATGTCAATAAGAAAACAAAACAGCAAGAACCACAGAAATTTACATGAATATAGTATTCCTTCTTGAAGACTTGATAATGCACTAAAATTATGGGTTTCAACAGAATTGAAAAACGATCCATGAACTGACTCCAATAATTCTGAGGTGAGGATGTTTTATTGGGGCTTCAGTTCTAACTGTAAAAAGAAGGCATATACTTGATCAATTTATTTTTAGAAAAGCTCTTAAATTTTGAGAACAAAACCTATAATCCAAAAGCAACACCCATCTCAATAAACCTAGAACCAAAACCCCAAAGTACAAAATGGATAAAACCCAGATGGGATTCAAAGGGTTCAAGCCCAAATTCTTATAGAACATCAATAATCAATTACATTTTACACGTCACATGATCAATTCCAAAAAAATCAAACACAACCCAAGACAACATTTCTTTAGACAAAAAAAAAAAAAAAACACATACATAGACATAATAATCCACAAACAATGAAGAACCATAAAAAAAAAACCCAGATGGGGATTGATGGTCAGAATCTCAAATGTCCAACAAAAAAAGAGAACCCAGATGAGAGAGAGAGAGAGAGAAGGTACGATGTAGCGCTGATAGAACTTGCGCTTGAAGTGGTCTTCGACATCGGAGCCAGAAGCCATGTTGGGAGGAACGAGGATGTTGGACCAGTAATCTGCCCATCTCGGGTCGTTGTCGTATTCGTAGGCAGTCGCCGCTATTCTCTTCAGTTTCTGCGGGTCTTCCCTCTCTTCTCCCATTTTCTTTTCTCCTAATTCTCTCTCACTATTTTTTAACTATTATTAACTAGTAGTGGTAGAAAAAACTAGGAACTTTTGCTGCCAATACAAAAAAGTCCAAAGTTTTTGTTTTATCTCCTCAAAGAAAACAAGTAGTAATGCCAATGAAAAGGAAACGAAAGGGAAACTCTCTTCAGTCTTGACTCAATCACGTAACGACGTCGTTTCTTTGATGCCTCTCTTTTTCTCTTTTTTCTTTTTATTTTTTTAATGATTATCGCACACTCGGTTAATCTATATTACACGTACACACGCTGCCACATGAACTGAAATTTCATTTTAGATCATATTTTGAAAACATAATTTCAAAAGAAATATGTAATAATGAGGGTGTAATGAGATTTTTCAAGTTTTTTTTATACAAGTTGTGATGTATGGCCATGCAACAAGTCGATTAACCATAAATTTAGGTATAGTATCTCTTTTATCTCACTTTTTCTATTATGGTATGTCATGTGTCTAAATAGTGAAATATAAAGTGGGTCAAAGAATTTGTGTTGAGTAGTGCATTAAGTTCTCCAACTAAATTCAGAAAATTAGCTCTGTTTGTTTTACCGTTAATGTTTTTGTTGAAGACTGGTTTCATTTAAGCACACAGATAGTTTGGATTCAACATACTTCAAGTTCTAGAGAATCAAGACTAAAGCTACAAGTCGTATGAAGGCTATATTACTAAGCAGCAAGTAGTTTTGTATATAGGTAGTTTTTCTATTGCTAGACAACTGTACCTAGTTGTGCATCCACTTGTATATTCAGCTATCTACTTGTGCATGTTGTTAGAGTTAGCGCATCTCCAGCAACTCCTCTAAATTTTTGTACTATTTTGACTTTAGAAAGTGAACAATGACATTTACCTTTTACCTACTTACTTTTTCAAATACATCTTCCAACAAACTCTCCATCCTTTCTCCATCTCATTTAAATATTATTTCTTCATTCATTATTTATTCTTTCTTTATTCTTTTTTTAATCTTCATTTATTCTTCCTCTATTCACTCCCAATAACTATATTTTTTAAAAAATTAACGGCTATATTTTCAAAAAAAAAAAAAAACTTCTTCAAATTTTTCAATAATCATATTTCTCAAATGGTAATATTTTTTAAGGGATTTTTATTTTTTATTATTCATTAACTTATAATTAATTTTCTTAATAACAACTTACTATACTTATCATTAAAAAAAGTCCACCAAATGTTTAGACCAATCATTTTTTTTCCTATTATTTATTAACTTACAATTAATTACTTTTTTAAAAAACTTACCATACTTTTCATTAAAAAAAAGTCCCCCACACAGATTAGACCAATTCCTTTTATTTCTTATTATTCATTAAATTATAATTGATTTCCTTAAAAAAAAACTTAGGTTATGTTTGGTAACAGTTTTTATTTTCTATTTTCAAAAACTTGTTTTTGGGAATATAAAGAAAAACAATTTTCTTATATTTTTTAAATCAAAAACATGTTTAGTTAGTTGAAATTAAAAAGATAATTTTTTGAAGAAAAAAAATAGAAAATACTAAAATATGTTATTACTAAGATTTGAACTCTAATGCTAACTCATTAAATGAGACAGATTCATTAAATTAAATGCATTTTTTAATTAGCTTTTAAAAATTAAAAACTGAAAACAGCCTTTTGTATGTTTTCAGTTTTCCTTCAAAAATTGAGTTTTGAAAACAATTTTTGTTTTCTGTCCATTTTGGGTTGCCAAACAAGTTTTTAGTCTCAAAAATAGAAAACTGTTTTTGAAAACAAAAAATAAGGGGAAAAAACAGTTACCAAACATACCCTTAACATACTTTCATTAAAAACAATTCCACCACACATGCACACACCACATGTTTTCCTTTTTCTTTCTCCACCCCCTTTCTTTTTTGTTTCATTATCATCAAACACAGAGAGAAAAAAGATCAGAGAAATCGCCCCATAGAAATCACTAAGACAAGGCTGGCCCTAGGCCTAGGCCAATTAGGCCATTGCCTAGGGCCCCCCTACTAGAGAAATGCCTCAAATAAGGGGGGCAAAAATTGTTTTTTTTTTTTAATAAATATTTTTGGGAGATTAAAAAAATTTTCGTTTACATTTTTTTTTTTTTTTTACTATTAAGAAAACCCAAAGAATTAAGTAATGCTAGAGATAGAGATAAGATAAATTTAAATAAATAGGTCTTACAAATAGACATGTTACTAATCACAAGTAATTGAAATAGGAAAATGTTAAAAATACTATAAATTTTACTACATAACTTTTTTTATATATATAATATAAAAATTCTACTCTGGCCTAATCTAAGTGTATATGTGTGTAAAGCTCCCTCTTAGAGACTTGAACCTCAGCTTTTGCCCTCACACATCATAAGCACTTATACTTGTGGAGTGACCACTGCGACAAAGGTGTGCAGTGATCTACATAACTTTTATTATTTGATGTAACAATGAATATGCATGATAGGTGGACTTCAACAAACTATTGAATGCATTTTTGAATGAATTTTTGTGATTGGTGATATATTTTTGTGTTTCTCATGTTGTAAATTTTATAATATCTCTAGCATTTTTGTAAGCCTCATGTCACTGATCACATCTGTTACAACATCAGTTTATAGTAAAATTTGTTACAACTTTAGCATTTTCTCAAAAAAAAAAAAAAAAATGGATTTAAAAAAAATTATTATATAAAATGCTAGTTAAATATTATTTAAGTGATAACATAAAGGCCCCATTTGAAGATTTCGCCTTAGGCATCCAAATCGTTTGGGCCAGCCCTGTGCTAAGAGAGAGAGAGAGGTGGCCGCGACGAACGCCACTGGTCCTCCTCCTCACCACCAAGTGCATGCAAACCTAGTTGGGTCAGATCGGCTTCTGTCTCTTTTTTTTCTTCTTCCTTCTTTTCTTATTCTGATTCACTTTGTTGTTACAATGGAGCTTAGATCAGCTTTTATGTTATTGATCTATTGTTTTTGTTTTGATTTTAGATTTGCTGTTCTAATTAAATTTGTCTTTTTCACTGTTCTTGATTTGTTGTTTCTGTTCTGATTTTAGATTTGTTGTTCTAATTAAATTTGTTCTAGTTTTTATTATGTTTGTGTTTTGATTTTGTTACCATTTAATACATTTGTGAGAGAGAGAGAGAGAGAGAGAGAGAGAGAGAGAGAGAGAGAGAGAGAGATGAACAAAGAAGAAAGGAGGAAAGAGAATAATTTTTTTTTTTATTTAGCCGGGTATTTTTTTTAATATAAAATATTGATTTGGAGTTGCTATAGTGTTCTCTAGATCAAGAGAACTACTGTAGCAACTTAAAAAAAAAAATTGGAAAATTTTTGCATTTAAAGAATCTGTTGGGGCTGATTTTTGGGGTTTGCTCTCCAAAAAATGGCTTTGGCTAATTTATTGGAGATGCTTAGTCTTAGTTTTATTTCTTGCTTCTTTAATCCACTCTGCTTCTTGTATATAGATAAGACCAGGGACTATGTATTATTCAGTGTAACTGATAATATACACAAATAAATTATTAATATTTTTCTAAAAAACTATCCCATTTTCCTTTATGTCACAGCGAGACCTTGAAAATGAGTTGGAAACGTTTTCTAATGTTTGCTATATACAAAAAATTATTAACATTTCTTATATAACTCAAAATATGTTTCGCATGGGGTGAGATAGAGTTATTTTTTTAAAAAATTTAGCGAAAAACAACTTCTAAAAAATAAGTCATTTTTTTAATAAGGTTTCTGTTAACCAAAGATAGTTCTTTAACCTATTTTTTTGATACTACCAAACAAAAGAAAATATGAAAAATTATCTTCACACGTAGTTTTCCATTGAAACAAATGGTTATCACTGGAAATTATAACGCTAATTGTGCTTAAGTGGTCAATGCAACCCAAAGTTTGAATTTAATTGGAAACCCCAATTTTACTATTGTAGGAGGCAAAAAATTAATTAAGATAATTACAACATGCCACGTTAAAATTTAGTGACAGATTCCAAATTTATGTATCATTAAATTAACTAAATCAAATGATGACATGTGTCATCCCAATTGATATCACATTGGAAAATTAAAATTTGCCATGTGTCATTTGGCCCATCAAATAAAGATAAATATCCTATTCAGAGTATATTAATGGATAATTATCTTTATTAAAATAGATAAATAAAATTGAGACAATTATCTACAAGTATCAAATTATAGTAAGACGCTTTGTTGATTATTATCTTTATCAAAATAGAATATTTATCAAAATAGTTAAATAGAGAATTATCTACTAGCCTCATCACATGCGCTTCACGCGTGTGATAGGGCTTTTTTTGGGTTTAGCGCGTGCGATGAGGTTTTTTTTGGGTTTAGTGTCATAATTTTCCATTCATCTTAATTTGATACGTTTCTCTCTTCTATCCAATTAAACCACATGCATCGTGATTTTTATTTTGGACATAGAAAATACATTCATTAAAATAAAAATAAAAAGACAGTACAAATAGATGTGAAGAGAAAACAATTCAAACATCAACATAAATAAATAAATCATTGAAAAAAGGATTACATTAAAAATCACATTTTTAAAAAAAAAAAAATTCAAAAATAAAGAAGAAGGGATTTGAAAAAAAAAAAAAAAAAAACTGTGAGATTAGAATTTAGAAGAAAGGAAACCAAAAAAATGCAAAAATGGTGGTTGTTCTTGGTATATATAAAATTATAAATAAAAAAAAAAGACTTGAGGAGAGGGATGAGGAGAGATTGGATAGTTGTAGGGCCTAATTTTGAGGGTGAGGGAGGAGAACGTGAACATAAACAATTAACTAGGAGCTGGTTCTCCTATCCAAAAAAGAAAAAAAAAAAAACTTGGGTAGTTTTTTTTTCATAAAAAAATTTAAAAATAAAGTGAGATTAGAGTAAGAAACTGCAAATTAAAAAAAAAAAGAAGAAGAAGAAGAGAGAGAACGGTTAATTTTTTATTTTAATGTGAAAACAGTTAAGACTTGATAAAGGTTAAAAAAAACAGTGAATTTTTTTTTTTTTTTGAAAACGTGAGTTTAGTAATGGAAGGAATATGGGAAGTTGGAGCATTTCAAATACTTGAATAGAGAGAGGTCTTATTTTATAGGCAATGTTTTTGCAAGAGTTAAAAGATGTAGTTTTACCAAATTATCATTTACTTTTGTTTCTACTTAAACTTAGGGATGTGTGGGTATTTTGGAACAAAAAAAAAATCCGGTCCAAACAGGAGCAGCCCTTAAATAGTACTATAGATAAAGGGGAAAAAATGCGAAGAAAAAAAAAAAGTGAAAACGTTGGGTTTAGTGGTCCTATTTTATAGCAAAAAAAAAAACCTGTGTCTTTATTTTTTATATATAATTTTTATTTTGAGAATCTAATTTATAAATGGATAAAGCAATTTGAAAATCAACAAGAGAGTGACCCTATTTTTTAGGCAATGTTTTAATGGGAGTTAGAGTTGTATTTTTATCAAATTGTCCTTTAGTTTTGTCTCTACTTAAATTTAGGGGGTGTAGGGGCATTTTTTAACCCAAAAAAAAAAAAAAAATGAGGATCCCAATCAGAGGAAGCCCCTTAAATAGTACTAGCCTCATCACACGCGCTTTGCGCGAGCGATGAAGCTTTTTTTATTTTTTATTTTTATTATAGTGTCATAATTTTTCGTTCATTCCAATTTGAGGTTTACACGTTTTCTCATTTATATTACGCACTTAAAACTATTAATACAATCAGGAGTGTCATGAGACTAGTTTCAAAAAATGAACAAATATTACACATTTATTTTGTAGAAAAAAAAAAAACTGTGTTTTTATTTTATATATATAATTTTTATTTTGAGAATCTAATTTATAAGTGGATAAAGAAATTTGAAAATCAACAAAAGAGTAACCCTATTTTTTGGGCAATGTTTTAGTGGAAGTTAGAGTTGTATTTTTACCTAATTGTCCTTTACTTTTGTTTCTACTTTTTTTTTTTTTTTTTTTTTGAGAAACCAAAAATGGGGGGATTTATGGTTATATTACACCCCCGGGCCATAGCACGATGGTAAGAAGCGTGATAACCCACAAACAGACTCCTGCGGGCAGCGAGACTCGAACCTAGGTGTGTTGCACAAAGTGTCCGAGCCTTACCCACTCAGCCAAGCCCCCGTTGGCTTGTTTTTACTTAAACATAGGAGTATAACAGCATTTTTTAACCAAAAAAAATGAAGATCCCAAACAAGATAAACCCCTTAAATAGTAGTATAGGTTTTTTTTTTTTTTGGATTTAGCGCGTGTGATGGGGCTTTTTTTGGGTTTAGTGTCTTAATTTTCCATTCATCTCAATTTGATACGTTTCTCTCTTCTATCCAATTAAACCACATGCATAGTGACTTTTATTTTGGACATAGAAAATACATTCATTAAAATGAAAAAAAAAAAATGTAGTGCAAATAGATGTGAAGAGAAAACAATTCAAACACCAACATAAATAAATAAATCATTAAAAAGAAAAAAAAAAGGTGTACATTAAAAATCACCTTTTTTTAATAATTCAAAAACAAAGAAGAAGGGATTTGAAAAAAAAAGAAAAAAAAAAAGGTGAGATTAGAATTTAGAAGAAAGGAAACCAAAAAAATGCAAAAAATGGTGGTTGTTCTTGGTATATATAAAATTATAAAAAAGAAAAAAGACTTGGAAATAGGGATGAGGAGAGATTGGATAGGTGTAGGGCCTCTTTTTGAGGGTGAGGAAGGGGAACGTGAACATAAACAATTAACTGGGAGCAGGTTTCCCTATCCAAAAAAAAAAAAAAATTAAAAATAACGTGAGATTAGAGTAAGAAACTACAATTTAAAAAAAAAAAAAAAAAAAAAAAAAGAGTTAATTTTTTATTTTGATGTGAAAATGGTTAGGACTTGATAAAGGTAAAAATAAAAAAATAAAAAAAATAACGTGAGATTAGAGTAAGAAACTATAATTAAAAAAAAAAAGAAAAAAAAAAGAGACAATTAATTTTTTATTTTGATGTGAAAATGGTTAAGACTTGATAAAGGTCAAAAAAAAAAAAAAAATTGAATTTTTTTTTTTTTTTTTTGAAAACATGAGTTTAGTGAAGGAAAGAATATGGGAAGTTGGAGCATTTCAAATACCTGAATAGAGAGTGATCCTATTTTGTAGGTGTTAGAGATATATTAGCCCATTAGCATAGGTCCAAGCCTAATTCTACTTTGTGTGCAAGCCAAGTCTTCTACTTGTACTAGAAGTCTATTAGTCTAGGGTTTAGTCTATTATATATACACATGTTATGATTCATTGTAACACAGAATTTGTACTACACTCTAATATATTATTGATGTAGCCCTTTAGGATTTCCTCCGTGAATGTAGGCCGTTAGGCTGAACCACGTAATTCTCGTGTGTTACTGTGTTCTATACTTTATGCTTTCGCTTCCGCATCCATACTAGCATATTCAACATGGTGTATCAATGCTAATATTTAACATGGTATCAGAGCCACCTTCTTGTGGTCATGGTTTTCTGTCCTTGCGGTATATTTAAGAGCAATCTTTGTCTTCCTCGGTGTTTTTTTTTTTCGCTGTGTTCATCTTCTTTGGCTTTCTACTACTGCCGTCAAAACTCTCCGGTGTAGTCAAGCCACCATTAGAAGTCGCATCAACACTGCAAGATCATTGCCTTCCTCAAACTACCGTCACAGAGCCAAATATCATTCAAGGGATCTTCTCAACCTTATCAAATCTCAAGATTTCATCAAGCTTCCATCTTGAGTTTGAGAGGGGGTGTTAGAGATATATTAGCCCATTAGCATAGGCCCAAGCCTAATTCTACTTTGTGTGCAAGCCAAGTCTCCTACTTGTACTAGAAGTCTATTAGTCTAGGGTTTAGTCTATTATATATACACATGTTATGATTCATTGTAACACAGGATTTGTACTACACTCTAATATATTATTGATGTAGCCCTTTAGGATTTCCTCCGTGGATGTAAGCCGTTAGGCTGAACCACGTAATTCTCGTGTGTTACTGTGTTCTATACTTTATGCTTTCGCTTCCGCATCCATACTAGCATATTCAACATGGTGTATCAATGCTAATATTTAACAGTAGGCAATGTTTTTGCAAGAGTTAAAAGACGTAGTTTTACCAAATTATCCTTCAGTTTTGTTTCTACTTAAACCTAGGGATATGTAGGTATTTTGGAACAAAAAAAAATCCAGTCCAAATAGGAGAAGCCCTTTAAATAGTAGTATAGATTATAAATAAACAAAATTTGGGCCAATTAGAGTCTACTAACTATCTTCAAGGAGATCAATTCGAAGTGAGACTTATCCTCTAAAACCACTATAAATAGAGGACACCCCATTCTCATTCTCTACCAACTTTTTGATGTTAAAACTTTGGAGAAATTCTACCTCAAGAGTACCCAAAGAATATTAAAAAAAAAAATCATTTGAATCCTTCTTCCAAGACTAGAATCACGCTTAAAAGCCTCCATGAACTTCAAACCCTAAATCATTGAAGTTCAATAGAGCAAACCTCTAAAGCCTTACAGAATTTCAACCCAAAATCCTTCAAATTCAAAGAATTTTAGAAGAACTTGAAGAACATTCAAAGAACTTGAAGAAAAACAAATCTCGAACAAGCTCAAAACTAGAGATTTGTTGTAAAGATCGTTTGATTTATCTTTTGACCAAAGTGAAGAAGATTTCATGTTCAAGTTAAGATTACAAAGAAGATAGAATCAAAAGTTTATTCTTTTGTAAAAAGGTTAAAAATAGAGAATTGTATTCACTATTCAATTAATGCAAATTTACATCTGTGAAGCACTTTTAATTGTTTGGTTTTCAAACTTGTGTTTAAGACTATACCTAATATGTTGTATCTAAGTTTTTCCCAATCATTTATAAATAAAATAAGATAGCATTCTATTAATTAATATTATTAAAATTAAACAGTAAAATAGATACTAAAACAAAAACATAAACAATTATCTGAACCTATACTAGCTTCATGCACATGTTAATACTGCGTCCTTAGACTTTTTTTCCCCCTCTTTTTAATTACATTGTGTAATAAAATTTTAATTCAAAATAATTAACTGTTTAAATGTGAAAAAAGAATTTAAATTTTTGGTAATTATAGATATGGATAAAATGTGAGAAATGGAGTTACAGAGTTAGATATATTTAGAGTTCATTTGGAACAACTTATTTATTTGAAACTGAAAACTTTTTGCTGAAAGTACTGTATATAAAGCTAAAAAGTAGCTGAAATAGTACAGTGAGACCTATAAATAGTACTAAAAAGTGTAATGGGACTTGTAAGGACACGATTTGGAACGATCCAAAACGATACTGGGTTCGCACGTAAAAAGGCCCAAACAATATCATTTATAGAGCGTGGGTTTGAAAGGCTAGGCCTTGATCACAAGTCGGTGGTATTCCGAGGTGTTCATACATAAATAAATCGTGTTCATACGAAAATCTATCGTGTACGCTCTGGGAGTCTTTCTCCTAGAGGTGGGCTGGGAGGCTCTGGTTTTGGCCATTTTTCCCAGCCTCCTCTATGGATTGCTTACCTTTCCTTTTATACTAGCCTGTGTTCCTTATCCTTCGTCCACGTGTAGGGTCGACTTTTCAAGACTGATACTTGTCCCATCAGCCCATACTCAAAGTCGTTGGAGGTGGTTGTAAAAGCTGGGGAGTATGGCTCTGTCAGGTGCAGAGTATTGAATGGCAGTAAGGGCAGCTTTCCCTGGTCATTATACTTTCCAGCGTACCCTTCTCCATTGACTTTAGATATTTTAGATCTTTATTCCCAAACTGTTCCTAGACCGCTTTTGCCCTTCCTTTCAGGGGGACCTCGGATATGCCGAGGACAGAGTCATTCTCGGCTGTGTCTCACGATTACTTTGGCCTTTTATTACTTACCCCCGGCTACCTACTTCCTCGGCTAGGGCCTTCGGCCCCAATGTAAAAAGAATGGGCCAGGGCCACAATTTATTGGACCCCACAATAGCCCCTCAAAATCCTGCTGTCCGACCTCTAGGTTGGAGAGGAGAGTTTTGGTAACTCCAAGCCTTTATTACGGCTTGTTTAACTCTGTCTTTCATTAGTGCTGGCGTCCCTTCATCTACCCAGGAAACATATCGGGCTATGGGACATTCCTTTGAATTTATTCACAATGCGCTCCTGCCGTTTGATTACTTAAAACGCTCCCTTAATGACTTCCCTTTTCGAGACTATTTAAATTCGACGGTTATCGATGAGGTGGGGAAGTGGAACGGGTATATTCTCGTTTACAGATTTTCTTGGAAATCTGGACAGATTAAATACCTTCCGTTTTGCCCTCCATATAAGAATGAAAGCTGGAGGTTACCTCTCTTTCACAGAGACCTTTCAAACTTTTAAAGTCTAAAAACTCTTATCCTCCCCCAGAATTTCCCATATTCGCTCGTTTACACTTTAAATTATGATTCGTCCACGATAGGAAGGGGAATGAAGAGACCATACCCTTCTCAGAAATGCTACGTTCTTATGAAGCTCAAACTGGCTCGGTCAGGGCAGGGATGGCAGAGACTCAAGATACTTCTTACCCTCCTTTCAGCCAAAATCCGAAGCAGGGGCTCGTCGCGTCAATCTCTTGGCGTGGCTGAGTTGGGGTTACCCATTATCAGTACCAGCCGCTCTCTTATGAGCATAGCTAACATGGCACCAGCGTGTTAGGAATCAGGACTGACGCAGGGACAAAGTATCCCTGTTTCTTCCTTTCTTCCTTCACTGGTGCCTCCTTTTGCCTCCCCTTCTTCTTCTTTCTCATCACCAGATCCATCCTGGTGCTTTTACTTCTTCCTCTTCTTCTCCTCCTTCTCCTTATCCATCAAAGAAGGTCCTCCTCTCAATATGGGTGCTACTGGGGCAGAATTTGGAGAGATTTCGGAGCAGAGTTTAAAAAGATTTCTGGTCATGTGTTTGTTTGTTTTTTTTTTTTTTTTGCAATTCGTTTTCCGTATAGGCTTGTTTAAGCCCTTCATTGTACGCTGTAATACCTTTCTATATTAATAAAAGTCAATACTATTTTATTTGGTATATTCTAACTCTTCTTTCCGAAATGATTACCCCGTGAATAGACGTATTACCACATGACCTTCTTTTTTTTTATTCTGGTATTCTAAACGGTGCTTAGGACCGAAATCCTTGTTAACAAAAAGACTTTACTTTGCACTTGTTAAAACTATCTTAACATAATAATGCTGATCTGAACAAATGATACTTAGGGCAGAAACCCCTACTAAGCAAAAAGAGGAATATGTTAATATGAGCTTATTGAAGCTACCCAACTTAATAATACTGAATCGAACAATTGACACTTAGGGTTGAAATTCTTATTGAGCAGAAAGATGTTATCATGAACTTACGAAAGCTGTTTAGCACAATAATGCCAACCTAAGAAAACAACACTTACCCCAAAAATGGCCGAGATGACAGCTGAATGCTCGGTGCGGTGTAGGAGGTAATCGTCCAAGGACGTATAACCCAAAAATATACAGCCCCTGTAGGTTGCTGAGTAATAAGGCATTTCACCATCTTGCTAGTAACTTTTATAATCTTAACCTTTTCCGGTATTTGGTCTGAGAACTGAACGATTTAGAATTCTTCTTGAGTAGCTGACTTCTCCATAGGTTCAAGTCCGAGGACCATGCAATACCTTGGTTCTGCCCAAAACTTGATTTCGATAAGTAGTTGGTTTCCCCATAGGTTTGAGTCCGAGGACTATGCAATACCTTGGTTCTGTCCAAAACTTGATATTTATAAGCAGTTGGTTTCCCCATAGGTTTGAGTCCGAGGACCATGCAATACCTTGGTTCTGTCCAAACTTGATATTGATAAGTAGTTGGTTTTCCCATAGGTTTGAGTCCGAGGACCATGCAATACTCTAGTTTTGTCCAAAACTTGATTTTGATAAGTAGTTGGTTTCCCCATAGGTTTGAGTCCGAGGACTATGCAATACCTTGGTTCTGTCCAAAACTTGATATTGATAAGTAGTTGGTTTCCCCATAGGTTTGAGTCCGAGAACCATGCAATACCCTGATTCTGTCCAAAACTTGATTTTGATAAGTAGTTGGTTTCCCCATAGGTTTGAGTCCGAGGACTATGCAATACCTTGGTTCTGTCCAAAACTTGATATTTATAAGTAGTTGGTTTCCCCATAGGTTTGAGTCCGAGGACCATGCAATACCTTGGTTCTGTCCAAAACTTGATTTTGATAAGTAGTTGGTTTCCCCATAGGTTTGAGTCCGAGGACTATGCAATACCTTGGTTCTGTCCAAAACTTGATATTGATAAGTAGTTGGTTTCCCCATAGGTTTGAGTCCGAGGACCATGCAATACCCTGGTTCTGTCCAAAACTTGATTTTGATAAGTAGTTGGTTTCCCCATAGGTTTGAGTCCGAGGACTATGCAATACCTTGGTTCTGTCCAAAACTTGATTTTGATAAGTAGTTGGTTTCCCCATAGGTTTGAGTCCGAGGACTATGCAATACCTTGGTTTTGTCCAAAACTTGATATTGATAAGTAGTTGGTTTCCCCATAGGTTTGAGTCCGAGGACCATGCAATACCCTGGTTCTGTCCAAAACTTGATATTTATAAGTAGTTGGTTTCCCCATAGGTTTGAGTCCGAGAACCATGCAATACCTTGGTTCTGTCCAAAACTTGATATTGATAAGTAGTTGGTTTCCCCATAGGTTTGAGTTCGAGGACCATGCAATACCCTGGTTCTGTCCAAAACTTGATTTCGATAAGTAGTTGGTTTCCCCATAGGTTTGAGTCCGAGGACTATGCAATACCTTGGTTTTGTCCAAAACTTGATATTGATAAGTAGGGGAATTAACCTCTCGGTTATGGCACGAGACCTTGGTTTACGGGGAATTAGCTCTTCGGCCAAGCCCTTAGAACCCTCCGTGCTGCTGACGCTACGAAGCGCAGCCCCTACTAACGAAACATAGCTCCTGGTGGAACTTTACGCTAAAACAATACAATACAACCGGCTGTTTAGAGGTGACAAGGGGATTGTTTCGACCAACCGCCTGTGCCAACGCACAAGCCTTTCCCACAGACGGCGCCAATTGTAAAGACACGATTTGGAATGACCCAAAACGATACTAGGTTCGCACGTAAAAAGGCCCAAACAATATCATTTATAGAGCGTGGGTTTGAAAGGTTAGGCCTTGATCACAAGTCGGTGGTATTCCGGGGTGTTCATACATAAATAAATCGTGTTCATACGTAAATCTATCGTGTACGCTCTGGGAGTCTTTCTCCTAGAGGTGGGCTGGGAGGCTCTGGTTTTGGCCATTTTTCCCAGCCTCCTCTATGGATTGCTTACCTTTCCCTTTATACTAGCCTGTGTTCCTTATCCTTCGTCCACGTGTAGGGTCGACTTTTCAGGACTGATACTTGTCCCATCAGCCCATACTCAAGGTCGTTGGAGGTGGTTGTAAAAGCTGGGGAGTATGGCTCTGTCAGGTGCAGAGTATTGAATGGCAGTAAGGGCAGCTTTCCCTGGTCATTATACTTTCCAGCGTACCCTTCTCCATTGACTTTAGATATTTTAGATCTTTATTCCCAAACTGTTCCTAGACCGCTTTTGCCCCTCCTTTCAGGGGGACCTCGGATATGCCGAGGACAGAGTCATTCTCGGTTGTGTATCACGATTACTTTGGTCTTTTATTACTTACCCCCGGCTACCTACTTCCTCGGCTAGGGCCTTGGGCCCCAATGTAAAAAGAATGGGCCAGGGCCACAATTTATTGGACCCCACAGGACTCATGAATAGTAGTAAAAATAACCTAAATAGTAAAAAAAGCTGGACTTCTAAGTTGGTTTCTCAAAAAAAAAAAAAAAAAAAAAGAGATTATAAATTTCTAAAACAAAAGGAAAAAAATCTTTTAGTGTCTGTTTGGCAAATATTATTTTTGCCAACTTATTTTACTATTTAGCTTATTTTTGCTACTATTTATAGGTCCCACTGCACTTTTTGGTACTATTCATGGGTCCTACTGTACTATTTCAACTAAGTTTTACCTTTATTTACAGTACTTTCAGCAAAAAGTTTTCAGTTTTAGCAAAATAAGCGGATCCCAAATGGATCTCGATCTCTCTATCTTTCCATCTCTTTATCTATATTCTCACCTTTCTTTTCTTCATCTGGAATCTCTTTTTTTATAAGCTTTCTTTCTTCACTATGAAATCAATCTGCAGTAGCTTCATTGCAGTGGTGGACCGTGGATGGTGTGTGTGTGAGTCGGCCTTGGAGGTACCCTCTCTCTTTCCAAAATTCTCATAAAGATTGAAGTCATTAAAGAGTACTAAACTACTAATTTGTGATAACTATTAGCTTTTTATTCAATATTTCAAAAAAAAAAATTTAATCCGCACTACATAGCTGACAGGACAGCTACTGCACTACACACTGCAGGGGTGTCCACGGGTTGGTCCGGGTCGGGTTTATGCCCAACCCGCGACCGACCCAATGACATCGGGTTTCCGACGAGAAGACCCGCCGCCGACCGCAAAAACCCACGGGTCAAGTCGGATCAAACTCGGTTGGTCGGCGGTCGGGTCGATCGAAGTTGAAAATATGCTGTCGGAGGTTCAAATTAGCGGCAACTACATGATTTTTTAGCCGGATCTTCACCGGATTTAAAACCACTCGATCTGAGCAAAATAACACCGTATCTTTGCAGGATTTGAGGAAAACCAACCGGATCTTAGCAAAAAATTACCAGATTTTCGTTGGATTTGAGAAAAACTCACCAGATCTGTGCTGTATTTGAGTGAAACCCAGTAAATCGTTGCTGGATATGAGCAAAAATGAGGAGATTTGAGCGAAAATCAGTATGTTTTCGCTGGATTGAAGGTAGATTTGGCCTTTAGCCGGTCGGATCGGGTGTCTCGGTTTTTGGAGAAGGAGATCCGCCATCCGACCCGTCGGCATCGGTTCTGAACCTCTGAGACCCGCCGCCGACCACCACTCTCCTCGGGTCGGACGGTTTCGGTTCGGGTAGCTCCAGATCGGACGGGTTTTGCGGGTCACGGGTGGGTGTGGACAACCCTAACACACTGTGTATAGCAAATATCACTGTAGCACAATACAGCCACATCCCACATGGCTCACACATTATCACTAAAGACACTAACCCACGGTACCCACCCATTGATCAGATGAGCTTTAGATTTTTTGGGTTTTAAGTTTTATTAACAAAACATTCTTAAACCCACCCACTGTAACACCTGTACATGTATAGTCTCTTTTTATCGCACCAATTGATAATTTGATATATATCATATCAACCTATTTGTATTATAATGATATTAATTTATTGAACTAATTAATAAATTAATTTTTATTTGCGTAAAACTGCAGTTTTAGACTTTAAAGAATAAAGTGGTCATGGCATTAGAAAAGTTGCAACAACCAAGTTCTATTATTCTACACTTTAAATTTTATTTTTAGTTAAATTATAATTTTTAATTATAAATTGCGTTTTATTTATTTATAAATATTTGCTCATTATAAATGTTTTATAGAAAAAATGTTTATCAGGATATGAAAAACATCAAAAAAGAGAAAAATTAAAAAACAAACTGAATCTAAAAAAAGATCAATGAATCTAAAAAAAGGATCAATAGATTTTAAATAAAAAATTCAGGGCCAACTATCTAGAAGATAATATTAATACTGTATGAATTGGGCCTTTGGCCCAATCCGAGGATATCAACCAATCCGAGGACGGTTAAATAAGGTTATGATGGGAATGGTATAAGAAGAAGAAATAAAGGTTGTATGTGGCAGTCCAAAATACGTCCAAGGAGAAAATTCATCTCGGAAACGGAGATCCGAGGTCAGTAAGAATGTCTTATCATCCCAGGCATCCCTCAAGGTTGCATCATAACTAAGAGTTGGGCATTGGATAAGGAACGAATAAAGGGTGGCAACAAATATCTTCAAAAGCTGCTGCCTTCATATTAAATGCCTCCCAACCAACACTCTGACCGCATTAATGTGGAGGTGATACCTGAACAGTGATCAAGCAGCCTTACAGCTACTAGTTGATGGTTCTGGGAGGTGTTGGATGGGACATGAAGGAGTTCCCAGAATCCAACCTACACGTGTATGGTAGGGATGATACTAAGATTGTAATATATAGCATGAGAAGGTGAACTAAGAGGGGAGATCGAAAAACAATCAGGAAATCTTTGCAATAACATTGTGAATTCTTGTAACCGTGTTCATCAACAATATATTATAACTTAAGCTCCTCAAGTCGTGCCGAGGGCAGATTTTCTTACTTTACTTGTGCTTAACAGTCTTAATTCAGCCACTTTTATTGTCTATTTTTTAGAGTAGAACTAGTTCTTTCACCCACGCTCTATAAATTCATTGTTTGGGCTTGTTGGGTTTAAACCCAATCCTATACTGGGTCCAATCCAAATTCAGTCCTTACAAATATTATTTAATTAATATTTAAATATAAAAAGGCCCCACTTAAAGTTTTCGCCTAAAGCCCCCAAAATTTTTGAGCCGTCTCTACATACAAGGTAAACAGAATTTTTTATTATCATTATTTGCCTTTTGAGTTCTTATTAAATGTACTATGTTTATTTGGTATTAAGACTTTCGATTTAAATACTTAATCCTTTATACTTTGACTTTATGACAAATTATACTATTTTTCATTAAATTCTAATATATATATATATATATATATATATATATATATATATTGTTGGGGATATTACACAAAATAATAATTGAAGAACAAGATTAACACAAAAGACAAATAGAAAATAGATAACTTTGAGGCATAATATCCTTTTCCTTAGACAATATTTGCCCCCACACTATAGTTGCTAAAGGGTTATTACAAATTTTTCTCCAGGAGACAACCAAGATATAGGGTTCTACAGGATTTCTTGTTATTTTTCAAGTGAACATAAGCCTATATTTATACCCATAGGGTTATATTTTATCAAAATGCACGTATGGAGAGTCAAAATGTTTCATAAAACCATTCACTAAGCTTAAAACCTCTTCAACCTTTCCGACCAGTTACCAGAAAATTCTGCTGAAAATCCTGTTTCGCGACTTTCGATTGATTGAAAGTTCATTTCGATTGATCAAGTGCTCTTTTCAATCGATCGAACAGAAATCGAATAGCGATGAGACAACCAGAGACTCCAGGATTATTTTCTTACCATTTCGATCGAACAAGCCGAAGCTTCAACCGATTAAAAATGCTGTATTTTGAATTTTCACTTATAAAATTCCAAAACTTGAATTTTCATTTTAACAACTTTATGAAACAATATTCTTCAAACTCAAATATCATTATTACAACCTATCCATGTTTATACCTATATATACAACATATATACACACACACACACATACGTGATACGATTATGGTAATAGTGAATTAGTGATATTTCAAAATTATTACAAAGCTTTTTTTTTTTTTTTTTTTTTTTTTGAGTTTGGTTTGTAACTATCAAATTGATAGCTTTTTTTAATTTTTTGAAAAAGTTTTGTTTTTATTAAACTTTTAGGTTGGGCAATTGCCAGTTGGGCTGGGCTGGGTGGGCTGATTGGAGGAGATGGGGGGTTTAAGGTTTTGGAATAGAGGGGTCCAATCATATAAATGAAAAAGGATAGGGTAAATTACGTATTTGATCCATATCCTATACACCATATTTTAATTTGGTCCCTAACCTTTCAATACCGTGTCAATTTAGTCTCTGTCGTTATCTTTTGGATGAAAATTGTTGACATAACAAACTGCCAAAATTTTTTTTTTTAATTTATTGCCACATAAAGGGAAACTTTATTTTGGATGTTTTTCATGTTAGTAATTTCCATCCATGAGATAATGATGTGACTAAATTGACATGATACTGAAAGGTTATGGATCAAACTGAAATATGGAGTAAAAAAGATTAGGACTAAATACGTAGTTTACCCAAAAAGATATTACTAGTAAATTTTTTCCCTTAGGGCCAAGGGGGGCTAGGCTCCCTTTAGGTCCATCCCTATTTACAATATACAATCTAAATCGTCTATCCATCTCGGTTATATTTAGCAATAATAGAATGTTGTGCATAGAGGTTTTAACTAGTAAGTAATACAACCATGCCATTTATAGGTGTGCAAAAGATGGCAGAACTTTTTTGTTGCTAAATGTAATAGAGATTGATAAACTATTTAGATTGTCACAAGAATAAAAGTTTAATATTTATTTATTTTGGATAATATGATAGTTGGGAGAAGGAAATTTGAACTCTAGACATTTTTATTGAAAATATCAAAAATTGTAAGTTGAAATAAAATGCACTTGACAAATGTTTGGTATTTAAATATCACTGTTAAAAGTACCAGTGGGTATATATGTAAAATTATAAAATAGTTTTCTAGCAATTTCCCCATAAAATATACAAGTTCATCGGTATTGGGGTTAAGAGGATGGGATATGCTTTGGGATTTGGGTGGCTCAAAGCATCTCCAACAGCAAACAAAAGATCCCCTTTGTTTCTTTAATGCAATTTCCTTTTAACCAAAAAAAAAAAAAAAATTCCGCCTTGTTTTAAAGAGTCTAACCACAAAATCATGCTCCAACAATGTACAACCTTTCTAAAATTCAAAAAGTTTTTTTTGGGAATGAATAGCTACTCTCTTAGGGTGAGTTAGGTTCAGCTTTTTGTAAAAGTGTATAATAAAAAAGTGGAGTTTTCAAAAAGTGCATAATGAAAAAGTGCATTTTCAAAAAGCTGAGTGTCTGGTAAAAGCTATTAAAAAATACTTTTTGAAAAAGCTGAGTGTTTGGCTAGCACTTATAAAAGTGGCAGTTTGAGGGATAAATTATCAAAAAGGACAATGTATATATAAGAGCATTTCCAGCAGGTTAGGCAAATTTTTGTACTGTTTGGACAATCAACAGTGACATTTTCCTTTTGCCTACCCACTTTTTTAATCTTTATTTTTTAATCAAATTTATTCTTTTTTAATATTTATTTATTATTTTTCTATTCATTTTCAACAATTATATTTTTCAACAAAAAGTGTTACACCCACAATATTTTTTGCAATACTTTCACAAGAATCATAACAAAATCTTATATGGAAAATTGTTACTAGTTTTAATTTGAACCCACCACTGAAATTATATTTTTACTCACCAATATTAGTTAATTACTTAAAATTTATTGTGAAAATATTGTGGTAGTATTTTTAAATAGTGATTTCTAATTCTTTGCATTTCTTTCATCCATACGTTTCCTCATTTTTTTTTTTTCCTCTTGCATTTTGTCCACCACACACGTATACCCATTGGATTCCATCATCTCTTTTTTTTCCTTTACATTCCATTTGATTCCAAAGCCTTCCTTTCTCCTTATTTCTCCAGCTCTCTCATTCTCTGCTCTTTTTTTTTTTTTTTTTTTTCTACTTGATTCCATAAATTCTCTAGCTCTCTGTGTGATACTTGATTCCATAATCTTGCTTGCCTTTTGGTGTCATTATCTTCAAACACACACAGACACGCATGGAGAGAAAGGAGAAATCGTTTTTGCTCCACCACACCGCCACCGCTGCTCCTCCTCCTCACTGCGGAGTGCATGCAACCAGGGGTCATATCAGCTTCTATTTTTTTTTTCTTGTTCTTGATTAATTGTTGTTTCTGATTTTAGATTTGTCAAATCGACTTCTATTTTTTTTTTCTTGATCATTTATTGTTGTTCTACTTTTTTTCTATTCTTGATCTGCTGTTGTTGTTGTTGTTTTGATTTAAGATTTGTTGTTTAAATTATATCAGTTTTATGAGAGCAAGAATTTTTTTGCTTTTATTGTTGTGGTTTGATTAATTTTAAGATTATGTTTTTGAGTTTGTATTTTGATTATGCTTGAGATGAGAGGCGTGAGAGTGAGCTTAAGGGCAAAGGGAGAGTAGAGAGATGAGATGAGAGGCGTGAGAGTGCTTCAGGCGTGAGAACTGATGACTTTTTATCAGGGTATTTTCGTAATTGACTATCCAGCCCAACGGATAGTTAAAATTTCCATGCGCGTTTTGGTTTATGGACCTCCTGCGGTCCATAACATTTGTGCGTTCTCAGCGCGTTTTTTGCCTTGGCCCAAAACGCAACTTTTTCCAAAAAGTTACGTTTTGGGCTGAGCCAAACGCACATTTGTCTCCAGCTTTTATAAAAATGTGCGTTTCAGCTCCTAAAAGCTGAAACAAACGCACACTTAGTTTGAAAAGCTACTTTTTATTAGTAAAAGGATAAAACGAAATAAAAACGTTTCAAATATTCAACTTTTATCTCTCTCAAACGTCTCCAAACTCAAGAGGGAGATAATTTTTCCCGTAAAACTAATCAAATCATAACCAAAAAAAAAAAAAAAACAGAGAAATAATGAAAAAAATAATATTTAAATGTGATAAAGAAAATGATAGAGTCATAAAAGGCAAAATGAAATGTTTACTCTTCAAATCGGATAAAAATTTGAAGGGATTCTTGGAGATGCTCTCATGTATTATCATTCCTATGACCTCCTCAATGTTTTGTTTTGTTGTTTTTTTCAAAGTCCTACACTAAAAAAAGAATAAAAGAATGATTTGTTTTTAGATAGTCACAATATACTCTCCCTAGACTCACAAGCATTTTGTACAAAATAATGTGTCAATTAAATTATAAGACTTTTGACAAATAAGAAAATAGTTTATTAAGTATTTAAGCGACATTGAGTTGGACTGGAATTATGCTTTGCTAGATTTTATCCACTCTTCTTCTTTTCCAAATTATTTATTTATAAAAGTAAATAAACTGGTGGCTTACTATTTTTTTGCTTTTATGAAACCAATTGGCTTATGATGATGATCCCATAAAAAAAGAAAAGAAAAAAGGGCTTATGATGGTGGTACCGTGGTAGCGTGATTCAAGACCCACATGGGGGTAAAGATTAGATTAACGAATAACAGCGTGTATCTTGATGTTGCAAAAGCGCAATATGATTATGTCTATTTATTGTGCTTTTGAAAAAATTATCGGGACAAAATCTTTTTTTTTTTTTTTTTGAGAATAAGACAAAATCATTTTTGAAAGTATTGTTCTTATAGGCATTGGCAAATTTAAAAATTGGCTTATCGACCAAGACTGTTGGGGCAGAGTTACCAAGCTTGCCCCCTTTTATTTATTTATAATGGGAAGACAATAAACTTTATTAAGATTGATGAGCAATAAAAACATCTTGGAGTCACATTCCAGAGTTGTTTCCAGAATTTCCTCAAGCTACAATAATCATCCGAAGAAGAACCCACATTACTCTAGGAAGACAACTACAAGGCTAGCTTATAGGAACTACAAACATTGAAAAGACCATTAGCCGTATTAGTCTAAATCTGTTTGTCATCAAGTAGACTCGAACTCAAAGCTATCCCTCGAATAGTATCAGCTTTATGGGGGAAAGAAAGTATGTTAGATTAACTCTGAATTCCATGCTCCAATATCCGGATTTATGAGGTCATAGACCCAAGGTTTTTTTTTTTTTTTGGCCTAAATAAAAAATGGGGTCTCCAGTGTAGACTCATCAACTCCACGGCATGTGAGAGTAATAGATAATACCACATGTACCATTGGATGGGTAATACCGCGTGTATTACCGAGGCCTTGTTGGGACTATCATCGGGGCCTTGTTGAAACTATCACCCAAACTGCTCACCAAGTGAAATAATTCGAAAACTTCTACTATCAAGCCATACCTCCACGGTGGTCATAGACCCAAGGTTTTGGTGCTAGAGCATTTGGTGGAGAAATTACTTTATACGTAGATGACGTAGCCACCTATCCTCACAAACCCAAATGTAGTTACCATTGCCAACCTACCAACGTAGACCATTTTGCACTAGTTGTTGGGCAACCATAACTCCAAATATATGAAGGATTATTTCCCATAGAAGCTTGCACAAATTCACAATTAAGTGAAATATTTAACTTTAAAAACATGGTATACCAATGAATCTTTATCTGTTTGCAATCTTCAACCTTGTTTAGCTAGTAAAGCTAAATTAAAGGGTTCAAGTTGTTTAAAGCCCATGCCTCCATATGCCTTTGGAGCACATAAATTTTCCCAGCTTAGCCAAACCATATTTCTTCATGCTCATCAATTCATCACAAAGGGAATCAATTTTTTTTTTTTTTAAACTCATAGTATAAGTTAGAATAGCCTGCGCTACAACCTTGATTAGAACTTCCTTTCTTGCTTGAGATTTGAAAAATATGAGAGTCACTTAATTAAGATTTGAAAAATCACTCAATAATAGAATTACAATTGTTAAATGGTGTTTTTGTTCTATAATAACAAAAATGAAATTGTTTGGAACTTTTTTTTAGATAAAAGTGTGTTACATTATGTGCAATCTTTGTTCTTGAAGCTTAGGGTCTATTTGGTTTAAGCAAAAAAGGGTGTATTTTGTATTCATTTTCAGTTTTTATGGGATCCACCACTAAAAAACCTGTTTAACTTTGTATTTGTATTCAATTTTTATTTTCAGTATCCAAAAAAAGTGGATTTGAATACAGAAAATGAATACAATTTTTCACTGATTTCATTTTTAGCAAAAATGAATACAGTGGCATTTTCGTAAAAACCCAAAGTTGGTGGGCCAGAACCAACAGATCTCTTTTAATAAAGACCATAACTTCAGCTCTCTCTCTCTCTCTCTCTCTCTCTCACACACTTTAATCTTCTTGGTGTTGTCCCTCACAAGTTAAGAGGCTCAAGCCATTCCTCTCTCTCTCCTTTGCACTGATTTCTCTTCCTCTCTCCACTGTACTGATTTTTCTCTTTTCTCCTAGGTATGATAGTCTCTCTCTCTCTCTCTCTCTCTCTCTCTCTCTCTCTCTCTCTCTCTCCTTAGCAAGATTGATTTCTCTCTTTCTTTGTCAGTTTGATTTGGGTGGTGGTGGTCAATACGAGGTGCTGTGGATGGTGGATTTGGGTTTGGTGGTGATGGTGGTTTTATGGTGTGGTGTGGGTGTGATGGAATTGTGGGTTTTGATTTGGGTTTGGGCATGAGTTTGATTGTGGCTGTGGTGATGGGTGTTGTTGTGGCTGTGGATTTGGTTGTGGGTTGGTGTATCGGTGGAGGAAATGATGGTGGGTGTGGGTTTGGTTGTGGCTGTGGTGATGTAGGCTATGGATTTGGTTGTGGTTGGGTGTACTGGTGGGAGAAATGGTGTTGGGTGGTTGTGGTGTGGCTGTGCCTCTGTGGGTTCCAATTTGGTGGTGGTGATAGAGGTGGGGCTGTGGTGGTGATGGGGGTGGATGATGGGTTTGGTTTTGGTTAAACCGTTGGTATGGGTATGGTATGGGTGTTGAGGTAAATTTTTAATTGAAAGATATAAAGTGGAAAAAGTTGAAAAACAAACAAAAACTAGACCAGAAAATTTATGCCAAATATAAAATTGGTTGGGTAGAGAAAATGAGTTGAGGATTTAAGAAATAGAAAATGAGTTTAGAAAATGAAAAGAGAAAATAAATACATCCCCGAGGAGAACCAAATAAGGCCTTAGTGTTCCTTTTTACGGAACTCTAAGTATGTGTTTGGATTCCACGTCCACGGCTGCGTTTCGCGTTTCACACGTTTTCTTTTTTTTTTTTTTTTGGTTCAGCCCGTAATTGTTGACAAGTCAACTATGAACAGTGCACTCGTGCACTATTCACGGGTCCCACAAATTATACTTTTCAGCAACTTTTTCATTAAAAATGGATCCCACAGCATTATTTACACATTTAAAAATTATTTCGCTACAGTGTTTTCAGTTTCAGCAAAAATAAGCTGTATCCAAATGGATACTAAATCTCATATTTAATAACTAGAACAACCTCCTTAGATATTGACTAACTTTCATTCACACTAGCTTTCTCTAGAAGTGTGTAGGTGTGATATTGTTTATTAAATTAATTAGGGCAAGAGTCATAAGGTGGTTCTTCCCCTTTTTATTGGATTGGTACTTTGTTGAAGTTACATGTAAAGGAATGGCAAAGTATTTTCATTTGTAACTTTTGAGAGATTATAATATTTAATTGGTATTTAATTTATGTTCAAGTTTTAGATTTTAGCATGCAAAAGAAAAATATATTTCATTTTTTGGTTATGTTATGGTCGTTATTTTATTGATTGATGCAATTATTAGTCATTGCTAGCTCTAATTTTTGTTTTCTCTCTTATAAAGGTAACTTTTGTAGATTCAAGCATTTTAGAAGTGTTGACAAAATCTTTGGTCATATAAAGGTCATGAAATTCACAAAATTATATTGATAAAAATCTAATTTTGTATGGATTTTTAAATTATTAAATTGAAGTTTAATATAGAAGGCTATTGGCAAAATTGAGTGATAATTTCTCAAGCCATTTGGTTTCAAAATCTTGAACAAGTAAAGTAAATAACGTTACCTATCATTATATGTTGAAGTCTAGTGAAAAAAAATACATGGTTTTGAAAACCGAACTAGACCAGCTGGTTGAATCGGGTTAATCGAGAATCTAATCAGTTCCATTTTTTAAACTCGCGAAATCAGAAATTCTTTTTTTGCTGCAAACCTCTTGAATTGCTGTTAAACCACATGATTTTATAAAATGGACATGAGTTTTCCAATTCCTCCACGAAAACTTCACTATAAAAAATGGCAAAAAATAGTTTGGGTTGTCATGGGGAGTAGCTTCCTGTTCACCGAATCTTTTCTTTAGAGAAGAAAGAGTGAGGCAGGGAGAGAGAGAGAGAGAGAGTGAGTGAAGGCTGAAATTGTGAAAGAGAGACTTGTTGCTTTACTCTAATATAATTTGTTTGAGGAATTGGGGAGGATGAGAGATTGGGGAGAGAAAGAGACGAAAACTAAGAAGTAAGTAGGAAAAAAGAAGAAGAAGTAAAAGTCTAGAAGAAATGGGTGGGAAATGTGATTAGTGGGGAATAAATTGGGTTTTTCATTATTTATTTAAAGGGTAAATTTCCAAACCTATCTTGAGGTTTGGACTATTACTAATCAAGTCCAGAACATTTAAAAACCGACCATCTCAATCCCTAACCCCAAATACCTTGTAACGTCGTTACATATTTTACTCTCTCTCATCCCTGACCTTGAGTCTCTCTCTTCCCTTTCTCTAAAATTATGAATTAGATTAGAAGAAGAAGAAAATTGAAGAACACAACGTCACAACCTACAACCTTTCTCTCTTCCTTTCTTTGAAATTCTAAGTCAGATTAGAAGAAAAAAAAAATTGAAGAACACAACCTTTCTCACACAACCTACAACCTTTTCTCTCTTCCCTTTCTTACAACCTACAACCTTTCTCTTTTCCCTTTCTCTGAAATTTTGAACAAATTAGAAGAAAAAAAATTGAACACAGCCTACAACCTTTCTTAATAAACAAACAGGAAAAATAAAGCTTGAATGGAATCCACCTACCATCAGCAAAACTCACAAACCCATCAACAAAACAATGGCATCAGCATAAGCAAAACCAATAAACCCAAACCCACCAACCATCAACAAAAGCCATAAACCCATCAGCAAAACAACCTTATCGGCATCATCAAAACCCACAAACCCATAATTGTGTGAACATCTGCCACCAACCACCCTACAAACCCCGAACCAACGATCTAAACCAAAACCCACAAACCTCCAAAGCCAACCCACAACAAAACCCAAATCATTTACCACTAATCCTAACCAAAACCCACAAAGCACTGCAAACCCACTACCACGATGCCATCGTAAAGATGAAGAGAGAGCAAAGAAATCAGTAAACCTAGGTCCTAGCGCCACTACTGTAAGGTTGAATTTATTCAATCATTTTGTTGGCTTTATTCTGTGCCAAATTTGCTTGTAATTCAGCATTTAGAAATCCTGTATTTAGGTGAGAATCATGTAAGGGTTGTGTGAGAGAGTGTGAAGAAAAGCTCAAGAGTGTGCACTCAAGAAGAGCCTTGCAACTGGATCTCGCGATTGGCGAGTCGTCAAAGGTGGCACACGTGTGAAGCATGCAGGGAAGCTGAAGGGTCACGCCAGCTGGAGCACTATAGGACAAAACTTCCAGACTGGCCAGGCAGTTAGCTCGCGACTCGTTCCAATTACGAGCTCGAGTCGCCAGAATGCTCTGTTTGATGAAAACTGACTGTTCACATTCCTCACTCACTCTACTATAAATACCCTTATACCCATGAAATGTGGAGAGCTTCTAGAGAGAATTTTGAGAGAGAAACCCTAAAGAAAAATAAGATTGACTCATCCACAATCTTCATCATTTGATTCTCCAAATTCCTCTACTCTCACCCTCTCCATTGTTACATCCTTGAGAGGTATATTAGCAAAATCCTTATCTCGCCATAGTCATATCTGTGAGGAGGCATTTAGGTACTTGGGAAGCAGTTCGGAAGGGACCAATTCATTTTGGTTGATGCAATGGATTATTGCGGGATCCGGTAAGCTAAAGAAGATAAGGTTCGGCGTAACCTTGTTGGAGCAAGAAGCTTAGAGGGCTTAGGTACACTAGGTAGATTAGGCTTGAAGGGTCTTCTACTATTCATGTATCCCAACTTTATTTTCTAGTGGATTATTGACCACTTGGAGGGCGGCGGAGAGGTTTTTTGCCGAAGACTTCGGTTTCCTCTTCGATAACACATTGCTGTGTTGTTTTTGTATTTGCATCTCTCTTCCCTTAATCTTTACTTTTTAATTACTGCTATGGTTGTGATTAATTTCGGTTTAGATTGTTTTATCAATTCTGTTTTAGCTTATTTTTATATTCCGCACATACATTGTTTGATTATAAGCTTGTGTTGGTAACTTGTAAATTGGGGGTCTAAACGTTTATAGGTGTTTTACATATTATTTGAACTTTCAACTACAAAGACAAAGAAAAGAGAAATAAGCAAACCCACCACCGAGGGGCCACCGCAAAGTTAGAGAGAGAGAGAGAGAGAGAGAGAGAGAGAGAGAGAGAGAGAGAGAGAGAGAGAGAGAGAGAGAGAGAGAGAGAGAGAAGAAGAAGAAGAAGAAGAAGAAGAAGAAGAAGAAGAAGAAGAAGAAGAAAAAGGAGGAGGAGAAACGAGGTGAGAAAGAGAAGAGGGGTCTAATAGAGAGAAACTAAAAATTATGCAATGATTTTTAACACCGTTTGGTTTATGGACTGAAATGATTGGTTTTTAAGTATGAGAGAGAAGAAGAAGAAGAAGAAGAAGAAGAAGAAGAAGAAGATTTGTAACACCGTTTGGTTTATGGACTGAAATGATTGGTTTTTAAGTATGAGAGAGAAGAAGAAGAAGAAGAAGAAGAAGAAGAAGAAGAGGGGTCTGATAGAGAGAAACTAAAAATTATGTAACGGTTTGTAACACTGTTTGGTTTATGGACTGAAATGATTGGTTTTTAAGTATTATGGACTTGATTGGTAATAGTACAAACCTTAAGGTAGGTTTGTGAAATTTACCCTTATTTAAATTATTTTTAAACTTAAAGGTTGCTAATTTCTATAAAAAAAATTTCTATTATTTGTGTTTTATTTACTATTATTTGATTTAGGACATTATTACCGTTCAGCCTAAGTTGAATCCCAGTCCAACAACCTTAAATCTCTTTTATGGTTATTTGAACTCTCTGTTTCAAAACCATGAAAAAATATGTAATGAAATTCAACTATTTGATAATACTTATCATATCTCTTACGAAATATTTGTAAAGAAATGCAGTAGCTGGCTAAAAATTATTTATAAATTAGGAAAAAAAAAAAAAAAAAAAAACTGTACAATGCATTGACCAACAACTAGTTATATATAATTTTAACAGGACTTGACTTTCTAACAAACACCACCAACAAGCCAATCACACGTAATATGAGCTATAACAACTTCTGACTTATGGGACTTGCAATCTCCTTATTACACAACACAACACACAAGAGGTCACTTTCTAAACCAATCAATAGAGAATACCCCATGAAGTCATCCCAATTAGGAGACAAACGAACCACTGAATCCAACTCAACCTTGCATCGTCTACAAGAATATGTGCAATCTCAATAAAAGCCACCTGCAGAACCAGCATAACACCCACAGCCAACAAAAACAGTGGGTTACGATGAAAGTGCCCAAACGCATTCTTCTTCCCCACTTGTCTTGCATTAATAAGGTTACACACTTGGCAGAGGACAAAAATATTGAAGACCATGGTTTTACTAACCTCCTTGCTTATGCTAAGCACAATTTCCCCTATGAATTGGCAGGCTACTGAGACAACAACTTGATATAGAGCTTGAATGACAACGTTTCTCCAAATGTCCATAGTTATAAGTTGTCCAGTTTGTTCCAGTGGTGGTTTTTCCATCAGTTTCTGTATTGGTGGCTCAGTCAATAATCCAAGGCCCCCTAGAAGAGTAACAACAAAGTATGCCCAGAAGAATTGGATTGCTGTAATTGGAGAATATCCACAAAACATTGTTGTGATAGAGGTTATCAACAGCCCTGCTATATTCATGGTGAGCTCAAGTTGCATATACTTGCGAATATTGTCATAAATACATCTTCCGCACCTGAAAATACTGACCAAGAAACTGAGATTGCTATCCATGATGATGATGTCAGAACTTTCTCTAACCATTTCACTGCTGCAGGTGCTTATCGTAATCCCTACATTAGCTTCCTTTAGTGCAGGAATCACATTTGTTTTAACACCAACCATTGCTACTATGTGGCCTTTTTTCTTCAAACATTGCACTAGAAGGAGCATGTCAGAAGAGCTTGAACTTCCTATTAAGACAATCTTATCCACTTTATCCATCCGATCTTCTTTGGTGTAATTTCGAAAATCTACACCCTCAAGAATCAATCTATCTGCATCGGGAAGTAGTCCACACTTGCGAGCTATGTCTTCCAACACTGAGACAGTATCATCTGAAATCAGTATGATGTTAACTCCAGCATTTAGCCAAGCTTCTATTTCTTTTCTTGTCTTGCTCCAGTTCACATCAACAGCCATTGGGTTTAGTGTTAGCCAACCAGTTTTGTCGATACAGATAGTTGTGACTGAACTCATGGTGAGACAAGCCAATGGTTCTTGAGCAATGGCCTTGCCAGATAGCATCTTCTTATTCCAATAACCAATGGCGAGTGCGATCACAAATGGTATCCCTTCTGTTACTCCTAACAGCGACGTAAAAAGTGAAGCTGTCAAAGTACTGATCTTCCCATTTGGTTTCAAGACAATTTTCTTGCTCTCATCCATGATCTCTTTACTTGCAATTGGTTTCCCCTTGAGGTCTGGGAGGTTAAAGTGAAAACTTTTCTTTTGAAGCTTAAAACGGAAGAACAACACGACCAGGTTCTGGATGGAGAGTAAAAGCCCTGCAATTTGTGTGCCAGTGTTCAGCTTGTCAAGTTGTGCTGGTAATGGGGTCTTGTCGAGGATGCCATTGGTAACCTGCAGGTTCAATAACTCACCCAATACTGTGTTCGTACCCACTGATGTAACTAGCATGTGACCTTTTCCATTGATCACCTTTGGACCATAGAATAGAAATGGGTTTTTGTCATCAATGACACAGTCTAAACCATCATCCAGTTCTAAGAATTCACCAGATATGAGCAAACCATCAGCAGGGACCAAAGATCCCATCTTGAGGCATACTATGTCACCCCACAAAACATCTGAGATGAATACTTTCCGTAAGCATCCCCCTCTAATAACATCCACTTGCATTTGCTGCATTTCCAATGGTTTCTTCTTTCTTGACATCTTCTGCGAACGTTCAAGCCAAAATTCCCGAAAGGAATGAATAAGCACAAACATGATGATGAAAAGAATGGTGATGATCCCTTCATGCCAACCAACCGGGCTTTCCATAACGATCCCAAAGCTAAGTAACAACATTGCATAAACGAATTGAAGGAAAATAATCCAATTATTGCATGTTTTTAAGAGGAATTTGAAGAAGCCTTGTGTAGGAGCTGGTGCTAGGAAGACTGTGCTAGCCATGCGTTGAGAGCATAGATCTTGCTCAAGATTGGGGATTCCCATCTTTAAATCTGTACCTAGAGCCTCTACAATTCTTCGGATGCCTCCAAAATTCTGTATTGAATCCAAGTCTTTCTCCTTTACGAGCTTGGTAATGTTTGCTTGTAGGAGTTTTACATTACTATTACCATTGTCATTCACACAGTCCAAATCTACACTTATGGAAAGTTGAGGTGATCTAGATGATATTTCCACATCCTGCAAAGTATCAATTAGAAGATATATTAGTATTCTGGCTATTCTTTTAATCTTGAACTCATTTGACTCCAATGCAGATTGAAACACTTATTGAACTCATCATTTTCTTTTTTATTTACCACGTTGGAATTTGGCTTAGCCCAAGCCCAATGAGGTGACCATGTGGACTTCCAGCTTAACAAAGCTAGGGACTGATTTATGTAGGGAACAAGGGGGGCCATGGCCTCCGAGCTCATGAAATTTATTTATTTATTTAATTTATAGGAGTATATTTTATAGTATGTGATAATAAGTATTATTTGTGAGATATTTGGGTAGAAAAAAATCATACTTGGCCCACCAAAATTGAAAATTAGTCCCTCAAAAGCACAAAAAATAAAGCGACCAATTGGCCCATATATGTGGTCGGTGGCATCCTTCCAAAATGAAAACAGAAAACATTTTTTCTAAGATAGCAAAAACAAAACCAAATCCCTTCCATATATTTGTGTGTTCGTGTATATATAGACACACACTTATGGATTATAAGTTTGGGAATTTGTGATTTGGATGTTGTGCTATCTAGCTCCACCCAAAAGTTTGTTAGGTGTTTTTTTTTTTCGTGAGTAAGATGACCTTCTAATTGTATCATTATTGTTTCTCAAAAAAAAAAAAAAATGGTGTATTTTTATTGATTAAATAAATTTTTATATGTCATCGTAAATTGTCAATTACAAGATTAAATCATTGATTTAATAAACATATAGTAGAATTGCTTAGTTAAAAATTTTAACCATGAATTCTTGAGAGGCGCATGCATTTTATTAAAAAAAAAAAATTATATTTGTTTATTACTAAACAAGATTTATCTTCAATAATTCTCAAATCATTAAAAACTAGTTTTGAAAATAGAACTTTACTATTATGAGCATAATGTAGTTGAACATTTACACTTGAAAAAAAAAATGTATATATATATTTTTTAAATTTCAAGTTATGACCCTAGGGCGGGCCCCAAAGATGTGCAATTTTTTTGGAGAAAAATAATCGTATTCTTGGCTTGGACCCAAAAAAATTATGAGCTAGATTTCTTTCAAAAGAAAAAAGATGTATTATATTTTTAAAATTTTAATATTTAAGAAAGCAAATGCGATACCCTTAATATAAAAATCCACCTCGCCACAACTATTGTCTTCAAGGCCCTTAAATCTCTTCACTTTTAAAGCAAGTAATTGATTCATGCAAGATTATTGACCTCTTAAGCATGGTTTTAAAAACTAAACGGTTAAAAAATAAAAAATGGGTAATGTTCTTGGTTTTTAGTAGTTGAAATGTCAATTTTTCGATTTTTACTAGGATTGGTTCTGTGTCAGTTTTAATTGAATCAACCAATCTAGTCTGGTTTTTAAAACCATAATATTAAGGTCCTTAAAGTTTTTAAAATAAAATATAAGTTTATGACTTTTTCACATCAAAAGAAAGGTCATTTTTATTGCAAATAAAATTGAAAATTTGGACTATGCGAAAGCTGAGCCTTGAAATATGTTAATTTTGTCTAAACTTTAAAATATAGGGAGTTTTATTTTAATTTTGGGCCTAGTACTTGACGGTTTAGAGAGAAAAAGTTTTAAATTACGGAGTTAATGGCATGTTATAACTATCTTAAAAAAAAAAAAATACCAAACTTATCAGAAAGTGTTAGAAATAAGACTTGTGGTTCTGTGCTTCATTTTTTTTATAAATGTTCTGTACTTAATACTACAGTCCTCTAATTGTACTCTTGGTTAGCGATGGAAGATACGTGACATGTATCTATTGGTCAACTGAAATTAGGGGTAGTTTTTGAAAAGAAAGTGTTAGAAATAGACTTGTAGTTCTGTTATTTCATACATTCTGTACTTCCTTAAAAAAAAAAAACGGTTCTGTACTTTTTGTTTTTTGAGAAAATGTTCTGTACTTAATACTATAGTCGTTTAATTGTACTCTTAGCGATAGAAGATACGTGTCAGTTTAGGGGTGTGTTTTTTGAAAAATATAGAGGGTTTTATTAATGTGTATCCTTAAAATGTTTTCTAAAAAACTATTAATTTTTTTTTTAACTTTTCAATTTTTTATAAAATTTTATCAAGAATTGGTGATTAAATAAGACATACGCGTATGAATGGGGACGCGAACCCAAGCCTCCACGCAAGATATATTGACTAAGACATTGACCATTTTGGTAAGTCAACTTGTTAGGTCTTTCCTACAAACTATTATATTTATTATATGTAATGCTTCTTAAAAAACTATATATAATAGAATTAATAATTTTTATTGGTTCTTTTCAAAAAAAAATAATTTTTATTGGTTCATGCTAACAAGTGCTCTCAAAGTATCAGTTAACAATTTATTTTAAGAAAGTTTTTACACTATTTTTATAAAAAATGAAAAAAACTGTCAAAATATTAATTTTTTTTTTCTTATAAAAAATTTCTTTAAATAGATTATTAACCAATACCCTAATGACATTCGTTCACATTTCTCATTTTTATTTGGTCATGGTTTCACCTTAATTGAATCCTAGTTCAATCTTAAAAACCTTAAAATCTCCCTCTTTTAGTTCAATGAATGGTTTGGATTTCAAAACAATATTAAATAACCATTACAAGTTTGTTAGGTTGGTTACAAAATTAGTTTTCCCTCTCTTTTATACTCTGTTTTGTATATAAACTGAAGTATGTATTATTTTCCTTAAAAGAAATGAGATATTTTCCCTTAAACTTTAACAGAAAGCGTCTCCTAGAAACTATGTGGAGGTCAAAAAAAAGAAACTTATACCTTCTCTTCTTTATCTGCGCTCAGTATGAGATTTAGCTCCTTTAGGTTTCCTGGAGATATGCTTGCCATTGGCAAGGCCATTTTCTGAGACTCATGGTTGCCACCATCACCAGCATTGACCTAAACAAATATAAGCTTTATCTTTAATGCACTTCAAACATTCAATCAAACTAAATTAAATTAAAGTTTCGCCATCCACCATATACATAACATAGATACAAGGGAGAGAACATAGAAAACTTACTAATTTAGTGTCAACGTCAAAGGAAGTCCATGAAGAGACTAATTTCTCTAGAGAATGAGAAACTTTCTTAGATTCATCAACTTTTGGTATGAGATTTCGCTCTAGTAACTTTGAAACAACCCTTCGCCAACGGTCTCTTGGAGTGATAGTTTCTTGAGACTCAAGGTCCAATTCTTGGCAAGAGCTTTTGGTTGACATTTTGATTTTCAAAATTTGGCAATTTATGTGAAAACTAGCCAATGGAGACACTTTCTGCAACAACAACAACAAACAAACAATGAGTTTTTTTTTTTTTTTTTAAATAATCATTACAAGAGTTTGTTAGTTTAGTTACAAATTAGTTTTCCCTCTCTTTTATATTATTTTTTTTTATATAAACTCGAGTTTGTATTATTTTCCTTAATCAATGAAAATTCCAATTAATTCTCTCAAACTTTATAAGAAAAAGTCTTATGGAAACTTTGTGAAGGGCAAAATACCCTTGAACAGAGTTTCTCTCCAAACTAGTTTGGAGAGAAACCCTACAAACTCATCATATATATTTATATTGAGTGTGAATTTTGAAAATCCAACTGTTAGATTGCATGTTCTTATTACATCCTTAATGCTTACAAAATTTCAAGAAAATCAAAGATCAATTGCTATGTCATCAAATAAATGTTATAATTTCAAGTTTTTGTAATCTAAAGTTGTATATAAAAGATAAGTTAATTGATCAAATAATAAATAAAATCTGATTTGAACGAAATTTGATATGCATGTTAAGAACATAAGGAACATGAAATTCAACAGTTAGATTTTCAAAATTCACACTCAAAAAAGAAATATATGAGAAGTTTGAAGAGTTTTTCTTCAAACTAGTTTGGAGAGAAACTTTATTCAATAAACTTATACCTTCTCAGTTTTATCTGCACTCGGTATGGGATTTAGCTCCTTTAGGTTTCTTGGAGATATGCTAGCCGCATTGACAAGGCCGTTTGTTGAGACGCAAGGATGCCACCATAGCCAGCATTGACCTAAAATAAATAAAAACCTTATACATAGTCAAAGCTCTTGGTTAACATTTTGCTTGTCTGAATTTGGAAGTTTATACCAAACCTATTGCTAGGCCAGAAGGACACTTTCAGCAACAACAGCAGCAACAAAAAGACTAACAAATAAACCAACAGTGATCCAAAGTAACAATTATTGGTAAAGAGAAAGAGATAGAATGAAGTACATAGGTGGGCACGCAGGAGAAGAGCAATTATATTGTTGCAGAAGTGAGAGAGGTTAATTACATGGATAGGTGAAAGGAATTATTTAGTTATATATACGTTTTTCTTTTTCTTTTTCTTTAATTTTGTGAATAACAATTCATAGGAAACTAAATGCGTATGCTGCTTCGTCGAAGGTCCAGAGATTCCGCGTTGAGGATGCTTCGTCGAAGAAAAATGCGTATACTTTATTGAGCTTTTTTTTTTTTTTTTAAATAAATTTTTTTATAATCATGTATCCCTTGTTGAGCTGAAGACCAATGATGTAATACGTATCATGCACAAACTTGCATCTGCATGCCCCAACGACGACACTCGAGAGACTCCAAATACTACGAAAATGTCGGCGGCCCTGTTCTTGCAAAGTCCAGGTCGGCTATGGGCCACGCCCACGCGGGACACATTTTGTGTATGACCTTTGTAATAATTGATAGCTCTAATTAATACCTTATTAGTACCAGTGGTGGCTCGCTATAAATTTTTTTTTTCTAAATAGTCTATGAAGCTTAATAAAAAGAGAAATAGAATATGATGATGTGCAAAACCGTGAGTAAGTCAATTGTCCGAACTTGTAGTTGTTAGATAACCTAAAGAGTGAAATACCTTCAAAGTGTATCAGTATGATTTCGGCCAATGGCCCTTGAAGGTTAAGTTAGAAATTCACAATAATCTCTAAAAACTCAAAGAACTTAGAGCTTGTTTGGTTTCAAAAAGTTGTCTATCCACTTTTCATTTTCTGTATTCTATATTCAAATCTTTTTTTTTTTTTGAGAGAGTTTTAACTTATGGCGTTCGTTCTTGATGACACCAGTTAGTTTTTTTGAGAAAGTTTCAACATATGACACTGATCAGTTTTTTGGTGTAGGCAGGAATTGAACTCCAAATCTCTTATACAACCATCAGAGACTTTACTAGTTGAGCTAATTGGAACGCACTTCAAATCCTAAATTTAAATATAGAAAAAAGTACTCATTTTCACATTTGATAGTGTTTGGTAAGTGATTTTGAATACATAAATTTGGGTATGGAATACATCATACCCGGGTTTGGTCATTGTTTTTTGTTTCAAAAAAAGTAACTTTGTATTTTCACAATATTTACGAATATACCATTGTATTCGTAAGTTATGTAACTTTGAATACATAACTTTATTTTTATTTTTTTGTATTCAAATACAACTTTTAGAATACTTAAAATGAAAACTGAGTACAAATGTTGAAACCAAATTAGTTTTTTAGTGATAAGTCCTATAGAAAATTGAAAATAAATACAAAATATTGCACTTTTTTCAGCTAACCAAACAACCTCTTAGGGCCCGTTTGGTACATGTGTTTAAAAACTGAAAATTGTTGTTTGAAAACATTTGTGAAAATACGTGTGGGTGAAAAAGTGTGTGAAAATACGTGAAATGCTATTTAAAAATTAAAAATGGTTGTTTGGAAACACAAACCAAACACCCCTTTAATATTTGACAGTTGTGTTTTCACGAACTTCAAAATTATGATATATTGGTGTTTATATAGGGCTCTGGGGCAACTACGTTCGTTGGAATGTAGGCATCAGTGTAACAGAGGTTGTGAGTTAGTGGCACCAAAATCTGTGGGTTCAATATTCCCATACCATACATGGTGCCTGTGGAAAAGTAGAAGGACATTGTGTAGCAATATCTACATTTGAGCAGAGTAGGGTACGCACTTAGCTTTGAGAAGTTAAGTGTCCTTATTCGTCCATCTATACAGGCAACGGATGAGCATCCTTAGACAAACAATTCAAGTATGCTCATATTCCTTCAAGCTTTTTGGATGAGTCAACTAGGGTAGGAAGTCGTGTTCGCTTGTCGGATTCGTGTTGTGTCAACTTATAAGTATCCGACTATGTGAGTTGACACTAAATCGACATGTTTATTAAACGAGTTAAGATTTCTCAACTCCAACACGACTCATTTATTAAATGGGTCAGTCGTGTTGACCTGTTTATAAGATTTTATCAAAATGAAAAAAAATAAATTATGAAAAACAAACAAATAAATATTTTTAATATAAAATTCAGAATTAATAAGTAACTGCATCACAAGTAATCATTCAAAACTAAAACATATTTCAATATCACAAATAATCAATCACAATATGTCAAAGAAAATAAACTAGAACAACTAATAAGTTTATATACCTAGAGTTAAGGTATATTAGTAAAATGTCATTAAATTAAACAGGTTAGATAAATCAAATGGGTTCCATGGGTTGAACACTAACCCAATTTGTTTATTAAATGGGTTAATCGCGTCAACCCGAATATGACCCGAACTCATTAAGTCTCAACCCATAACCTGTTAATTTCATGTCAGGTTCGCAGGTCGTGTCCAATTTTGCCACCCCTAAAGTCAACCATATCGGACGGGTCAACCATGTTTGCTTAGTTGACCATCTTTCACATATATCGGACAAATGAATATGGCTGAAACTAACAAATGGGGTAAAATAATTCCCATAAGAATATATTGTTAATGATGCATAAAATTGTCAATGAGTCGATCGTCCAGCTGCATAGTGATTAGAGGGTACCGAAAGAATTAAAGGTGAAGAACCTACAGAAAACACCGGTGGGGTGCCAGCCAAAAACTCTCTGAAGGTTAAATTAATGATTGTATGATCTCCAATAACTCCAAATGTATGAAAGTTAGGAAATTCTACGTATCTTTGGAGAAGAGAGGGCTTGGTGCTTATATAGTGATATAGAGCTGACCAAGATCCTGTGAATGTAGGTTTTTTCCTTATAGGGAGAGTATGGAGTTAATACTTTGAGATACTCATGCTTAACTTCCCTTATTTGGAGGATACAAATATGTAAAATAATAGAATTCTTTGGGTGTGATACGCAAGTTCTTTTCATATGGAGATACTTGAGTGGAGGACATGCAAACAGTATGGAGCTAAGTATGGAGGATCATCCACCATGGTAGGTTCGACAGCCACAAGATATATATCAGATGGACAAGTGCTTGACCATTGCTATCGGTATCACCAGGCGTGTGGGAAGCCTGACTCTCCCTTAGTACTTGACGATGCTCTTAGGCCTGACACTCCCTTAGTCCCTGATGAATCTAGGGTGTTTAGACAAATTTTGTTTTGTTTTTTAGGTTTTTTGTTTTTGTTTTTTGAAGTACTTTTTGACGGTAATCATTTGAGTAAGCTTTATAAGAATATGGGGCAAATCTTCTTATAGTTAATGTCATCTGCTTATAAGAACCTAGATTACAGGACATTAATATGTTGTTTTCTATCTGTTGGTCTTATATACTTTGATCTCTATTTATTTGGAAAACTTATTTTATAGAACGGTTCCTTGAAATCACTTTCTTACAACCTCAAAGCATATGAGAGAAATTAAAAGGGTCTCATGGAGCTGCTCATGCGAAAGTACCTCCTCATCTAGTTATGGATGTCAACCTGTCTGCTAATATGTAGTTGCATATCTAATTCTATATATATATATATATATATATAAAAGTTGAAGTTGAGAGAAAGTTAAAATTTTAATATTCTAAAATGCCTCACATTATTAAAGTTGCAAACTAGCGTCCGACACAGTCTATTACTGTTTTTTTTAATGATTAAAAATATTTACATACTAAATATATTCCCTCAACCACTTAGTATTTATTTTTATTTTTAATTTATGATAGATAGCATTATGGTACAGTCTATTACTTCAAAATTCATATTATTATTGTTAGTGCTTTGTACGAGAAACCGCTGCTGCCATCTAATGGCATTATCATTTCTCATGTATACGCAAAGCAGGCAACTTTGTGGCAAATGCTCTTGCTTCTCCTCATTCTGGAAGGAGATTGTTGATATTAAAGACTTGCTAGTGTTGATTTAGCACTAGATTAATAAAAATCTTTGATACGATCGTTCTTTAAAAAAACTATATAGACATTATATATTAGGCCAAGAATTTTGTATCTCAATTAATATCTCATAGTGTTTTCAATGGAGACATCCAGTATTCAAATCCTCACTCGATTAGCTATCGAATTATTATCTTTAAAAAAATAACAAAAAAGAACAATCAATTTAGTGACACTACAAAATTCCATTTTTTTTCATTATTGTTGTGGTGATATGTTTTGATTAGTGTACAATAAAAATAATTTTAATAGCAATTCCCTAAAAAAAGTGTCGTTGCATTAATTACAATATTACAATAAGCTGTAAAATAAAAAATTAAAAAGAAAAGTTGTAAAATTTGATTTGACTATAGTATTGTTATGGTAAAAAAAGGACCTTTAATGATGGCTCCAAAAATAATTTAGCGGGGCTAAGGGCTAACATGCAATATCGATGTCTCTTGACTTTTTATTTTTATTTTTGTACTCGATAGTTGTAGTTATGGGGAAGATTCAAATTTTCGTACTCTAATACTATGATAAAATTACTGTTTGTCCAAAAAATTTAAACCATTCGGAAGCAATGAATATAATAATCTAATCTAAATAATAATGTGAAACACAAAAAAGTATTCATATTATCGCACAGGGGTATACAAGTGTCTTAAACTTGTCAACCAATCTGAGCTGTGTTAAATACTTAAATGGTAGTGTGAATAAACTCGACGGAGAGATCACTCAACGTAACTGAGGGACGATATTAATTTCTGTGGATAAATTAAAAGAACTCAAAGTCTACTGTCGTTGAATCAACGTCATCTATTAGTCATCGACTAGGGTTCGATGCAGTGGTACATTTTGGCTTTAGCATCTCATCGTATCTAATGTAGATTCTCAGAAATTTCCAAAGCTTGGTGTTGCCGTGTTGCTTTCATTACATTATTTGTGGATGCAATGGACAGCTAGCATGTTTACTTTGCAGGGAATTAACACGGAATTCTCAAACATGTGAAAAACAAAATAGAGAAAATACACGCTAAAAAAAAAATTATCATATGTATAAGATAGTATTTACGTAGTTCGGTAATTTAACTATGTCCACGGAGTTGCAAAAATTTTACTATTATTATGGAAAAATATAAGTGCGGCAGTACAGTTTTTTTTTTTCTCTAAAAAACAACATCAATAAAACTCTAATCACCAAAACAACGGTATATATATTCTGCGCACAGGAATTACAATGGGCTACAGCCTACAAAACGAGCCAAAAATTTTGGGTCCATAGACTAAGCTTCGAAGCTTAGCCTATGGACCCGAAATTTTTGTGGTCTTAAGCTGCGTTTTTCAAACGCAGCTTTAGACCGGTTTTTTTGTAGTGTCTTCACATGTCCATGCATACCCATATATACATACCCCTTTACATGCATGTACATGCATATCCAATCTTTATATGTTTCTTTGAATCTAAATGTCAAATGAATAGTCACATTTCAAATGATAGAAATCAAGATTAAATCAAAACAAGGTACTATCATACAATAGGTATTGTGAGGTGCCTAACACATTCCTCGCACATAATAGAAATTTCAAACCCATGTCTTTGGTGCAAGACACTTGCCTTACCCTTTAGCTTAGGAACTCTTAAGTAGGGATGAAGCCAGAATTTCTAGTTTTGGGGGGGGGGGGGGGGGGGGGGGGAAGGTTTAGACCCAAAAAAAAAAAAAAAAAAATCATAAAAATCCATTTAGTATTAACAAAATATTTAAAAATACAGTGCAATCATTTATGAAAAGCAAACTTGACATTCTTTTAAATCTTGAAAATCATCTATGATTGAATCTCACAAAAGGACTAATTATCATTACTAAGTAAAAATGAATACAAGTATGTGAGCAATATGCATAATACATTAATTCTAAATTTATTACTTACCAATTTATAATTCAATAGTTTTCAATTTATAAATTCTATTATCAATTTATTAGCTAGTTATAGCACTATGAGTTAGCAACGAGGACAGACGTGACAATTTTATCTCGTTAAGTTTGTGTGATACTTTATGATATTGTCTTTATCTTTATAAATTGATATTTTCATTAGTGTTTTGGGTGCTAAAAATAGCATTTTAGCTATTTTAGCACATTTGATGTGAATGCTCTAACTTTAATAATTTAGTAACTTTAAAATTACTCACTCTGTGTCTATTTGGGTAAACAATTTAAAAAATCACACTTCATGTCTTCACTTATTAGCAAAACTCGTTGAAAAGTGTTGTTTCTATGAATTAAACATTTAGATAATATCAAAAATGGCCTAACAATAAAGTATTCTATTTAAATAGGGTTCTCGGGGGGAAGCAAGGCCTACACGTGAAGAGTGAAGAAACCATACCTCCACATGAAGTTCATCCACCTCACAAGTAAGAGAAAAAGTAAGGCATAGTTATTACTTATTTGACTAATGAGAAAATCTAATACTACAACTTATCTAACATTTCTTTGTCCCAGAACATTGCAAAGTATGAGTGGTGAAGAAAAAACGATGAGTTTATATGTAAGTGACAGACGACTACTCACAGTTTGTCACATAAAACTTGTGGTAAAAAAGTTGTGAAATGGTTTGTAATCCTAGAACTACTACTAATTTCATTTCACGTAATAACCAATAGAAAAAAAGTAGAACACAAAAAGAAAAGAAACTAGTACTTTGATTCTTTCAGTTTAGATGTTGGGACTTGGAACCTCAGAGAGAGAGAGAGAGTGAAATTTGAAGTAGCATAGAGGACTAAGTTTTTGGTGTGACCAAGCGAAGTGATGAGGCCTAAACGGCACTGTTTGGAGTGAGAGTAGGAGTTCATTGATTTGTCAAGCGGCTAGTCTTCACGAGCTTGAAGATGTCATTCTCAAGCTCTATGAAGCTCGGTGTAGCCAATAGTTCATTCCTTCTTTTTCACTCTTTGAGGGCTTCTTTTCTTTTGTGTTGTTTGAGCATTTTTTGGTTCAAGGGGCCAAAATTTGGGGAGAGAGGGCTAGGGTTTTTTTTTTTTTTTTTGTCTAAATTATTTTTCAAGTCTCTTATACATATATTCTTTTTCCTTCCCAAAATCTCAAGCAGGCCATTGCCCCCAAAGCCCAAATGTAGCTTCGTCCACGCCCTTAGTTAATTAGATAATAAATGGATTAGACATAGATGACCAATCACACCTCCTAATGCTAATGATTGATAGCAACTATAAAAATGGAAAGATAATAGACGGACTCACTAATGCACACATACAAACTATTTAAATGTCCACAACTCACACACATGTTCACGACATGTCTCGCCACATAGGGAAAACGAAAAACTCCCAAACGGTTGGGAGGTCGATTAGGCCAAAAAACCCAATGTCAACACTATATTATTGGTTACTTTGACTTTGAGTAATGAAGTGGTTGACTTTAAATGTTTAAAGGAGTTATATGTAGACGATGAAAATTTTTGTGAAACTTGGGAGAAGCTCGTACAGAAGCAATCTCTTTTGCTGATTTTCATATTATGGATGGCTACCTATTCAAAGGAAACCAATTGTGCACTCCACATATGTCTCTATGAGAAAAGATTATTAGGGATCTACATGGAAATGGACTTGCTGGCTATTTGGGGTGTGACAAGACTATGGCTCGAATGGAGGAGAGGTATTACTGGCCTCAATTGAAAAGGGATGTAGCCAGGAAATCTTGTTCGCAAATGTCCTATTTGTCAAGTAGGACAATGGCAATCTCAAAATACAGGATTATATATGCCTTTATTCACTCCCAAGAATATTTTGGAGGACCTAACAATGGAATTTGTGTTAGGACTTCCAAAGACTCAAAGGGATTTAGATTTTGAAGATGGTGCATTTTATTCCTTGTCGTACGACTTCTGATGCCGCATATATTGCAAAATTATTATTCTAGGAAATAGGGCGGTTGCATGGAGTTCCAAATTCCATTACTTCTGATTGTGATTCAAAATTTATTGCTCACTTTGTGGAGAAGATTTGAAACTAATGGGCACACAAAGATCATAAACAAAACCCTAGGGAATTTAATTAGTAGTATTTTCCAGGAAAAGCCGAAGCAATGGAATAATGCACTTGCACATGCTAAATTTTCCTACATGTTGTGCTTAGTTCTATTGGACGATCACCATTTTTAGTTGTCCACTGGAATGTTCCAAAGAGTACACTGGACTTAGCCAGATTGCCTAAAGTTCTAGGTTTGAGCACTGTAGAAGATAATATGGTGAAATAAGTTTAGTCAGTTCAAGCAGAGGTGAATCAATTATAGATTATTTTTGTGATTTAAAAGAACATCGAAATTTATTTTAACAAATCACAAACAATTGAATAGAAATGTATTAAAATCAATCATTTTATTTCTTTTCTTTTTAAAAAAAATATTGAATAGAAGTTGGCTTTATTTTTCATATATTAATTCGATTTTGAATTTTAGTATATTTTCTATTTTTAATGATCAATTTTTTTTTTCCCATAATCTTACCCAAGGAAAAAATCTTGACTTCATCCTTGGACAAAGCCACGTGTGTCTATGTTATAATAATAACCATGCTAGTATCACAATATTTTACATAACTTTTGTCAAAATTCGTTATATGATGAGTTAAGAGTGGTAGAGAAACGAATCCACATGGACCCGCTATTTTTTCTCTACTGCTCATAACTCATCACATGGCAAGTTGTGGCAAAAGTTGTAAATGTTGTGGTATTAACATTTTTCTTATAATAAAGTGCAAAACTTACCATTTCTTGTTGCGTCTTAGATTCTCTAATTAAATTGAATCAAGTAATGTTGTACTAATCACAATCTCTCGGTTTCATTAAGTGGAAAAAAAAATGATGCTGGTAATATTGTTGTATTTGTGCACAGATTTCAACACTCCTTCAATGAGAACAGGAAGTTTTACGGTTTCTTTCACAATTTAGTAGCCTGCTGTGAAGCTTGATGTATATCTCTCCAATGAATTATTCCTCAAGGAGAATTTTTTTTTTCAGACTCTCACCATGAGATGTTGCAAAAGGTCTCACTGATTGCATGAAAAACTTTGAGAAGATTGTAATATCAATTTAGCAAGCTTTGAGTTACTAAGTTTGCTATGTATTTCTTCGTTTCCTTCTGGCAAGACTTCTTGTCTTCCTCCTGATAATTTACCATGCATCTTCAACCCATTTTCTAGTTCAATTGCCTCATCCAATCTTTGAACTACTCTTTCAAAGCAGAGATATCGTCCACAAGCTCCATAATCCATTGCTTCGTAAACATTGACGTGTGCCTTTGCCACCTTTTTAACATCTCCGGTAGCTAGGACGCCTCGTTGTAGCATCACCTGGCCACCTTTGTATCAAATTTATAAAAAAATTAGCGTAATGTAGCTCAACTTTTGATCACACCAAAGTGCTGTGGTTATTCTCATGCCGTCATGCCCTGATAAGTCCGTCATCAATTACTAGGATGTTACATTTTAAGAAAATTTGGGTTAGTTTCATAATGTTTTATAATTAGAGTTTCTAGAGGATTTTTTGAGAAGAAAATTTAGTCCAAGATTGAACCATATATGTCTAGGAACCATAGGGTATTCGGATCAACTTGTATAGTTTAGGTACACATTTAATTACAGGCATCAGTTATGTTTGAAACTCATAGATTGCAATTTCATCACATCTTCTTCAACAAAAAGAAGTTAAATACCTTTGAGGTATGGTATAGAGGTTGCCTTGTGAGCATTTGGGAATAAGGGGGCTATGAGAAGGCCAGGGCACACTGTGACAAGCTCCACCTTCATTTCTTTAGACTTCCTCCAGGCAACCTTCTCTGCTGTCGTCTTACCCAATGCTAGCCAAAGCTACTCCACAACAAATGATGCCATAATAAACTAGAGTTAAGGACAGAATCGTGCATCTTCAAACTAATAGGATGAAATATGTGGGAAAAAAAATAATATGAACTTTGGCTATATCTGCAAATTCATAGGAAACGTAGTAACAATTCAACCCCCCCCCCCCCCCCCCCCCCCCCAAGAGAGGACTTCTTCGCAAGTGGATTAAGATAAGGGCGGGATACCTAGTAAAGATAGATTGAGAAATATTAAAAAAATGTACAGGAAGCAACAGTAGTGCCTCTCCAATGATAAGTGAGTGTCAATTTATGTTGTTAGTGAACATTTTAGAGCCTCCACCAGCCAAGCCTTAACGAGAAGATGCTTAATGTGTGGGGTTGATTGCTCTAAAATGAAGATAATTTCGATAAGATATATAGAAATATAGAATCTTTTTTCTTTTGGTTTTTGTTTTGACAAGCTAAAATACAGAGTTACTATGACATGATTCTAATATTTAAATCTAATGATTTGATTAATGATAAGCCTTCTAAGATGAACAATTGTCGGACAGGAGGTTCCCCCCAACACCCCCCCCCCCCCCTCTCATTCATTTATTGTTCTGTGACATAAATTGAATACCTTGTTTTCTCGGCAAAACTCTTCATCACTCCAACAAGTCTCATCAATAACCCTGTCTACATTGTCACCTTTCCAGATAGAAGCAAGAAGAGAAGAGGTGAAGATACATTTCTTTACATATGCTGCTCTACCACAAGCTTCAATGACATTCCTTGCCCCTTCAGCCTCAAGAAATGTCATCTGTTCCTGAAAATTATCAAACACAGAATCATAATAGAAGTTATTAGCCTAAAGAATTGTGTGGACAATGATATATGTTGTCTTTTTCCAATAGCATTTTAAAGTCTGTATCTGTAGGTCTCTCCTAATTACAAAATATAATTTTGTACCCTAAGAAGTAATCTCACCAACTTTTCGTTGCATCTAACTTAAAAACATAGTTTGAAGCATTACATCTATAAAATTCAATTTATTCTCAGAGTGGCTCTAGTTTTAGTTTATCAACTTGTGAGTTCAAAGCTCGATGAAATTAAAATTAGAATCAAACTGTTTTTATTTGATAATGTTTAAATGCATGCTCTTAAAGTAAATTATAAAAGATGAGATGATTAGAAGTGGATAAGTAATACAGTATGGGAAAGCAGCATAAAATCAAACTCACTGAATAGCCAGACACCCCATGTGGATCTACAAATGAGGAGGTGTGAAAAATAGCATGACAACCTCTAAAAGCATCGCAAAGACTGTCTATGTCTTCCATTTCTGCTATTACAACACCTTGTAGTTGATTTATTTCTTCATCTCTTATAAACTCCTTCATGTCATCAAAATCCACTGCCCAATGGAAAATAGAGCCAATTGAAAAAGAAAATACTAAACAGGAATGAAAACTGATATTAAAAGAAGAGGAAATCTGCATGTCTAACAATTAGGACACATTTAGTGGAGGGACTGTGGACAGTGATATGATAATCAACTTTCTAATGGTATTCCAAGAAAAGGACAATACTAAGAACCGCAATAAGAAAGCTAGTGTAAGACTAATGGAACATAGATAATAGATGTCAAAGTTCCATGTATAATTTTGGTCCAGCATTTAAAAAATTTGAAGGCTGGTCCAATATATTGACATTGAGAAGCTCTATCTTTATGGTTTTCTAACTTCTCTATAACATGCTTTAGGTTGGTTCTGATCAATTCAACAAGTCTTGAAGTTGTTACAACACCACAAAAAATATATTTATTTGGGAAACGCTTTAAGTACCTTGGTTTTGGATGGTGACACGAACTGGGTAACCATAAGCCAAGAGCTCCTTCACTATGTGGGAACCCAAGTAAGAATTCCCACTTGTCACACAAACCAATTCTCTCTTTCTTGCACTCAAATTGCAGCTACTTGAATTATTAATGCGATTTTGTTGTTTCTTCTTCAAAACTGGCAGGACAATCAGTTTTGATGATGCCACTTCTTCCACTACCATTACCATCCTCTCTCTCTCTCTCTCTCTCTCTCTCTCTCTCTCATGCATGCATGAAACTTGGTACTTAAATATATATAGGAGGGGCTGCTACCAAGTTGCCTAGTTGGTAGATGAAGAAGATTAGATGGAAAAGCACGAGGGTGGTAAGTGAAATACCAGAATATGTAAACTCCTTTGGTCAATGTCAACAGCTTATCATATAGGTTGATTAGATAGCATGCATTTCTTGCCCCACTCTCCCTTAAAAATTACCATAGTTTTTGAATGGAGTTGTGGTATGCCTTTGTGTTAGAGTCATTTTTTTTCTTCCTTGTGTGTGTTTGTTTCTCAAAAAAAAAAGATAGCATGCATTTAATGGAATAAATCGGTTTTTTCAGATGAAAACGCGCTGAGTCAACTAGCATGTACAGCTCTGTTTGTTTTAGCGATGATGTTTTCTAGAAAATGAGTCATTTTTCAAAAAGCATTTTCTATAAAACTATTTCATTTTTCAATGTTTGGTAGCAACTTTAAATGAGTTGAAAAACAATCTTTTAACTTCCCTTATTTAGCTTACTATGAGATAAAGTTGTTTTCCAAAAAAATTTAGTGAAAAACAGTCTCTAAATATAAACCATATTTTTTATGTTGATAAAAAATAGTTTTCCTTTGATTTATTTTTTTATTCTTTTTATTGCTACCAAATACTAGAAAACACGTAAAACTGTCTTTACACAAGATTTTTCATAAAAACAAACAGAGCACATTCAAATGTTATTCTAGAACAAATTATCTTAGATATAATATGTAAACAATTCGAAGATAGTTGTCATATTGTTTTGATGGACCTATGATTATGATAATCAGTTAGTTGGACAGTGATATCCCTCGTGGTTGTCACTTTCTATTAAAGATACCTTAGGTCCGTTACTGGTCCTGGGGCATTCCTTATAATTTCATTGCAGCAGCAACATTTTCAATTCAAGAAATTCTTTACAAGTAACCGTAATTAAAATCTATAACTTAATTTAGTCTTTTTGGGATTTCTCTGCAAAAAATTTTAGTAATAACTTGACTAGTACTTTTGGAATAAACAACAGATTTTTTATGCATTGATTAAGATCACCTTATTATAATTGTCCATCAAATTTATACCCTAACATGCGGTAAGCTGTTTTTCTTTGAGCAGGAAAAAAAGAGAGAAAAGTCTTATCATCATTTGATATTGATAAGGGGACTTCTTCTTTTTTTGGGTGCTAAGGTACACACGCATCTAATGGGTCTTAAATCACGACTTCATCCTCCTCCTAGAACTTATAAGGGAAGAAGATGCTAGTTGAGCTGGGGACAATCTTAGACCTAAAAAAATTATAAGATTTCGTATTACCTTTTTAGTAGCAGAGAGGGAGCCAAATTAAGATACTGTTGCATGCAATGCAAAAGCAATTGGTCAACAAGCTGAATACAATGGACTGGTAGACAGCATTCATATGTTATCACGACTTTCATGCACCCCTGCCAGACAGTTGCCCTGGTGTTCTTACTTTCACTTCCTCTCTTTGTTATTTATTTATTAGTTAGTTTTTACTTGCTGCTACTGCAACTTATTAACTTTTATAGGAGGCATCTAAGTTCTAAAGACAACTGAGTTACATACTGGATGAGTTAAATAGAATTCTTTTCTTTGGTGGAGTGAAGCTTGAGCAAATATACAATTCATACTGACTTGGGTTTTGAAAACTCTTTGTTTCAATTGGTCACTACAGGACCCGACACAATCGAATTACAGAATATAGTATCAGTATCAACAAAAAGAGTACAATGAAATGCTGTACCAATGTTTCTATATATGAAAGAATAAAAAATAAGGCCCCCTTACTGGCAAAATCATGTTAGCCGAGAAAATAAAGTAGAAATGATAATCTGCATGAGATTTACATGAAACGAGCAGCAGGACCTGGTTCCAAAGTAACATAGGGCGTCAGATCTCATCCCAAGATGGAGAAAAGTCGCTCCTTCTGAGTATAAATTGAAAGTATAGTGCGACCTCCTAAGTTTGCCAGGGTAAGTTGTGGATGCATCTCAATTGCTCCATACAGCAGATGAATTTGCTGATGATGGACTTTTCCGGTAGCCATTATCTCTACTCCTCCAGCTACTCTGTGTTTGATTGAAGAATTCTGTACTGTATTCTTGACTACCAAAAGCCATCCTTCGAAACATCCTAATTTGTGCAGATTGTTGTGCTGGGTCAAATGCTTCGCTTTGGCCAGGTTTCATTCCATTGGTGAGATCTGACAATTCATCTACAGACTCTAAAGCTCTCACCACCTGAGATAGGGGCAGGGAAAAAGAATAAATGTTATTAAATCCTAATTAAGAACAAAATATTGAGAATGTATGTCATTTGAACATAATTACCAGACTCATTTTTGGCCTTCTTGCAGCTGAGTGACGCACACAAGCTGCAGCTGCCTCGATCATCCGAAACATTTCACTTCCAACGTAGTTATTTTCCAGCCTTGAATCTACCAACACGTCAAAGTCTTCCTCTTCAAGTGCTTGCATAAGCAATGGTCGAGCCTGAAGAACAAGTTTGAATTATGATTAAGTGTCCACTCTAATAGCTTGCCAATGATTCCCACTTTCTCTCCCTCTAAAAAACCTCAGGGTATGAGAGGTCTAATAACTTGCCAAAGATTCCTTATCCTAACTCTTCCCTCCCACTTTCTCCCCCTCTAAAAATCCTCAGAGGGTATGAGAGGTAATTCATTTATGATATTGTAGGACAGTTAAGAGAGATGAAATATAATCATTCAGTCTGCTGGCATATTTTCTGGTCTGCATCTGTTCAAGTCTATAGTTTTGGATTTCTTGGTGTTAAAGGCAGGGGATATCAAGTAAAGTAATTAATCACATCCAAGCCAATAACTCACTTCCCTCACCGAGGTTTGTCCAACACTAGCTAGAATCATCTTGAGCTAATGAATTCATGACAATCTTCGTGTATTATGGTACCAATACCATAAAAATGTTGAACAAGAGCCAAGGTTTCCAGGATTTTGATAAAGCAATAAATTCTTCCATATTTTTAACCATGACAAAAAATAATCTTGAAGCAAAATTTGAAGTTTAGCGATAATTTTAGGAAAAGTTGATGTGAAACTTGCAGCAACATGTCATTTTTGTGGAACTTACCCATTCAACCAGGCTTTCTTCACCCAGTGGCTGAGAGGAATCTACAGGCTTGCGGCCTGTAATCAGCTCCAAAAGCACAACCCCAAAGGAATAAACATCAGACTTTTCCGTCAACTTCCCACTTGTTGCATATTCTGGAGCCATGTAACTGGAGAATTACAGAATTCCATTCATCAGAAAGATACAAATAGGAAATTGTGACATGGCATACACCAGCACTGTAACATATTTTTTTTGTTGATAAGTTACACCAGCACTGTAACATCGTTGCAGATCATACTTCAAGCTACCATAAATTAAATGAAAAGCATGTCAAATCTAAATATTTGTTCTGAAAACATTTCAATGTCAACTATATGGTTTGAATAATATAGCGTTAAGGTAAAAGGAATTTATATTCTGTTGACCAATAAAGTGTCAATTGTGCTAGCTTTACCCATGAAAAATATAACCATGTCTTGCACCAAGAGTGCATTTGGTTTGGATGAAAAGTGGGGGGAATAGAAAATGGGGAAGAGAAAAGTGGGAAGAAAATGATATAGGGTGTTTGATTGAGGGGGGAAGATGGTCCATGAGTTTTCTCCCTAGGTCCACCATTTGGGGGTGATTTTGGAGTCTCCCCAGTTTGGGGAGAAAATGGGGAAGAAGAGGGGGGTTCGACAAGAATTATCCATCTGCCCTCTCACATCCCTCCACACTTAGCTGTGTTGGTTTTTTTTTTAATCTCAACAGTAGATTTGTTTTTCTTATAAACTATTAATTTTCATTTATTTATATACAATAGGGCATGCGAGTAAATTTATACAAACTATATTTTTTATCCTCTCATTTTTCTTCTCAATTCCATTCATCACCCCCCACCATTTTCTATCCCCTACTTTTCCATCCCCCCAACCAAACAGAGTCCAAAACACAGAAAGACAAGTACAAACCTACAAGAAAGTTCTTTTAATCATGCAGGAGACATTGTGGGAGAACACATAAGGATTACCTACCCAAAGGTTCCCATCACACGTGTGGTTACATGAGTATTTGTATCCAATGCTAACTTTGCAAGCCCAAAATCCGCAACCTGTTTGTGAGAGAGCACACATCTTTAGGAACACAAAATACTAGCAATAAGAAAGAGGGCGAAAATCAACTACAAGTGCCAAGTGTGTAGTAGTATAGACAAACAGGCTTGTAATAACAAAAGATGGCAAAATGCAACCCTCCTCTCCCCCCATCCCCCACCCACCCCCCCCCCCCCCCGGGCGCAAAAAAAAAACACCCCTAAAGAAAATGGAAGCAAAAACAAACCAACAATATATATATATATATATATATATATATATATATATATATATATATATATTGATAAGTAAATTTTTGGCCCAACCCATGTGGAGGGGAAAAGGGAGATTTGAACTAGCAACATCCACATCATGATGTATGGTACCTAACTGATTTTCCTACCCCTTAGGTTTGACAAACAAACACAATATGACCAAATATGACAGTACTGCCACGCCATAATGACAGGCAGTTGGAGCAAACCATCCAGACCCAGCTGGATGTAAATTTTTGTTGTTCATGAAAAATAAGGTTGCAGAAACAGGTATACCCGAGCTTCAAAGTTGCTATCAAGAAGGATGTTTGATGATTTAATATCCCTGTGAATGATGCGGGGATGGCCTGATAAATACATTAAGAAAAAGAAGTTAAGAGCGAAGAGAGAAACTCCTAAAAGAATGATATAAATAAAATCAGACATCAGGAAGTCCACAAGAATACAATAAGGGTCCAGTACAATTAATTTAAATGAGTGGCATTACATTAACTATGCAATAAGGGCAATATTCTATAATGCAGATGGTAAGCATCTCAATTCTGGTCACAATTATTAATGATAAAAAGTAAGTCTCATTCAGATAATTCAAGGGTTTGCCAACTTATATCAGTCTTGATCCAGAGTGAAGTAGGATTCCCAGAACCCCCTAGGAACCATAATACAGATCATGCAACCCCAACTGTGTTTCCTTTGCAATGCAGATTTCCAAAAATAGTGGCAACAGAACTTCTCCCACCAGTTCTAGACAATCATAAATAATCAATACAAAGAGGATATTTTGGCTAAAATTATAGAGAAAAATAACATATGGCAAAAGAAATGAAATTAAGATTTCTAGTGACAAAAAAAAAGGCTGTCAATCACTACGCTGATAAATTATTTTTCACTTTGATTGATTTTTAAAAAAAATACCTACTGGTGGCCCAGATCATAGATCAATCATCTTTTGATACTATACGTGCATTCTACTATCATATTACTATATATATAAACCTTTTTTTTTTTTTAATTCAATAGTTAGGGTATGGAAATTTGAACCTTGGACATCTCCATTGGAAACACTAGGAGGTGACAATTGGGCTACAAGACTCTTGGCATTATTATATATCTAAACTTTTGAAATCTCCAAATCTATATATTTGTTTAGCCATATCCCAACCATATTATGTATCAGGCACGGTATCAACCCCATTACCATAGTTGTATCAGAAATCAAAACATACCCCATTTCAGATAGCACATATCTAGAGAGTATCTTTGGTTTACATTTAACAGGCAAAATATTAGATGGTAAAAGATGACAAAAAGAACATATTCACTGTTTTAGGGACTTGAAATATCATAAAACTGTCCAGATACTGGTTTGTGTGTCTAGAGTTGACAAAACAAATGCCCTGAATTATAGAAGAAGCCCTGAACAAAAGGAAGAAAATTACAGTCTTCATGTAGGTAAGCTAGTCCACGAGCTGAACCAACAGCAACCTTCAGTCGAGTTGCCCAATCCATAACTGGTCTGCCCTCACCTGCAAATATTATTAATAATATGGGAAGTTAGAGATATATTACAGTACAGTAGACCTTCAAACCTGTAGCATGATTCTCAAGCACCTTAACTGGGCATTTTTGTTCTTAAAAAATTAACATGCCTTGCAAAAACATGGACACCGTCTTAGTAGTGATCCATGGTGATTGATGATTTTGACCAAATAGAAATATCATGACAAACTTACTTCGGACCTATTATACTTGTAAGCCATATGAAAAGAAGAAGTTTGCTTATGGATGATATGGCACTCAAATTCAAAATATTTCCTTTCCATTTCATCTGAGAAAGATTTCTTACCATGGAGATGAAAATGAAGAGTATCATTTGCGACAAATTCGTAGACAAGTAACCTTTGATGCTCAGATATACAGTATCCCACCAGGGAAACCAAATGACGATGGTGTATTCTGCTAATTATCTCGACTTCTGCTCTGAACTCACGCTCCCCCTGTCCACCACCAATTTTTAGCTGCTTAACAGCTACTTCTCTTCCATCTGGCAGGAAACCTTTGTATACACAACCAAATCCACCTTCACCCAAAAGATTCTGTTTTGAAAACCCATTTGTAGCCTGGATTAATTCTTCATAAGTGAACCATGACCTTGAATTGTTTACACCATTGGGCTCTGATGGTGAGTAGACAAAACCACTACCAGAGCCATCTCGTACCAAGGGAGATGGAGAATAGGGCTTTAGAAATAATGAATCTGGAGAACACATGGAAGTCTGTTAAGATATATTCATTGAACTCATTCCCCACATTCAGTTATAGCTTGCTAGCTATTTGAAAAGCATGAATCCAATTAGAATTTGAAATGTACTATGTCATTCAATAAGAATAAAAATTCAAACCAAATTCTTTAAAAAAATAAAAAGAAGAAGAAGAAGAGCATTTATACTTCCATAACACCATATTTATGACCCAAATTGTCACAAAGACATGGAAACCAAAGTGAACTAGTACCATTGCAACTGTTTAAGTCATAGGCATGGTAGATTTACCACATAATTATTTTATATCAAGGGATAATCTACAAGTATATGGCACTTTTAGTGTAATCCTTACATATACAAATAAAATAGCTTTAAGATTAACAATCTAATCAAATTTAACCAGAAAATAAGCTACTAAAAGTTAAGAGCATTTAATTTAGTACATTGTAAATAAATAAAAAAGCATCATGCATCACCTGAATTCTGGGAAGAGGCAAATGGAGAAGGAGCAGGAGGGTAGCCATAATTCCCTCCAATTCTCCGTTTCTTCCGTTTCTGTGAGAACCAGACAACCATCAGAGCAAGACCAATCACTACAACCCCAATTACAACACCAATTGCCACAGTTCCTCCCGTGTTTAATCCACCTGAATTTGGAGGCAGGTTGGAAGGCGGCACAACTGAGGTACTACTACGATTTCCAGTTGTTGATGAATCAGTTGGAGTGGCCGTGGAAGAATTTGGAGGAGGAGGAGAGGATGAGGGGGCTGAAGGAGGAGTTGATGGCACTGTTGTGTTGGAGGGTGGAGGAGCAGATTGAGATGGAGGAGATGGAGGTGAAGGTGTTGGCGACTTTGGTACTGGTGGAGGTGGGGAATTGGGGGAAGGCGTTGTTGGGACATTGACTGGAGGAGGAGGAGAAGGTGAAACAGCTGGAGGGGGAGGTGGGGATGATGCCGGAGGCGAGCCTTTAGATTGTGGTGGTGGTGGTGGTGACGATTTTGAAGGGGGTGGTGAAGTCACAGCTGGAGGAGGGGCAGAAGGTGGGGGTGATGATGCAGGAGGTGAAGGTGGTGGTGATGGTGGTGGGGATGTTGATGGTGGTGGTGAAGCTGGTGGCGAAGGTGGTGGCGATGATTTTGGAGGTGGTGCTGATGCTGCTGGTGGGGGTGAAGCTGGTGGGGATGGGGGAGGAGCAGAAGTGACTGGTGGTGGAGGAGACTGAGGAGCTGGGGCTGAAGGGGTTGTAGGACTTGAAGGTGATGGGGTGTTAGTTTGATTAGATTGAGTTACTGAAGAATTTGATGGAGAAGGGGAAGTAGGTGTTGGTGGTGAGTTAGCAGAGGAAGTTGGTGGATTTGCAGAAGGTGAGGATTTTGGAGAAGGGGTTGTGGAAGACATCTTCCTATGAATTTTCCCTAGGATACAATGTACTGCTCTACTATACTATAATTCCATTATCAAAATTCTAACACTAGACAACATCCAAAGGCCCAATCTTTCCTTAAAAACATACATCACCAGATCATTTCATACCACAATTCAATATCAGAAAGATCTTCCGCATGGCAAAACTAATTATACAAAGTCAAATTCCTTGAAAAAAAAAAAATCCAGAAAAACCCAATTCAAAAGAACCAGGAAAAAGCAATCTATCAAAATTTCCTAACTTTACAACAACCTGATTATCAAAACACTCATAACACCCCCCAATAAACAAAAAAACTAAGTCAAACCCAGTTCAGAAAATCCTTCTGACAGTAAAACCCAGATCAACTACAACTACAAGTACAGCCTAGAAATGAAATGGGCAAATGCAGCACAACCCAGATCACCAAAGGTGACGCAGAGAGAGAGAGAGAGAGAGAGACCCAGATGCACAAAAATAAAAAAAAAATTCTTACCCATGCCTCTCTCACTCTAGTTAAAGGTATTTTATTGATTTTGAACTTCTTCTTTTTTTTCTTTTCTTTTTTTTTGTCTTTAAGAGGTTGTAATCTTCAAATGGGATTACGGGAAAATAGCTTATTTTGGTTTCGTGAAAAACGGCAATGAGGTTTGCGACTTTGAGGCTTGAAGTTGGAATAGTAATAGTAGTAGTAGTGGCCGCAAAATGCGCAAACTGAAACGTGGGGGCGACTTTCCTATTAGTCATCCCCTTACTCTTTCCTTATCAGTCCTTCACATGCACAGGGCACATAGTGGAATTTTTTTTTTTTTTTAATTTAAAAAAAAAATTTAAGACAAAAATATAATCATTAAAGAATAAAATAAACAAGAGAATATATATATATATATTTTAATGGTGCTGCCTTGTTCTATTCTTCTTCTTTGTCTGTTTGCGCCTTTTTCTTTTATTCCTTCTTTTACTTTTTAAAATTTTCCATATTTCAGTTTCTTTAAAATGGACTTTTTATTTAATTCTGAAATTTATAAGGTAAGTATTAGTTTCGTTCTTCCATAGATAGATGAATTATTGAGTATGTCACCTTTATGTGATAGATAGATGCGGTCAAGAATAGGAGTATTAATTAAAGAATAAAGAACAATAAACAGTCGGTCAAAAAAAGAAAAATAAACAGAATGATAAAATTCATATCTTTTTAAAATATTTTAAATTTTTAATGATAAAATTTTAAGGACAAAAACCTCTTGACCTAAAGAAAAAACTAGAATTTAGATTAAAATTATATGTTTTTTTATTTATCAAAAAAAAATTATAGATGAATGTATATTTAATTATTTTTATTTAAAAAAAAATGAAGTTGGGACTTAGGAGTCTAATAAGTAACTCAACAATAAGAAACTTTTCATCAAGAATGAGGGATGTTGGAGCCCATTTTTCCATCTAGAGGGATTAGACAAGGGGATCCATTATCCCCCTACCTATTCATATTGTGTATGGATTGGCTAGGTCAGCTCATTGATCACGAGTGTAATGATAAGTATTGGCATCCAATTAAAGCTTCGAGGAATGGACCTAGCTTCTCTCATTTATTTTTCATTGACGACCTCATGTTGTTTACAAAGGCCAATTTGGTTAATTGTAGAGCAGTCAGGTAGGTCCTTGATACTTTCTATCAAAAATCCGGGCAAACAATCAACCAAGCTAAATCCAGGGTTTATTTTTCCCCGAATGTGGAAAAGGAAGCTAGAGACAGCTTGTGTGATATCTTGGGATTCCATTCAACCTCTTCGATTGGTAAGTACTTGGGTATTCCCATCAAGACCCCAGGTAGCTCTACTCAAGATTTTAACTTTGTCTTGGATAGAGTGAAAAAAAAATTGGCGGGTTGGAAGGCAAACTTGCTGTCTATGGCAGGTCGATCAGTTCTTGTTCAAGCTTCACTCTCTACCATCCCAGCCTACACTATGCAATGTTCCCTCCTCCCGGGGAAGGTCTTGGACCAAATTGATAGGGTGAATCGTAATTTCTTGTGGGGATCCTCAGAAACCTCTAAAAAGATGCATTGGGTAGGTTGGCAAAAAGTAACAAGACCAAAAACTGAAGGTGGTTTAGGCTTGCAAACAGCCAGAGGCAGAAATACAGCGCTGCTAGCTAAGCTTAACTGGAGATTTCACTTCGAAAAAGAGGCTCTTTGGTCTCAAGTGCTAAGGAACAAGTATTGCTCCAGTCAAAGATTGAATTCCAGAAACAATGAGAAGCTTGTGTGTTCTAGAATTTGGAAGGGTATGAAGAAAGGTCATGAAGTTTTTAGCAAAGGTACGAGATGGATACCGGGTAGAGATAGCAATCTTAGTCACTGGTCTAATAGTTGGTCTAGTTTAGGCCCTTTGAGGGAGATGGTGCAAGGCCCTCTCTCAGTGGAGGAAGCCAATCTTAAAATTAAAGATGTTATCACCCCCTCGGGTTAGGATTGGTCTAAAGTATCCTTAAATCTCCCAAACCATGTCAAGCTTGATATTCAAGCCATTCCCTTTGCGGTCACTTCGAGGAGTGATGATAGGATTGTGTGGGCAGCAAACCCCTATGGCAGTTTTGATCTTAAGAATGCTTACAAGTTAGCCATAACCAAGGAAAACCCCCCCTGCTTTCTCGAGTCAGTGGATTTGGAAATCAAAAATTTCTCCAAAGATCCAATTCTTTGTTTGGAAGTGTCTTCACAATGGCATAGGAGTCAATGAGTGCCTAGTGAAGCGTGGAGTGATTCAAGACAACTCTTGCCCGATCTGCTCCAATGGGGCTGAGTCCATTCTCCATGCACTTCGTGATTGCCAACACGTCAGATCGGTTTGGACTTAATTGGGAGTTGCAGGGAATGATAGGGGATTCTTTTCTTGTGATCTCCAGGCTTGGCTCTCTTTAAATGCCAAAGTTAGTAGGAGTAGGCAGCCTAACCAACCACCTTGGAATACTATTTTCTTGTTTGCTATTTGGATTCTGTGGGTGTAGAGAAACAATAAGGTGTTTCAAAATCGTGACTACCCTCCAAACCTTGCATCTCAGATTATTAGTTCAGCCCTTGAGTTTATTCTCTATTTTAAAGATGTGCATGAGGGGAAGGATCAAACAATCAGAACTACTAGGTGGGAGAGACCTGTTTAGGGGTGGCTGAAACTTAATACAGATGGCTCATCCTAAGGCAATCCTGGTCTAGTTGCAGGGGGTGGGGTGATTAGAGATGGGAATAGTAATTCGGTTGTGGGTTTCTTAAGAAAAAATGGAATTACCTCTAGTTTCATGGCAGAGATGTGGGTGCTTCAAGATGGCCTCTTAATCTGTGTTAATCATAGTTATTCTGCTGTTGAAGTAGAAGTAGAAGTAGATGCTAAAGTAGTTATCGATGTGCTTGCTAACTCAGGACAATCAAATAATTTTATCCTCTCTATTTTGAATGATTGTAGGCAACTAGCTTCCCAAATTCCCTGGATTCGCTTTAGCCACTGTTACAGAGAAGCGAACAGGTGTGCAAACTTTATGGCTCGATAGGGTACCCATCAGAATGAAGACTTTTGTTTATTTGAGAACCCGCCTATGGGTTTATTTGATCTTTTAGATTTTGATAAATTTGGTTTGTACTTAAACAGGTGCTGCCCTATAAACTCCGTTTCTTCTTCTTAGTTTTTTATTTTATTTTTTTTATTATCATCTTTTCTACCAAAAAAAAGAATGTTCTAAGATTTTTTTTTTCTTTTTTTGTAAAAGTATGTTTAAAGAAGTTGATTAAACACATTGCATGTCAACAAGAGAGGAAGATTTTTTTTTTTTATACAAAAAAATTGTTCTTTGATGGGTCTTTTGTCATTGTTGTTGATTTTTTTTTTTTTTAATTTGGAAAATGCTAAAAGTAATATAAATTTTACTATAAAAAAAATTATAAGCTAATGTGGTATTGATTTATATTGGCTCAAGAACATGCTTATTCTTCAGCCGTAGAGAGACTTTTGAATTGCGAGTGATATTCCGTGTAATAACTCAAATTTGCTATTAACTTTGGATTAGTAATATATTAATTTGTAAAACTTATATAGTAAAATTTGTAATATTTGAACTTAGGACATTTTCATTGAAAACATTAGCAAATTTGACAGGGTTTTAGAAGTATGCATATGAGTATGTGACAAGTTGTCTTATCTTTTATTTAAATATTCTATATATTTGAACAATATTTATAATAACTTTTCAGGTTTGTCACTTTGTATATCTCAAACACACGTGGGTTAAGTTATTCTAGTGGATGTTCCTTTAAAAAAAAAAATCAGATGGTCTCCGTTCACATTGAGGAAGGGCCTAAGCTCTAACGCATGAAGAAGAGATTACCTATTGTTGTGTAGTTTACTGAAAAACTTAATAAAATTCGAATAAAAAACCAAACAGTGATATTAATCTATTTAATTTATTTTAAAAAAAAATTGTTATGTATAAAGTTTTTCTTTTCTTCCCAAAAAAAAAAAAGTATGTTTTTTTTTTTTGTTGAGATTATACTGAAGACCCTTAACTAAAATATGAAAATTTTGTGTCACCCATAAATTGAATTTTATTAAATTTATTTTGAAAAATCTTGTGGTCTTTAAGTTTAAATCATCAAGTATTTTAAAGGATTTATTATATGGTATTTGATAAGTTTAAATGTATATATGTGTGTGTCCAAATTAATTTGTTGAGGATTCTATAGTCGAAAAAATTTATAATTTTAGATTTGTTGTTGTTCTAGTTGTATTTGGTCAGTCTTAGATTCATGAATCATGACTACTTTTACACTGCAGAGAGAAGGATTGAAAATCTTTTTGAAGAACTTGAGTTGTACATGTGCCATTAGGAAATGCAAAGAGTCTCACAAACATGCCTTGAGAAGACTAATTATTTTAAAAGCAAAGTGAAGGCTGGCAGTGACAAAGAATAAATCAATGCAAAGAAGTCAATGAGATTAAATTAAACACCGAGGCCGCGTTAATACAGAGTTATTAGAGTCTCTATCCACATAGTCGGCGTTTTAGAATATTACTCCGTATTATAAAAAATGGATTTGTGAAATTTGATTCTACATAGTATTTTTTTTTTTTTTTTTTGGCTCAGATCTCATTCTCATTGCCACAGTCTTCAACTACCATGTTGTTTGAACGTGAGCAGTTTGTTTAAGCAACAATAAACAATTTTTCCAATTTGGTTGATCATGGGAGCTTCTCTTTTAGCTTTCTAGGTATATAGTTTATAAATAAAGGCTTTCTTTTTAACCTTCACCAGAAATCTTCAACACGAAGCTTTGTTGTTTGTTGAGCTAATGATGGAATGAGACTTATCTTTTCTTGTAGTCACAAACTTAAAAGATTGTATATTTTCTTTTCCTCTCTCTTCATTTTTCTTGCTCCATCCTCCACAAAGGTTTTGTGATTGTGACTTGAAGAGAAACAATTAGTTCAAAGTTGGACAACGTATGGACAAAGACCTTCAAAGGGACTGTCCCATGAGAGAGCAATCAAATCATCGAGCCTACTCATTATCCACAAAAAAAAAAATTAATAAAATAAAATCATCTAGCCTAGTTCAAATCATCAATGTGGGATAAGATTTCTATATATGTTACATCAATGTGGTTATGTTTTTGAAAATAACTTGTTTATTTTGTTTTAATGAAGTATTACATCAATGCGGTTATGTTTATGAAAATAACTTGTTTATTTATTTTTTTAATGAAGTATTACATCAATGTGGTTATGTTTATGAAAATAACTTGTTTATTTTTTTTTTTAATGAAGTATTACATCAATGTGGTTATGTTTATGAAAATAACCCGTTTATTTTGTTTTAACGAAGTATTGTTCGATGGAAACTTGAAATCTTAAGAATATTCACATTAGCTCGTATAAAAATTTATGTTTATCTTAACATAAGAATCTACTTTTTTCTATTTTATATACTCTCTTTTACTTTTCTAAACACTCCACGTCATATTATATATATTTCACACAACATTTTATTAAAATATTAATTTTTCTTAATTTTTAATTTTTTTTTTCTTCACACTTAACCACTATCATCCATCCTTTTTCTTTGTCCTCAATTCTTTATTATACAATACGAAGGCTCTAATGGTATGAACAAAATTTACGCACACCTTGGGTGCAAAACAATGAAACGTTACCCTTAAAGAAAAAATTGCCTTGAAAGCTCAATCTTAATTGACAACCCGAAATTACGCCATTAACAGAGGAAAGCTTTATTTACCCACAGGTCACGTAGACTCTATAATGGATGGAGGCGGAGATTTCTGGTATTCACACTATTTTATTGTGGGTAAGTTATGATAGCTCTAGTTCATCCTAGGTTATTTCTTTTTTGCTTAAATTTCTTACATAATCACGTGGGATAGAATGAATAGCCTTACATAATATGACACTAACTTTTTTTTTCCTTTTAAACAAATTCATATGACACAAACTACATCATTTTTTTATAGAGATAATTACAATATGCTGCTAATCCCGCAATTTGAACCCTTTCTTCCCTAAACCCCCAAGTACTTTGTACATACAAAGATGCCAATTCAACTATAAGGCCTTTGATTTTGGTAACCTTATGTCACCTTCTCTAATTTAATTTATTATATAGTCACATTGGAGAGTAATGTCACATATAACAGTAATTAAATCACAAATTTTTTTATGGGATAACGACATCATATTTATTGATAACCCGTACGTCAAACTAGTCCATCCCATTAAACGATATATGAAAAATGCTGACATGATTAACATCTAAAATAAAAAATTATTCTTATCTAAGGACTATTTCAACACAATACTAAAATATTAGGAATTAAATTAATACATCTGAAACGTTATGACTAAATTAAAAAATATTGTAAATATAAGGGACCAAAATTAATATATATATATATATATATATATATATATATATATATATATATATATATATATATATATCATATACTATATAATAAAAGTTGGACTTAGAAGCCGTAGTTGTGCCAAGTGGCTTTACCAAATTGCAAAAAAAAAAAGAAAAAAAAGAAAAGAAAAGATTTTAAGAAAAAATAGATATAATTTTTCCTCCCCTATAATTTCTAAGTTGATAAAAATCTTAATTTGATTACAATCCAAATTCTTCATCTAATCCTTTATTAAAAAATATTAATTATAATAACAAAAAAGAAGTAAATAAGATAGAATTAGTCTATTGCGTATCAAACTATTAACCTTTTGTTTATTTGGATAAAATAACAAAACATGCATAACTTCCTTCCAATTGAAAATTCTCTATATATACCGTTTTTTATATATTCCAGTGCACAATTTCTTCTTCTTTTTATGGCTTCTTTTGTGTGTGTGTGTGTGTTTATTTTTATTTTTATTTTTTTTTAATTTATAGAAACACTACTTATTGGTCTAACCAATTTTTTTCTCTCTCCTCCATTATCAATAATTCTCCGTCTTTTATAATTTCTATATGTTGATTAGAAATCTAACTCTCTTTTGGTTTTTTTTTTTTTTTTTTTCTTATACTTATGCAATTTGACATTTGTGAAATCCATAGTAGAATGCTCTATCAAACATATGGCCACACTATTACAAGTAGGTATTACTCTATAAAGGCAATTTTAAATCCATTATATAGGGTTTCATAATTATTTATGGATTGTATTTGTGGGGTCATAGAGCCCAGTGATATACATCCACCTTTTGTATTGGGCTTGAGACCCATGTCGAGGCCTATAATCGCATATGAAGAAGACGGTGGTGATCATGGCAACCCAGGAAACCGTGCCGAGGACAACTTTGTCCTCGGCTAGCCAAAGTCGAGGTAGAAGAAAAGTGATTTACCGACAAAGACAATCTTCCAAAGCACTCAATGAAAAAGATAAGTACAGCAAGTAAGCACACTGGAGCATGGTGGTAGAGCAATTCCAGGAAAAGCTGCTGCCTCCACATTAAATGCTCCACAACTAACACTCTGGCCGCATTAATGTGGAAATGATACCTGAGCAGTGGATTTTCAGATTCACAGCTACTACGTAAGAGCTTTGGGAGGAGGTTGATGTGACAAAGACCAACAACAGCAGATCTGACCTGCACGTGTATGGTGGAGATGAAGGAGGAAAGTAGTATATAAGGAAGAAGGAGCTCTGAGAAAAGGGATCAGAGATTTTACCAGAGAAAACACTGTAGCAATCTAAACTAACTTTGTAACCATTGTCACTGTCACTCAAGAAATAATAAGTTGAAGCTCCTCAGACTAGTGCCGAGGATTGAATTGCTTGCTCAAGTTCATATTTGTTTTACTTATTCATTCTTTAAATCATTTTCAACTGTTGTCACACTTATTAAAACCCAGTTCTTCTACCCACTCTTTACAAATTTATTGTATTGGGCTTGCTGGGCTTGAATTCACTTATCCCTTAGGAATAGTGCTCAAACCCAGTCCCTACAATTGGCGCCGTCTGTGGGAAGAACTTGTGTGTTAGTGAGTGCAACAGTTAGACATGGTAGGATCAGGTCCACACCAAGAAAACTCACGTCAAGTAGGTCCCCAACGGACAGGACCCGTAGGATCCCAGCGACACGGTAATTTTCCTGGCCCTGAACATGAACAAAATCAAGAGAATGAAAGGAATTGAGAGGGGAGTGTGCATACCACCCAGACGAGCAAAAGCCACTCCCAAGTGGGCAGTCGCGTATCCCAGAGACAAAACAACAACCAAGCCATGCAGCAGGAGATATATGACTTGAAAAACAAATTATGCCATGCACAGCGGAGGCGGTCTCCTTCCGGTTTTGACATATCCTCTAATGATGAAGAGGACGGCAATTACAGGCAGAGATTAAGAATTCCTCCAAGCGAGACCTTCTCTTATGAAGACGAGCACCATCATAGACGAAAACACAAGGGCCCATCTAGTAAGGGCCTGGGTAATGATGTCATGAATAAGGCTTTGGATCAGATCTCTAAGTCACCCTTCACGCGCAAGATAGAAGGGACTAGGCTACCTCGGCGGTTCCATCAGCCTACGTTCACCGTTTATAATGGTCGAATGGACCCCGTAGAGCATGTGAGCTAGTTTAATCAAAGAATGGCCGTCTACTCCAAGAACGAAGCTTTGATGTGCAAGGTTTTCCCGTCCAGCCCATGACCTGTAGCGATGAGGTGGTTCAACGGCTTGAAGACGAACTTCATAGATTCCTATAAGTAGCTTACCCAAGCCTTTGGCTCTCGCTTCATTATGAACAACAGGGTTCCTTGGCCTCTGAGTTCGTTGTTGTCATTATCCATGCGTGAGGGAGAAACTCTAAAAGCATATTCAGACAGATATTGGGAAATGTATAATGAGATGGACGGCAACTTTGATGACGTCACCATCAGCACTTTTAAAAGCGGTCTCCCAACCGAGCACGGCTTGAGGAAATCCTTGACTAGTAAGCCTGTCACCAGTGTACGTTAACTTATGGACCGGATTGAAAAATACAAAAGAGTGGAAGAGGACCAGCTGCAAGGAAAAGGAAAGGAGAAGGTTATCCCTCAAAAAAGGAGTGATTTCAGGTCGGACCGATACAACAATAACCGTCCGAAGAGAGATTTCGCAGGGCAATCCGGATCAACCAACACGCAGACGGTTAACACCGTGTTCAGAGAACTGGTACATCAGGTTTTGGAGAAAATCAAGAATGAGCCATTCTTCAAGTGGCCGAATAAGATGGCTGGAGACTCCATGAAGCGCAATCAGAGTCTGTATTGTCAGTACCACCAGGACCACAGACATACTACAGAAGACTGCAGGAACCTTTGGAACCACCTGGATCAGCTGGTCCGAGAAGGGAAACTGAGGCACTTTTTGCATCCTTCCAGTGGTCATCAAGGCTAGGCAAACTAGGAGCCCCGGAGAGACACTTCCTTAAGACCACCCATAGGAACGATAAACGTAATCTTTGCTGCTCCGAGGAGGACGGGCTCATGTCCTTCTAGGGTAATGTCTGTAGCTCGGCTACCCGCCGATGACTCTGGCCCAGAGCCAAAAAGACCCAAAGTGTATCCTCATTCAGTCTTGAGTTTCTCCGAGGAAGACAAAATTGGAATCATCCAACCCCACGACGATGCGTTGGTAATCACTCTTCGGATTGGGGGTTACGACGTGAAAAAGGGTAATGGTAGATGATGGTAGTGGAGCCGAGATCATGTACCCCGATCTCTATAAGGGGCTGAAGCTGAGACCAAAAGATTTGACGCCTTACAGCTCCCCCTTGATGAGTTTTGATGGGAAGATTTTCATGCCAAAGGGCCAGATTAGACTACCTGTGCAAACCGGCCCAAAGATAGTGGAGGTTGACTTCATTGTGGTGGATACTTACTCCCCTTACACTGCCATCGTGGCCAGACCTTGGCTTCATACCCTAGGAGTCGTTGCCTCTACCCTGCATCAGAAGGTGAAGTTCCTTTCCGAGGGCCGGGTCTTGGAAATTCGAGGTTGCCAGGCTACGGCAAGAGAGTGTCTGGTGGCTGCCATCTCACATCGGCCCAGAGTAGAGTCCTCGGCTCGTGTTGAAGAAAGCTCATAACAATCAAAGACCCTTGCATCGCCTATTAATGCACCAGCCGAGGAAGCAAAATGTGAGGATTTAGAAAAGGTGATCATTGGCGATGACCCGAAGAGGTTCTTCCAGGTGGGATCTCAACTGCCCCCTCGGGAAAAAGGAGGGATTAATAGGGTTCCTCAAAAAAAATGTTGATGTGTTCGCATGGAACGCTTATGATGCCGCAAAAGTTGATCTGAACTTCATATGTCACCACTTAAATGTAAATCCATCAGCCATTCCCAAAAAACAGCCACCTCGGCACCCATCCAAGGAGCACGCCGACACTGTCAGGGACGAGGTGAGAAAGCTCAAGCAAGCAGGGGCTATCAAGGAGGTGTTCTACCTTGAGTGGTTGGCTAACACTGTGGTTGTAAAGAAGAAGAGTAGGAAGTGGCGAGTTTGTGTGGACTTCACAGACTTAAACAAGGCGTGTCCAAAAGACTCGTTCCTCATGCCTCAGATAGACCAGTTAGTGGATGCAATTGTAGGCCATCCTCGGATGAGCTTCTTAAATGCCTTTCAAGGCTATCATCAAATATCACTAGCCCTGGGTGATCAAGAAAAAACAGCATTCGTGACTCCTATTGGAAATTACCACTACAAAGTGATGCCCTTTGGTTTGAAGAATGCGGGGTCTACCTACCAAAGGATGATGACTAGAATGTTTGAGCCACAACTAGGTAAGAGTATTGAAGTCTACATAGACGACATGGTGGTAAAGAGTAAAGTGGTGTTCGAGCACGTGGGAGACCTCGGAGTCATTTTTGACATCTTAAGGAAACACAAATTGCGTCTCAATGCCTCTAAGTGTTCATTTGGTGTCGGGTCTGGCAAATTTTTAGGCTATATGGTAACTCATAGGGGAATTGAGGTGAGCACAGATCAGATCAAAGCAATTCACAATCTGCAACCTCCTTGGAACCCCAAAGAAGTCTAGAAACTCACTGGAATGATCACAGCCTTGAATCGGTTTATTTCCAGATCTGCGGATAGGTGCCGACCTTTTTACCTCTTGATGAACAAATGGAAAGGATTTGAGTAGTCCGAAGACTACGCTTTGGCCTTCCAGCAACTTAAGGAATACTTATCCCGGCCACCCATCATGTCCAGCCCTGAGGCCGACGAGGTTTTGTTTGCCTACATTACGGTGGCCCCTCATGCTGTAAGCTTGGTGTTGATACGAATTGATGATGGCATACAACGGCCAGTCTATTATGTGAGTAAATTATTACATGAGGCCGAGGTGCGTTATTTACCATTGGAGAAGGCGATTTTGGCAGTAGTTCATGCCACGCGAAAACTCTTTCATTACTTCCAAGCGCACACAGTTGTTGTTCTAACTCAGCTTCCACTTAAGTCTGTACTCCGAAGTGTCGATTACACAGGAAGAATTGCCAAGTGGAGCACAGTTCTAGGGGCTTTCGATATCAAATACATGCCTCGGACCTCTGTTAAGGGCAGGTCCTCGCTGATTTAATAGCCGAATTTGCCGAACCCTCGATAGAAATAGTAGCAGAGGAGCAAAACATGGATGGAAAATCAGTTGGCACAATCTCCGTGCAAGGACCCTCACGCCAGAAAGTGTATGTTGATGGCGCAGCAAACCAAAGGGGGTCCAGGGTGGGGCTAGTTCTAATATCTCCTGAGAAGATTACCATAGAGAAATCATTGAGACTAGGGTTTTCGGCCACAAACAATGAAGCCGAATATGAGGCTTTATTGCAAGGAATGGTCATGGTACAGAAAATGGAGGGAAAGGAAGTGGAAGTGTTCTCAGACTCGAGATTGGTTATGAGCCAAGTGAAGGGGGAGCTAAAGGCCAGAGATGTGAGAATGTAGGAGTACTTGAGTCAGGTTAGGCGCTTGCAATCGGATTTTGAATTCTTCGACTTGTCACACGTCTCTAGGAGTGGAAACACGCACGTAGATTCATTGGCCACTTTTGCCACCTCCTCGACGCTGGGTTTACCTCGAGTCATCCTTGTTGAGGACTTGTGCAGAGCAGATGGAGTCAAGAAGGACATGGTTCGGATCCATCAAGTTAGAGTGGGTCCGAGCTGGATGGATCCTATAGAGAGCTTTCTTAAAGATGATACATTACCTGAAGAGAAATCAGAAGCTGAGAAAATATGAAGAAAAGCTCCTCGGTTCTAGTTATCTGAGGATCACAAGTTGTACAAGCGCTCCTATTCTGGGCCGTATTTGTTATGTATACATCTCGAAGCATCAGAGTTACTGCTCGAGGAGTTGCATGAAGGAATTTGTGAGAGTCACACAGGAGGAAGATCTCTGTCCCACAAAGCCATCACTCAAGGATATTGGTGGTCGGGTATGCAGAAGGAAGCCCAAGAATATGTCAAGAAGTGTGATCAATGCCAAAGGTTTGCCCCAAACATCCACCAACCGGGAGGGGTCCTCAATCCTCTCTTCAGTCCTTGACCGTTTGCTCAGTGGGGCTTGGATATTGTAGGCCCTTTCCCTAAAACGGTAGGAAATAAGAGATACCTATTGGTCGTCACAAACTATTTCACCAAATGGGTCGAAGCCGAGCCCCTGGCTAACATCAGGGATGTGGATGCTAAGATGTTTATCTAGAAGAACATCGTTACTCGATTTTTGGTCCCTCATACCCTCATCTCGAATAACGGCCTTCAATTTGATAGCAAGGCCTTCAGGAGATACTGTTGTGACCTGAGAATTACAAACAGGTATTCCACTCTGGCCTACCCTCAAGGAAATGGACAGGTCGAGGCTGTTAATAAGGTCATAGTCAATGGGCTGAAAAAGAGGTTGGATGATGTAAAGGGAAGATGGGTGGAAGAACTGCTACACGTCCTGTGGACATATCGGCCTACACCACGTCGGTCAACAGGAGAGACTCCTTTTTCCATAACTTATGGGGCCAAGGCTATCATCCCCCTAGAGACTAGCTTCCCAACGCTGAGAATGAGTACCTTCACTCCGAGCAACAACGATGAACTGTTAGGAAAGAGTTTGGATTTAATTGAAGAGAGAAGAGAAAAGGCAATGATCCAACTAGCCTATTACCACCAAAAACTCAAGTAAGGGTATGATGCCAATGTGAAGCTACGGCCATCAGCACCAGGAGACTTGGTGCTGAGAAAAGTTTTGGGTAGTGCCAAGAACTCGGCTTGAGGAAAGCTGGGGCCCAACTGGGAAGGACCATATCGCAACACTTCAGTAGTAGGAATAAGTGCATATTATTTAGAAGACTTAGATGAGAAAGCTGTACTCCACCCATGAAATGTAAATAACCTAAGAAGGTATTATTATTAATGAAAGCAGTTTTGTTTGCACTTTGATTTATTGTAATTGCGTGTCATGCGGTTCACTACTATCTAAGTATTAGACAGAACCAAGGTCTTGCATGACTCCTCGGATCACAAACCTTGGGGAAACTAATAACTTATGGCAACTATCTAAGTATTAGACAGAACCAAGGTCTTGCATGGCTCCTCGAACCACAAACCTTGGGGAAACTAATAACTTGTGGCAACAATCTAAGTATTAGACAGAACCAAGGTCTTGCATAGATCCTCAGACCACAAACCTTGGGGAAACTAATAACTTGTGGCAACTATCTAAGTATTAGACAGAACCAAGATCTTGCATGGCTCCTCGGACCACAAACCTTGAGGAAACTAATAACTTATGGCAACTATCTAAGTATTAGACAGAACCAAGGTCTTGCATGGCTCCTCGGACCACAAACCTTGGGGAAACTAATAACTTGTGGCAACTATCTAAGTATTAGACAGAACCAAGGTCTTGCATGGCTCCTCGGATCACAAACCTTGGGGAAACTAATAACTTGTGGCAACAATCTAAGTATTAGACAGAACCAAGGTCTTGCATGGATCTTCGGAACACAAACCTTGGGGAAACTAATAACTTCTGGCAACTATCTAAGTATTAGACAGAACCAAGGTCTTGCATGGCTCCTCGGACCACAAACCTTGGGGAAACTAATAACTTCTGGCAACTATCTAAGTGTTAAACAAAACCAAGGTATTGCATGGATCCTCGGACTACAAGCCTTGAGGAAATTAACTACTTTAGACATTTATCTAAGTGATAAATAGGACCCTAAATGGAGTCTGGCTCCTCGGATCACCTGCCCTGTCCTTATTCAACAAAGATGTAAACAAATGTCCGTCCATGAGCATCACTTAAAGCATTTCAAGGTACACTGGGCTTATCTTTCCTTTATAGTCAATACTATAGTGTCTCCTTGAGGTCAGTAAGTTTATAAAAAATGTACCTTTGCACGTCTTGCCATAATGTATGAACCTAGAAGTTGGAGGTTTATTTTTATAAGTACTATGAACTTAGCATCTTTAGCCCATTGTGGTAACCAATTCAGAAGGTATGAGATCTACATTATAAACTTAAATTCTTTTGTGGTCCACCCAATAGAAGGCAAATTGCATTACTGAGATTACTCAATTATTAATTAAAGCCTAAGTTGAAATTTACATTGTGGACTTAGTATTTTTTGATTGTTCGTTCAATGAAAGATGAGTCACACTACTAGGATTACTCAAATGTTAGTAAAAACACGAATCATATAAGCAAAGGGCCTTATCATTGAAAGAAGTGTACACATTTCATTACAAAAAAGGCAGTTTCATTACAAAAAATTAAAGTACACTTAAAAAAAAAAAAAAAAAAAAAGAAAAAGAAAAAACAACAACAACAACACAAATAAACAGAAACAGCCTATTTCTTCAGCTTTATAGTCAACTTGTCCTTGGAAGGCTGTTGAGAGGCTGAGGCTTCAGAATCCTGGCTTGGAGGAACGACTTTGAGGGGCACAGCAAGGGAGGCCAAAACTAACTCCATTTTCTCAGGGGCCTCCTTCTCGGTAGGAGGAGCTTGAGGGTCAGCTGGAGGCTTCATCACATCCTGGGGTACTTCCTGGTTAATGATTTTCTCTTTTTCTAACACCCCAGGATGCTCAGTCTCCTTGGCAGGCTTGTCAAGAGGAGTAAGAGCGTTGGTGGCACTGTTTTGACCTGCCTCTGCCGCTTTAGGGGCAGTATCGGCTTCAGAACTGGCAGGAGCAGACTCCCAGAGAGCAGGGGGGTAATACACGTTCTCTGCTCTCCTAAGTTTAGATGAAGGCTCAACCCCAGCTTGGTTGAGGGCTTCGACCCAAACTTGGGAGCAGTAGAGCCTGCATACCCCTAGAACTTGGGCTTTGAGATTGGTCTCAATCTTAGCCACCCCTGTCTCATAAGCTTCCTGCTCGGCCCGTTCTTTAATCTCCTCTGCCTGCTCCCTAGCTTTCTCTGCCTCTGCCCGAGCTTTCACTGCCTCGTCCCTGGCCTTCTCCATAGTGTCCTTGGCTTTCTTTGCACCTTCTAATTTTTTCTTCAAGGACACAATCTGCCTTTGGCAGCAGCTAATTGGTCCTCGGCCTTGCGAAGGAGTAGCCTTTGGTCTTCGACTTGCTTCTGAGTGCCCTCTAAAGCCAAATCCGCACTCCTCCTCGCCTTTTCCTCGTCCTTCAACTTGTTTCTTAGGTCCTGGGTAGACTGGTCGGCAATGTTAAATGCTTCTACAGCCGCAACACGCCTATTCCTCTCATCTTCCAGTTATCTGCTGCAGCTGTTGGCCATCGGCTCTGCCCTAAACGTGGCCTGAACAGCCTAAAAAAGAGAACAAATGCAAGGTAAACATAGAACAAAGGCTAAAAAAAAAAATGGGGCTAACTAACTAAACTAAGTAAGTTGGAAACTTTACCATACCGAAGTACCTCTTGAGGCTGAGGAAGACCTCCTACCTCCTAAAGGATCGCAGCTCGGCCATGTCCGAGGGTAGTAACAGGGCCCTCTCCAAAGCATTGACCACATGGCTGCCGGTGCCTCCCTGGAAGTCCCTAATGGAAGCATTGTCCATCAGGGGGGGTCCTACCCTCTTCTTAGATCCCCTGTGCCCATCTTTTTGTTGCTTGACGGCTCGCTGGGCCTCCTCTTCTGGTGTGGGGCGAGACTTCTCAACCTCCATCACCTCTTTACCCTTTGACTCCCTTTTTCGTTTGGGGTCGGAAGGCTCGAGTCTCGGTGGTAGGGTTGGCTTAGGAGGAGGAGAAAGAAGTTTGGATGGAGCAGGAGGGAGCTTGCTCTGAGAAGGGGAAGGTGGTTTGTTCTGAGCTGCTCTCCCTTGTGTCTCCCTTCCCGGTTAGGACTCTATCAAATCCAGCAAGTTTGTTTTTTGTCTCCTCTGTATACCCATATCTTCTTCAAAAAGAGTTTCTGTCGAGGGGAAGTCTGCTTCAGTATAGTTTGGGTCGCTGAGATCACCAGAAGGATCCTCAGACGACTGAGCTCGGTTGAACACCTCAAATTTGTCCTCGAACGAACCTAACTCAACGACTTCTTCTTCTTTCTCTGTTTTTTCTTCCTCTTCCTTTACCACGGGACGGAAAGAAGAAGAACCAACTAAGGGTACGCCCTCCGGAAGTGAAGCACCCTCAAGGAGCAGGAAACCCTCAACTACGATGCTGATCCTATGGAGACGTGGATCGCGGGCCTTGATGACACACTTTGGCACTTGGAAAGTGCGAGAGATTGGCGTATATCCCAGTATCAGGTGAGCCGCCCTGAGTTAATTGTCGTCCTCATTCATAAACACCTCGGCCTTGAGGATGTTGTTCAAGCTCTCCCTGTTAACCAAACTGAAGTTTGATTCAATGGCGCGTCTATCTGCAGAACCATGAAAAGCAAAGGGTTAGAAGCCAAACAGCATAAATCACGATAAGGCGGTGAACAAATCCTACTTCTATCTCTAAAGCCCCACCTGGTCGCCCCTCTTCCGTCAGGCAAGGGACGCCATCATGCCACTCCCCGGACACGATCAGAAAATCTTTGTTTAGCCCCTTGCTAGACTCGAGAAGGCACTGTATGAGCCTGATTTTAGGCTGCCTTGGTTTCAGGTAGTACCCCTTCTCCTTCAGGTGGTGAAGGTTGTAGACCTAATTCACATCATGATGGGTCAACCGTAGCCCCATTTTCTCGTTTAAGGCGTCTACACACCCTAATATTCTAAAGACGTTTGGGACACACTGAGTGGGGGCTAGCCTAACAAACCTAAGGTTATTTCTCATCACCGGCCCCATAGGGATTCTCACGCCACCTTCTATGAAGGCGATCATGGGAATCACTACCTCACCCTCTTGCCTTCGAAAATTCCATTCGCCCTCCTCACAATATCTCAGGCCCACGTTGGGTGGAATCCTGTAGTCAGCCTTAAATTTTTCCATCCCTTCCTCGAACTCTACCAAACTTTTAAATCTACCCATCCCTAGGAAAAGTTCAGAGAAGGTAAAGAAAGTCGGGAAAAAGAGGCGAAGGAAGAAAGACACAGAGAAAGGAAAGTAAAGAAAATTTGAAAAGTTTGGAAAAAACTTACAAGGATGAGGAAAATGTCCTCAGATAGGCTTTTGAAGAGACACGAGTGAGTGAGAAAGATTGGCAGATTCAACGTATATGCGCAGGAGCTCTTGAATGTAAAGGTAATTTGGGCAAATTGATTTAAATGGGTATTTATACCCAAATCGAAGTAGCAGCGGGAGTTTTCCCGCTCATGAGTTGGAAAAAAATCTCCACTGTTGATCGCCATCGCGCTGTAAAACGTGGGGGGTAACCAGCCGCAGGAATTTAATGAGGGTGCGCTCCAGATGCCGAAGCGTCAGGAACATGCCTTGGGCAATTAAAAAGGCATTGATGCCGGCAGAAGACAAGACGTGATAAGCCTAAGGTACGCCCGAGGACATCAAAATCCTCCTTTCTGTCAGAAGTGCCAGACAGTAGAATTTTGAGGGGCTATTATGGGGTCATAGAGCCCAGTGATATACATCCACCTTTTGTACTGGGCCTGAGGCCCATGCCAAGGCCCATAATCACATATGAAGAAGACAGTGGTGATCATGGCAACCCAGGAAACCGTGTCGAGGACAACTCTGTCCTCGGCTAGCCAAAGCCGAGGTAGAAGAAAAGTGATTTACCGGCAAAGACAATCTTCCAAAGCACTCCAAGGAAAAAGATAAGTACAGCAAGTAAGCACACTAGAGCATGACGGTAGAGCAATTCCAGGAAAAGTTGCTGCCTCTACATTAAATGCTCCACAACTAACACTCTGGCCGCATTAATGTGGAAATGATACCTGAGCAGTGGCTTTTCAAACTCACGGCTTCTACCTATGAGCTTTGGGAGGAGGTTGATGTGACAAAGACCAACAACAGCAGATCTAACCTGCACATGTATGGTGGAGATGAAGGAGGAAAGTAGTATATAAGGAAGAAGGAGCTCTGAGAAAAGGGATCAGAGAATTTACCAGAGAAAACATTGTAGCAATCTGAACTAACTTTGTAACCATTGTCACTGTCACTCAAGAAATAATAAGTTGAAGCTCCTCGGACTAGTGCTGAGGATTGAATTGCTTACTCAAGTCCATATTTGTTTTACTTATTCATTCTTTAAATCATCTTCAACCGTTGTCACACTCATTAAAGCCCAATTCTTCTACCCACTATCTACAAATTTATTGTATTGGGCTTACTAGGCTTGAATTCACTTATCCCTTAGGAATAGTGCTCAAACCCAGTCCCTACAGTATTTGTGTTATGTTTATATGTGCGTTATTAGATTAAATTAATTTTCTTGAATATTAAAATTTTTATGTTACTATTTCCCATTTTTATTTTTGTGATTAGTAATATTATATGTGTGTAGAAGTGATTGTCTAACATTATGAGCATGTGAAATTTCACTGTAATTATCATTATTATTATTTTTGTTTTTACATATGTCAATATTCATACCTATATTTTGCACCCACAAGACATTTGAAAAAAAAAAAAAAAAACTAATACATAGCATGTTATGAATATCAACAACACATTCCTTCACAAGATTGCTATAACCAAGTAATACTAAATCTACATCAAGAAAAGAATCCACAGCTCAATATGATCTTGTATTTTTCCTTGAACTAATAATTTTTTTTAACAATTGTCTATATCCATTTTCTTCCTTAGGACTCTTTTAATATTAAATTTTCACAACTCTTCTCTCATCTTTAAGGAGATCCTCTTTAGATAAAAGAGGCCATTAGTGTATCAAAACGTAAGTTTAAATAAATGTTTGAAAAAAATAACATGTAGGCTATGCACACAATTTAGATGTAAGTCATGTAACTACAAATGTCATATAAGACAATCAATAAGTTAGAAGAGAATATATATATTTTTTTCCTTATATAAATATGTTGTGTGATTGCTTGAGACCTTTAATAACAATACTTTACATACAATTTATATGATCTAGACTCAAGTGATTATTAATTTATTATTTCATAATAAAATTATTATATATAAAAGTTGTGGGGACGTAAAAACTAGTCCTCGTGGAGTTCTTCACGAATTCTCACACAAACTATTCAAACAACATACATATATATAAGTAAATAACAAGGGAAAAACACTCCACAATGGGAAACTCAGGTAATTGATTTCTCTCAACTCGAATATTACAATAGATAACTCTCACATTCCCGTGATGTTATCTTTTTCTCTCTCTCTCTCTCTGGCTGATTTTTCATCTTTATGCTCCTTTTTTCCTCTCATTTTTCAGATCCCCTTTCTTTTACCTTTCCTCTCCATTTTATAGCTTTAATCCTTTCTCTTATCATTACAGCTGTCCTGTTGCCTGCCAGAGCCTTAGGAATATTTTTCTCAACTTTATCGAATTCCTCCCCTCCCTTATCCTGGAACTCTGACTTTTGGGGTTGTTTGTACTGTTCAGGCTGTCTCACTTGCATTTAATGCGGCAGAGATGAGGTAAGAATCCCATCACTAATGCGGAGGTAAAGATCTTCAACTTTCTTACATGTTCCAGAACTTTCCCGTAGTTCTAGGAATCTCCTGGAAATCACACGTGGATCACCCGCACACTATACCCCGGGTAAGGTGGCACCTTACCTTTTTCACGGGAACTAATCTCTTGTGTCACTCATTTTTTCTGTAATACTTAGGATGACCTAGCTTTCCTCCTTTCAAGGTTTATTACCCATTAAGCCTTCCTTTCAAAATACAGGCTAGGCCTAATTCTTTCTTGTGGCCCAATTACTTCTTGGGCTTTAGGCCCAAGAGGTGACTCTTCCACTTCCCACAAAAGTTTATAGCCAAAACTGTGCAAGGCATGGAAATAATACTAGTGTGTGTATATATATATGTGTATATATGTGTATATATATATATATAATTATAATCAACACAAACAATTATTATCTCAAATAATAATAGAAAAACAAAGAAAGGTTTTATTATGTACACTTTATGACTTATAATAATTTTTTATGTCTCTTTTAGAAATACCAGAAAGTATTAACTAATTGAGCTACAAGACTCTTGGCTATAACTTATAAGTTATAACAGCTTATAACTCATGCATACGCATAGATGTATTTAAAAATAAACACATTTTTTTTTTATCATAAAAATATACACAATTAATTGATTTATTAGAAAAAATAAACATAATATTGAAAAAATAAATGTAATTAGATGCATGTTAAAATTCGTGCCTAAGTTTAATACTACCACTTATGATCATTTTTATTCCAATTTTTAATAAGATAGAACTATGATGATTTTTGTTGAGTATATAAATGATTGGTTTTTTTTTTTTTTAATTATTAATTAATATTGAACTCTTAGTATTTTGCACTCATTAATTCACTTGACAAAAAAATTTTAAAGATTAAGTGAACACATGACACAAAGTTAGCCTACAATTGAAATTCAGTTTGGAATCTAATTAAATTTTCTTTTAGCGTTGGCTATATATATATAGTGACTAAATATTATTGATCAAAGATATATTAAAAATAATTATATATTAAAAAATGATATATTAAAAATATCTAACTTTTGTCAATACACAAGTTATCAATTTTAATAATTTTTTTTTTTTTTTTTTTTTTTTGTAATACACATAGTAAGGTTATAAAGTACTTAATTTATACTTTAACTATTACCAAAAATATAATTTATATAAGAATATAGTGTGTATATATATATATATATATATATTCATTGTATTTTTAATCGGTCCTCCCAAAGACAAGTTTGGCTGCTGCTGCAACCAACCAAACAAAACAAATGAGGAAACCTCATTTTTCACTCCTAATATGTGTCCTCAAATAGTGCTTTTTGTTTGCGCGTGAGAGTCATAAGAGAGGTTCATGTCACCACTCACATGCAATTCTTTCATTATAGGATTCTCTCTCTGATTCTATGTAGGTCCGGGTTTGGGTTCCAGAAAACGTGGATATCACGTTTTATTGAATTTTTATTTTGATCATCATTACTGTGTCCATTGGAGCTGGACCGTTGCCATAAAAATGAATTGCCATCATTTAACAATTTGATTTGTTTGTCAATTGTCAATACAATATATTTCTCAACAAGTTGCCTTCCAAATGAAAATAATTTCATTTTCAATGGTGCATGACGGTGCAAAATAGGTAGTCGCTTGACAGGGCCTTGTATACCTTGTGGAAATTATGTATTAAGATTATTTCAATTTGAAATTGGATAAAATGAGGTGACACAGATGCTTGTGGTAAGAACGGGTTTCATTCTAGCGCTCTAAAATAATATTCCAAAGCTTTCGTATGTTCTCTGTTCCTTGTATGGATAAAAGCCAATGTTATAGAGTATATAACTTCTATTATAAGGATCAAAATTAAAGTTTGAAACTCATCTACTTAGCCTCTTTTGGTTAACTCGAAAAAAATGAGATAAGTCTATGAGAAATCTCATTCAATTATTAGATTCAGAAAATAAAATCTTAATTGCCGAATGAAACTTCTTCATTTCAAGTGAAATAAAAAGTAACCTTTGTTACAGAAATTATGTAGTGCACTGTGTACCCATTGCATGCAAGGGGTGTCTACCATGGACCCCATGATGTAAGAATTCTGTTACATGAGGTACCACCTTTGTATTGTGGGGCTTGTAAACGCACCAAACATTTCTCACGCTTCACTTATAATTTATCAAAGGTGCCCAGGGGCCATGACAAGGTGCCATTGTCTCTTTCAGAAATAACCCCCCCCTTTTTTTTAACCATCTCTCATAATCAGTCACTCGGATAGTTGTGAAAATGAGTTCGGAATTAGTGATAGTTCTAGATTTTTTCTTAATAGATTATCAAAGCCCCTAACAATTAGATGAGTCAATAAGCAGGATTAGAAATGCCAAAGACTCTGTATCCCACTCTCTCTGTGTTCCTGACTATTCCACGACCTCTAAATGTACCATCTGGCAACAGCTCATGACCATTTTGAACAAGGAAAGCTGAGAATCTTACCTTTTGTATCAAAAGAGATGCAACATAGTGTGAAATTATTTTTAGATTGATCTTTGTTTCACCTTTTTACTTTATTTTTTGAGTAGATATGAATTATAATCATTAATTCACAATGTTTGATAATATTTTAACAACTAAAAGATGCTGTCTTAAACTAATAGCAAATCAAAAACCAAAAATAATTTATACTTAAAAGCATATGAATTTGTAAATAATGCAGAATTGTTCAAGTCTTCAATATATTTCACAAAATTTGGCTCTGTATCTAAGCTTTTTCTGTGTTACAATTATCTTTCGCTCCAACAAGTGCCGAATTTACAATTCACTTTCCTTGAAGTAAACATGCATGTAATCAAAGAGAAAGGTATTTAGCCTTCATCAACAGTCCTCTTTAACGTTAGAGCTGCTTGTCAAGTCCCTTTCTCCTCTCTCAACCATTCTTAAGAAAGAAGGATGCTCCTAATACTAACCATTACTAACAATGTTGTGCCTCAAATTCAGTCACTGGAACTAAACACGCATGTGTGCTAGTTATTAAAGACACACATGAACCACAATGTTTTTATTCCAGTATTCATCTGAATACATGTCTATATCTATACACAAACAAACCAGTAGAGCTTTTATCATGAAGACGTCTATCATGTATCATGTAATTATCGATCTTTCTCAGGTAAAACTAGCTGTGAATTTCATTTCACACTTCCTTACATTACATTTCATCTCTCATATTCCAACACAAAATTGTTGACGTCTATCCAGAATTTTGTTTTCAATAGTTCTTTCATCTAGAAGAGTCGGACATGTTTTTTTTTTTTTTTTTTTAATTAACACAATCGTATACAAAGACACATTGAAAGTAGGCATCAAAAAAATCTGACAGAGGAGTTGTTAAAGTACATGACTACTTCCTAGGTAACCAATGTTTTGTAGTATTTGTGGCATATACCAGACAAGCTCCAGGTTCCTATCACTTGGTAGATCAATGCGATGGACAGGAACTTCTAAAACAAAATCAGCTTTGTACACAGTCAAATACGTGATTAAGTTAAAGTGACAGTGGAATAGAAAAATCTTCTGCAAATCAAGAAAAACAGAAAAGGCGGAAAACAGAAGAAAAAAAAAGAAAGATATACAAAAAACAAAAGTTCATAATTATTATCAGACCTCTAGCAAACACAAATTGCCAAGCTTTGTCAATAATGCATGGGTTTTGCACCTTTCAGCTTGATTCCCAGGAGGCAATAAAAGGGAAGAAAACTAGTGTTGCATTTTGCCATCATTGACTTGAAAAGTTAGTGCTGTCCTATGCTAAAAAGTTAGTGCTGTCCCTTCTAAGATCATTTAAGGCAGTGAAATGACTTTAATATTAAACCTAAAGTTCATCAGGAATTCAACTCATATGCAAATTTCTACATCATGAAGGTACAAAAATATACCCTACAAAAATCACTCAGTAAGATATTGTTGATTTGGTAGTCAATTTGTTAACCCTTGATGATCCATTGTTATGAAGCTCAATGGTAACATCAGTTGAAATACAAAAGGGAGGCAAATGCTAACAAGAATATGCTTATAATTCATTTCAGTTTGATATTTGTATAAAAAAGTTCAATCATATCATATCTTTTTAAACTCAACCAGAGTTGTAACGCAAACTAAGTCAGTGACAATAGTGTCCAAAGCAGCAGTATTTTCCTCCTTCCCCACACCCCTCTTCCTGCACATCAGCTCTGCTGTGAATCCACCATAAGATATTAGTAAGTGAATTCCCATCATCAACATTCAAGTTCTTGATCTTCCCCAGAGCACCTTCTTTGTCATAAATCCCTTCCAAAGTATATACAAATCCCTTCCACTCTTCTCTAACTCCCTCTCTCCCTAAAGCAAGTAAGGTCCACTTCACAAGCTCCCTCACAAATCCAACATCAGAGAACAAGATCTCAGTGATTGGCAATATGGGTAGCACCTGAATTCCAAGCCTACATTCTCTCCAATTAGGTGGAGCAAACCATAGTCCACTGTCCCTCTTGTTAGCCCACAATACACCCACCACCCTGTTCTCTCTCGTGAAATCCTCCCCATACATATTGTCTCCCTCTCTCACATGCCACCATGTTTGAGCAGAGTGAATTTCCAATGCTGTAAGCATTGATCCCGTGGCAACAAGATGTGTGTCTCCATAGGCCAACCCCATCAAAGCTGCTGAGTAATAAGCATTCACAGCCTCGCTAGTGCTCTCTTGATTCCGCCCATCAGCATATTCAGTTAGCCCTCCAGCCCAAGAGTGCAATTTGTAAAGGTCAAAGCACCTTAAACGAGTGTAACTAGAATTTGATCGCCTGCCCAAGTTCATAAAATCAGCCATAAGCGTATATGCTTGAGGCTTATACTTCCTCCCCCACAATGGGTCAATCTTTGCAAGCACTGCAATTGCATAAAGAAAGTACCCCAAATGATAATGGTGATCATTATAAACACCAAACCCAAAATCAGCCCCAGAATCCAATGCACCTCGCTTAGTCACAATTCCACCCCATTTAGCATCATATCGAAAACCATTCCCACTAAAAGTCCCATCCAACCAAGGCTCAATTGTATCCTTCAGGAACTTCCTTATCTTTGGAATCACATAAAGAAAATCCACCTCCTCAGCAATCAATGCCAACCTTGCTGCTCTAGCAATCAGCGTCCCATATAAATAAGACGAATTGTTTGTCATCGATGCAGGATTCAAAGCGTCAACATCCTTAACAAGCGCATAGATAATCTCACCATGTGATTCTTCTTTGACACCTCTTATTGAATGCCAATTTACAGACACTGGGGCAGGTTTCAATGCCCAAGAATCTCCAACAACACCAACAAGATCACCATCAATACTCTTATACTTAAATTCCTCCAAAACAGTAACAGTGGAATCATCACCAGATAGTATCTGAAGATGAAGGGGGTGAGCTAACATGAGCAAATCCCCCCAACCTTTCTTCTCCCATTTGTATTCCAAGCAAAATGGCTTGGTGAATACTGCATCACCGGAAACCGGGTAACAAGGACTGAATTGATCAAGGATCGCCTCATATTTCGGCTCCGAATCTGGCAATACCGCAATCCGAATTATGCCCGAAAACCCAGTAGACGTTATCACAGAGAGGCTGTGTGTGAAAATGATGGGGGAGGAGGTGTATATAAGCCATGTCTGGTTGTTGTTGAGCTTGATGGTATACTTGGTTTTAGCATTGTTTGAAGAAAAAGAGAGAATAGCTTGGATGGTTGATATGGAAATAGCAGTGCCACCAGAGACAGAACATGTCAGAAATGGGCTTCCCCTGACAAGGAAAAACCTTAAATTGGAAGAAGGATAGTCCAAAGTGACACTGAGATCATTGAAGGAAGAGATCAAGTGGGTATTTTGAGAACCTGGGTCGATGTTTTCTGAGGCAGAGATGGTGAGGTCAGCGTTGAAAACTTGGTAGATGAAAGCTGAGTTGAAGACATGAGATGGGTAGGAGAGGGAAAGAGAGGAGAGTGAGGATTTGATAAGGTAGGGATGGATGTACTCAGGTTGATCACCATTTTTGAGAGTGAAGTTTTGGAAGAAAGAATTTGTGGGGAGAGGAGTGGAGAGGAGAGTTGGGGAGAAGAAGAGAGAAGGGTCAGGGAGGACTTTGGATTGGGTTTTGGGGAAGAGGAATGGTTTGGTTAATAGCTTGAGAGATTCTGGTTGAGGTGCTGGTGCCATGGTACATGTGCTTGGTTCAGGTTGTGAAGGAGATGAAAATCTTGGAGGCGGTGTTGTCGGGGTTTATAGGGTTAGTGAAGCTTGTTTGGATGGGATGAATTTTGAGTGATTAAATTTCCTTAGTGGTTAAGTTTTCACTCTTCTCCTTAATTTTTTCAAAATTGGCGGCTTGTATATGAATTAAACAATTATCGGACAGAGTGGGAAAAATATGAAATAATTTAGCAAGTGAATTAGTTGGACGATGGATTAACAAAAATGAAGCCATTAATTAGCTTGTACTTTTTCGGTGGAAAATACTTATTACAAATAAGTAAGAAAATACCGAGATTGCAGGTTAAATATTTTTTCAAAAATTGTACTCTGCCTTACATGCAAACACCACTAGACCGAGATTTTCAATATAACTTTTAACTTCAGTTCTTGACCTCTCAACCAAGTACAATGTAACCCACATATATGTAAATTACAATGAAATACTAACAAGAAAAAAAAAAATGAAAATTTGACACAAAATATGCTAATAATAAGATCCTAACAATAAGAAACTTGATAAGATAATTCGATAAGTAAGCAACGTTTAAGAGCATTTACAATGGTGAAGGTAAAGTTTTTAGTTTTTAGCATGGTCAAAACTCACTTTGTCTATTTCATAACTTACCCTACATTAATTCTCTTATTTTTCACATCTAAGCCAAACGCTATTCATTTATCTATTAATTTCTTTCTCACTTCCTTTCTGCCACAAACCCCCCCCCCCCCCCCCCCCCCCCCACATCTAAGCCAAACGCTATTCATTTATCTATTAATTTCTTTCTCACTTCCTTTCTGCCGCAAACACCCCCCCCCCCCCCCCCCCACATAAACTCACCCACCCAGCTGGCCACAAAAACCCAACAAACCCACACAATTAGCCACACAAACTCAACAGCACCAGCCACTCCCACCACTACCACTACGCACAGAACGACATTAAACCCAACAGCCCACAACCGGCCACAAAATCCATCACAATCACACCTACAATTGACCACAAAACCCATCACCACCACAAAAGAGAGTGAAGAGAGAAAAAAAGACTTGAGTATGAGGAGAAGAATAGAGAAAAAAAGATAGAAGAAAGAGAGAAACAGTTGGAGTTGAAGAGAGGGAAATAGAAGATGAGAGAGAATTGGAATAAAATATTAATTTTATTGACTTTGTAGCTACATTAAGCTGCCATTTTTAGTAGTTTACTGTAACTTAAGTGTTAAAATTTTTAGCTTTAGCACCATCAATGCAACAAGCACTTTGTTTTTTATGGTGCTAAAAATAATTTTTTTTGCAATTTTTAAGAGCATCACTGTGAATGCTCGAAATAATAGAATAGCACATCAAATAATTAAAATTGTCTAAGTAATCCTGCTTTTGTATAATTTACATGGGACTGTGATGCATGGGTAGATCCCAATTATATATTTTATGATCCTAGGACGTTATGAATTGTGATCATCTCATGTACATCACAATCTACATTGCTGAAGAGCAATACTAGATGAGAATAACTCATCAAGACACTTCAAAACATTTTTCATATGATTTTTTTATCATCTTAGGAAAAATACAAAATTCATAGAAGACATGTTTCTGATGAAAGTAATAATGATTCTCACGAAAAATGAAATGGAATGAATAAAATAAATGATAATAAGGTTTTTTTTTTTTTTTTTCCAAAAACTACAGCAACAAAAATAATTTTTTACAATTTCATTTAAAAAAAAAAAAAATTGAAGAACGAATAAGATCAGAAAACTCTTCTTCTTTAGCCATATACAAACGACCTAGAGAGTAATTAACCTTAGCTAGTTGGCTTTAGCCCACAGATGGTGGACACTCCACACTCAGTTCTCTCAATCTAGACAACAAGAACTTCCCTTAATGGTCTTCTCTACAAACTACTGCCAACATAGTAGAGGAGCTTCGCACTACTACATGCCTGCATCAAAGTTGAGCTTTACCATACCCAGTGGAGGAGTCCAGATTTTCCACACTCTTCTATTCATGCAAAACTCCCTCCCAAGCCTCTGTATATAGACTTTTAAGATATTCAAGAATGATAGGATCAATCTCCCTAGCTCCCAGATTTGCTTATTTCTCAACATCCATAACATGTAAAATACTAAAACTATGTAGTACAAAAAGTTTACAAACTCACATGGCAATGAATGTGATTAGTGTCGTGGGCTCTAGTTATCTCAGTTAGTAAAGTCTCTTATCGTCGAATAAGATATATAGATTGAAATCAATTGATGTTTTGACCTAATGATAAAGACCAATCATTATAAAGCGGACACTATACATTGAAATTCTATCATATCTATAAAAAAAAAAATAATAATGTGATCATATAACCAACATCAATATAATAAATAATTTTTTTGTTAATTACTCTTTAATTGTGTGTTTAAAAATTTATATAGTATTTTCTAAACTTATGGATTAAAATTTATAATATCATTAACATCACTCCTTATAACATATTCCAACGTAAGGTTGCATTAAGTTGTAAAGTTCTGTGTAATTGTATCCTTTAAAGATATCGCAAGGAGTTTAGTAGCATTTAAAAGAATGCTGACCCAATGACTAATTGCTGGATTACCTATTTTGTGAAATTTAAATGATCTATTAGACATTGACTACACAATTTGAGCCATTGCACATATAGTAAGAATATATGTTCAAGTGTTCCTAATTCTTAACATTGCAAAAGGGACATCTATCATCCTCAATAAGGATTCGATGCTTTGATCAACTAGACAATTCAGGGCAACTTTCCATATGAACAATTTTAAATCTCTAAAATGAATCTTTGAGCTCTATAACTATAAAGCCATCCATATGCTCTTAACAGATTGTATTAAAGAGATTGAATAGCTTTAACTGCTAATTTAGTCCAGAAAGGATTCACCAATAGTCACTTCAAAAGAGAAATATTCTTCCCAAATAATTTGAGTTAAATGAAAACATTCATTCAACCTTTGCTCTGAGTCTGACCAGACCATAGATAAAGGGTACTACTCTACTCTCTTCGTATCTTGCTGTCTGCAGAAACAAATCTGATAAAACCTCCCACCACCCACATGATGTGTGACGCAGAAAGGTCTTCCACAAAGGGACCCATTGCTGAACGGTCCAAGTGTCAGTAAATAACCCCCACAAAACTTAGGCAGTAAATAACCCCCACAATACAATGATCATGGTCTGGCTGGCTAGTTGTGTGACCCTTTGGCAACACAACATTTTCATAACAAAACTTAGGCAGTAATTTGCTATTGGATCTGATCTCGAACCAATCTAAGACTGTTACCTATTTTACTTTTTTACATATCAATAACAACTTGTCAAATAGGTTTTGTTGTGAAATTATTGCAAAAATGTTGTGTTTTAATTTTTTTTTTTTTTAATGCAAAGAAATCTATTCCTAATAGATTTGGGTACTTTCTTCATTGTATCTAATCAGAATCAAAACAGCAGCTATGACTAATTGGACCAAAACCTACCATGTGCTAAATGAGATTAGTGCCAAAATGAATTTATTATTAAAGTCAACTATAGACATATGCACGGTGAATGACAAACGGCATGACAATTGTATCATACGAATCAAATAACATACCGATTGGCGAGGGGACCTGCCTCCACCAGTGGTTGTGGCGGCCTCGTAACAGGGCATATCAATGGGAACCTCGAATATGCGCACAGCTGCACCAACATTAGTGCTCCTCTAATCTGCATTGCCTTCATCTCCGATGCCTTGCATAGGTGCCTGTACAACTAGGCTAATGCTCCATTACCCCAATGTACCTCCTCGCTTCCCTGATTGGGTTCAAGAACTGTAGAGGCATCACCGACACCCAATCTGCCGACTTGTCCATAAACAGAATGGACCCCAACCACATGAGTATGTGATAGCGTGCATGTTGTTGCACTACCTCGTTAGTAGCATCCGCAGCAAAGGGACCTCTAAACAATGGCTTCAGCCAATTGACTCTTATCCTCGCCCCAACAAGGATAGACTTGTTTTCATGGGGATGCGGTATTGGGTTTGGAGGGCGATTTCCCAGTAAATCATGACACAACCCAAACCAATCCAGCTTGACACTCCCAGTCACGGGCAACCCATCAATAGGAACCCTTAGCATCACCTCAATATCTTGTAAGGTGATACCCATCTCTCCATGCGGTAAGTGGAATGTGTGCGTCTTCGGATGCTGTGAGCAATTGTGACCCTGGCCCGCCAATTTTTTAAACTAGGCCTAGCTCGCATGAATGGGTGGGACCGTGATGCTCAAAATTTCAAAGTCACTATAAAATGTACTCCCCCCTAGATCGAGGGTTTGACATGGAGTCACCACTTATTTAATTTAAACGGAAAAATAAGAATACCTTCAATATAAAAAATACTTCTGTTGTATTAATGTATATGACAATTTAAACCAATTTTGTAATAAAAATTTACAATGCTTTTTTGTCCTAGATACAATCTAAGAAAAGTAAATTACATTACTTTATTTCCTAGTTACATTCTAAAAAATGTAAAACTGCATATAAAAAAGCATAGTCTAAAACCCTTGATCTTGGTTTGGAGGCTAATTTACGAGATGGGAAGGGATTAAGCACCCATCTCGCCTGGTAAAACCGGTCTCCTAGGTTAAGGTGGCCAATATCATGTCATGTCAAACAAATACAAACAATATGTCATATAAACATGTTAATTTGCAGGAATTGTAAACAAATATGTGTTAGGGGAATTTGACATAAAGAGAAACAAAAAGTGAAATTTGTTAGATAACAATTTTAATGTAAAGAAAGCATGAAGATAATGGCATGTTCATCCAAGAAATCAATAAAAACAAAGAATTCCTAGCCTAGACATGTTCATCTAAGCATGTGAAGAAAAAGCAAAGTTGTTATGTTATTTGTCATCAACATAATTGTAGAGAGAATAAAATAAAATAAAACATTTAAGCATATTTGATCATCCAAGCAATTATGAAAAAAAAATAAAGGAAAAATCCCTTAGACATGTTCATCTAAAGAAAATCAAAATACTTAGACATGTTCGTTCAAGCATTTAAAAAAAAGTAAAACAACTACCTAAACATGTTCATCTAAGCATTCAAGGGAAAGTTGTGCTTTAGCCTAGAAGTGTTCATCTAAGCATGTAAAAGGAATATCAATGAGACATATAGGCATGTTCATCCAAGCATATCATGAAAGAAACAAATAACAACTTGTTAAGCATTTATTCAAGCATGTGTAGAAAGTTAAGAACATAATTAACTACTTACCAGTATAGAGCATAAATAAAAAAGGGGGAAGTGATCACTTAAAGGGCTAGGGAGAAGCAAGGAAGTACTAAACTACAACCAAAGTAAGAACAATGGTTGCACAACAGCTTTTCTTTTCTGCTTTCTCACTAGCTCTCCAGAGGGAATTCGGGGTCCAGAAAATGGAAGAGGTCTTCTTTATTTATAGGGGAAGGGATGGCTTAGCTTTAAAGCTAAGTTATTAGCTTTCTTCTGAAGCTAAGGGAGGAGATAACCTGTTTAAATGAGCTGGAACGGATTTGGTGTTGATCCCCATTTGAATTTTGAAAGGAAGTTGAAGATGATGCTGCACCTGCTTCGTATTTTGGCTCTATCTTTCTGCTTAAAATTCCAATTGATTCAAGATTGGTGTTTTTTGTAAGGAAATTCAATTATCTACAACTTTTTCAGAAATAGAAAAAACCAAATTTCAACGTTTTCTAGGCCAAAAATGCGATTCAAGTTGCTGCTGAAGATAATGACGTTTTTTGAGCATTTTTCTGTTTTTTTGAAATTTTCATGGATCATATTTTTTTCTATCTCCAAAATTTTTTCAAAAGAGCAGATAAGATGCCATAAAGGAAAACATTTTTTATTATTATTTTTAAATGAAATACAATCAAAAATCACACTTAATTAATTTTAAATTAATTCTTGTGAGAATCAATCAAATTTAAGTGTTTAAAATAGGAAGTGATCGGGCCCATCGTGTAGGTGAGCCATGATCATTGAAAATTGTTTGTATCATAACTTTTGATCAGGTAGCCCGATCAAAACCCATGACATACCATTATGATCATTAGAACATCAAGATTTGTTTTGTATCACAAATCTAAAGATCTACCGGTTGGTTAAATGCAAGTTGTAAAATGGGGTGTCTACAGAATGCCCCTCATTGACAAAGCTTGAAAAGCGAATGTCAATGTAAAAGAACGACACCAAATTTTGCAACTTGAAATTTAACCGATGTGTGATGAAAATTTGTTAAAGTTTTGGAAACTTGTTGGTTTCCAAAAAATTTTGATCCAAAATGTGTTGGCAATTTTCTCAAAAAAAACTTCTTATTATTTTTTTGTGTGGAAAATTTTGAACCTGTAAATTATTATTATTTTTTAAAACCTTGTCGGGCTTTTTTATTTGAAAAGTTTGTTGGGTTTTCTTGTAAAGATCTTGGCAAATTTTCTAAAAACTTGTCTATTTTTTGAAAATTTTTTGAACCAAAAACTTGTTGAGAATCTTGTTGAATTTCCTTTTAAAATTTTTGATATTCTTACCAAAATTTGTATTTGTGAAAACATGTTGGGCATTCTTGGAATGATCTTGTCATGTCTTTTGGAAATTTGATAAAAACCTTGTTGGGTTTTTCTTTTAAAGATCTTGGCAAATTTTCTAAAAACTTGTCTGTTTTTGAAAACTTCACTAATATATAAAGCATGAGTGGGGCGCGTACTTAGGCGATGTGCGACAATCCCACCCCTTTGTAACAAAACCTTGCAGGCTTGACTCCTTAAAGAGGACAAATGGCTTGCAGGGGCTGAACAAAATTCTCCCCTACAAAAAAGCACCCGAAGGGGTGGGGTTTTCCCACATCGCCTAAGGAAGCGCCCCACTCATGCTTTATATGCCCTTGGAGCTTGCATGAGTGTACCACTAGTACATTGTGTAGTAGTGGTACACTCATGCAAGCTCCAAGGGCATATAAAACATGAGTGGGGTGCATACTTAGGCGATGTGGGACAATCCTACCCCTTTGTAACAAAACCTTGCGGGCTTGGCTCCCCAAAGAGGACAAATGGCTTGCAGGGGTTGAACAAAATTCTCCCTTACATATATATTTTTGGCGATAAAACTTCGCTTATCTTTTGTTGGCGCTGAAACTTGCAACTTCAATCTTCAAGATGATCTCCTAACCTTATTGGATATATGATTCAAAAACTTTCAAAAGCAATTATCACTATATAAGACTTGGAGTTCTAGAGATTATATAATGCTCTACCTACAAGATCAAATAAACAAACAAACAACTCAAACAATGGCCTGAACTGTCCCTTTTTCTTCTCATTCCAATAAATGGCATCGGTCTGATTCAATCCTCACCCTTTTGAATAAATGGGTGGATGGCATGGACAAAACTGATCGTATAAACTTCCAAGCTTTTGGGTTGAAAGGTCTCTTAGTCCTGAAGCGTGTGAAACTTGATTGGGGATTCCTCATGGCTGCCAGTCGATTCTGGGATGCGAAAGACCATGTGTTCCGATTCCACCTCGCTGAATTGTGTCCCACAATTGAAGAATTCACGGCAATCCTGGGTTGTGACATAGACGCACATCTGGTGGTACCATCTTGCGAGCCCAAATACCAAGCTAGGCTTTCTTCATTAATGAGGATTCCTTTGAAAGAAGTAGTTCCACTCCTGGATGGTCAATGGGTGGACGTTCAGAAAATGATTGATAAGTTCATGCTAATGGAGGTCAAGACTCTCCGACAAAGCTGAAGCAAATGTTTCACATTGGCTTTTCGCCTTTTGAGTGAGTTCTTGCTATTTACTGGTGATCATGGTTTTGCTGATGTAAGAGTGGCCGATATAGTTCATGAGGCAGAAAATGAGAAGACTATCGTTCCCATTTTTCTTGCTGAAACTTTTCATGGTCTGGACGCTCTATCCAACCAAGAAACTTTGCTATTCCATGGAAGCCCTCTACTCCTTCAGATCTGGCTTATGGATCACTTATCTTTGGTGCTGCCTCCCTCAATGTCTCCCTATGGACCGGAGCATTACCGTCAAAGGCGTAGCCAGGAATAAATACTTGGGGGGGCCGGGTTGTAACAGAGATATACTAAATATAATTCTTAAGTCTATTGGATACAAAATTATCAACTTTCATATATCATCATATACTTGAACATGTTGGGAATTCAACCGAAATTCCAAACCTGTGAGAAACAAAAAAATAGAGAAAACAAAATGCCAAAAGAAAAACAATCACACGCACAAGACAGTATTTACGTGGTTCGGCAATTTGCCTACGTCCACGGAGTTGCAGGGATTTCACTATTATCAAAGAAAATTACAATGTGCGGCTATAGTGTTTTTCTCTCTCAAAAACAACAACAAGACAAAACCCTAATCACCAAAAAAAACAGCTTTTATATCCTGCGCACAGGATTCACAATGGGCTACAAAACGGATCGGGTCATCAATCGGATCAAATCATGCCTGACGACGATTTTTCATGGAATAAAATTCATCCATTATCATCTCTATAGTGAAATTCCCTGCAATTTCCTTCTCTATATAAACTATCATATTATCTGCCAAAAGCTCATCCTCCATTCTATTGCGAAGTCTTGTTTTTAACAACTTCATAGCTGAGAAAGCTCGTTCTGTAGTTGCTGTAGAAACTGGAAGGGTTAACACAAGACGAATAAGTCTATCAATCAAAAAATAGATTTTAGACTTTCCTGAAATTTTTAATCCCCTACATAGCTCGGAAATTGTACTCATATTCTGAAAATCTGGATGTTTTATCACATCAAGCTCATAATGTTGCAATTGAGACTCCAAAAGTTCTTGTTCATGTTCAGTGAAATCTTAAGGATAATATTTCTTAACCAAATTGCATATATCAACAATTTTGAATAATCTAAAAGCATCCTTGGGATTTAAAGCTGAACTAAGAATGACAAGTTCCGTTGTTAGCTCACAAAATCTACTTTTCAATTCTTGCAATTGAAAGTCTATTGCAAATGTAAATATGCCAATTCTAAAATGATGTTCCATTGTTAAATCTTCATCTTGACGACGATATCTACCTCGACCTTTAGTGTAACAAGCATTCATATCAGGAATATCAATTTCATGTTGCTCACAAAATGATATAATACTAGCAAGTAAAGGCTCCCATCCATCATCTCTCAACTTTTGAATAAGTGATTTTGTAGTTGAAACTAAATGCATGGCATTTAAAAGGTCTTGAGAATGTTGTTGCAAAGCTTGACAAAGAACATTAGTAATTCCCATTATCTCTTTCATCAAATGCAAGATTAAAATACATTCAAATGATGTTAATACCTAATAAGCTCCCTCGGCATCACCGCGTTGTTTATAGTTAGCCCATTCCTTAGAGATAGTGTTGATAACTTTGCAAGTAGCATCAAACATTTTAATCAAACTACAAATAGATTGAAAATGAGATCCCCACCTAGTATCTCCAGCTCGTTGCAAAGTACCAATCTGGTTTGCACCTCTTCCAGTCTCAATTTCATTAGAAGCAATCATATTCTCAACTTGTTCTGCTTGAGCATGTTGCAATTCATCATTACGCTTACTAGAACCAACAACAATATTGATAATATTAACCAAATGATCAAAGAACTGATGAACATCTTTTACTTCTCTAGATGTTGTAACTAGAGCTAATTGCAACCTATGAGCCATACAATATACATAATAAGCATATGGGCAATCTTTAAGAAAAATAGCTTGTAATCCATTCCATTCACCACGCATGTTACTAGCCCCATCATATCCTTGACCTCGAATATTTTCAATGTGGAGGTTGTAATGAGAAAGGACAGCACATATCTCATTCTTTAAAGTCAATACAGTAGTGTCTCTAACATGCATAACATGAAAGAAACGCTCTTTAATGAAACCTTCTTTATCAACAAACCTCAAAATGATGGCCACTTGCTCTCTCTTCGACTCATCCCGGGCTTCATCAACAAGAATGCAAAATTTTGCATCCCCAATTTCTTCACGAATAGCATTTCGCACATTACTAGCAAGAATATGCAAAATCTCCTTTTGAATTGTGGGTGATGTATATTTGACATTTCCTAGAGCATTTTCCAAGACAACACTAGTTATTTTGTCATTGAAAGTTGATGTGAATTTTATCAATTCAATAAAATTACCTCTATTTTTTGAACCAAGGCTTTCATCATGACCTCTAAAAGCACAAGCTTGGAATGCTAGCCACCGAGCACACTCTATTGAGGTTTTGAGCCGCAATCGATTATTCTCTAATTTTTTTGACGTTTGTTTCTCAATTAGCTTGTCAATATGTCGTGAATAATTCTTTAAATCCTCGCAACATTTCACAGCAATTTTATGTGGGGAGTTTGGATCTTTCCCTTCATGACGAATTAAAGGACAATTCATTTCATCTTTCACCTTTTTCCAATTATTAAAACCTGTTGAAATGAATGCATCTAATCCAGGACAACCTATTGGTTTCTTACTAAAAAGGTAGCAAGGTAGACAATATATCGCATCCATTGAAGGTGAGTATTCCAACCAATCCTTATGTGATGCAAACCTGTAAAATGTGCTTCCCCCAAGACCGAGGGTTTTACATGGAGTCGCCACTTATTTAATTTAAAAGGAAAAATAAGAAAACCTTCAATAAAAAATTCTTTTGTTGTATTAATGTATATGACAATTTACATCAAATTTTGTAACAAAAATTTACAATGCTTTTTGTCCTAGATACAATCTAAGAAAAGTAAATTACATTGCTTTATTTCCTAGTTACATTCTAAAAAAAGTAAAATTGTATATACAAGAGCATAGTCTAGAACCCTTGATCTTGGTTTGGAGGCTAATTTACGAGATGGGAAGGGATTAAGCACTCATCTCGCCCAGTAAAACCGGTCTCCTAGGTTAAGGTGGCCAATGTCACGTCATGTCAAACAAATACAAAGAATATGTCATATAAACATGTAATTTACAGGAATTGTAAATAAATATGTGTTAGGGGAATTTGACATAAAGAGAAACAAAATAAATAAAACTTGTTAGATAACAATTTTAATGTAAAAAAAAAAAGTGAAGGTAATGGCATGTTCATCCAAGAGATCAATATAAATAAAGAATTCCAAGCCTAGACATGTTCATCTAAGCATGTGAAGGAAAAACAAAAATTGTCATGTTATTTGTCATCAACATATTTGCAAAGAGAAACAAATAAAAATAAAACCTTTAAGCATATTTGATCATCCAAGCAATTATGAAGAGAAGGAAAAACCCTAGACATGTTCATCTAGACAAAATCAAAATACTTTGACATGTTTGTTCAAGTATTTAAAAAAATAAAACAACTACCTAGACATGTTTATCTAAGTATTAAAGAGAAAGTTGTGTTTTAGCCTAGAAGTGCTCATCTAAGCATTCAAAGAAAATTGTGTATTAGCCTAGAAGTGTTCATCTAAGCATTCAAGAGAAAATCAATAAGACATATAGGCATGTTCATCCAAGTATAGCATAAAAGAAGTGAATTTATTCTAGCATGTACAAAAAATTAAAGAACACAATTAACTACTTACCAGCATAAATTAAAAAAAAAAAAAGGGAAGTGATCACTTAAAGGGCTAGGGAGAAAGCAAGGAAGTATTAAACTACAACCAAAGTAAGAACAATGGTTGCTTAACAGCTTTTCTTTTCTGCTTTCTCACTAGCTCTCCAGAGGGAATTCGGGGTCCAGAAAATGGAAGAGGTCTTCTCTATTTATAGGGGAAGGGATGGCTTAGCTTTAAAGCTAAGTTATTAGCTTTCTTCTGAAGCTAAGGGAGGAGATAACCTGTTTAAATGAGCTGGAACGGATTTGGTGCTGATCCCCATTCAAATTTTGAAATGATGCTGCACCTGCTTCGTATTTTGGCTCTAATTTTCCGTTCAAAATTCCAATTGATTCAAGATGGATGTTTTTTGAAAGGAAATTCAATTATCTACAACTTTTTCAGAAATAGATAAAGCCAAATTTCAACGTTATCCTGGCCAAAAATGCGATTCAAGTAGCTGCTGAAGATAATGACGTTTTTTGAGCATTTTTCTGTTTTTTTGAATTTTTCATGGATCATATCTCCAAAATTTTAAAAGAGCAGATAAGATGCCATAAAGAAAAATTTTTTTTATTATTTCTTTAAAAAAATGAAATAAAATGAAATCCAATCAAAAATCACACTTGATTAATTTTAAATTAATTCTTGTGAGAACCAATCAAAATTAAGTGTTTATAATAGGATGTGATCAGGCCCATCGTATAGGCGAGCCATGATCATGAAAAATTATTTGTATGATAACTTTTGATCAGGTGGTCCGATCAAAACCCATGACATACCATTATGATCGTTAGAACATCAAGATTTGTTTTGTATCAAAAATCTGAAGATCTACCGGTTGGTTAGATACAAGTTGTAAAATGGGGTGTCTACAAAACCATGAAGGTTGAAATCGACGACGATGAGTATCATCATTGTATGGATAGTTTATATTTTTAGGTTGATATGGACCTTCTTTGAGATAAGCTCGTCGGATTTCATCTTGTTTGTTGATAGGGAATTCATATATTTGTCTACTTGATCCTGGATCACGATCTATCTCTTCAAATTGAATTCTTGAACATTTGGAGGGGTGTTCAACAGGCATTGAAGTATCAACATTTGTTTTTACAGCCACAGGTGTCCTAATTTCTGAATTACTAACATCTTTTTTCTTAAAGAATGCATCAATTGTTTTTCGTTTGCTCATAATTCTTTTAGCTTTAAGAATATGACTCAAAAATTAACATGAAAAGAATTTTAAAAAATAAAATTTTAATTAGAAATTTTTACTTAGTTATATGGATGTTATTCATACTCAAGAAAAAACAAAATTTCCACTATAATTTAAACAGTCAAACCCATCAATTATCATCATTCCTATTATTAAAATTTTCCTGTATTTTAATTTTTTTTAATACAACTTTAATTAATAATAACCCCTTAAAGGCTTAAACAAAAACAACAATTAAACACACAAGGATTTGTACACAACATAAACCAAACAAGTTAACAACTCCTACAGCCACATGATATCTAACTAATCAAAAATAGGTAATAAATCAAAATAATTTTACCTGTCTTCACAGAATCACAAAGTGCAAAAATGGGTGGGCCGTGTGGCAATGCTTATTTGCCTACAACTGTAGATATTCTTCCCTTCAAGACTCATCAGTCATCACAAACAATCTCCTTAATCCTTATCTCCATCCCCATTCCTTCAATCATATATTTCTCTAAAAATCTATGTAAATATAAAGAGCATGTGAATATTTAGGTGTAGATAGTTGAGAAAATCAGAAAAAGACATTGAAAATAGATGAAGGTCTAATGCTTAAATAAGAGAAGAAAACTCACCACTTCACCAGGCAGTCACAAGTTCCAAATCCTAAAATTTGACAATGAAATATACTGAGTTATTTGTTTTAGAAAGCAAGAAGAAAGAAAAAATTGGTCAGGATTTTTTTTTTGGACTGGAGGATTGATGCTGCTGAGTTTTAGGGGCTGGTAGGCGGTACTGGGAAGTGTATCACAGAAGACAAAGAAAAGAAAATAATAAGGGATTCTGTGGGGACCGTAGGGTGGGTTTTTGAGATGGAGAAAGTGAAGTTTTGTTGTTATGTGTTTGGATTTTAGTATTTAAATGTTAGTATGCCAACTTTGTGTTTTATTTGGAGTATGAGAGGCCTAAAACTAATGGTGGGAGCCTGGGAGAATAGAGGCCTAAAACTATAACTGGAGTGGGAGAAATATTGGGGGGGGGGGGGGGGGGGGGCGGATGTCCAACAGTGGGGGGGCCCAATCAATTTTCATACCTACTCTGTTGGACTTTTTTTTTTTTTTTTTTTTTTGTAGGGGCCACGGCCCCCCCAAGGGACAACATGGCTCCGCCCCCGATTACCGTGGCCGCTCTTTGAAGAGAACTGGTTGTGTCATTAAACAAGACTGGATTAAGCACCTAAAAGAGAGGTCCAGTGCATCTATCCTTTGGCATTGCTCTTGGTGGGGGTGCCAAACCCGAGGCTACGATCATTTGGATGGGACCATCTGTTTCTGATGGGTCTGAGAAAGGCTTCTTTTTATAAAGGTGACAGGCTATTAAGACAGTTTGACTTAGAACCAAAAGTTCCTGGAGAAGCTTGTGAGTTTGGAATGGTAAATGCAACACCAACTACAATTACCATTTATGAGAGGGGGCTGATAAATGCAGACACAACTGGGAATTCTTATAGGTAGGTTGGACTTTTGAAGAATAACCATGCTTATTTAGCTTGGTTAGCTGAAGAAGTGTATGACCAAGAGGAAATTTTGAGGAAGAAAAGGCGGGCTTTTTTGAAAACTTCTAGGGAAGGATCAAGGAAGAGAAAGAGAAACAACTAAACTCCAAACTGATTAGGATTTGCCTTGCTTTCAAATAAATTTATCTTGAATAAAGATATGTCAATTTAGGCTTCGATTTAGGATCGTTTTTCATTTCCAATGTATTAGGACTCTTCGATGAATAAAAATGTTGCATTTTGGCTTTTGCTTTATTTCCTTTGGAAAATGAATGAATGATTTATTATTTTGACCGAACCAATGTGGTTGCCTTCGTACCCTCTTAAAAAAGGATCAGGTCATCACGTAGTTCATTTTTTTTTTTTTTTTTTTTTTTTTTGTCTTAACTTTTGCCTAGGCTACCTTTTCAGGTTTTCAACTTAGCAGACTCTCTTACGCTCAAAGTTTTTTTTTTTTTTTTTTTTGGTCTTAACTTTTGCCTAGGCCGCCTTTTCAGGTTTTCAACCTAGCAGACTCTCTCACACTCAAAGTTTTTTTTATCTCTCCTTTTGTATAGACCGCCCTTTCGGGTTTTCAATCTATCTTCTTTATTTTTTATTTTTTATTTTACACATGATGTTTCTTCAGCTGATCTAGATTGGTTGGTTCCACGAATGAGTTTTCGTCTAAGTCCACAAGTCTTGTCCCACCTCTAGGGTAGATTTCTTTAATCATGAAGGGCCCAGACCAATTGGGTTTGAACTTCCTTCTTAGGTCATGTACTGGGGCCCGTATTTCTTTGAGCACCAAATCTCCAACCTTGAGTTCACGAGGACAGACTCTTTTGTTAAAAGACCTTCTTGCTCTTCTTTGATAACCTTGATGATGATATATTGCCCTTAGACGCTTTTCATCAATCATGCATAACTTATCATACCGGTCTTGCATCCATTTAGCTTTTGGGATTTTTTCTTCCATAACAACTCGAAGTGATTGTACCACCAATTCTATAGGTAGCACTGCTTTCGTGGGGTCGACCTTGTAGACGTACGGATTGATGTACGATATCCCCACATTGCAAAGGGTAGCCTGAGGTGCCAATCCCTGTGGTTTTGGGCATTCTTCTTCAATATCTTCCCAATGTTTTTATTAGTAGCTTCAACTGCTCCATTTGTTTGTGGGCAACACAGGGAAGATTTGTGATGTTTAATGCCATATTCTATCAATAACTTGGAGGTCTCATCTCGAAAGGGTGATCCATTATCGGAGATGATCTCATAAGGTACTCCATACTGGCATATGATGTTTGTTCTGATAAGCTGCGCAACCTTCTTGGAATTTAAAACTTTATAAGATGCAGCTTCTACCCATTTTGTGAAATAATCAATGACTACCAAGATGTATTCATGACCATTGCTAGCCTTTGGATTAATTTTTCCAATTATATCAATGCCCCATGTAGAAAAGGGCCAGGATGAGCTTAAACAATGTAACTGAACTAGTGGCATGTATTTGACACTCATGGCATTTTCTAACATGAGCTGCACAATCAGCTTCCATGGTGGTCCAATAGTATCCCAGACGAAGAATTTTCCTTGATAAATTGTGGGCATTCATATGTGGTCCATACTCAGATTCATGCACTTCTTCTATGATACGTTGAGCTTCTTTTTTTGTTAAACAAAGGAGATGGATTCCTTCATATGATCTTCTATACAACCTTTCTCCACAAATTATGTAATTAGTTGCCATGTGCCGAGTCGCCATTTTGTCATTCTTATCAGCAGTGTCAGGGTAGGTCCTAAGCTTGAGGAACTAAAATATATTTGCATACCATTCTTCTTCTTCCATTTCTTCTTCCAAAGCACAACAATATGATGGTTCATCCCTTTGCTCAATGATCAATGGGTGGACATCAGTTCCATCTGAAATGTCAATCATGGAAGCCAATGTAGCCAATGCATCAGCGAATTGATTTTGTGTGCGGGGGATGTAGTGATACTCAATTTTTTCGAATTTCTTGGATAATTCTTGAAGATGCTCATGGTAAGGTTGCAACCTTTCTTCTCTAATCTTCTACTTGTTCTGGATTTGCCTGATTATTAAAGCGGAGTCTCCATAAACCTCTATTTCTTTTATGCCCAAACTGGTAATGGCCTCAAGACCTTATATGCAAGCCTTATATTCAATAGCATTATTGGTTGTTGAAAAATTGAGCTTAATAGAGATTGGAATATGGGTTTCCATTGATGAAACTAAGAGTACCCCTATTCCACTCCCATTTCGACTAGCAACTCCATCAAAGTACATTTTCCACCTGACAGGCTCCATCACTAAAATATCTTCATCCAGGAATTCATCCCTAGTCACTTCTGCTTCAAGAGGGGGACAATTAGTAAGATGATCAGCAATGGCTCGTCCTTTAATGGATTTCTGAGTAACATATTTAATGTCGAATTCTGACAATAATAGGATCCATTTTGCAATTCTTCCATCCTGGACCGACTTTTCCATCAAATACTTAAGTGAATCCATGCGAGCTATCAAGAGGACTTGAAAAGATAACATGTAGTGTCTGAGTTTTTGAGCAGCCTAAACTAAAGCAACACACTTCTTCTCCAAAACTGAGTATTTCACTTCATATGTAGTCATCTTTTTGCTAATGCAATAAATAGCATTCTCTTTTCTAGATTCTTCGAAGTACTGAGCTAGTAAAGCTCCCATTGTTGTATCTGTAGTGCTTAAATAAAGCAACAAAGGCTTGCCTTGCATGGGTGGCATCAATATGGGAGGTTTCAGCAAATATTCCTTAATCTTTTTGAAAGCTTCTTAACACTATTCGTTCCACTTAATGGGTACATCCTTCTTAAGCAATTTGAAAATGGGCTCGCAAATAGTAGTCAATTGAGCTATAAATCAACTGATATATTGTATTCTTCCCAAAAATCCTCGAATTTCTTTCTCGGTCTTTGGCGGTTTCATTTCTGTAATTGCTTTAACTTTTTCAGGATCTACTTCTATCCCTCTATTGCTAACCATAAATCCATGTAGCTTTCCTGAAGTTACTCCAAAAGTGCACTTCTTGGGGTTCAGTTGGAGCTTGTAATGCTTGATTCTTTCAAAAAACTTCCTCAAGGCTGACATATGGTCCCTACAGTTTTTAGACTTGACTATCATATCATCCACATAAACTTCTACCTCTTTATGTATCATATCATGCAACGATGTTGTAGCAGCACATTTGTAGGTGGCCCCAGCATTCTTAAGGCCGAATGGCATGACTTTGTAGCAGTATGTTCCCCAAGGGGTGATAAACGAAGTCTTCTCCATATCTTCTGGTACCATCTTGATCTGATTGTATCCAGAGAAACCATCCATGAAGGATAAGAGTGCATGTCCTGCAGTATTGTCCATAAGGGTGTCTATATGACGTAGGGGGAAGTCATCTTTCGAGCTGGCTTTGTTGAGGTCCCTGAAGTTGACACACATTCTGACCTTGCCATCCTTTTTCGGTACTGGGACGACATTAGCTATCCACTCTGGATAATTAACGGCTTGGAGGAAACCGGCATTATATTGTTTTTCCACTTCTTCTTTGATCTTCAAGGTCCATTCTGGTTTCATTCTTCTTAACTTTTGCTTGACTGGCTTGATAGTGGGATCAATTGGAATACGATGTTGCACTATGTCAGTGTCGATGCCAAGCATGTCTTCGTATGACCATGCAAAAATCTCCTCACATTCTTGAAGAAGAATAATCAATTCATTCTTTTCTTTAAGATTTAAAGTGTTACCAATTTGTATCATTTTTTGTTCATCTTCAGACCCTAAATTAATGGATTGAATTTCTTCCTTGATGGGCTTTACATGCCTTTGTTCTTCATTTGTTTCGAAGCCTTTACTTGACATATCATTATTTATTTCAGAAATAAAAATATTCATTACAAGCAAGTAAGCTGAATCAGAGATCATCTTATTATCATTGAAAGAGTTGACAACAGTCTCAATAGTAGAGAAATTGACAAGAATAGGAGTACTAGTTGAAACAAACTCAATAGGGACAATGATTTTAGTGAACTCAAAGAACTTGGTCTCTTTTTGTTGATCTTCAATTGGGCAGCTTCCTTCCCAAGTCCAATTCTTCAGCTCTGAGATGATAGTGGTTATGGCAGGAACTTCTTTGTAAGCTTCTCCAAATCACAGCATATAAATTTCATCTATCTCCATCAAGTCATCCCTAGAATCCTCACTAGATATATCCGTATAGTTTGCATCCTTCTCCTGGTGTGGATTAATAGGTTCTTCTTCCTCTGAGTCTTGGATGGTGAGTTTCTTAAAATCATGAAACATGATTTGCTTCTCCAACAATGCACATTTATCGCGAGGATTGTCTTCTTCATCCGTGTATGGGGTTAATGACCCAAATTCAGAATGTGGAAATCCATACAATGAATTATTTCCCTCGGAATAAATTGAGTCATCATCCTCAACAATTCTTATTTCCATACCAGTATGCTCCCAGTCTTCATTGTGCATTGAAACTTCTTCACTATTAAAGAAATCATGATCTTCATCCTCTGCTAAACAACGTTCTTCAGAGAAACAATCTTCATCATTATCCCCTTCGTAGTCTTCATCTTCACGATAATGGGTATAAGGAGTAGTATTTTCTGGAAGCCATGAATAAGATGTAGGAACATCGAGGAATGTATTTAGCTCTCCTTCATCAGGAATAATCCCATTCTCATAAACCATATGAATTTCATTGAGAGTGGTTCTCCCTGTCTCCAACGATTCCATATCTTCTCCAATGTTTACAAGTTCGAAGTCTAAGTCTCCCCATGACCTACCATCATCTTCCATGAGAAATTGATCTATGTCAATTCCTCCCACAAGCTCTTCATGATCTTTATAATCGTTCTGAAAGACTTCCCAATTATTCATTGTAGTCGTAGGAGTCCAAATCAGTGGTACTCCATCATCCCTATTTCCTTCCCCCATGTTGAAAACAATGTCACCCAATAAAGTTGCCATAGCATTGGGATCTAGATGTGAGGCCTAGTCTTCTATCTTCTTCTCTTCTGCTTTAAGTGCCTCAATTTTACAGTCTGCAAAGATTTCTATCCCAGGAAGCTTTGTTGCAGTCCTTTGATCATACCAAGGTTCTGGAAACATGGAGTAAAGTTGGACCTCCCCTTCCTTGACAAACTTTCCATTAAGAGTAAGAGTGTACGGCTTCAAAGTAGGAGGCTCATATGATAACCCTTTCGCCTTTGCTTTAGAATGGGCTATTTTCTTCAATCCTTCTTCTAATAAATCTTCATCAGTGAGCTTGTATCCTAACCCAAATGGTGGTATAGTAGTAGCATAGCTAGTGAAATTAGGTAGGCCCTAATTACTCCTTCTTAGGCCCAAACCTGGGAAATAATCCATCTTCCTCATCATGGATACCACTTTGTCATTACTATATGGATCAAAATCCATAGGAAATCATTCTTCTATAGCTTCTTCTGACCATGATATGGCTTGAACTTCTTCAATGTCAAATCTAGACAAAGCTAGGTCTTCTTCTACTTGGATTCCATGCACCAAACCCTGAGTATCAGACTTATCCCCATGTATGGTAATGATTGACTCTTTGTATGGGAATTTAACTTTTTGATATAATGAGGAGGGTATAGCTTTTGTAGTGTGGATCCATGGCCGTCCCAACAACAATTTGAAACAAGCTGAGATGTCCAAAACTTGAAAATGTACTTTCTGAACTGTAGGGCCAATCATTATCTCATGTGTAACATTCCCTAGAACTTCTCTTCGGGTATTGTTGTAGGCCCTCACATATTGATTGGATGGTCCAAAATCCTCCATATTTAGGCCCAAGCAACTTGCGGTCCTTAAGGGGCAAACATTTAATGCGCTACCATCATCAACCAGTACCATTGGCACCCTCTTGCCATGGGTGTCAATTGTAATGTGAAGGGGGTCATTGTGTGAATACCCCTTATCTGAAATATCCTTATTAGAAAAACAAATAGTAGGCTCAATCCTTATTACTCCAATCATGGCATTAAGGGCTTCAGGAGTTATGGTAGTGGGAACTTGGATCTTCTTTAGGAGGTTCAGCAGAGCTTGACAATGATGATAAGAGGCAGTGAGTAAGCCCTATAGAGAAATATTAGCTTGAGTCTTCTGTAACTGCTTTAGAACAAGATCATCTTCTAGCTGTAACTGGGTGGGCCTAGATGGCCTGTTCAGTGCTTCCACCAGATCATCTGTTTCCAAGTAAGATGGCTTAAAGTGTCTACCACCTCGAGTAAGGTGAGCTATTCTAGTGGCTTTGTAAAGGTTGGGCTTTTTGTAGGGAGTATGTGTTTGTCTTTCTTGGAATGTGGGCTTTTGTGAAGTGAGTCTGAAGAATGAGGTGGGCTCTTTTTGTGAGGAAGTGGCCTTTTCAGGGAAAGAGATTAATTCTTTTGGTAAGGATTTTGATGAGGCTTGATTTGATAATGTAGGCTTCTCTTGTTCATTCCAAATATCAAGCGGTAGTTCCTTGATCATAAGTTCTTCCCATATCAAGGTGTTGCAGCTTGGGATGTCTTGGATCATGGCTAATAGCTCCTTTTATGTCTTGCTTTCTTCTTCAATTAAGTAATTAATCTTTGGACCTTGTCCAACAACATGATTAGGGAGTGGGTTTGTGGTGATATTAGGTTGAGCTGGTGGAGATATAATCTCTTGATCAATCAAATATTGGACAGAGTTTTTGAGCGCAAAGCATTGATCAGTAGCATGACTTGGTGTCTGATGAAATGCACACCGCTTGCTATTATCGAACCACTTTGGCAAGGGATTTGGTATTGGCTTTGGATCAAGAGGTCTGAGGAGATCCTTCTCTCTAAGTTTCTCAAAAACTTTACTGAGCGACATATGCAATTCATGGTATTGCCTCCTGGGCCTTCCTTGTGGAGCTTGGGCCAAGGGGGGCGAAGCTACTAACTGAAAAGGGGATTGCTTGCTTATGGCAGATATCTCTGGCACTTTTGAGCTTGATGGACCAAAAGACCTCTTGGGCCTTGTTACTTCTTCTCCCTTAAGGGTGCTAGTGTTAATAGCGTCTTTAATCTGAGTCCCAGCAGCAATCAAGGCCTTAAAACTAGGGAAATACTGGGCAAAAAGATACTTGTTGTAGGCTGGGAGGAGATTCTTCACAACCATGTTCAATTGCTCCTCCTCGTTGGGCCTAACAGTCATTTGGGTTGCCTTAGCCCTCCACCTTGTGATGAATGCAGAAAAAGACTCCTTAAAGTCTTGCTTGGTTGTCTCAAGGTCTCTTCGAGTAACATGCACTTCAGTATAGTACTTGTACTGTTTATAAAACTCATGACCAATATCTTCCCAATTACGAGTTCGAGAATCATCCAAATTTAGGAACCAATGCAAAGCAGCCCCTGTAAGTGTGTTTTGAAACATCTGGGCCATTAGCTCTTCACTAGCCCCTAAGGGTTGCAATGCCCTCATATACATTTTCAGATGGGCTTTTGGGTAGCCCATGCCATCAAACTTGTCCAATGTTGGCATCTTAAACTTTGGCGGGGCCCTTGCTTGAGGAAAGAGAGAAAGGGAATGTAGATCCATAGCTTCTTCAACCTTTCTAGATCTCAGGAGGAGTTTTTCCATTTGGTCCATTCGTTCAATCATCTTCTTCTCATTTTTAGTCAACTCCAAGCCATGGCTTTCTTCAGAATTCAGCGATTCATTCAGGGCACTAGAAGGTTCATGAGAGTTCTTGTTCCCTATTTGTTGGATCAATGTTTGGATGTCTTTTTGGAGTTAGGCTTGTCTAGCTACCATGATGTTGAGTAAATCTTGAGTGGTGGGAGGTGGTTGTTCATGATCATTCATGTTTCGATCCTCATGGTTGTTGTTCTCGTGGGCCACTTCTGAAGTGAATGAATTTGGTTGAGAAATGATTATGTCTTCTTGAGTTAAACTTGTAAGGGAACTTTGGAATGGACTTGTAGGAGGATTAGGAAATAAGCTTTGAGAAGGGCTTGGAGGAGTATATAGGGAATTATAGTGGAAGAGTGGATTTGAGAATTGTAGGTGCGGGCTTGTGTTTGGGCTTATGGGTTCAAGAATTACTATAGGATTGGAACCTTGGTTTGAATTTGCTAAATCTAAACTTCTCTGTATTGAACTTCCTTGTGCTGAGATTTCTTGAGCTGGGCTTTCAACTGTTCTCTCGGACCACGATAATCTTTTCAATCAACCTTCACCATTTCTAGACCAAGTCCTTTACTATACCCAAAAGTTGGACAATTTTTAGTTTCTTATTATTAAGTTCGGGCCTTATTGGGAATAAACAAACAACGGCCAAACACATACATAGGATGTAATACATTTCATGGGATTGACCTAAAGATTGGTTCTATGGCTTCTTACATGAAGGTAAAAGGTAGACTAAAAGGCTCCCCAAAAGCTAGGACATTGTACCTCCCAACTTATGACGTATGAACGCCGCATTGGTCCAAAAGGTAGAGTTTGTCCTTTACAAAACGCAAGAAAAATCAAGCGAGTCTTAGGCAATGGGGTGGTAGGTTCACCATTGGGTACACGAATCTAGGAGGACCGCAATCCATGGCTACAATTACCGTGGTTTCCGAGCAACATACACAATTCATTTCCAATTCCAATCATGCAAATGATGTTATGGCAAACAAATATGACATATTATTAAAAGAAATAAACAAACAAATGACATGGTTGGCCACCATAACCTAAACTGGAGTTTAGCCTTCAACATCCCTAGTGGAGTCGCCACTGTGAGCAACCGTGACCTTGGCTTGCCAATTTTTTAAACTAGGCCTAACCCGCATGAATGGGTGGGATCGTGATGCTCAAAATGTTGAATTCACTGTAAAATGTACCCCCCCTAGATTGAGGGTTTTACATGGAGTCACCACTTATTTAATTTAAACGGAAAAATAAGAAAACCTTCAATATAAAAAATACGTCTGTTGTATTAATGTATATGACAATTTACATCAATTTTGTAAAAAAAAATTACAATGCTTTTTTGTCCTAGATACAATCTAAGAAAAGTAAATTACATTGCTTTATTTCCTAGTTACATTCTAAAAAATGTAAAACTGCATATACAAAAGCATAGTCTAGAACCCTTGATCTTGGTTCGGAGGCTAATTTACGAGATGGGAAGGGATTAAGCACCCATCTCGCCTGGTAAAACCGGTCTCCTAGGTTAAGGTGGCCAATATCATGTCATGTCAAACAATTACAAACAATCTGTCATATAAACATGTTAATTTACAAGAATTGTAAACAAATATGTGCTAGGGGAATTTGACATAAAGAGAAACAAAAAGTGAAATTTGTTAGATAACAATTTTAATGTAAAGAAAGCATGAAGGTAATGGCATGTTCATCCAAGAAATCAATATAAACAAAGAATTCCTAGCCTAGACATGTTCATCTAAGCATGTGAAGAAAAAACAAAGTTGTCATGTTATTTGTCATCAACATAATTGCAGAGAGAATAAAAGAAAATAAAACATTTAAGCATATTTGATCATCCAAGCAATTATGAAAAAAAAATAAAGGAAAAATCCCTTAGACATGTTCATCTAGAGAAAATCAAAATACTTAGACATGTTCGTTCAAGCATTTTAAAAAAAGTAAAACAACTACCTAAACATGTTCATCTAAGCATTCAAGGGAAAGTTGTGCTTTAGCCTAGAAGTGTTCATCTAAGCATGTAAAAGGAATATCAATGAGACATATAGGCATGTTCATCTAAGCATATCATGAAAGAAACAAATAACAACTTATTAAGCATTTATTCAAGCATGTGTAGAAAGTTAAGAACATAATTAACTACTTACCAGCATAGAGCATAAATAAAAAAGGGGGAAGTGATCACTTAAAGGGCTAGGGAGAAAGCAAGTACTAAACTACAACTAAAATAAGAACAATGGTTGCACAACAGCTTTTCTTTTCTGCTTTCTCACTAGCTCTCCAGAGGGAATTTGGGGTCCAAAAAATGGAAGAGGTCTTCTCTATTTATAGGGGAAGGGATGGCTTAGCTTTAAAGCTAAGTTATTAGTTTTCTTCTGAAGCTAAGGGAGGAGATAACCTGTTTAAATGAGCTAGAACGGATTTGGTGTTGATCCCCATTTGAATTTTGAAAGGAGGTTGAAGATGATGCTGCACCTGCTTCGTATTTTTGCTTTAACTTTCTGCTCAAAATTCCAATTGATTCAAGATTGGTGTTTTTTGTAACAAAATTCAATTATCTACAACTTTTTCAGAAATAGAGAAAACCAAATTTCAACGTTTTCTAGGCCAAAAATGCGATTCAAGTTGCTGCTGAAGATAATGACGTTTTTCATGGATCATATCTTTTTCTATCTACAAATTTTTTTCAAAAGAGCAAATAAGATGCCATAAAGGAAAACATTTTTTATTATTCTTTTTTAAAAATGAAATCCAATAAAAAAGCACACTTAATTAATTTTAAATTAATTCTTGTGAGAACCAATCAAAATTAAGTGTTTAAAATAGGATGTGATCGGGCCCATCATGTAGGTGAGCCATGATCATTGAAAATTGTTTGTATGATAACTTTTGATCAGGTGATTCGATCAAAACCCATGACATACCATTATGATCGTTAGAGCATCAAGATTTGTTTTGTATCACAAATCTAAAGATCTATTGGTTGGTTAAATGTAAGTTGTAAAATGGGGTTTCTACAGACGCCAACGCTCCACTAGTGTTGTGATGAGGGCGTGATCAACTTCTATGTTTGGAACCTTGAATAACCCTTCAAAACCCGCCTCAATTATGTAATGGGCAATCCGTGGGTCTAGCCTACGCTGGGGTAACTCATAAGATCGGTGCCTGCACTTTAGCACGCCTGGCATTGCCAGCACACGAAAGAGCGTTGTCTTAGGATAGTGCATACATAATAATAATATGCAAGAAACAGTAGGCTAACTGGTTAGTTACGAACATTTTGCAATATGTTAGTTACGATGTTAACTAGTTAAAATTAGCACTAAGGTGATGGGCATTATGTTTTGAAATGAATGAACAAAGTGCCTCACTATGTCAAATGGAGTAGGGAATTATGAATCAAAGTCGGTTGTCTTATGTGTAGCCACGCCTATTTTTTTTTTTTTTTTATACAAGATAGAATTTCTACTCTAGCCTAATCTAAGTGTATATGTGTGTGAAAACTCCCTCATGGAGACTTGAACCCTAGCCCTTGCCCCCCCCCCCCCCCCCACACCCCACAAGCACTTATACTTGTAGAGTGACCATCGCACCAAGGGTGTGCGGGGGTTAGCCACACCTATTTGTGTGTGCACATTTGGAAAAATAATGGCAGCGGATGCACTTTAATTGATTACTATAACTTTTAAATGAGATCTACTGACTTTGAATATACCTTTTCATTAGCCACTACTGATATTTAATATTTTTTGTAGCATTAGTAGTTTCAATATATCTGGAAATAAGACTTGATGCTGTTAATGAAAGAGTGTTTATAAATTCACGATTATTTCTGCTTCATACCATTTTCTCTTTGGATTAAATAAAATTCTGCCTAAACCAAAAGATAAATGATACCATTTCCAACATCTATTTACAAATAATCACAGAACCCTATAAAAAGAAAAAGAAACGATTTCAACATGTTCGAATGTCCGAAGTTCAGTACAACTACGTACCTGACAGGCGGCAGGTGTCTCCCATAGCGCTGTGGATCGATGAGCCAACTGCTGCATCAATTGTGTACCAACCATAGGTCCAGGATCCACATTTGCCAGTTGCTGCATATTTGACACGCATGCAATCATGTTAATAAACCATTATTCGCAGGCAGACATTAACAATACAGCCAGGACTTGCAATTATAAACATTCATAATTTTCAATACAGCCAGGACTTGCAAAAAACATAGAACTTGTTTCAAAGTGAGTATAAGTTAACCTTATTACATGTTCAATTTCAAAACCAATGTCACAAACGACTGAACAAGAGGTCAACTAAGATTGGGGAAAAAAAAAATTCAATCAATGTTACGGATACAATCTTTCTCATAAGTGATTTGTCATTTGTTGAGGTGTCAAAATATGAGTGGTGCCACATCTTTTTGTAAGACCTCATCATTGAAATTAGTTATATTGTGTACCATACGCAACAACCATCTCAACCCTTGTAAAAACAAAAACCACAACACTAGAAGTATGCATGTCTAACGTAGTGATTAAATAAGTTATATAATTTTCTTAAAACATTCACTAAAATTATCTAATTAAATATTAAAATAAACAATGGAAACTTTTACTTCAAGTTGCATGACAGAAGCTCATTGTGTAAAACCAAGTTCTTCTTAAAAAAAAAGGGTGAATGATTAAAATAATCTTAAATAAATAATGAAACTTATCAATTATCTTGATGTAAGTGTAGTACTTTAGAATTAAACTTTAATAAGAGTTTTACCCAAACAAAATTATCTTGATAATTTTAGTGAATCACACAATGAAAACTAATGTTCCATATGTAGCATTTACATTGAGTCACATGGTGTAAACACAACATGACACACTGCCGGCCTGGCAACATTGATTTCTCAGTAGGTAGGTGCAGCTAGTCTATTGGTGATCTCCCTAAAACGGCCAGATTGTGCCATTGATTTAGGGTAAAGGAATAGCAATTGGTGTTGAATCTGAAACTGGTATTGCTAAGATTGGTAATCAAGTTAAAGCCATAATATCAACACAACTATAAATTTTTGAGGTGGTTCTTAAAGTTGCTAGCAGAAAGTTTATGTTAGCAAAATTTATAAGAAAATAGTTCAATTAGATTTGAATTGCACGTGGTCATGTAATTAAATTATTGGTTGGAGGTAAATCCTAAGAGTTTTCTTCCTTTGGCCAGGCCATTGGTTTTATACTTGGTAAACAGGAGATTCTAGGCTTTTGCCCCTCTTGAGCAAAAAATTAGGCAATAAGATGTGTCTATAGCTTTATTGAGTCTCTAGTCAATTTATTATAAGTATTTGGAAAATTTATATTTTAAACCTCCTACTTTAATAGAACAAATTAGACCCACAATCCATATTAAAGCCCAAATACAATATAGTTCCACTAAACTGGATAAAGATCAGATTTTTTTTTGGTTGTAATTATAGAGTTTGATTTGATACCCTTTCAAACTATATGAATTAAAAAGCAAATTTCCCTAATAATGAACACCATTGTCATGCCACTGTCATGCTAGCATATATGATGGATAATTCCCAAGATCTTTACTCCATTTCTCTAGTACTATTGATTAGGTACAATGAGATTAAGTGAATGTATGTAATTCATGACCTCACCGATTATGACCATCAACTATATTTTACATGAATTTGTGCCCTACTTATGCATCAAAACCCAGTTCAAAACCAAACCCAACAAAGCTAAAATAGGAACAATAATAATGAATAGAGAAAAATATAACAGAGAAAAACTTAAGAAGCCACACTCAAATCAGAGTACATGCACAAGCCACACTTAACTCAGCTTAAATGCAAAGGGAAAACAATTGGACTTAGCATTTAAAAATTACCTTAATACGTTTATAATCCTTTAACTCTGAAGATGGATTGGGTTAAGCTTCGACTATGGTAAAGGTTATGGTGAGTGTTTTGGGTGTGGGTTTGGGTGTGCGTTTGGGTGTGGGTTTGGGTTGAGCTTCGGCCTACGGGTAGAAAACTTGAAGATGCGTTGAACTTGGAATGCATTGAGGGAGACAGAATGAATTGAGGGTGGCTACTGATCGGACTGAGAGAGGAGGGAGACAAATTGTTTTGGAGACGTTACATTCAAAATTAAGCATCCTATTCTGCATAAAACTCGGTTTCCCCATTGCCGAGTTCTAAAAAGTAACGTGGGAATATTTTATTGCGAAAAAGCCAAGGTGGCGATCCAACGTGGCATCAACCTACCTAGAACTCGGTTTTGTAATAATTGATTACTTTAAGTAACTCGATTTTAAGGTAATCGAGTATCGAAAAAGGGGCACACCCCTAAATAGTTTGGAAACAAGGACATATTGCCAAATATTTTGCTCAATAGGGGCAAAAGGCTAGAATCCCCTCTGATTTGGTGGGTGGAAAGTAGGAGGAAATGGAGTTAATGTTTGACCATATTTTGTGAAGGTTTTTTTTAGGCTTTTATACAAATTCAGGAGCAGGAGGAGGGTGTTGAGACTGTAAGGTGGGGCTTGACTTGCTTGATGTTTTTGTGGAAGGAAGTGGAGAATGGCAGTTATAAGAGGGTGAAGGTTGGATTGGAAGTGAAGTTGAGAGAAATCTGAAATTTTGGTTATGGCGGTATGTGAGAATTGTAAGGTATGTAAAGGTTTATTTTTTCCCCAATCCCCTTTGAGCTTCCTTTAGAAATTAAAAGGATGATTCAAGCAATCCCTGTGACGATTTTGAGTAGGGGCAAAACTTAGATACAGTACCTTATGTACAGTACGTTAGGTACCTTCTTAAAATTAAAACACTTGTCCACTGAGTTAACAGTGAAACTAGCGTTAAGTCTCCGTCTATTTTTTTTTCTTTCCCCTGTTACTGACTCTTGAACTCCGGCGGAAAACCTCAAACACAAACCCAGCTCCTAACGTTCTCTCTCTCCCTCTCTTTTCTTCTCTTTCTCTCTTTTTGGCCTCCTCTCTCACTCATTTTAGATGAAATAGACGAATCCAGCTCTCTGAATTCTCTATCTTGCTCTATTTTCACAGATTAATTGACTGGAACTAAAGTGATTCGTTGGTATGTATTGGCTAAATCTCATTGTAGGTTTTCAATTCTAGTTGCTGGGTTTGTGTTATTTTGAGGTTTGGTAGAGTTTTTCTTTGTTGATTATGATCTGGGTATCAATTTTTGTTAATGGGTTTATGTCATTATTGCTTTGGTTTGTTTTGTTTGGGTTTTCAATTCTGGCTGCTGAGTTTGTGTTATTTTGAGGTTTGGTAGAGTTTTCCTTTGGCTATTTCTAATAAAGGTTTCAATTTTCGTTAATGGGTCTGTCTTAGTATTGCTTTGGTTAATTTTGATTTGGGTTTTCAATTATAGTTGCAGAGTTTGTGTTATTTTGAGGTTTGGAAGAGTTTTCCTTTGGGTATTTCTGATGAAGGTTTCAATTTTGGTTAATGGGTCTGTCTTAGTATTGCTTTGGTTAATTTTAATTTGGGTTTTCAATTATAGTTGCTGGGTTTGTGTTATTTTGAAGTTTGGAAGAGTTTTCAAATGGCTATTGTGATTTGGGTGTCAATTTATGATGCACCCTCTGCATAATTCCTCGCAACAATTGAGGAGACTAATTTCCTTGTAGAGTTCATTCTAATCTTGAAGTTGGGTTCATTAGCTATCAAACCCTTGTAAAAGCTCTTAGCACATATGAGCTTTGCATTACACATTGATGAATTGAAATCTTATTTTCTACAAAGTATGAGGCATGGATTGGTTGCTAATTTAGAACACCAATCCATGTTACTTCTATTGATTCTTTCTTCATGCATATACATTGCAAAACATTTGTTTTTTAAACTTCTTTCAACAATTCCTTTATATATTGTAGTAATTTTTTATATTTTTAGTGAACTTTGTTCATCAAAAGCAATAAAGTTGTGTTTGTTAATTTACAGGTTATGGAGAAAGATGGGAAGAGCAACCTTGAAGAAGTTGTGTTTGTTGACTCAGAGGAAGATTTTTTTTTTTTTTTTGAGAAATAACTCAGAGGAAGATACAACTCCAAAAATTTGAGAAAATATAGACACTAAAGAAGATATAACTCCAAAAATTGGAATGGAGTTTGATTCAGAGGATGAGGCATATCTATTGATGTGATTAATAAATCATGAGTTCTTTTTTTGGCAGACCACTGTATTAGCATGGGCAAGGAGTTTAGCGTGGTTTTGGATGAAGATGCGAACATCTCTTTAATGATTGCTGCAAGTGACATTAATTTATTTATTGATTGCTACAAGTGGCATTACTTTGTTTTGTTGTCGCCTATCAGTTTATTTACCGATGCGTGTTTTGGGTACGTTTATCGTTATAACTTATCAACTGTAACTTCTTTAATATTGGGTACTTTTTCTGATCCAAATTCACTACTAACTTTTGATAATTTGAACTGTTTTGCCTTACTTTCTTTATTACAATCATCTCAAACTTGAACTGTTTTTACCCATACTTTCTTTATTACAATAATCTAGCTCGTCAAGTATTCACTAGATGACTGCAGCTCTGCTAAAAAAGCAAAACTCCAACAAACTACATGATTAAATTCCAGGGAACTATAGTTTTTTTTTTTTTGATAGGACAAGGACCTATAGTTGAATGCAAACAATGCAGCTCTTTTGTTGAATGTGAGTGAGATAGTATGTTTTTCTTGAAGGACTTCAACACTTTGGCAAGAATTGGGGCAAAATCCCTGGAACAAAATCTCTTGTTTGACATTGAGATTCACTTTTAGTTCAATTGGCACACTTTTGCAACCAATGTTCAGGATGGTTTTCTTTGATAGCAGAATCTTACATAACTTCTCTTTTGGAACAAGTTCCTTGTCATTATATAACAGAACTAGCTCAATTTTTTATTTGGGGGGACTGATAAGAGTAAAAGCACTCAAATTAATTGATCTTTTTCTAATAATTTACTTTTTGAAAAATGTTGTTAGGTGATTTGATAAGAGAGTACACAACCTGGACGGCCAAGCTGCCTGCATCCACCCCACCATTAGCCCTTAGTTAAACATCCATATTATTTTGCTCAAAAGTTTAAACATTTCCACATGTTGAAATTTGACTCATTCTGCAGTGAACAAGCACTGCAGTTTATGGCTTGCAAACAAATGTACCAATGTATTTTCCACTTGTTTCTCTTTTAGATTGAATGGGCAGAGAATGATGTTATTATACATGGAGTTAGAGACTAAGAATTTGATAGAAGTCCCAATATGTTTATGATTGCTACAGGCATAGGTGATACAAGCAGTTTAATATTCAACCACCTCAATTAAAGACATCTAGTGAACTGGTCTAACAGCCAACACTATCCAAGCTGAGTCCTAGCATAGCCAGATATTTGATATTGCTTAGCAGCACTTAATATGCCAGAGTTGATGCCCCAATTCTTGCCAAATGTTTGAAGTCCTTCAAGAAAAACATACTATCTCACTCACATTCAACAAAAGAGCTGCATTGTTTGCATTCAACTATAGGTCCCTGTCCCATCCAAAAACAAAAACTATAGGTCCCTGGTTTCTTGCACTATTAGTTCCCACTATTATCTTTAAGTGCAGGCAAATGAAGGTAGGTGTGGACTCTTTTTATAAAGGATGAGGCAACCTGTGGTGAAGATAGAGCCAAAACTCGCAATAAATTCAAATGAAATGGCATAAATGCCTCACTTATAACTCAAAAAAAAAAAAAAAAAACAAAACAAAAGGAGCTTAGTTTTGATAATAAAATGAAGTAAATGGTGTTTTATTAAATTGTGAACTCACATTACAAATATCACATCGCATATTGCAAAATAGAATAATACAATGCTTATTGTGCATTGTACAGAATTCACTAATTAAATACAGTGCTTATTGTGCAATTTTTAAATAACTTGCAATTGTACAGAATAATTTGAATATATTCAACAGCTTAAGTCCTACTGCCTATTCAACCTAACACCAACTGCCTCTCTGCCGTTTGAAATGGTTGAGCTGTAAATTACTTTATGTCTCTGAAAGTTCAATTAGTGTATAAAACACTATGAACATTTAGACCCCCAATTAACAAATTACCAATTCAAGCTTAATATCAAACAATTAGTGTGCGGAATATGAACATAAGCTTAATACAGAATTGATAAACAATCTAAACCAAATAAAATCACATCCATAGTAGAAATTAAATGGCAAAGATTAAGGGAAGAGAGATGTAAACACAAGGACAACACAACGATGTGTTATCGAAGAGGAAACCGAAGCCCTCGGCGTAAAACCTCTCTGCCGCCCTCCAAGCGGTAAATAATCCACTAAAGAATGTAGTTGGGATACATGAACAACAGAAGACCCTCCAAGCCTAATCTACCCAATGTACCTAAGTCCTCCAAGATCCTACTCCAACGAGGTTCTGCCGAACCTATTTCTTCTTTAGCTTACCGGATTCCGCTACTTGACCATAGCATCTACCAATATGAAATTGGTCCCTTCTTAACTGCTTCCCAAAGCACCAAACAACCTTCTCACAGATATGGGTATGGTGAGAAAATGTTTTGGTAATGTACCTCTCAAGGATTTAACAATGGAGAGGAAGAGAGTAAAGGAATTTGAAGAGTCTCTATGTGAAGATTGTGGATGAATCAATCTTTTTTTTCTCTAGGGTTTCTCTCTCAAAATTCTTTCTAGAAGCTCTCTACATTTCGTGGGTATAAGGGTTTATATATAGTAGGGTGAGAAAGGAATGCGAAAAGTCAGTTTTTCCCAAACAAGGTGGTCTGGCGACTTGGCCTTGCGACTGGGCTGAGTCGCAAGTTCAAGCCACGAGCTAACGGCCTGGCCAGCTTGGGACTTTTGTTCTGTAGTGCAACAACAGGCACGACTCTTCAGCTCCCCTGCATGCTCCACACGTGTGCCAACTTTGGCAGCTTGCCAGTCGTGAGTCACCCGTGAGTCTCTGCATACTTGCACAATCTTGAGCATTTCTTCACACTCTCCCACTCACTACCCTTACATGATTCCCACCTAAATAAAGGGTTACTAATTGTTAAAATACAAGCAAATTTGGCACGGAATAAAGCCAACAAGATGGTTGATAAAATTCAACCTTACAGTCTCCATTAAACTACCATGTCTCCATTAAACTGCCATGTCTTCTAAGAAGCAAGCAGTAAAGGGAAAAGGCAAGTAAACACCTTCTTCTGTAGAAAATCTGGACAGAAAACGGACAAGAGAAACCTTGCATTTTGTGACATGGTAATGAAGATTTTACTTGAGAACATGCTTCAATTGAAAGGTCGAGTAAAAAATGAACAAATCATTAATCATGCTAACCCAATTGTCATTATTTTCCTGCAATAATGAGAAGTTATAGATTCAATAGATACCACATTTAAAAATCAAGCTACAATGTTAGAGCAATCTTAAAAGATATGACAAATAAACCAAAAAAATTCACTAGCCATTAAAACATCTTCAGGTATTGCTAATATCAATCCAGCAACTTTCAAAATATGCAAATCAAGATATTTGTATTTAATTCTCTAAGATTAGTATATGATTATTGTACTAAGAATCTTTTGCCTTTCCAATTTCAAATTTCAGATTTGAACTATCAATCAAACACCAAAGACAAACATCAGACATTGAAAAAATAATTAGAACTCAGCTTCATCAAGGTGAATAGAGAAATCAATGTCCATCTGCTGTTAATTTTCCTTTGAACAATTGACATCCAAATCAGAATAACCATTGGAAAACTCTTCCAAACCTCAAAATAACACAAACCCAGCAACTATAATTGAAAACCCAAATCAAAATTAACCAAAGCAATACTAAGATAGACCCATTAACCAAAATTGAAACCTTCATCAGAAATACCCAAAGGAAAACTCTTCCAAACCTCAAAATAACACAAACTCAGCAACTATAATTGAAAACCTAAATCAAAATTAACCAAAGCAATACTAAGACAGACCCATTAACAAAAATTGAAACCTTTATTAGAAATAGCCAAAGGAAAACTCTACCAAACCTCAAAATAACACAAACTCAGCAGCTAGAATTGAAAACCCAAACAAAACAAACCAAAGCAATAATGACACAAACCCATTAACAAAAATTGATACCCAGATCATAATCAACAAAGAAAAACTCTACCAAACCTCAAAATAACACAAACCCAGCAACTAGAATTGAAAACCTACAATGAGATTTAGCCAATACATACCAATGAATCACTTTAGTTCCAGCCAATTAATCTGTGAAAATAGAGTGAGATAGAGAATTCAGAGAGCTGGATTCGTCTATTTCATCTAATATGAGCGAGAGAGAAGGAAAGAAAGAGAGAAAGAGAAGAAAAGAGAGGGAGAGAGAGAACGTTAGGAGCTGGGTTTGTGTTTGAGGTTTTCTGCCGGAGTTCAAGAGTCAGTAACAGGGGAAAGAAAAAAAATAGACAGAGACTAAATTCTAGTTTCACTGTTAACTCAGTGAACAGGTGTTTTAATTTTAAGAGGGGTACCTAACGTACTGTACATAAGGTATTGTATCTAAGTTTTGCCCTTTGAGTAGAGGTGTTGATAAGTTGGCTTGGTCGGGGTCTCCTCAAGGCAATTTTGATTTGAAAATTGCATATAAGATTTCCATGGGAGCTGATTACACAGACCCTTTTTCAGCTGATTGGATTTGGAAAGCGAATACACTCCCTAGAATTAGAACTTTTCTTTGGAAATGCGCCCATAATAGCATTGGAGTTAAGGTTTGCCTTGAGAGGAGGGGTGTTAGTCAAGATACCACATGTCCAATATGTCAGGAAGAAGCAGAAAGTATTTTGCATGCCCTTAGGGACTGCCCTCTGTTAAGATGTCTGTGGTACCAACTAGGGATTTTATCTTCAAATCAAGCCTTTTGGAGGTGTAACCTTCAGGAGTGGCTGAGTTTAAATGGAAAATTTAATTCCAACTTATGTGCTTCCCAACCACCTGGGAAAGTTGTCTTTCCTTTTGCTGTTTGGAATGTTTGGAAGAGTAGAAACAATATGGTTTTTAATGGGAAGAGCAGGAACCCGAAGCTAGCAATGGTGATAGTGAATCAAGCCTTAGAGTTCTTTCATTGTGTTTCCTCCCCAAGGTTGTTGACCCAAAAAATTACAAAGAGGATTAGATGGGAGAAGCCGATTCAAGGCTGGCTGAAACAAATGGCTCCTCTAATGGCAATACCGGCTTGGCAGGTTGTGGAGGGGTAGTTAGGGATGATGCAGGTAGATGGATTATGGGTTTTAGTAGGCGTATTGGCATGACAAGCAGCTTTGCTGCTGAACTTTAGGGATTAAGGGAGGGGCTTTTACTATGCAGCAACCTAAACATTACTTCTCTTGAAATTGAGCTTGATACCAAGGCTATTGTGGATGCTTTAGGAAATCCCTCACATGTAAATAACAGCATTTCTCCTTTATTGGATGATTGCAGGGTTTTGATCTCTCGCATACCGCAGATTTATATTAAGCATTGCTTCCGTCAAGCGAACAGACGTGCGGATAGTCTTACTAGGATGAGCTATTGTTTAGATGCTGATTTTTCTACTTTTGATAGTCCGCCTATGGACTTAGTTGATGTTTTTGAGGATGACCTCAATGGGATGTATTTTAACAGGATTTGTCCTAAGACTGATGTTCCTTTCTAGTTTTTAATGAAGCTTCTTTTCACCAAAAAGTCAAGGTTTATTTTTTGAATCTGAATGTGTGAAGGAAGGCATCTTAAGGTGGGGTGCTTAAGGGGGTAAGAGAATGCACATTCCTATTCTTGCTTTGTTGGTGTGGATTGATTCATACAATTTGTTAAAATAAGACAAATATAATATGGTTTCAACTCTAATTTTGATCCCCAAAAAAGAAAAAAATCTCTAAATTTGATTTGCTTTGAGGCTATTGTTTCCATGGTTAGAGTTGTCTGTTTCTCTTTGGTTGTCACTTGTCATTCATTTTTTTTTTTCCACATTTCGAGATTTATTTTTTGAGTATCATATAGAAGTTCTTTCTTAAGCAAGGGTAAAGATTGGGCCCATTGGTTTTGTACATTAAATTCATCAAGATTATGATATGTGGCCAAAAGTGAACACTTGTCATAATTTTGATGTATCCAGTGCACAGGAATATTGGACCCAAGCAGATTAAGCAACGGTAGAGATTGGGTCCATTAGTTTTGTACACTAAATTCGTTAAGATTATGAAATGCAACCAAAAGTTAACACGTGTCATAATTCTAACAGATCTAATGCACAGAAACATGGGACCCAAGCCAAATCTGTGTTGGCAAACATATGCATATATGTTCTTTTGAAATTCTTATTTCACCAAAAAAGAACAAAAAGAATCTTGCTATAGTTGCATAGTGGTCTAATTTTATTTAATATATATTTAAATAGAATAAAATAGATTTTTAATACAAAAGAACACATGCAAGGAATATAAGAGGGTGGACACCTGATAGAGATAACAATTCATACATATTTGTCTCACAGCAAAGTAAAATTCTAATAGTCACCATATGAAACAAACCAGAGAAAAAACATCAAGATCACAAAAATTTGAGAATGGTCTAAGAAACAAGGAGATCAATATCAAAGCTATAGTGTGTTTTCATTTGGTCCATCTTTGCCCTTGTGTTCCTCCTTCCCAACTCCGTATCAGCAAACAAAAAAGTCTCATTCCCACAATGACATTGATGCAATAAATTGATTTTTCAGCTTTAGTCCTCTCTGTATAATCATATATAATGGCACCTAAGACAGTTTCATTCATTCTCATTACATTTCTATTTGTCCATGTGAGGCATGAAAGCATCTTAGGGTGACTCTCAACTCTCAAGGAATTTCTCCCTATAATAACATTATGTGTGAGATACGGGAATTGTACACACTTGAGGGAATAGTTAAGTGTTTGAAGTGTTCCGAATTATTGCTATCCAAGACCCACAATTCTCCTTACATCTTATGCACAAGGCATCTTATTAAACGGGTGGAGTCCAAGTATTTGTAGTTACTAGACTGCAAAAGACAATCTATTTGAGTTGCAATTGTTAAGACTGATCTTTGTCAGTTTCACTGCCTTTTATGAGATTGATAAATTATTTAGTCCAATTATGAATGAAATCGGAATTTTTTTTCCCAAAATATGAATTAAAAATATTGATCATTCAAAAACAAAAAAATTACTAAAATTTTAAACCAATTAAATAAATAAAAATAAAATAAAATAAGTATATATTTAATATTATCAAAATATTTTTTTTGAGAAACTATATTATCAAAATATATACCATAGAAAAGGCCCAAAATAAATGTAACTTAATAAGTTGCAATTTATCATCTATAGTCTATTAAAATGAAACTCAATGTTCCTTAAATTCTTAAAATCATTTATGAATTTTTTTAGTGGCTGGTTTGCTAGCATGGGCAGCGGACGTAGTGGGAGCGAGTGGACCCCAAAACAACGAAGAAGACGATCCCAATTCGATCCCAATAGTATTCACCACAGAGCAGCAAAGCTACGCTCAAGAACTTGACCGAAAAGCAGCCTCTCTGAGTTCGATTCAGGATCTACGGCTCAGATTGCCTCCCCCTGACATCTCTCAGCGCCTCCCTCATCTCCACGCTCATTCCCTCGCTTCCAATGCCGCTCTTGTCCTCCAACTCAATTCCCACTCTGCCACACGTGAACAGGTTTGCTTCACTAATTTCTTCGCTTTTTCGTATCTGGGTGTTTTTTTTTTTTGGTGTATAGTTCTGATTTGGTGCTTGTTTTAGTCTAGTTCTGGGATTTTATCATCTGGGTCTTTTGATTTTGTTGTATTTCAGTGATTTTCTAATGTGGGTGTTTGAATTTTGATTGTAATTCCTGTGGATATGCAAACTCGGGTACTCTTTTTCTATTGTTCAATAACTTATCTTGTGGCGCTATTGAACTTTGATTCTAATTTACTTTGTAGATGGATGTGAAAATTTCTTTTGTTTCTTGGTACAAATTTGAAGTTTCATTTTGATCTACCTCGTATAATTTAAGTTCATGAGTTTGTTATGATTTTATTATGCTTGTTTAACTCTTTGATTCAAATTATTATTTATGCTAGTATTAGTATGGTTTGAATATTTTTTAGTATGTGTAGATTTTATCGGTTGCCGGCATTAGATGGTCTTGAGGGAAATTAAATGACAGGAGATTCAGTTGTATTTGATTATTTAGTTTAACTTAAGGCTTGAAGGAATCAGCATGACTACATAAGAAATAATTCGGATATGAAAATGTTTTAAGAAAAATAATAAACATTATGTTACTATTTTTTTCTTTGTGGATACTGCCCTACTAAATTTGCAAATATAAATTTATCTTTAGTTTAAGCATAAAGTTCTTGATCTCTATGCACTTGAAATGAAAAATTCTGTTGTTTCCTGATGGCAGAAGGAGATGGTAGTTTAATATGCGATGTATGAAGCATGAGAAATCAAAAGATCTTGTTACCACTAAGACTTTTGCTGCTTTCTTCATTTATCTTTTCTCTTATTGTGATTTGATCTGGACAAGGCAAGTCTTATGTGTTCTTCTTACGTGCCAAGGAGGTCTAGCTAAAACAGCACCTCCTTCCCCCCATAAGAAATGGTGGATGGTAGGGTTGTGGGTTCAAAATCTATTGGGTAGGTGTGCAAAGTTATCAATCAAAAAGAAAAAAAAAAGGGGATATTAGGTGTAGTTAACACTTAACAGTGTTGGATGAGTTTTTATCCAGGGGCTGATCAAATTTGATGCCAATTCCCTTTTCCACACTAATAGTTGGTATCAATTATGATATGCAGGTCCAATTGAGAGAGGTGAAACTACAGGAAGAAAATGCTGCGTATGAAAAGGCTATATCAAATTGTGAGAATAAAATACAGGAGAAAATGTAGGAGGCAGACCTCCTGCATAAGAAGTTGGAGGTGAGGTTGTAATATTGTTCACTCATTTCTTGATGTTACTCTAGTTCATATTGTATGATCTTTTACATGCACATCTGATTGTGGGTATAATTGTCTAACTTCTTGTTATTTTCTGTGCATGTGATCATATATAACTATTTTGTCTTCAATTGAAATCTGTTGGGGTGAATTTTATCATCCATAATACCTTATTTGAATTTTTTTACAAGCCAATATTTTAGGTTATCTAGAATCCAGACAATTGTTCCTGATGATAATCCAGAAGTGACCATTTAAAGTTTCTCTATGTTGATTGATGATTAGGAAATGGATGAGACCGAGAAAAATCTGAGAGCTGAGCAGGAAAGTACAGAAGCTGCTTTTGTTGCCAACCAATCTGGAGATCCAGTGATTCAGCTGTTGAATCCAAGGTGTCAGTCAATGCTGAACCAGATACAGAAGTAATGAAGTCTGCAATACTGGAGAAGTTAGAGAACAAGAAGAAAGAATTGGTCTGAAAAAATACGTCCTTTATATTGATCATAATTTCCTTTTGAGTTTTTCTTTACAAAAAATTGAATTGTTGTTAATTTTTTGCTTATATTTTGTATAATCCTCTCAGAGTTCAATGGAAGAGATAGTTCAAGATTTGGAGAAAAGATTGACGCAAATTCAAGATAAGGCGTTGAAGCTGCCTTCCCCAGGTACATTTGCTTAGTATGATACTATGATTAGGCACATTTAGGAAATCTTGATGTAAATTACGAAATATGTGCAGCCGAGGAGATTAAATTCCATGAAGGAATGTATGATGCTGTATGGTTGTAAATTTTATATAAAAGAAATGGAAGCAGATTAATAATTGATTGGCTTGGTATGAATTTTGGATATGCAGTAAACTGACAAGGCCTTCTGCTTAGATTTCAAGAACTGTAATAGCTGAAAAATTCATGTCTAATCACTATCAAGAATATATTTTACTTATGCAGTAGTTGCTTATAGAAGCTATATTGACTTCAAGCAACATCTATTGTGCAGCTCAGAGAGAGAAGATATTGGACAAACAGCTTCACAGCCTAATTGAGCAACTGGAGGCAAAACAGGTTAGTTTTATGCTGCTTCTTTTATATTTTACATTTTCTTACTTCTTCAAAGTTGTATCTACTATTGTTCCTTTTAAATGTCATTTAAGGAGAGATTATTCAATGTTTTCTTTTGCTTATAGGTAAAAGCAGAAAGCCTGGTTAGTGAAATTCATCTAAAAGAAATGGAGTTAGAAAAATTGAATGGATTGAGGGTTGAAAGGAGCAACATAGAAGCCAATAATGCCCGGAATCGGTTTGGAAGAAGCACATCCGGGAAAGGATATGGGTCTTCAGATTATATTGTTGATGCGCATCTCAAACCTCCTTATTACCCGGTGGCTGATCTGAAAATCAGCAGAAACTTATGCTAATCAGGTCGGCTTTCCTGCTCTACATTTTTGCTTTGCACATATTGGTCTTCATCAAGATTTCATTTTGAAGAGTAGCCAGTATCCCGAGAAGGCTGAATCTTCATCAATATTTGTTTGAATGATAAACCAGAGTTTTTTTTTTTTCCCACTGTATCTCCATTCTTGTGGTTGTAAGTAGGGGTGTGCATGGGTCGGATTGAGGGGATTTTTTGACCCAACCCACCATGGTGGGTCAAAAAAAATTCAACCCAACCCAACCCAATCCACATGGGTCGGGTTGAACCCATGGGTTTGTCAAATTATTATTATTATTATTATTATTAAATTGAGTTGAAAAAAATATAAATATAAATATATTAAAAAAACCAAAAGATTAGTATCAGTGTAATTCCTTAAATGCAAACAACATTAATGACTAAACAACAATAGTAATTTATTAGGATTTGTGTGAACTAATTGGCTTTTATATAAGATAGGAAAAACTGGTTATTTAAAAAAATTTATTAATTATACAATATATTTTATATATATTATTAAATTAGTATTAGTATGAGGAACAGAGGAAATGCTGCTCCACAGCTGGTTTTTTTTTTTTTTAATTATTAAATATATAATATATATTTAAATATATATATATATATATAAGTGCCCTACAGCTGATTTAAAAAAAAAATTTATTAAATATATATTAAATATGGGTGGGTCGGGTCGGGTTTGGCGGGTTTGTAATTTTATGACCCAAACCCAACCCAACCCGACCCACTATAAAAAAAAATTTTATAACCCAACCCAACCCAACCCAACCCACCAAGCCTTAAATACCGACCCAACCCGACGGGTCGGGTTTGGCGGGTCGATGGGTTTTCTACACACCCCTAGTTGTAAGAAACATTATCATGTATATTTTTGTATTGTTATATATCATTTTATGTAGATTTATATATTTCTGCAAACTGTGAGCTCGAGTTGTTTCATCATTTAATACTATATTATGTCTGGAATCCTAGGCCAGGAGGTATGGAGGATACAACATACCCACACAGATTAAATACCAAAAAAAGAAAAAAAAAAACTAAGTGAGGCCGATACAGCATGAAGTATTAATTTAAGAGCTTGACAATGGTACTTTAAAATTTTGGATGGAATTACCGTAATGTAATATGTACTTTATTCAAGGTTTATAAATAAACACTAACATTTCTCCAAAGTTTATTGTTGATGCTGACCTCTGTTTCAGGTTCTACATTGACTGATAAGCACATGCTTTGATATTTTTAGTTTAGAAGCATTTTAGTGACTGTATGGTGTCCTCAATAATGTGCACATCTTGCCTGCTAGACCTGGGTATTGCTGTGAACACCTCCATTGTGTACATTTGGAACTAGGATGAAAAGATATTTTAGCAATCTACATTCAAGTCTTCTGTTCTAATTACAAATTGGTCCATCTAAAATTAACCCCGCTGCTTGGTCTCCGACCTAGTAAGTAAACCATTCTTGTTTTGCAAACTACCCACAGGTGAATCCAAGTATGTCTGACCTCTGAGTTAGCTGGAATCTTTGTTGTGGTTCCCTTTTCTTTTCCACCCATCTACATAAACTAATTGAGAGAATAGTTGAACAACGGGAAAATCACAGCAGATAGAATCTAAATTATGTCTAACAACATTTTCTCTTTTCTGATGAAAGACATTTATACGATACGCAAGTACATGTGAACCCATAAATGTTAAGTGTAGATTATGTAACATCCTTACTGTGGTGGAAAGAATAAATATATAGTACAGTGACATGTATAACAATATATTTCTAAATTCCCTAATCATTTTTCTGTAGTTTCCTTCCCAATGTTAACTGACCTTCCCTCCTCAACATATAAAGCAAAAACTCATTCCATGTGTCAATAGGACCCGGCAAGCACCAGTGGACACAGTCGGCTATTGTTATATTCAAGGCCTAGAATGGTTCTAAAAGCAGTTCGAAACGCCTTCCTGTATCCGTAGTACTGTGTGAGGTCTGTGATGTTCTCTTGTTGGCACTTGTAGCACCCAACAAGCTGATCATTTTCATAGAACACCAATGGTCGAAAGAACCATTGTCCGGCTGAGAAGGTTACATAGTCGAATGTTGTAATCTCAGCTGCCCATGCTTCATCAACCCTGTCTAAGCAGAGGTTCATGATGCTGCTGTAGGAATGACCACTGGGGTCTGCATCACTGGCTTTAACCAGGAATGGAGACCAGAGTGTTGCTAATGTAAAATTGTAGTCAGCATAAAACCAGCGTTTGAAATTTATTGTCTGATGTATAATTGAGAGTGATATCCTCAGGATGAACCACCTGAAAGATGCGGCATAGAGTTTATGTTGTGAGCACGCAATCATTCTTCAAGCAAAAGGAAATATTGGCTAGAGTGAGTAATTGAGCTACTTACACCAACCAAGAGACACAATAATGATTGCATTTGGTTCCTTCCTACGGAGTCACCGACAAAGGCTATTGATTTCCCTCTGACAAGCTCCAAAAACTGAACAGCATCAAAGAGAGGAAGCTCACATTCATCTGGTTTCCACCTCCAGTTCAAGGACTCTGTATTGGGTCTCCCAAACTTCATGCAGTTTTGCTGATCAATGATAAGATCACAAGTTTCATTTGTGTAATAAGGCCCCTGAGAGAATGGAACCCATTTTCCACTAAATACATCACATTTCTCCTCAGATTCTATGCTTTTCAAATCGTTGGTATTGATCTTAGGAGAGGGCAATGGCGACTGTGAATCATTGTTTAAGCAAAGAGGGATTATTGTGAGGACGATCAAGGTAAGGGCTAGTAGGAAAACCTGTTTGGGGATGTTAGGTGTTGTGTTTTTTTCATTGGGAAGTTCAATATCATGAAACTTCATGGTGGAGAATGTCACGAAAGATACTTTGTTTTCAAGCTAATATATATATGGTTTCAATAATGATGTGGTTTGATAATTTGTATGAACTCTTGATTATATTATATATTAGTATCATTAATTTCATACTCTCTGAAGCTGATTAGAAATAAGATTGGTATACCAACCAAATACCCCTCATGATTAATTTGTGTTTGTGTTTTTTTGGTAAGGCATCATGATTCATAATTAATACTAACTTGTAAAGGAAAAAGACACTTTTCTTATTAATTTTTTAATCATGCTTTACTGTTTTAGAAATTTTAGAAAAATAAACGAAAATAAAAAATAATTGCCCCATGTGTATTTGATGATCAGTGGTTTGCCATGCACCGATGGACGAGAACATATACAAATACATGCTCTAGTGAAATTTTATTAAAAGGTTTTTTTTTTTAATTGATTTTATTATTATTATTATTATCAATGGCTAGTTTTGCAAAACGAAAAAATTGAAAAGCTATTAATTTTTAAACTATGTTCTTTAGAATTTACACTGGGTTTTGTGCTTCTCTATTGTTCATATATAAAACCCTGTCCAATAGATTTGTTCTTGTTTGCTGTTTTCCAAGTTTTGCCAAAAAAGTAAAAATAAAACCTGGTAGAAAAAACAGTGATTGATGGTCAAAAGTGTATGATATTTCTCAGTTAAGATTAATCATAATAATTAAATATGATATATTATATTTATTTTTATTTTAATAATATAAGTAATACTGTGAACATAACAGTTACTATATTATAAAAGTCATATCAAATAATTGTTTGTAACCAATTTATTGATGGAAGAAATTCATAAAATATTAACATTAAAACAAAGGTGTATATTGTATAAGTAATTAAATTTAGTGAAAATACACATTTGTGTTGGGGTAAAAGGCAAAGCCATACCTCATGGACTAACTGATGCTAGTAGCTAGGATGTAAGTTACATGATATTTTAAATCTATGATGTTCCCTTTATAATGATTGTTTTTCGTCACTAAACTAACACACTAATTGATTTTTATTGTAGGAGTTCGAATTCTAGATTTTTTATTCAATGACAAGAGAGACTTTCATTAAACTAACTCGAATCCACAAGCTTTTAAAAAACTTGAAATGAGAAAGTTGAACATTAATTGTACCCATAATAATTTTACCAATGTATCATGCCATACGAAATAGACTTTTTCCTGCCCCCTACACTACTAGCTGCTTATTAAGTCATCATTCTCACTTCAATGCAACACGCAATTCACATATTAGGTAATTATGCAAATTGATTATCAAGAAAGGTAATTCAAATGTTAGTTAACTAGCTTCCTACGATTCACAATAACATACATCAATAGAAAGGTCAGACTCAGGTTATATTTATATATAGATTCAAGCTATATAGGTTTCGGTCTAGTTGGTGCATTATATGAAAGATTTGAGTTGTACGTACAATGATAAATCCTTTTTGTTTTATTTATTTCTCTGCCCTCCTCTGGGTTTCACTTTCAGCATCTGATTTTATTTTATATAAGCAAAAGGTTGGTTAGGGAGTCAATTTTTTTGCTAATTGCTGAAGATGGTGGTTGGAATTTTCAAGTTTATTTCACTTGTACAACTAATAATAATGGCTGTTCCTCTCCAAAGATATAATGAGGAGTCCGAGTCAGGACAGCTTCCCTGCTTAATTAATATTCAGTGATCATTCTTTTATTGGCTTGACTAATTATTAATCAGATTCAGAGCTTGATGCACCTATGTGAGGTAGATTAATAGTTTATGATCTTTTTGAGACTGCAACTTCTATAATCCTACATCCCTATGTGCATGGTATAAGGCCCAAATTCTATAGGGTTCGTTGGTTTAATAATTTATTAGTTAGCTTATTTAAAGTTAATTTATTTACTGCTTTTCAGATATTCATTTTTTAAGTATAATTATACTTTATCTAGTTTATTTTTCAAAGTCAAACTAGATAGTTAATTACTTGTGTCTTACACAAACATTCAACCAAAGTGGTCTTACCTAGATAAGTGAAGTAATTTTCTTGAATTTTGTGTTGAGTATTATGAATGTGTTACTTGACACTAATATTAAGAAAATTAAAATGGACACAACCCTAAATGCTTGGCTTAAAATTAGACTACAATTAGAAGTTGATTTGTATTCAATTTTTTTTTTTTTTTTTTTTTTTAGAATCAACACAGGCCGGCTCAACAAGTTTTGGGGCCTTAGGCGAAAAATTTAAATGGGACCTTTTTATAATTAAATATTAATAAAATTAAAATGATAATTTAACTAAAAATAAAATTTAAAGTATAGAATAATAGAATCTAGTTATTGTAATTTTTCTGAAGCCGTGACCATTTGAAAATTTAAACCTACACAAGTAAAAATTAATTTAATATATAGTTTAATAAATTAATATCATTATAATACAAATGAGTTAATATAATATACATCAAATTATTAATTGACATAATTATTTATAATAATAGATAAAGCGTCATATTAAAAAAAAAAAAGAAAAAAAAAAAGAAGAAGGTTAGAAACCGTCGGACCAAATAAGTAAATAATAGTGGTCTCTGTGGTCTTTAACAAAGAACAACAAACAAAAAAAAAAAAAAAAACAAAAAAAGTGTGGTCAGTGGTCTGTCACGTGATGTGACAAACCACTGACTACAGTACCACTATATAAAAAAAAGGGGTGAGAACCATGCTGTGATCCAGCCGGACCAGCCTTTTCTTCAATTTATATGGCTAAGTTTTAAAGCAAAAAAAGGTCCACAGATTGGCAGAACAAAAAACGTGTCCCATCCCATCAACATCAAACAGTTGTTCAGTGACAGTTGCGGTGAAAGTGTGAAATAAACTAAAAATATATATAATATAAGTTAAAGAAATAGAAGACTCTTGGGTCTTTATTTTCGGCAAGACAAAGAGAAAGAGGGGAAGAAAGAACTGAAGCAGAGAATGAGAGAAATACCTTCTGTGACTGCCGGCTGGTACTGGTAGGCTGGTATGCTGGGATCAACAAAGAAAAATTTTAAGCTAGTGGGGCTGACTGAGTTGATGGAAAAAGATCAAAAATAAAGATGAAGATGAAGAAAAGAAAGGTAAGGCCGTAAGAATATAGATGGACAGGCAGAAAGATAGAGAGATGAGAGGTTTTTGTTTTGTTTTTGGCATTTATAATCTCTATTTTAGCATATTTCAAGACAATTACGTTATATTATTAATGAATTTGTCTGTTATGAATTTTAATTTTAGCATGTTTCAAGAATGGATTAATACATTTGTCTCCTAAAATTTAATTTTGTTAGTTGAATTTTGACTTTTTTTCCTTTTTAATATTTTGCATTTTAGGATTCAATGGGGCCTTTTTAATACATTTTATTGACCTATAAAAATATTTAAAATTTTTTTAACTAAAATATATAAATAAATATATTATATATAAAAAAAAAAATTTTACAAGTGGGGCCTTCTTTTGTTTGGGGGCCTTAGGCGGTTGCATCTCTTGCATCTATTGTTGAGCCGGCCCTGAATCAACATAGTGCCTTTTATTCAATGAAAACCATCAAAGTTTGCTAAAAACACAAGAATGAAACTATGGTGGAATATCCTCTATCCACACTATAATCTGAAACATTGAAAGCAAAACGAGCTAAAACATGAGTAACCATATTACTCTCTCTCTTAACATGAGAATAGTGTAATTTTCTAAAACATCTGGCCATATCAACTCCAATCCCTGCTTTTTGCTCCCTATTGAATAGTGCACCATTGACCTTTACCATGTCCAAGATAAGAGCTCTCCAACGAACTCGGATCGGTTTGGACTGTGGTAGAAAAGGTTGCTGCACCGCCTAGAATTCCATTAGGAATTCTTTGGCCATGTTTGCGAGCTGATTTGGACTGCAACAAGGTTGGTTAGTTTTGACTTGATTCCGGTGTATCCATATTTTCCAAACCGTGACCGAGAACAAAGTGATTTTCTTGTCCATGAGAGCTATGCCTTGACCCTTAATATCTCGGATTACAACTCCTACACCCACAGAATTTTGTTCTAGGAAAATAGCATTGTCCGAGTTCACCTTCAAGATCGGCCATGGAGGTGGTTTCCAAATGGCCCGGTGTGAAGGCTGATTGGACTGATTTGGCTCATTACCCTTCATTGTTGTTGTTGAGATTTTTTCCTTGTCTGGAATATTGACCATATTAACCACTTGCCGTTAGGAGTGCTGGGAATTAGAGTTAATAGGAGCAAAAATTGGTGAGTTGTCATGCGTGGTTACTGCTGCTTCAATATCACTTATTTTTGCTACCAATTTATCACACTTTACTTCCATAACCGAAATAAGAGGTGCATTAAACGGGCTAGATACGTTAATGATTAGCTGGGATTTTGGACTTCCCATAGTAGTTGTAGAGTTTGAAACCACTGCCAGCTTTGAACTCACTGTCAGCATTAATGAGGAATCAATCCCACAAAACTCGGTTTCCATAACTGTTGTAAAGTCTGCTTGCACCGTCGCACCATGTTTTTGCACCTTTTCATTGTTGCCTCCCTCCATTGAAGCTGCATCACCGGATTCACTATTGTCGACAACATCCTTTTCGCTCTATTTAGGTTGAGATGAGGTCCTCTCAAACATCCCAGGCATCATAATTACACCTTTACCTGCTGAACGGTGGGGAGAAGCCTGAATTGATGGACCAGCTTGTTGTTTTGAAACCCATAGGTTGCCTTTGCTTTGAGTCCCTATTTCACAGTTCTTGTCATCATGACTCAGCTTGCCATGCCAATAGCACAGATTCAAGATGAACTTCTGAGATCGCTAATCACTTTGAAGGGTAAAACCAGAATCCTCCCTCTTTGAGAGAGACATATATCACCAAGTATCTGTGAGTTCCTCCATTACGACAGGTTGGAAGAAAAAAAGAAATGGAACTGCATACAAAAGGAGACAAAAACTGCTTCCCTTACTCCAACAAGGAAACCCCACAAGCTCTAGAGATAAACTTGTTATCTCTAGAGAGACAAAACAAAACACTCCTTCGTAAGGAAGGGACAAGAAACTTCTACTGCCTAAGAGAAGAGGGAATACCCAACTTTCTTAGCGACAAAGAGACACCATTGACACATTGGATTGATTTGTATTCAATTTGAATTTTGATTATGCTGCAACTTTAATATATTATATATATATATATATATATATATATATATAATATCATTAATTTAAGGTTAAAATGTAAATTGTAGCCTTTAAGTTCGACTGTAATTTATTTTAGTATTCTAACTTTATTTTTGCTCAATTCAGTCATTTAAGTTTCAAATTTATTTAATTCAGACATTTTGTCTAATTTCATTTTTAAAAAATGCTGTTAAGTATGCAATTAACTAATGAAAAAAATGGAAAAAAAATTCTTACACAAAAAATATATAAAATATTTTTATTATTTTTAGGGATAATTACACATTACCCACCTGTGGTTTACCTCTAATTCTAAGTGCCTACCCGTGGTTTGAATTTTGACACTTTGCCCACCTGTGATTATCTCCGTCTATGTGCCGTGTGCCCACCTCTGTTAAAATTAAGGGTAAATAGGTATTTTTACACCCGTTTTATGTCTCTCTCCTCCCAAAACAAGAAAAACAAAAAAGAAGAAGAGAAAAACAAGATTAAAATATGGTATTGGTTTCTCATTATTCACAAACATGAAGAACATACACAAACATGAAGAACATAAACCCAGAAAACTAATACAAATCAAATGAAGCAAAACCATGAGAGAAGAACAAACTAATACAAATCAAATGAAGCAAAACCATGAGAGAAAGAGAGTTCTTCATCTTCTTCCTCATACTTATTTTTTGTGCCTGTACTAAGAAATTTATTAAAATCAAAACATAACACAATTTACAACATGAAGAACATAGATCCAGAAAAATCAAACTCAAATCAACCTCCACAAATATATATTTGCCTTGTTGTCTCTCTTTCACCACAATGGTTACTAATTTGTTCAAAGAAAAAAAAAATCAAATGGCCGACCACAACAAACCCAGCCATGGCCGACCACTCCAAAGCCAAACCCAGCCATCCATGGCCGACCACTCCAAAGCCAAACCCAGCCATGGCCGACCATACCACAACAAACCCAGCCATGGCCGACCACTCCAAAGCCAAACCCAGCCATGGCCGACCACTCCAAACCCTCCCAGATCTCGCTTTTCTCTTGCTCTTCTAGCGTTCTTTTCACCCACTACGAAGCCATGGCCGAAGCAATCCTTTATGGCGCTGCACAGAAAATCATCAAAAATTTGGGATCCCAGATTTTCCAAGAGATTGGATTGCTCTAGGGTGTCCGAGACGAGCTTGAAAAATTGAAGAACACAGTGTCCGAGAAAGAATTGGAGCATCATTTACAGCAGAGAATATATATATATATATATATATGTTTAGAGATGATCGGTCACAAAAAGAATAGTGGACACAAGTCACAAGAAGAAGAGATTGAATTGGATAACTTCATATTCATGATTAAAAGAATAAGAAAGTGCGCAATCGCATGCTCAACCCCGTGCTTATAAACTCTCGCATTATTTGACGCTAACAGCAGAAAAAGGTTCCTTCCAAAGCGTATCAACTTTTAGCAGCTGCCATCTGCATGATGCTAAATTCGTATCTCAAAAATGGGTTTTTCAGCTAATGGGTTTTTCAGCTAATGTCGCCACTTCGATCAATTTATTATTTAAATAAATAAATATAAAAGTAGGGGCTGTTAAATTTTTGTTAAGCTTTCAAAGTTGCCCCACTAAAGCAGTAGCGATGATTTTGTTTGTGTATGTTCTTCATGTGGGGAGTGTTTTGATCTGTTTGGGGTTTTGTTTTTACATTTTCTGTGTTAGAGTAACGGAAAGTAGAGAGGTGGGCACACGGCACATAGACGGAGATAATCACAGGTGGGCAAAGTGTCAAAATTCAAACCACGGGTAGGCACTTAGAATTAGAGGTAAACCACAGGTGGGTAATGTGTAATTATCCCTTATTTTTATATATTTTTTTTTTTCATGTGAAAATAATGTTGTTTTAATGGCAATTTTTTTAACAAAATTGGACAAAATGCCTGAATTGAATAAATTTGAAATTTAGAAGACTCAATTGAACGAAAATAAATTTAGAGGAATGAAATGAATTTAAGTCAAATTTAAAGAGTGCAATTTGCATTTTAACTCAAAGTTCACTATTCAATTTTTAGACTTTAGCCAAATTACTAGACACAGTTATATTTCTTCATGATTATGATATGACCGAACATGACCACCTTATACTCAGAGTACTCATTGCCGAAAATGATTTGAGTTTTGATGATGGTGCACAAAGTAACACTAGTGGCGTAGGTTGGGAGCGAAGTAATAGATGATTACGAAGTGCAATGCATTTAGATTAAAGGTTAAATTATTTCAAATTCAATCACCATTTCACGTTTATTTTTGGTTTGAGAAATTTTGTGCTGTTGTTAGGCTATCTTTTTCCATTTATTGTCACATGTATTATGGGACCAATTGGATAATGCAACTTTAAGAGCATTAGCATTGGTGAATGTTAATGCCAAATGTAAGGGATATTTGGCATTTCAAGCCCCAAAATGTATTGCATCAGAAAATGTTATTGGGTATTGCAAATTTTTTTGCAATAGTACTACAGTGCAATTCTATTTTTAAAATTGCACTATAGCACAATTCTAAAGAAAAAAACTAATATTTTATTGTGATGGTGATTGGGAGAAAGAAAGAATAAATGATGGTGATTGGAGGAAATATTATTTTATTATGTAGATATATTATTTTAATAAGTAGAATAGGAAAATAAAAGTTTGGGATGCTGGAAGTATTGTAAAATGGGATGGTATAATTGATAAAGTAGCTTTTTAGAATGGTAAAATAGAATAGAGTAGCATTTCCTGATACTAATGCTCTAAAGAGTTTTAATTAATATGGGCATATCTGTCACTGGTGTAGGAGGTAGCTTGGAATTGCTAGATGACAATTAACAATGAGTCATTTCAGATATATATGCCCAAAGGAAGCATGAATTATTCTTGATTCTCCTTTAGTCTGTACTTTGTCTGAATGTTTCTTCTAAATGACTTTGTCAGAACTCAGTATGTTACATGAAGTAATCATATATTTGCCTATTAAAAAACATTCAGATAAAAAAGGAAGGAAAAAAAAAAAGGTAATGTATTGTGGAAAGCCCATAGTGAGACAAGAAAACAATCAAAACTGATCTCGTTTGAATGCTTCTAAGGCAAGTGACAAAAATAGAGGTCCCTCCTCGTTCACTCGTTCCCTTTTTCTCTATTATCATCTCCATTTTAGGGCAATTGGTTTTTGCTAGCAAAGTTAGTTGCAAATAGGAAGTATACATTCTTCTACTGTGCAACTAACAATGGAGTGCTCTAGTGATGTCGCAAAAGCTACAAGAAAACAAACACGTTGCTTTCTGAATAGAAAAAGAAACTAAACACATTAACTTCTAAATGAAAACCTTGAATTCATGAAGAGTCCCTTGAATCCACAAGGTGATAAGGTTCTGGAATTCATCAGAGAGAAATAGACAAAGTCTATATTTTATAAATCTGAAAAACTGGATTGTCCTGAAGGTTACAATATGTTGAAATAATAAAAGAAACCCTAGGGTGGCTATGAAAACACCCAAAAACCATAATCCGCGCTAATCAAGTAATTAGGTGGCAAAATAGTGATTTTTGCCAAAAATAGCAAAATTTAGATAATTGCGGAAATTGAAAATATTGTTTCTAAGAGACGTCCCAAATCAGACGAGACCTTATTCTAATTTTTTAACTAAAAGTTATTAAGGAAAAACAAATATTACTATAAATAGCAAAACATAGTTTTCGGGGCCTTAACGAAGGAATTTGCCTGAATTTAGGCGATGCTCATAATCATGAATTTGGATCAGAATGCTGTTTCCCTTCAACCTGCCAAATTTCACAGCTGGAGAAGGGGCAGATGGTAGGGGTGATAATGCAGGAGGTGAAGGTGGTGGTGATGGTGGTGGGGATGTTGATGGTGGTGGTGGGGAAGCTGGTGGTGAAGGTGGTGGTGATGATGTTGGAGGTGGTGTTGATGCTGCTGGCGGGGGTGAAGTTGGTGGGGATGGGGGAGGAGCAGAAGTGACTGGTGGTGGAGGAGACTGAGGAGCTGGGGCTGAAGGTGTTGTAGGACTTGAAGGTGATGGGGTGTTAGTTTGATTAGGTTGAGTTACTGAAGAATTTGATGGAGAAGGGGAAGTAGGTGGTGGTGAGTTAGCAGAGGAAGTTGGTGGATTTGCAGAAGGTGAGGATTTTGGAGAAGGGGTTGTGGAAGACATCTTCCTATGAATCTTCCCAAGATACAATGTGCTACTCTACTATAATTCCATTATCAAAATTCTAACAGTAGACAACATCCAAAGGCCAAATCTTTCCTTAAAAACATACATCACCAGATCATTCCATACCACAATTCAATATCAGAAAGATCTTCCACATGGCAAAACTAAGTATACAAAGTCAAATTCCCTGGAAAAAAAAGAACCAGGCAAAAGCAATCTATCAAAATTTCCTTACTTTACAACACCCTGATTATCAAAACACTAAAAAGCTCATAAAACCCCCCAATAAACAAAAAAACTAAGTCATACCCAGTTCAGAAAATCCTTCTGACAGTAAAACCCAGATCAACTACAACTACAAGTACAGCCTAGAAATGAAATGGGCAAATGCAGCACAACCCAGATCACCAAAGGTGACGCATAGAGAGAGAGAGAGAGAGAGAGAGACCCAGATGCACAAAAATCAAAAAAATTCTTACCCATGCCTCTCTCACTCTAGTTAAAGGTGTTTTATTGATTTTGAACTTCTTTTTTTCTTTTCTTTTTTTTGCCTTTAAGAGGTTGTAATCTTCAAATGGGATTTCCGGAAAATAGCTTATTTTGGTTTCGTGAAAAACGGCAAAGAGGTTTGCGACTTTGAGGCTTGAAGTTGGAATAGTAATAGTAGTAGTAGTGGCCGCAAAATGTGCAAACTGAAACGTGGGGGCGACTTTCCTGTTAGTCATCCCCTTACTCTTTCCTTATCGGTCCTTCACATGCACAGGGCACACAGTGGAATTTTTTTTTTAATTTAAAAAAAAAATTAAAGACAAAAATATAATCATTAAAGAATAGAATAAACAAGAGAATATATATTTTAATGGTGCTGCCTCGTTCTATTCTTCTTCTTTGTCTGTTTGCACCTTTTTCTTTTATTCCTTCTTTTACTTTTTAAAATTTTCCATATTTCAGTTTCTTTCTGCTAAAATGGACTTTTTATTTACTTCTGAAATTTATAAGGTAAGTATTAGTTTCGTTCTTCCATAGATAGATGAATCATTGAGTATGCCACCTTTATGTGATAGATAGATGCGGTCAAGAATAGGAGTATTAATTAAAGAATAAAGAACAATAAACAGTCAGTCAAAAAAAGAACAATAAACAGAATGATAATATTCATTTCTTTTTAAAATATTTTAAATTTTTAATGACAAAATTTTAAGGATAAAAGCCTCTTGACCTAAAGAAAAAACTAGAATTTAGATTAAAATTATACGTTTTTTTATTTATCAAAAAAAAATTATAGATGAATGTATATTTAATTATTTTTATTTTGAAAAAAATGAAGTTGGGACTTAGAAGTCTAATAAGTAACTCAACAATAAGAAACTTTTCATCCAGAATGAGGGATGTTGGAGCCCATTTTTCCATCCAGAGGGATTAGACAACAGGATCCATTATCCCCCTACCTATTCATATTGTGTATGGATTGGCTAGGTCAGCTCATTGATCACGAGTGTAATGATAAGTATTGGCATCAAGTCAAGGCTTCGAGGAATGGATCTAGCTACTCTCATTTATTTTTCACAGAATACCTCATGTTGTTTGCAAAGGCCAATCCAGTTAATTGTAGAGCAATCAGGCAAGTCCTTGATACTTTTTGTCAAAAATCTGGGCAAACAATCAGCCAAGCTAAATCCAAGGTTTATTTTTCCCCGAATGTGGAAAGGGAAGCTAGAGACAGCTTGTGTGATATCCTGGGATTCCATTCAACCTCTTCGATTGGTAAGTACTTGGGTATTCCCATCAAGACCCCAGGTAGCTCTACTCAAGATTTTAACTTTGTCTTAGATATAGTGAAAAAGAAATTGGCGGGTTGGAAGGAAAACTTGCTGTCTATGGTAGGTTAATCAGTTCTTGTTCAAGCTTCGCTCTCTACCATCCCAGCCTACACTATGCAATGTTCCCTCCTCCTGGGGAAGGTCTTGGACCAAATTGATAGGGTGAACCGTAATTTCCTGTGGGGATCCTTAGAAACCTCTAAAAAGATACATTGGGTGGGTTGGCAGAAAGTAACAAGACCAAAAACTAAAGGTGGTTTAGGCTTGTAAACAGCTAGAGGCAAAAATACAGCGTTACTAGCTAAGCTTAACTGGAGATTTCACTCAGAAAAAGAGTCTCTTTGGTCTCGGGTGCTGAGGAACAAGTATTGCTTCAGTCAGAGATTGAATTCCAGAAATAATGAGAAGCTTGTGTGTTCTAGAATTGGGAAGGGTATGAAGAAAGGTCATGAAGTTTTCAGCAAAGGTACGAGATGGATACTGGGTAGAGATAGCAATCTCAGTCACTGGTTTGATAGTTGGTCTAGTTTAGGCTCTTTGAGGGAGATGGTGCAAGGTCCTCTCTCAGTGGAGGAAGCCAATCTTAAAATTAAAGATGTTATCACCCCCTAGGGTTGGGATTGGTCTAAGTATCCTTAAATCTCCCAAACCATGTCAAGCTTGATATTCAAGCCATTCCCTTTGCGGTCACTTCAAGGAGTGTGGATAGGATTGTGTGGGCAACAAACCCCCATGGCAGTTTTGATCTTAAGAATGCTTACAAGTTAGCCATAGCCAAGGAAAACCCCCCTACTTTCTTAGGTCAGTGGATTTGGAAATCAAAAATTTCTTCAAAGATCCAATTATTTGTTTGGAAGTGTCTTCACAATAGCATAGGAGTCAATGAGTGCCTGGTGAAGCGTGGAGTGATTCAAGACAACTCTTGCCCGATCTGCTCCAATGGGGCTGAGTCCATTCTGCATGCACTTCGTGATTGCCAACACGTCTGATCGGTTTGGACTTAATTGGGAGTTACAGGGAATGATAGGGGATTCTTTTCTTGTGATCTCCATGCTTGACTCTCTTTAAATGCCAAAGTTAGTAGGAGCAGCCAGCCTAACCAACCACCTTGGAATACTGTTTTCTTGTTTGTTATTTGGATTCTGTGGGTGCAGAGAAACAATAGGGTGTTTCAAAATCGTGACTACCCTTCAAACCTTGCGTCTCAGATTATTAGTTCAGCCCTTGAGTTTGTTCTCTATGTTAAAGATGTGCATGAGGGGAGGGATCAAACAATCAGAACAATTAGGTGGGAGAGACTTGTTGAGGGGTGGCTGAAACTTAATACAAATGGCTCATCCTTAGGCAATCCTGGTCTAGCTGCAGGGGGTGGGGTGATCAAAGATGGGAATAGTAATTCGGTCGTGGGTTTCTCAAGAAAAATTGGAATTACCTCTAGTTTCATGGCAGATATGTGGGCGCTTCGAGATGGCCTCTTGATCTGTGTTAATCATAGTTATTCTACTGTTGAAGTAGAAGTAGAAGTAGAAGTAGATGCTAAAGCAGTTATCGATGTGCTTGCTAACTCAGGAAAATCAAATAATTTTATCCTCTCTATTCTGAATGATTGCAGGCAACTGGTTTCCCAAATTCCCCGGATTCGCTTTAGCCACTATTACAGAGAAGCGAACAGGTGTGCAGACTTTATGGCTCGACAGGGTACCCATCAGAATGAAGACTTTTGTTTATTTGAGAACCTGCCTATGGGTTTATTTGATTTTTTAGATTTTGATAAATCTGGTTTGTACTTAGACAGGTGCTGCCCTATAAACTCTGTTTCTTCTTCTTAGTTTTTATTTATTTATTATTTATTATCATCTTTTCTACCAAAAAAAAGAATGTTCTAAGATTTTTTTTTCTTTTTTGTAAAAGTATGTTTAAAGAAGTTGATTAAACACATTGCATGTCAACAAGAGAGGAAGGATTTTTTTTTTTTTTTTAATATTAAAAAAATTGTTCTTTGATGGGTCTTTTGTCATTGTTGTTGGTTTTTTTTTTTTTTTTTTTTTTAATAATTTGGAAAATGCTAAAAGTAATATAAATTTTACTATAAAAAGAAATTATAAGATGATGTGGTATTGATTTATATTGGCTCAAGAACATGCTTATTCTTCAGCCATAGAGAGACTTTTGAATTGTGAGGTATCATTACGAGTTCAATATATACGAGTGATATTCCGTGTAATAACTCAAATTTGCTATTAACTTTGGATTAGTAATATATTAATTTGTAAAATTTATATAGTAAAATTTGTAATATTTGAACTTCGGACATTTTAATTGAAAACATTAGCAAATTTGGCGGGGTTTTAGAAGTATGCATATGAGTATGTTACAAGTTGTCTTATCTTTTATTTAAATATTCTATATATCTGAACAATATTTATAATAACTTTTCAGGTTTGTCACTTTGTATATCTCAAACACACGTGGGTTAAGTTATTCTAGTGGATGTTCCTTTAAAAAAAAAATCAGATGGTCTCCGTTCACATTGAGGAAGGGCCTAAGCTCTAAGCCTCTAACGCATGAAGAAGAGATTACTTATTGTTGTGTAGTTTACTTATAAACCTAATAAAATTAGAATAAAAAACCAAACAGGGATATTAATCTATTTTTTAAAAAAAAAAATTGTTATGTATAAAGTTTTTCTTTTCATCAAAAAAAAAAAAAAAAAAGTACGTTTTTTTTTTTTTTTTTTTTGTTGAGATTATATTGAAGACCCTTAACTAAAATATGAAAATTTTGTGTCACCCATAAATTGAATTTTATTAAATTTATTTTGAAAAATCTTGTGGTCTTTAAGTTTAAATCATCAAGTATTTTAAAGGATTTATTATATGGTATTTGATAAGTTTAAATGTATATATGTGTGTGTCCAAATTAATTTGTTGAGGATTCTATAGTCGAAAAAATTTAGAATTTTAGATTTGTTGTTGTTCTAGTTGTATTTGGTCAGTCTTAGATTCATGAATCATGACTACTTTTACACTGCAGAGAGAAGGATTGAAAATCTTTTTGAAGAACTTGAGTTGTACATGTGCAATTAGGAAATGCAAAGAGTCTCACAAACATGCCTTGAGAAGACTAATTATTTTAAAAGCAAAGTGAAGGCTGGCAGTGACAAAGAATAAATCAATGCAAAGAAGTCAATGAGATTAAATTAAACACCGAGGCCGCGTTAATACAGAGTTATTAGAGTCTCTATCCACATAGTCGGCGTTTTAGAATATTACTCCGTATTATAAAAAATGGATTTGTGAAATTTGATTCTACATGGTATTTTTTTTTTTTTTTTTTTTTGGCTCAGATCTCATTCTCGTTGCCACAGTCTTCAACTACCATGTTGTTTGAACGTGAGCAGTTTGTTTAAGCAACAATAAACAATTCTTCCAATTTGGTTGGTCATGGGAGCTTCTCTTTTAGCTTTCTAGGTATATAGTTTATAAATAAAGGCTTTCTTTTTAACCTTCACCAGAAATCTTCAACACAAAGCTTTGTTGTTTGTTGAGCTAATGATGGAATGAGACTTTTCTTTTCTTGTAGTCACAAACTTAAAAGATTGTATATTTTCTTTTCCTCTCTCTTCATTTTTCTTGCTCCATCCTCCACAAAGGTTTTGTGATTGTGACTTGAAGAGAAACAATTAGTTCAAAGTTGGACAACGTATGGACAAAGACCTTCAAAGGGACTGTCCCATGAGAGAGCAATCAAATCATCGAGCCTAGTCATTATCCAAAAAAAAAAAAAAAAATCATCGAGCCTAGTTCAAATCATAAATGTGGGATAAGATTTCTATATATGTTACATCAATGTGGTTATGTTTATGAAAATAACTTGTTTATTTTGTTTTAATGAAGTATTACATCAATGTGGTTATGTTCATGAAAAAAACTTGTTTATTTTTTTTTTTAATGAAGTATTACATCAATGTGGTTATGTTTATGAAAATAACTCGTTTATTTTGTTTTAACGAAGTATTGTCCGATGGAAACTTGAAATCTCAACAGTATTCACATTAGCTCGTATAAAAATTTATGTTTATCTTAACATAAGAATTTACTTTTTTCTATTTTATATACTCACTTTTACTTTTCTAAACACTCCACATCATATTATATATTTCACACTACATTTGATTAAAATACCAATTTTTCTTAATTTTTAATTATTTTTTTTCTTCACACTTAACAACTATCATCCATCCTTTTTCTTTGTCCTCAATTCTTTATTATACAATACGAAGGCTCTAATGGTATGAACGAAATTTACGCACACCTTGGGTGCAAAACAATGAAACATTACCCTTAAAGAAAAAATTGCCTTAAAAGCTCAATCTTAATTGACAACCCGAAATTACGCCATTAACAGAGGAAAGCTTTATTTACCCACAGGTCACGTAGACTCTATAATGGATGGAGGTGGAGATTTCTGGTATTCACACTATTTTATTGTGGGTAAGTTATGATAGCTCTAGTTCATCCTAGGTTATTTCTTTTTTGCTTAAATTTCTTACATAATCACATGGGATAGAATGAATAACCTTACATAATATGACACTAACTTTTTTTTTCCTTTTAAACAAATTCATATGACACAAACTACATCATTTTTTGATAGAGATAATTACAATATGCTGCTAATCCCGCAATTTGAACACTTTCCTCTCTAGACCCCCGAGCACTTTGTACATGCAGAGGTGCCAATTCAACTACAAGACCTTTGATTTTGGTAACCTTATGTCACCTTCTCTAATTTAATTTATTATATAGTCACATTGGAGAGTAATGTCACATATTACAGTAATTAAATCACAAATTTTTTTATGGGATAACGACATCATATTTATTGATAACGCGTAAGTCAAACTAGTCCATCCCATTAAACGATATATGAAAAATGCTGACATGATTAACATCTAAAATAAAAAATTATTCTTATCTAAGGACTATTTCAACACAATACTAAAATATTAGGAATTAAATTGATACATCTGAAACGTTATGACCAAATTAAAAAATATTGTAAATATTAGGGACCAAAATTAATATATATATATATATATATATATATATATATGTAAGGGCGGTTTTTGGGGCCCAGGCCCAGCAAGCAAGCGATTCTGGCCCAAAAGACCCTCGACAATGAATTTGTAGAGAGTGGGACTCAGAGCTAGGTCTTGACAGAGTGGACGTGATTAATGGTGAGCCATGCAACAAATGGGACGTGAGAATGTTTTGTTCAGTTTCATGAGATTACAGTCCATGGGGCTGCTTTAGTGTTCCTACTGCTCTCTTTTTAGAAAGTCTCTCCTTTCTTCTTTTTCTTCTCCTCTTCTCTTTTGGTGACTTTCTGCTCTTATATATCCTCCTTCAATTGATAATGGCCTTACACTTGTTCACTATCTAGGCCTCTACTTGAGTGCCTGTCCCAAAGGACATCCTCCTCCTTTTTTTGTGAGTTGCAATGGCCGAGATAATACTATTTTCCTGTCCAATCCACATTAATGCGGCTGGAAAAGTAGTTTCCTTGCATTTAATGCGGCAGTAGTGGTTGCTCCCTGCCCGTTTAGCATTTTCCTTCATTTAGAAGGATTCCTCACCATGGACAGGGCACGCGCTGGACGTCCATTTAGTGCGTCCGAGGAGACACTCCTCCTCGGACGACCCTTAAACAAACCCGGCCCGGCCCAACAGGATTGGGCTAAAAGTCTCCCGACCCTGTTTTCGCTTCCCACCATGGCTGGGCTTCATCCTGGTCCTAAGGCCCACTGTTGACTGACAAAGCTTGCCCCCCACAATATATATATATATCATATATTATATAATAAAAGTTGGACTTAGAAGCCGTAGTTGTGTCAAGTGGCTTTACCAAATTGTAAAAAAAAAAAAAAAAAAAAAAAAAAAAAAAAGATTTTAAGAAAAAATAGATATAATTTTTCCTCCCCTATAATTTCTAAGTTGATAAAAATCTTAATTTGATTACAATCCAAAATTTTCATCTAATCCTTTATTAAAAAATATTAATTAAAATAACAAAAAAGAAGTAAATAAGATAGAATTAGTCTATTGCATATCAAACTAATAACCTTTTGTTTATTTGGATAAAATAACAAAACATGCATAACTTCCTTACAATTGAAAATTCTCTATATATACCCTTTTTTTATATATTCCAGTGCACAATTTCTTCTTCTTTTTATGGCTTCTTTTGTGTGTGTGTGTGTGTTTTTTTTTTTTTTTTTTATTTTTTAATTTATAGAAACACTACTTATTGGTCTAACCAATTTTTTTTCTCTCCTCCATTATCAATAATTCTCCGTCTTTTATAATTTCTATATGTTGATTAGAAATCTAACTCTCTTTTCATTTTTTTTTTCTTATACTTATGCAATTCGACATTTGTGAAATCCATAGTAGAATGCTCTATCAAACATATGGCCACACTATTACAAGTAGGTATTACTCTATAAAGGCAATTTTAAATCCATTATATAGGGTTTCATATTTATTTATGGATTGTATTTGTGTTATGTTTATATGTGCGTTATTACATTAAATTAATTTTCTTGAATATTAAAATTTTTATGTTACTATTTTCCATTTTTATTTTTGTTATTAGTAATATTATATGTGTGTAGAAGTGATTGTCTAACATTATGAGCATGTGAAATTTCACTGTAATTATTATTATTATTATTATTTTGGTTTTTACATATGTCAATATTCATACCTATATTTCGCACCCACAAGACATTTGAAAAAAAATAAAAAAATAAAAAATAATACATAGCATGTTATGAATATCAACAACACATTCCTTCACAAGATTGCTATAACCAAGTAATATTAAATCTACATCAAGAAAAGAATCCACAGCTCAATATGATCTTGTATTTTTCCTTGAACTAATAATTTTTTTTAACAATTGTCTATATCCATTTTCTTCCTTAGGACTCTTTTAATATTAAATTTTCACAACTCTCCACTCATCTTTAAGGAGATCCTCTTTAGATAAAAGAGGCCATTAGTGTATCAAAACATAAGTTTAAATAAATGTTTGAAAAAAATACCATGTAGGCTATGCACACAATTTAGATGTAACTACAAATGTCATATAAGACAATCAATAAGTTAGAAGAGAATATGTTTTTTTTTTTTCTTATATAAATATGTTGTGTGATTGCTTGAGACCTTTAACAACAATACTTTATATACAATTTATATGATCTAGACTCAAGTGATTATTAATTTATTATTTCACAATAAAATTGTTATATATAAAAGTTGTGGGGACGTAAAAACTGGTCCTCGTGGAGTTCTTCACGAATTCTCACACAAACTATTCAAACAACATACATATAAGTAAATAACAGGGGAAAAACACTCCACAACGGGAAACTCAGGTAATTGATTTCTCTTAACTCGAATATTACAATAGATAACTCTCACATTCCCGCGATGCTATCTTTTTCTCTCTCTCTCTCTGACTGATTTTTCTTCTTTATGCTCCTTTTTTCCTCTCATTTTTTAGATCCCCCTTCTTTTACCTTTCCTCTCCATTTTATAGCTTTAATCCTTTCTCTTATCACTACAGCTGTCCTGTTGCCTGCCAGAGCCTCAGGAATATTTTTCTCAACTTTATTGAATTCCTCCCCTCCCTTATCCTGGAACTCTAACTTTTGGGGGTTGTTTGTACTGTTCAGGCTGTCTCACTTGCATTTAATGCGGCAGAGATAAGGTAAGAATCCCATCACTGATGCGGAGGTAAAGATCTTCAACTTTCTTGCATGTTCCATAACTTTCCCATAGTTTCAAGAATCTCCTGGAAATCACACGTGGATCACCCACACACTATACCTTGGGTAAGGTGGCACCTTACCTTTTTCACGGGAACTAATCTCTTGTGTCACTCATTTTTTCCGTAATACTTAGGATGACATAGCTTTCCTCCTTTCAAGGTTTATTACCCATTAAGCCTTCCTTTCAAAATACAGGCTAGGCCCAATTCTTTCTTGTGGCCCAATTACTTCTTGGGCTTTAGGCCCGAGAGGTGACTGTTCCACTCCCCACAAAAGTCTATAGCCAAAATTGTGCAAGGCACGGGAATAATACTAGTGTGTGTATATATATATAATTATAATCAACACAAACAATTATTATCTCAAATAATAATAGAAAAACAAAGAAAGGTTTTATTATGTACACTTTATGACTTATAATAATTTTTTATGTCTCTTTTAGAAATACCAGAAAGTATCAACTAATTGAGTTACAAGACTCTTGGCTATAACTTATAAGTTATAACTAGCTTATAACCCATGCATACGCATAGATGTATTTAAAAATAAACACATTTTTTTTATCATAAAAATATACACAATTAATTGATTTATTAGAAAAAATAAACATAATATTGAAAAAATAAATGTAATTAGATGCATGTTAAAATTCGTGCCTAAGTTTAATACTACTACTTATGATCATTTTTATTCCAATTTTTAATAAGATAGAACTATGATGATTTTTGTTGAGTATATATATGATTGGTTTTTTTTTTTTTTTTAATTATTAATTAATATTGAACTCTTAGTATTTTGCACTCATTAACTCACTTGACAAAAAAATTTTAAAGATTAAGTGAACACATGACACAAAGTTAGCCTACAATTGAAATTCAGTTTGGAATCTAATTAAATTTTCTTTTAGCGTTGGCTATATATATATAGTGACTAAATATTATTGATCAAAGATATATTAAAAATAATTATATATTAAAAAATGATATATTAAAAATATCTAACTTTTGTCAATACACAAGTTATCAATTTTAATAATTTTTTTTTTTTTTTTTTTTTTGTAATACACATAGTAAGGTTATAAAGTACTTAATTTATACTTTAACTATTACCAAAAATATAATTTATATAAGAATATAGTGTGTATATATATATATATATATATATTCATTGTATTTTTAATCGGTCCTCCCAAAGACAAGTTTGGCTGCTGCTGCAACCAACCAAACAAAACAAATGAGGAAACCTCATTTTTCACTCCTAATATGTGTCCTCAAATAGTGCTTTTTGTTTGCGCGTGAGAGTCATAAGAGAGGTTCATGTCACCACTCACATGCAATTCTTTCATTATAGGATTCTCTCTCTGATTCTATGTAGGTCCGGGTTTGGGTTCCAGAAAACGTGGATATCACGTTTTATTGAATTTTTATTTTGATCATCATTACTGTGTCCATTGGAGCTGGACCGTTGCCATAAAAATGAATTGCCATCATTTAACAATTTGATTTGTTTGTCAATTGTCAATACAATATATTTCTCAACAAGTTGCCTTCCAAATGAAAATAATTTCATTTTCAATGGTGCATGACGGTGCAAAATAGGTAGTCGCTTGACAGGGCCTTGTATACCTTGTGGAAATTATGTATTAAGATTATTTCAATTTGAAATTGGATAAAATGAGGTGACACAGATGCTTGTGGTAAGAACGGGTTTCATTCTAGCGCTCTAAAATAATATTCCAAAGCTTTCGTATGTTCTCTGTTCCTTGTATGGATAAAAGCCAATGTTATAGAGTATATAACTTCTATTATAAGGATCAAAATTAAAGTTTGAAACTCATCTACTTAGCCTCTTTTGGTTAACTCGAAAAAAATGAGATAAGTCTATGAGAAATCTCATTCAATTATTAGATTCAGAAAATAAAATCTTAATTGCCGAATGAAACTTCTTCATTTCAAGTGAAATAAAAAGTAACCTTTGTTACAGAAATTATGTAGTGCACTGTGTACCCATTGCATGCAAGGGGTGTCTACCATGGACCCCATGATGTAAGAATTCTGTTACATGAGGTACCACCTTTGTATTGTGGGGCTTGTAAACGCACCAAACATTTCTCACGCTTCACTTATAATTTATCAAAGGTGCCCAGGGGCCATGACAAGGTGCCATTGTCTCTTTCAGAAATAACCCCCCCCTTTTTTTTAACCATCTCTCATAATCAGTCACTCGGATAGTTGTGAAAATGAGTTCGGAATTAGTGATAGTTCTAGATTTTTTCTTAATAGATTATCAAAGCCCCTAACAATTAGATGAGTCAATAAGCAGGATTAGAAATGCCAAAGACTCTGTATCCCACTCTCTCTGTGTTCCTGACTATTCCACGACCTCTAAATGTACCATCTGGCAACAGCTCATGACCATTTTGAACAAGGAAAGCTGAGAATCTTACCTTTTGTATCAAAAGAGATGCAACATAGTGTGAAATTATTTTTAGATTGATCTTTGTTTCACCTTTTTACTTTATTTTTTGAGTAGATATGAATTATAATCATTAATTCACAATGTTTGATAATATTTTAACAACTAAAAGATGCTGTCTTAAACTAATAGCAAATCAAAAACCAAAAATAATTTATACTTAAAAGCATATGAATTTGTAAATAATGCAGAATTGTTCAAGTCTTCAATATATTTCACAAAATTTGGCTCTGTATCTAAGCTTTTTCTGTGTTACAATTATCTTTCGCTCCAACAAGTGCCGAATTTACAATTCACTTTCCTTGAAGTAAACATGCATGCAATCAAAGAGAAAGGTATTTAGCCTTCATCAACAGTCCTCTTTAACGTTAGAGCTGCTTGTCAAGTCCCTTTCTCCTCTCTCAACCATTCTTAAGAAAGAAGGATGCTCCTAATACTAACCATTACTAACAATGTTGTGCCTCAAATTCAGTCACTGGAACTAAACACGCATGTGTGCTAGTTATTAAAGACACACATGAACCACAATGTTTTTATTCCAGTATTCATCTGAATACATGTCTATATCTATACACAAACAAACCAGTAGAGCTTTTATCATGAAGACGTCTATCATGTATCATGTAATTATCGATCTTTCTCAGGTAAAACTAGCTGTGAATTTCATTTCACACTTCCTTACATTACATTTCATCTCTCATATTCCAACACAAAATTGTTGACGTCTATCCAGAATTTTGTTTTCAATAGTTCTTTCATCTAGAAGAGTCGGACATGTTTTTATTTTTTTATTTTTAATTAACACAATCGTATACAAAGACACATTGAAAGTAGGCATCAAAAAAATCTGACAGAGGAGTTGTTAAAGTACATGACTACTTCCTAGGTAACCAATGTTTTGTAGTATTTGTGGCATATACCAGACAAGCTCCAGGTTCCTATCACTTGGTAGATCAATGCGATGGACAGGAACTTCTAAAACAAAATCAGCTTTGTACACAGTCAAATACGTGATTAAGTTAAAGTGACAGTGGAATAGAAAAATCTTCTGCAAATCAAGAAAAACAGAAAAGGCGGAAAACAGAAGAAAAAAAAAGAAAGATATACAAAAAACAAAAGTTCATAATTATTATCAGACCTCTAGCAAACACAAATTGCCAAGCTTTGTCAATAATGCATGGGTTTTGCACCTTTCAGCTTGATTCCCAGGAGGCAATAAAAGGGAAGAAAACTAGTGTTGCATTTTGCCATCATTGACTTGAAAAGTTAGTGCTGTCCTATGCTAAAAAGTTAGTGCTGTCCCTTCTAAGATCATTTAAGGCAGTGAAATGACTTTAATATTAAACCTAAAGTTCATCAGGAATTCAACTCATATGCAAATTTCTACATCATGAAAATACAAAAATATACCCTACAAAAATCACTGTCAGTAAGATATTGTTGATTTGGTAGTCCATTTGTTAACCCTTAATGATCTATTGTTATGAAGCTCAATGGCAACATCAGTTGAAATACAAAGGCAAATGCTAATAAGAATATGCTTATAATTCATTTCAGTTTGATATTTGTATAAAAAAGTTCAATCATATCATATCTTATTAAACTCAACCAGAGTTGTAAGGCAAACTAAGTCAGTGACAATAGTGTCCAAACCAGCAGTATTTTCCTCCTTCCCCACACCCCTCTTCCTGCACATCAGCTCTGCTGTGAATCCACCATAAGAGATTAGAAAGTGAGTTCCCATCATCGAAACCATTCAAGTTCTTGATCTTCCCCAAAGCCCCATCTTTGTCATAAATCCCTTCCAAAGTATATACAAATCCCTTCCACCCTTCTCCAACTCCCTCTCTCCCTAAAGCAGGTAAGGTCCACTTCACAAGCTCCCTCACAAATCCAACATCAGAGAACAAGATCTCAGTGATTGGCAATAGGGGTAGCACCTGAATTCCAAGCCTACATTCTTTCCACTCAGGTGGAGCAAACCATAGTCCACTGTCCCTCTTGTTAGCCCACAATACACCCACCACCCTGTTCTCTCTAGTGAAATCCTCCCCATACATATTGTCTCCCTCTCTCACATGCCACCATGTTTGAGCAGAGTGAATTTCCAATGCCGTAAGCATTGATCCAGTGGCAACAAGATGTGTGTCTCCATAGGCCAATCCCATCAAAGCTGCTGAGTAATAAGCATTCACCGCCTCACTAGTGCTCTCTTGATTCCGCCCATCAGCAAACTCAGTTAGCCCTCCAGCCCAAGAGTGCAATTTGTAAAGGTCAAAGCACCTTAAACGCGTGTAACTAGAATTTGACCGCCTGCCCAAGTTCATAAAATCAGCCATAAGCGTATATGCTTGAGGCTTATACTTCCTCCCCCACACTGGGTCAATCTTTGCAAGCACTGCAATTGCATAAAGAAAGTACCCCAAATGATAATGGTGATCATTATAAACACCAAACCCAAAATCAGCCCCAGAATCCAATGCACCTTGCTTAGTCACAATGCCACCCCATTTAGCATCATACAGAAAACCATTCCCACTAAAAGTCCCATCCAACCAAGGCTCAATTGTATCCTTCAGGAACTTCCTTATCTTTGGAATCACATCAAGAAAACCCACCTCCTCAGCAATCAATGCAAACCTTGCTGCTCTAGCAATCAACTTCCCATAAAAATAAGACGAATTGTTCGTCATCGATGCAGGATTCAAAGCCTCAACATCCCCAACAAGCGCAGAAATAATCTCAGCATATGATTCTTCTTTGACACCTCTTATTGAATGCCAATTCACAGACACAGGGGCAGGTTTCAATGCCCAAGAATCTCCAACAACACCAACAAGATCACCATCGATACTCTTATACTTAAATTCCTCCAAAACAGTAACATTAGAATCATCACCAGATAGTAACTGAAGATGAAGGGGGTGAGCTAACATGAGCAAATCCCCCCAACCTTTCTTCTCCCATTTGTATTCCAAGAAAAACGGCTTGGTGAATACTGCATCACCGGAAACCGGGTAACAAGGACTGAACTGATCAAGGATCGCCTCGTATTTCGGCTCCGAATCTGGCAATACCGCAATCCGAATTATGCCCGAAAACCCAGTAGACGTTATCACAGAGAGGCTGTGTGTGAAACTGATGGGGGAGGAGGTGTATATAAGCCATGTCTGGTTGTTGTTAAGCTTGACGGTATACTTGGTTTTAGCATTGTTTGAAGAAAAAGAGAGAATAGCATGGATGGTTGATATGGAAATAGCAGTGCCACCAGAGACAGAACATGTCAAAAATGGGCTTCCCCTGACAAGGAAAAACCTTAAATTGGAAGAAGGAAAGTCCAAAGTGACACTGAGATCACTGAAGGAAGAGATAAAGTGGGTATTCTGAGAACCTGGGTTGGTGTTTTCTGAGGCAGAGACGGTGAGGTCAGCGTTGAAAACTTGGTAGATGAAAGCTGAGTTGAAGACACGAGATGGGTAGGAGAGGGAAAGAGAGGAGAGTGAGGATTTGATAAGGTAGGGATGGATGTACTCAGGTTGATCACCATTTTTGAGAGTGAAGTTTTGGAAGAAAGAATTTGTGGGGAGAGGAGTGGAGAGGAGAGTTGGGGAGAAGAAGAGAGAAGGGTCAGGGAGGACTGTGGATTGGGTTTTGGGGAAGAGGAATGGTTTGGTTAATGGCTTGAGAGATTCCGGTTGAGGTGGTGGTGCCATGGTACAGGTGCTTGGTTCTGGTTGTGAAGGAGATGGGGATCTTGGAGGTGTTGTTGTTGGGGGTTTATAGGGTTTGTTTGGTTTCTTGAAACTCTTAGTGACTAAGGTTTTTACTCTTCTCCTTAGTTTTTTCAACATTGTCGGTATGTATATGAATTGAATAATTATTGGACAGTGGGAAAAATAGAAAATAATTAGGAGGTGGATTAGTTGGATGGTTCTGATTTGGTGGGTGGAAACTAGGAGGAAATGGAGTTAATGTTTGACCTTATTTTGTGAAGGAGTTTTTTAGGCTTTTACACAAATTCAGGAGCAGGAGAAGGAGGGTGTTGAGACTGTTAAGGTGGGGGCTTGACTTGCTTGATGTTTTTGTGGAAGGAAGTGGGGAATGGTGGTTATGAGAGGGTGAAGGTTGGATTGGAAGTGAAGTTGAGAGAAATCTGAAATTTTTATGGAGGTATGTGAGCATTGTAAGGTATGTAAAGGTTTATTTTTTTGAATCTGAATGTGTGAAGGAAGGTATCTTAAGTGGGGTGCTTGAGGGGTAAGAGAATGCACATTCCTTTTCTTGCTTTGTTGGTGTGGATTAATTCATACAATTTGTTAAAATAAGATAAATATAATATGGTTTCAACTCTAATTTTGATCCTCAAAAAAGAAAAAATCTCCAAATTTGATTTGCTTTGAGGCTATTGGTTCCATGGTTAGAGTTGTCCGTTTCTCTTTGGTTGTCACTTGTCATTCATTTTTTTCCACATTTCATGATTTATTTTTTTAGTATCATATAGAAGTTCTTTCTTAAGCAAGGGTAAAGATTGGGCCCATTGGTTTTGTATATTAAATTCATCAAGATTATGATATGTGGCCAAAAGTGAACACTTGTCATAATTTTGACGTCTCCAGTGCACAGGAACATTGGACCCAAGTAGATTAAGCGAGGGTAGAGATTGGGTCCATTGGTTTTGTACACTAAATTCATTAAGATTATTATATGTGATCAAAAGTAAACACGTTTCATAATTCTGAAGGATCCAATACACAAGAACATGAGACCCAAGCCAAATCTGTGTCGGCAAACATATGCATATATGTTCTTTTGAAATTCTTATTTCACCAAGAAAGAACAAAATGAATCTCGCTATAGTTGCATAGTGGTCTAATTTTATTTAATATATTTTTAAATAGAAAAAAAAAGATTTTTAATACAAAAGAACGCATGCAAGGAATATAAGAGGGTGGACACCTGATAGACATAACAATTCATACATATATGTCTCACAGCAAAGTAAAATTCTAATAGCCACCATATGAAACAAACCAGAGAAAAAACATCAAGTTCACAAAATTTTGAGAATGGTCTAAGAAACAAGGAGATCAATATCAAAGCTATAGTGTTTTTTTCATTTGGTCCATCTTTGCCCTTGTGTTCCTCCTTCCCAACTCCGTATCAGCAAACAAAAAAGTCTCATTACCACAATGACATTGATGCGATAAACTGATTTTTCAGCTTTAGTCCTCTCTGTATGATCATAATAAGCACCTAAGACAGTTTCATTCATTCTCATAACATTTCTATTTGTCCATGTGAGGCATGAAAGCATCTTAGGGTGACTCTCAACTCTCAAGGAATTTCTCTCAATAATAACATTATGTGCGAGATAAGGGGATTGTACACTTGAGGGAATAGTCAAGTGTTTGAAGTGTTCTGAATTACTGCTATCCAAGACCTGCAATTCTCCTTACTTCTTATGCACAAGGCATCTTAAACATTTAAATGGGTGGAGTCCAAGTATTTGCAATTACTGGACTACAAAAGACAATCTATTTGAGTTGCAATTGTTAATATTGATCTTTGTTAGTTTCACTGCCTTTTATGAGATTGATAAATTATTTTGTCTAATTATGAATGAAATCAGAATTTTTTTTCCCCAAAACATGAATGAAAAATATTGATCATTCAAAAACAAAAAAATTACTAAAATTTTAAACCAATTAAATAAATAAAATAAAATAAGTATATATTTAATATCATCAAAATATATACCATAGAAAAGACCCAAAATAAATGTATCTTAATAAGTTGCAATTAATCATCTATAATCTATTAAAATGAAACTCAATGTTCCTTAAATTCTTAAAATCATTTATGAATTTTTTGGTACTAAATTTTCACAATAATTTCTTTTTTAACATGCAAAATCAAAGATTCAATTAGAAAATCATCTTTAATTTTGTTACAAATCTAATTTGGATAATATTCAATGTTTAACATGCTCATTCCATAATTGTCGTATCAACTGGAATAGTAATACAAATTAAGAAGTATAACCACTTTATAAATTAGCAGGCTATAGACGTTTTAGTTCTTATCAGCAATTTGAACGATTAAAAATAATTTAACAATCTTTTGAAGTTCAAATGTTGAAATCAACTGCATTATACTCAACATTAACTTTTTATGATTTGTGAAGTTTTACAAATAAAACTTGTCTACTAACAAAAAAAAAAGATTAAAAAAAAAACCATCATTAATTCTTTGAAACTCATGGGTCTCTCAAGAATCAGAAAAGGGAGCAAAATGTATACGTAGGGGTTTCCTCGTGTGAAGTAACATTCATATCAAAAGAATTTAATTATTGAAGCTTCATTTGGGGGGAGGGGGGGGGGGGGGGGGGGGTGAGTGTTCATAAGAGTAGTGTTTGTTGAGATTTAGGTTGAGTAAATTCTCTTTCCATGACTATATATGTATAAAAGGACTAACATATCTTTTGTTTTATTTTTGATTTGAGGACTAACAAATCATGTGCATGGGCAACCATAGATGGATATAGCACTAAGCCTCTATTGAAATGTTTATTATGTGATAAGGAGCAATTATTATGGAGGGAACATCATAGGATCAAATCTTACCTTATTTTATTCTTTTAAAAAAAAATCTAACCTTATTTGTAAAAAAAACAATTCACTATCTGCATTATTTCTTTTAAATAAAAACTAAAATTGCTAATACTCATGGCAGAATTTACTACTACTTCAATGAAAAAGGCTTAACTTGAACAGTTGTTCAATACTGTAAGAGAGTGATACTTGAATAATTACTTAGCCAAATCTTCGATTACGTTATTAATGAAATTCTAGGTTCAAGTATCCTGGTTAATACTTTGGGACTATTCTTAAATATTTTGTTTGGTAATTACTTAGAATCATTATTGGGTATGTGAATGTGGATAGTGTACAAGTCTTCTAGACAACATCTTTGGGGCTATCCCTAAGATTTTTATTTTTTATTTTTTAATGTATGGAATAGGGTGGTACACACACCCAAGAGATTAAATTAATAAGGTACTCTAAAAGTAATTCCTTATGTATTGTGATGGTGAACCAAAAGTTGAACTATCTCTAGTTCGTCCATAGTGTCGCCCAAATCCAGGAAGGCTGTCCCAATATAAGGTCGTCCAGTATAAGAAGGTCGTCCAGCATGGAAGCCCCTGGATGACCTCCCAACACTTAAAAATTTCCAGAATAAATTTATGTTCAAGAACTTATAATTCGGACCACGTTCTACTATTCCGAAGTATGAGTAAAATCCTTATTCATCGCTATAACTTCCCATTAAGTTCTTAACTTCTATAGCAGTTGTGGAAGATAAGTCTGACTCTTCTAACTTTCATAGCAGTTATGAAAGTTAAGTCTAAACCTTCTAACTTCCATCCACGTTGAGGAAGTTACTAAACAAGTAACCACTCCAAAGCTCATTATATAAGGATTCATCCACATCAAATGAAGGTAAGTTTCCACCACTCCTAAAGTTGGAATTCTTAAGTTCTAGAAAGAAAAACTAACTTAAGCATCGGAGGGTTCTTAGCCGGTTCACCCCCGGTCACCTTTGATCTTGTGTTTCTTTCTTTTCAGGCCTTCCAAGCAACTTCTAGCCTATTAAAGTCCGGAGCATTCAGCCTACTGATTTTCTATGCATCATCATATTGTACTTTAAGTTCCTCAATTAAATATAATGACGTGATTGTAATGGTCAATGAACCGCGTAGTTGAATTTAATCGTCCTTGAGAAAAGATAACACATTTCGTATTGCATTAGTTAATTTAGTCATATAGCCAACTAAATTTAATTGAAGAGGTTAAGGTACTACCTGTGTTTTGCTTAAAAAAAAAAAAGGTTTTATTATCATTTCTCAGAGGCTTGTTAAACTATTGGTCTCACTCTCATACTAGTAACTAAACTAACCTAGTATGAAACCCAAAATCTAACCCTGGACTTGGGTTTTAGTAAGTACTCTTAAAAACCAAAACTAAAAAGAAGCCCACTGGGCTTTGATTCTAAAAGGCTTAAAACTCGTCCAAACCGGACTCATATCCGGTTCATCCCCAAACCACATGCACATCACCGCCATTCTCAGTTTCTTTAGAGAGAGAGAGAGAGAGAAATGGCTGGTTTGCTAGCATGGGCAGCGGACGTAGTGGGAGCGAGTGGACCCCAAAACAACGAAGTAGACGATCCCAATTCGGTCCCAATAGTATTCACCACAGAGCAGCAAAGCTACGCTCAAGAACTCGACCGAAAAGCAGCCTCTCTGAGCCGTTCGATTCAGGATCTACGGCTCAGATTGCCTCCCCCTGACATCTCTCAGCGCCTCCCTCATCTCCACGCTCACTCCCTCGCTTCCAATGCCGCTCTTGCCCTCCAACTCAATTCCCACTCTGCCACACGTGAACAGGTTTGCTTCACTAATTTCTTCGCTTTTTCGTATCTGGGTTTTTTGTGTGTGTGTGTGTGTGTGTGTGTGTCTGTGTATAGCTCTGATTTGGTGCTTGTTTTAGTCGAATTCTGGGATTTTATCATCTGGGTCTTTTGATTTTGTTGAATTTCAGTGATTTTCTAACGTGGTTGTTTGAATTTTGATTGTAATTCCTGTGGATATGCAAACTCGGGTACTCTTTTTCTATTGTTCAAGATCTTATCTTGTGGCGCTATTGAACTTTGATTCTAATTTACTTTGTAGATGGATGTGAAAATTTCTTTTGTTTCTTGGTGCAAATTTGATTTTTTTTTTCAATTGTCAATACAATGTGGTAATACAATATATTTCTCAACAAGTTCCCTTCTAAATGAAAATAATTTCATTTTCAATGATGCATGACAGTGCAAAATAGGTAGTTGCTTGACAGGGCCTTGTATACCTTGTGGAAATTATGTATTAAGATCATTTCAATTTGAAAATGGATAAAATGAGGTGACATAGATGCTTGTGGTAAGAACGGGTTTCGTTCTAGCGCTCTAAAATAATATTCCAAAGCTTTCGTATGTTCTTTGTTCTTTGTATGGATAAAAGCCTATGTTATAGAGTATATAACTTCTATCATAGGGATCAAAATTAAAGTTTGAAACTCATCTACTTAACCTCTTTTGGTTAACTTGAAATAAATGAGATACATCCATGAGAAATCTCATTCATAAAATCTTAATTGCCGAATGAAACTTCTTCATTTCAAGTGAAATAAAAAGTAACCTTTTTTGCAGAAATTATGTAGTGCACATTGTATCCACTGCATGCAAGGGGTGTCTACCATGGACCCCATGATGTAAGAATTCTGTTACATGAGGTACCTCCTTTGTATGTGGGGCTTGTAAACGCACCAAACAATTCTCACCCTTCACTTAATTTATCAAAGGTGCCCATGGGCCATGATAAGGTGCCATTGTCTCTTTCAGACCCCCTTTTTTTTTCCACCTCTCATAATTAGTCACATTGGATAGTTGTGAAAATGGTTCGGAATTAGTTGTAGTTCTAGAATTTTTCTTAATAGATTATCAAAGCCCCTAAAAATTAGATGAGTCAATCAAGCAGGAATTAGTTGTAGTTCTGGAATTTTTCTTAATTTTACTTTATTTTTTGAGTAGATATGAATTATAATCATTAATTCATAACGTTTGATAATATTTTAACAACTAAAAGATGCTGTCTTAAACTAATAGCAAATCAAAAACCAAAAATAATTTATACTTAAAAGCATATGAATTTGTAAATAATGCAGAATTGTTCAGGTCTTCAATATATTTCACAAAATTTGGCTCTGTATCTAAAGCTTTTTCTGTGTTACAATTATCTTTCGCTCCAGTAAGTGCAGAATTTACAATTCACTTTCCTTGAAGTAAACATGCATGCAATCAAAGAGAAAGGTATTTAGCCTTCATCAACAGTCCTCTTTAACGCTAGATCTGCTTGTCAAGTCCCTTTCTCCTCTCTCAACCATTCTTAAGAAAGAAGGATGCTCCTAATACTAGCCATTACTTACAATGATGTGCCTCAAATTCAGTCAATGGAACTAAACACGCATGTGTGCTAATTATTAAAGACAAACATGAACCACCATGTTTTTATTCCAGTATTTATCCAAATACATGTCTATACCTATACACAAACAAACCGGTAGAGCTTTTATCATGAAGACGTCTATCATGTATCATGTAATTATTGATCTTTCTCAGGTAAAACTAGCTGTGAATTTCATTTCACACTTCCTTACATTACGTATGTGTTTGGATAGCGTCTAAGAGTCACGTTTTGTGTTTGGCATTTGTATATCCGTGGGACCCACTACTACAGTAGCTTCCAATTAAGGGCAAGACTGAACTGAAATGCGTAGCGTTTTTTTCCTTCAAACCGTTCTTTGTGTTCTTCACCAATCAAACCCAGAACATGACTATTCATGTTCTTGAAACCCAGCAAACCCATCAAAACAGAAGATCAAAATAGTGAAACCAAAACCATATGAATCAAACCCATGTGAAAAAAAAATCAAACCCATCAAACCGATCAAACCCAACAACCAATCAAACGGATCTACCCAGCAAACACAAATCAAACCCATCACCAATCTCAACCTCACCTAGCACCACCGACTTACCATATCAAACCCATCGCCGATCAACCCATCCACCACCACCGAGGGAACACGATCTTTGCCGGCGTCGGACTAGGTTGTCTTCCTCGGCTCTTCGCCGGCGTCGGATTGGGTTGTCTTACTTGTGGATTTACATTCTGAGCTCTTCGTCGGCGTCGTTGAGATGTAGGTCTTCCTCTCTTCCTTTCTCTGGTGGGCGTGGAACTCTCTTCTCGAAGACACAGGCGTTAGCTAGGGTGGGTGAGGAGTTAATAGAAGAAAAAAAAAAAAAAAGTAAAAACGCGTTTTCAATTGAGCTACAGTACTTTGACCCAAAAATAATCAGCACGCGTTTTTCACTTAATTGCTACAATGTTTTCAGTTTTCAGCAAAATAAACGGTATTCAAACGGACCCTACATTTCATCTCTTCATATTCCAATACAAAATTGTTGACGTCTATCTAGAATTTTGTTTTCAACAGTTCTTTCATCTAGAAGAGTCGAACATTTTTTATTAACACAATCGCATACAAAGACACATTGAAAGTAGGCATAAAAAAAATCTGACAGAGGAGTTGTTAAAGTACATGACTACTTCTTAGAGAACCAATGTTTTGTAGTATTTGTGGCATATACCAGACAAGCTCTAGGTTCCTATCACTTGGTAGATCAATGCGATGGACAGGAACTTCTAAAACAAAATTAGCTTTGTACACAGTCAATCACGCGATTAAGTTAAAGTGACAGTGGAATAGAAATTGATGATGCCGAAAATCGTCAGTAAGTCGCACAATCCTCATGTGCTCGAGACAACACTTGCACAACACAGAACAAGAAGACCTTGAGAGAGTACCGGTGTGGTACTGGCCAAAAGACCCTCCGAAGGTTAAGTTAGAAAGTTTCTCACAACTCTAGAGTGCCAGAGATAGGATGAATTATGCGTACCTTGATTTATGAGGGATTTGGGGCTTTTATAGTAGTGTAGAACCGACTTTCTTGCTTTCTTGGAGAAGGGGAACTTTTCCTTATAAGGAAGATCCTTATAAAAGCACTTATTTTTCGGGATCCTTTCCATATAACGATTTTGTTGATTAGGGTTAATCGTGAGGCACAAAATATTTCCTTTTGAAGTTTCTTGAGAACTACCTAAACTACGTGGATGTCACGTGGCCCCACCCGTCGTCCACATTGTATCCGTCCACTTCCTCATCCGTCCTCTTCTGTACATGCTCCTCGTCTTCTTCCATTACCTTGATCACAAGCTAAAGGTACCGTCGCTCATGGCTGATTCAGTAGAATGAGACCATCTATGTCTATTTCTCCTTTTTCAGAAATAATCTTCTGCAAATCAAGACAAACAGAAAAGGCAGAAAACATAAGAAAAAAAAAGAAAGATATACAAAAAAACAGAAGTACATAATTAGTATCAGACCTCTAGCAAACACTAATTGCCAAGTTTTGTCAATATTGCATGGGTTTTGCACCTTTCAGCTTGATTCCCACGAGGCAATAAAAGGGAAGAAAACTAGTGTTGCATTTTGTAAGGTTGAATTTAATCAACCATCTAATTGGTTTTATTCCGTGTCAAATTTGCTTGTATTTCAGCATTTAGTAACCCTGTATTTAGGTGGGTTTGTTGTAAGGGTAGTGAGTGAGATAGAGTGTAGATTGCTCAAGAGTGTGCAAGAAAACAGAGACTCGCGGCTAGATCTCGCGGGTGACTCGCGGGTGACTCGCGGCTGCAAGCCGCCAGATGCAGCACACGTGCCAAGCATGCCAGAAGGTGAACAGTCATGCTAGCTAGAGCACTACAGGACAAAACAGGACAACTGGCCATATGGTTATCTCGCGACTGGATCTCGCGATTCAGTCAAGTCGCAAAGCCAAGCCGCGAGCCAGCCCTGTTTTGAAAAACCTGACGTTTCACATTCTCCTCTCACCTCAGTATAAATACCCCTTATACCCACAAATGAGAGAGAGCTTCCAGAGAGAATTTTGAGAGAGAAACTCTAGAGTAAAACAAGATTGATTCATCTACAATCTTTACATAAGTGTCTCTTCAAATTCCTCAACTCTCTTCCTCTCCATTGTCAAACCCTTGAGAGGCATTTTACCAAAACCTTGTTCTCACCATATCCATTACTGTGAAAGGGCTGTTTGGTGTTCTGGGAAGCTGTTAGGAAGGAACCAATCTTCATTGGTTGATGCTATGGTCCAATAGCGGAATCCGGAAAGCTAGAAAAGAAAAAGGTTCGGCGCAACCTCATTGGAGCAAGAAGCTTGAAGGGCTTAGGTGCACTGGGTAGATTAGGCTTGGAGGGTCTATTGCTGTCCATGTATCCCAACTACATTTTCTAGTGGATTGTTTACCGCTTGGAGGGCGGCGGAGAGGTTTTACGCCGAGGGCTTCGGTTTCCTCTTCGATAACACATCGCGTGTTGTTTTTGTGTTTGCATCTTCCTTCCCTTTTATCTTTGCCTTTTATTATCTGCTGTGGTTGTGATTTTAATTTGGCTTAGATAGTTTTTCCAATTCTATATTATAGCTTTTGTTCATTTTCCGCACACTAGTTGTTTGACATAAAGCTTGAATTGGTTAATTTGTAAATTGGGGGTCTAAACGTTCAAGTTTGTTTTTTCACTATTTGAACTTTCAATTGGTATCAGAGCAGGTGCACTTATTGTGGTTTTATTACCTAAGTGCGATCCTAGACCCCTGTGTTGTGGTAGCTGTTATGGAAAATACCATGCTGAATTGTAGTTTAAGTATTTGTGAAAATGACTCTATGCATATGTTTGAAGGGTGTCTTACCAATGAACTTGTAGAGTTGTTAAAAACTAAGAAACATGCTAGGATATTTGTTCACATGCTGGAATATTTTGAAAATCAGAATCATATCTTACACAGTAGCATATCTGAATCTAAATCGTTGATTAAGAAATATAAAAGAAAGAATAGAATGTTGTGTGAGATGATTAAGAATCTGAAAATGAAAGGTCAATTTGACAGAAGCATGAAAACTGATGATGAGTCTTTGTTTGAAGGTCAAGAATGTTTGTCTCATGTGAGCTTATTTGTGCATACCTCATTGAAGGTGTTTAATGCATGCTTGTGGTATATTGACAGCGGTTGTTCTCGCCATATGACAGGGGATAAGTCACTGTTTAAGACACTCAAAGAAAAGGTTGGTGACTATGTGACTTTTGGTGATAGAAGTCATGCTCAAGTCCTAGGCAAAGGGACTATCGAGATACCTGGATTACCGCTGTTGAAAGATGTGTTATACATAAAAGGGCTGAAGGCAAATCTGCTGAGCATCACTCAAATTTGTGATGATGATTTCCTGGTACAATTTTCTAAGAAAGGATGCTTGATCATTAATGAAGAAGGGATTCAGGTCTTGGAGGGAAATCGGATTACAGACAACTGTTATGGAGTAGTTCCCATGGCACCCATTTCGTGTAGAAGTGCTTGTGTTGATATGTTGGAACTTTGACATCACAGATTTGGGCATGCGAATTTCAAACAAGTAGCTAAAGTGTCCAAACTTGAAGCAGTTGAGGGACTTCCTAAGTTTGGAAAGGTGAAGAAGACCATTTGTGGTGCATGGCAAATGGGAAAGCAAACAAAGGCAAGTCATCACAAGGTGAATGTGACTGCTACTTCTCGGTGTTTGGAGTTACTTCATATTGATCTAATGAGGCCTACCAGAACTGAAAGTCTAGGAGGAAAGAGATACATTATGGTCATTGTGGATGATTACTCAAGATACACTTGGGTTGAATTTCTTAGAGAAAATCAGAAGCATGTGAGAGGTTGGAAATTCTGTGCAAGAAACTACAAAACGAGAGAGGGGTCTCTATTGCCAAAATAAGAAGTGATCATGGGAGGGAATTTGAGAATGCAAGATTCGAGTCTTTCTGTGAAAAGAATGGAATAAAAAGGGAATTTTTAGCCCCCAAAACTCCACAACAAAATGGAGTGGTAGAGAGAAAAAATCGGGTGATTCAGGAAATGGCAAGAGTCATGTTGCTTAACAAGCAAATACCTCAAAAGTTTTGGGGAGAAGCTGTCAACACCTCGTGTCACATTGGCAATAGAATATTTTTCTGAGTAGGAACAAAGAAGACCGCCTATGAGATTTGGAATGGAAAGAAGCCTAGAGTGAAGTATTTCCAGGTGTTTGGAAGCAAATGTTATATCCTAAATGATTGGGAGAATCTTGGGAAGTTTGATGCGAGAAGTGATGAGGGTATATTTGTTTCACAAGAGAAGTATGCTAGAAACATTGTCACGAAGTTTGGACTAGACTCTAAAAAACATGCCTCCACTCCCATGAGCTCATCTACTAAACTGAATGTTGATTCTTCTGGAGTAGAAGTAAGTCCTACCTTATATAGGAGTATCATTGGGAGTTTACTCTATCTTACAACTAGTAGACCGGACATTGCATTCAGTGTTGGTGTTTGTGCCAGATATCAAGCTAATCCAAAGGAATCTCACCTGACTGCAGTTAAGCGAATCATTCAATATGTTAATGGAACTTCAAACTATGGTCTGTGGTATTCAAAAGACTTAAATGCTTGTTTTGTCGGGTATTCAGATGCTGACTGGGCTGGTAGTGTAGACGATCGAAAAAGTACTTCAGGAGGTTGCTTCTACCTTGGTAACAATCTTGTCTCGTGGATGAGCAAGAAACAAAATTCAGTGTCTCTATCTACTGCTGAAGCAGAATACATCGCTGCTGGAAGTTGCTACACTCAGCTTCTTTGGATGAAAAAATTTCTTCATGATTATGGAATTCCTCAAGAGACGATGTGTGTCTTTTGTGACAACACCAGTGCCATCAATCTTTCCAAGAATCCTGTCCAGCATTCAAAATCTAAACACATAGAGATACGTTACCATTTCATTCGAGATCTGGTAGAGGAAAGAGTTGTGTGTCTTGAGTTTATACACACTGACAATTAAAAGACAGACATCTTCACCAAGCCTCTCGATGGTCCACGGTTTGAATCACTCCGTAAGACCATTGGTGTTGGTACAATTCCTTAACTCTCTTGTGTGTTATGTGCTTCACATATTTATAATATGATATGTTTGTTTGTGTTGGGGCACACACTGCTTTGTTGGTTTTTTGTGCAGCATGATTTTGATTGTTTGTCTATTTGTGCATACTGTTGTTCATCTTTTTATGTTTTTGATCCTTTTTTTTGTATCAAAAATCCAAAAATCACATAAAAATTAGAAAATCAAAAAGTTTGATTAACATTGTTGAGTTTTTGTCTCAAAACTTGTTTTGCCTTGTATCTTTATGCTAATGGCTTAGTGCATTTTCGAGCATAACTTGTTTCTTTGCACTCGTATCTCTGTGGGAGAAATCTTGAAATCTATGTGATTGTTGTAAATAGATCTTCAAACTTGTCATGAATTGAATGGTTATGTTGATCTTGAGACATGCATAGACTTGTGTTTATATATCTTCCCACTCTTTATTTTTTTATTTTTGCTAAAAAGAGCTCACCAAATGTAAATCTCCAAATGAAAAGAGATATTGAGCTGCAAAAGCCTGTCGCACATACTAGTATTCGACTAGGAAAAAGGGAAAGCGACCAAAAATTAAAGTGAATGATTATTCAAACGGCCAAAGGCTTGTTCATTATAGTGAAATATCAAATATTACTCTCACAATGAGAGGTGATTGTCTTAAAAGGATCAAAAAGATCAATTGTTATGATTGAAAGTGGAGTCAAATGTAAAGCTCCAAGTTATGTTATCAAGTTATTGTGGGAGGTCATATATACATATTTCTATAATTGAGATGAGTTTCATAATCTAGTGCTAATTGTGTATGTCTTGGTTGAATTGATCATTGAAATTTCACATTAGACTATAGACTATCTCATTGTTGATATCCACACACAACACATAAGTTTATGTTCAATAAATGTCATATTCATTTGTGTGATTGTACTTGTTGAAATGTGTTTTCACATACTCAATCTTTGTTGATTCAAGCACAAAAAGATTTTTGAGTATTTTAGGTGTTTTTGGAAAGTATTTTGTTCTTAAAAACTGAAAATTTCAAAAATCATTTTTGCCCTGTTATGGTGACTCAGTCGCGGGTAAGTCAAGTCGCGGGCCTCAGTCGCGTGTTCGCGGGTCTATTTTGGCGACTTGTTCGCGAGTGGAAGGACCAGTCGCGAGGGTTACTCAGAGATTTTTGCGGCTCAGCTCACGACTCCCTCGCGGGTAGACCTTCCAGTCGCAAAAAACACTTAGAAATTTTTTCAAAATTTTGTCTTTGAGTGTTTTGGCGGCTTGACCTGGCGTCTTGTTGGCGACTCACGTCAGTCGCGAAAATCGCGTGTTCTAGAAAATGAGCTAATTTTCAACACTTTTCTTAGAAAGGGGTTCTCATTTGCCTGTCTTGCACTCTGTGTCTGTTCATTTTCTGATCTTACTTTCACTTTTGTATCTTCACTGTGGTAATCTTCAAACTCTTTCAACAACTTGTTACCATTCAATCTATCTTCAAGGAAAGGTATGGGTTTTGTTCTCTACTCTGTGTTTTGCCTTTTCCTCATAATTGTTTGTGTTCTCCTTGGTATTCATATTTCTCTTACCTGTGTTTGATAACTTGAGTTTATGATGTTCTCATTTTTGTGTGGTTTTAATCTGACCCACTCTATTGTGTAGCTACATTTGGGTCATTTTTGGCCTTCATTACTATTTTCTGGACATTCCCATCTAGCTTTTAGGGTTTCTTCATTATCCCTAACTTGACACTAACCCACTGCTAATAATGTCTGTTGGATTGTGTTCTTTCTTTTCCTCTATTCATGTTTCAGACTGGAAATGTCACCATTCAAGAAAGCAGCTGTGAAAGGAGGTGGGCCCAAAGGAAAGGAACCTGTCATTGATGTAGATGACTACTCACCTCAAACAAAAGGGACTCGCTCTTCCTCAAATGGTTTCGATCCCATGCTACCTTTCAGTCTCATGAGAATTATTTCAGACATGCTACACCATTACTGGAAAGACCTTTTGACCAATCGTCACTTCACGACACTGACATTCCAAAATGGTTTGCTCACAAGGATTGGAATTACCTTCTCTCTGATCTGGATGATGCGTATGAGAATTTGGTAAAGGAATTTTATGCCAACGCGATTGTTGAAGGAGAAGAACTTAAGTGCTGGGTTCGGAAAAAGAGCTTTTCAGTCTCTCCAGCATATTTGGCAGAGATCCTTCACATCAACTGACCACTGCTTCGTCACTCACCGGTTTATGATGATCTTTGTCCTGATGAGGAACTCCTTAAGGAGGGTCTTGGACAAGACTTGGAATTCTCATCCAATGGAAACTCCGTCAGTGTTTCCTCTCTTCCTCCAAAACTGAGAGTGCTTACAATTGTGATGTTTCACAATTTGTACCCCTTATCAAGCACTGGGTATATGAACCTCGGACGTACTTTGTTTCTTCATGATCTAATCTCTGATGTAGAAATTGACATCTGTGCTCATATCTTTCATGTTCTGCGCAAAACGGTTCTACGAACTGAGTCCCAAATGTGCATTCCTTTCTGTTGTCTCATTTCAAGGATCTTGAAGCTCAAGGGAATTTATCCAATGGCAGATGAATCTTCTCACCCAAAACCGAGTCCAATCAACATGCGTACATTCAATGCAAGCATTGGACATAGTCGGAAGAGAGCCAAACCGGAAACTTCCGCATCTCACAGTGGCTCTCATTTTTGCACTCTCTCCCTTGATGACAAACTTGATCACATTGTATCCTCTGTACACGAGTTGAATACAAAGATGTCTGGACTCACATCTACTCTACACCATCACAGCACTCGATGGGATATGAAGTTTACCTCACTTCAAACTCAATTGGATCAGATTCAGAGAAGGCTAGAAGAGAATGTATGGCCTATTCCATGACAAAAAGGGGGAGTGATAGCCTGATCAGAGAGGGAGGATATTACCTAAGGGGGAGTGTTTCTGCATTCTTCCTCAGTTTAAGTTGTTATATTGTTGATGTTATTCAGTTTATATTGTAGTTTTGTACCCATGTTGCTTATGTAAGCTTTTAGGGTTATGTTTTATGCATATTTGTAGACTTTATGGTTTGTACCATGCTTTATGCAGCCTTTTATGCTTTATTTAAATTAGTACTTCTATCTAAATGTATTGCATTTTCTTTTAAGTACTGTCACTCTTGTGCCCTTGTAGGATTGTTCCTAGATGCATATACCTAGTGTTTTATGCATTGGTTGAGCGTTGGGCATACAAGTAACTTGCATTGTTCATGTTTGCTTGTATGTTCAAGTGTTCATTCCAAGTGTGAATGAGCATTATGTTCACTACCTTGTAGTGACTTCTTGGTTGATCAAGCCATGGTTTGTTTCTTAACTCCATCTTTGCTTGATCACATTTTGCCTGTTTCATATGCATTTCACGATTTTCTGCTTACAATAATCATGGTGTATTGTTGTGTTTCAGGAGTCTCATGTTCATATGATTCAAGTGCTTCACAGCTTCTAGAGTTAGGTGTGAGTGAGTTTTGCTCAACTGTTCCCAACTCACATGTTAAGTCTAGAGTCTGTTTTAAGGTTTTGTCACGGAATAGCCAAAGGGGGAAATTGTAAGGTTGAATTTAATCAACCATCTAATTGTCTTTATTTCGTGCCAAATTTGCTTGTATTTCAGCATTTAGTAACCCTGTATTTAGGTAGGTTTCTTGTAAGGGTAGTGAGTGAGATAGAGTGTAGATTGCTCAAGAGTGTGCAAGAAAACAGAGACTCACGGCTGGATCTCGCGGGTGACTCGTGGCTGCAAGCCGCCAGATGTAGCACATGTGCCAAGCATGCCAGAAGGTGAACAGTCATGCTAGCTGGAGCACTACAGGACAAAACAGGACAACTGGTCATACGGTTATCTCGCGACTAGATCTCGCGACTCAGTCAAGTCGCGAGGCCAAGCCGCGAGCCAGCCCTGTTTTGAAAAACCTGACGTTTCACATTCTCCTCTCACCTCAGTATAAATACCCCTTATACCCACAAATGAGAGAGAGCTTCCAGAGAGAATTTTGAGAGAGAAACCCTGGAATAAAATAAGATTGATTCATCTACAATCTTTACATAAGTGTCTCTTCAAATTCCTCAACTCTCTTCCTCTCCATTGTCAAACCTTTGAGAGACATTTGACCAAAACCTTGTTCTCACCATATCCATTACTGTGAAAGGGCTGTTTGGTGTTCTCGGAAGCTGTTAGGAAGGAACCAATCTTCATTGGTTGATGCTATGGTCCAGTAGCGGAATCTGGAAAGCTAGAAAAGAAAAAGGTTCGGCACAACCTCGTTGGAGCAAGAAGCTTGGAGGGCTTAGGTGCACTGGGTAGATTAGGCTTGGAGGGTCTATTGCTATCCATATATTCCAACTACATTTTCTAGTGGATTGTTTACCGCTTGGGGGGCGGCGGAGAGGTTTTACGCCGAGGGTTTCGGTTTCCTCTTCGATAACACATCGCGTGTTGTCTTTGTGTTTGCATCTTCCTTCCCTTTTATCTTTGCCTTTTATTATCTGTTGTGGTTGTGATTTTAATTTGGCTTAGATAGTTTTTCCAATTCTATATTATAGCTTTTGTTCATTTTCCGCATACTAGTTGTTTGACATAAAGTTTGAATTGATTAATTTGTAAATTGGGGGTCTAAACGTTCAAGGGTGTTTTTACACTATTTGAACTTTCACATTTTGCCATCATTGACTTGAAAAGTTAGTGTTGTGCTATGCTAAAGAATGTATGGCCATTGACACGATGCAGAGCCCTTCTAAGATCATTTAAGGCAGTAAAATGACTTTTTAAACCTAAAGTTCATATGAAATTCAACTCATATGCAAATTTCTACATCATGAAAATACAAAAATATACCCTACAAAAATCACTATCAGTAAGATATTGTTGATTTGGTAGTCCATTTGTTAACCCTTAATGATCTATTGTTATGAAGCTCAATGGTAACATCAGTTGAAATACAAAAGGGAGGCAAATGCTAATAAGAATATGCTTATAATTCATTTCAGTTTGATATTTGTATAAAAAAGTTCAATCATATCATATCTTATTAAACTCAACCAGAGTTGTAAGGCAAACTAATTCAGTGACAATAGTGTCCAAACCAGCAGTATTTTCCTCCTTCACCACACCCCTCTTTCTACACATCAGCTCTGCTGTGAATCCACCATAAGAGATTAGAAAGTGAGTTCCCATCATCAAAACCATTCAAGTTCTTGATCTTCCCCAAAGCACCTTCTCTGTCATAAATCCCTTCCAAAGTATATACAAATCCCTTCCACCCTTCTCCAACTCCCTCTCTCCCTAAAGCAGGTAAGGTCCACTTCACAAGCTCCCTCACAAATCCAACATCAGAGAACAAGATCTCAGTGATTGGCAATATGGGTAGCACCTGAATTCCAAGCCTACATTCTCTCCACTCAGGTGGAGCAAACCATAGTCCACTGTCCCTCTTGTTAGCCCACAATACACCCACCAACCTGTTCTCTCTAGTGAAATCCTCCCCATACATATTGTCTCCCTCTCTCACATGCCACCATGTTTGAGCAGAGTGAATTTCCAATGCTGTAAGCATTGATCCAGTGGCAACAAGATGTGTGTCTCCATAGGCCAACCCCATCAAAGCTGCTGAGTAATAAGCATTCACCGCCTCACTAGTGCTCTCTTGATTCCGCCCATCGGCAAACTCAGTTAGCCCTCCAGCCCAAGAGTGCAATTTGTAAAGGTCAAAGCACCTTAAACGCGTGTAACTAGAATTTGACCGCCTGCCCAAGTTCATAAAATCAGCCATAAGCGTATATGCTTGAGGCTTATACTTCCTCCCCCACACCGGGTCAATCTTTGCAAGCACTGCAATTGCATAAAGAAAGTACCCTAAATGATAATGGTGATCATTATAAACACCAAACCCAAAATCAGCCCCAGAATCCAATGCACCTTGCTTAGTCACAATTCCACCCCATTTAGCATCATACAGAAAACCATTCCCACTAAAAGTCCCATCCAACCAAGGCTCAATTGTATCCTTCAGGAACTTCCTTATCTTTGGAATCACATCAAGAAAACCCACCTCCTCAGCAATCAATGCCAACCTTGCTGCTCTAGCAATCAACTTCCCATAAAAATAAGATGAATTGTTTGTCATCGACGCAGGATTCAATGCCTCAACATCCCTAACAAGCGCAGAGATAATCTCAGCATATGATTCTTCTTTGACACCTCTTATTGAATGCCAATTCACAGACACAGGGGCAGGGTTCAATGCCCAAGAAGCTCCAATAACACCAACAAGATCACCATCAATACTCTTATACTTAAATTCCTCCAAAACAGTAACATTGGAATCATCACTAGATAGTATCTGATGATGAAGGGGGTGAGCTAACATAAGCAAATTCCCCCAACCTTTCTTCTCCCATTTGTATTCCAAGCAAAATGGCTTGGTGAATACTGCATCACCAGAAACCGGGTAACAAGGACTGAATCGATCAAGGATTGCCTCATATTTCGGATCCGAACCAGGCAATACTGCAATCTGAATTATGCCTGAAAACCTTGTAGACGTGATCACAGATAGGCTGTGTGTGAAACTGATGGGGGAGGAGGTGTATATAAGCCATGTCTGGTTGTTGTTGAGCTTGATGGTATACTTGGTTTTAGCATTGTTTGAAGAAAAAGAGAGAATAGCATGGATGGTTGATATGAATATAGCAGTGCCACCAGAGACAGAACATGTCAGAAATGGGCTTCCCCTGACAAGGAAAAACCTTAAATTGGAAGAAGGATAGTCCAAAGTGACACTGAGATCACTGAAGGAAGAGATAAAGTGGGTATTTTGAGAACCTGGGTTGGTGTTTTCTAAGGCAGAGATGGTGAGGTCAGCGTTGAAAACTTGGTAGATGAAAGCTGAGTTGAAGACACGAGATGGGTAGGAGAGGGAAAGAGAGGAGAGTGAGGATTTGATAAGGTAGGGATGGATGTACTCAGGTTGATCACCATTTTTGAGAGTGAAGTTTTGGAAGAAAGAATTTGTGGGGAGAGGAGTGGAGAGTAGAGTTGGGGAGAAGAAGAGAGAAGGGTCAGGGAGGACTGTGGATTGGGTTTTGGGGAAGAGGAATGGTTTGGTTAATGGCTTGAGAGATTCTGGTGTAGGTGGTGGTGCCATGGTACATGTGCTTGGTTCAGGTTGTAAAGGAGATGGGGATCTTGGTGGTGTTGTTGTTGGGGGTTTATAGGGTTTGTTTGGTTTTTTGAAACACTTAGTGACTAAGGTTTTGACTCTTCTTCTTAATTTTTTCAACATTGTCAGTTTGTATATGAATTTAATAATTATTGGACAGAGTGGGAAAAATAGAAAATAATTAAGAGGTGAATTAGTTGGATGGTTTTGATTTGGTGGGTGGAAACTAGGAGGAAAGGAGTTAATGTTGGATCATATTTTGTGAAGGTGTTATTTAGGCTTTTACACAAATTCAAGAGCAGGAGATGGAGGGTGTTGAGACTGTTAAGGTGGGGCTTGACTTGCTTGATGTCTTTGTGGAAGGAAGTGGGGAATGGTGGCTATGAGAGGGTGAAGGTTGGATTGGAATTGAAGTTGAGAGAAATCTGAAATTTTGGTTATGGAGGTATGTGAGAATTGTAAGGTATGTAAAGGTTTATTTTTTGAATCTGAATGTGTGAAGGAAGGTATCTTAAGGTGGGGTGCTTGAGGGGTAAAAGAATGCATATTCCTATTCTTGCTTTGTTGGTGTGGATTAATTCATACAATTTGTTAAAATAAGGCTAATATAATATGGTTTTAACTCTAATTTTGATCCCAAAAAAGAAAAAAATCTCCAAATTTGATTTGCTTTGAGGCTATTGGTTCCATGGTTAGAGTTGTACGTTTCTCTTTGGTTGTCACCTGTCATTCATTTTTTTCCACATTTTGAGATTTATTTTTTGAGTATAATATAGAAGTTCTTTCTTAAGCAAGGGTAAAGTTTGGGTCCATTGGTTTTGTGCACAAGAATATTGGCCACAAGTGGATTAAGCATGGGTAAAGATTGGGTCCATTGGTTTTGTACACTAAATTCGTTAAGATTATGATATGTGGCCAAAAGTGAGCACATGTCCTAATTCTGAAGATTCCAATGCACAAGAACATTAGACTTGAGCCAAATTTGCGTCGGCAAACATATGCATATATGTTCTTTTGAAATTCTTATTTCACCAAGAAAGAACAAAAAGAATCTCGCTATAGTTGCATAGTGGTCTAATTTTATTTAATATATTTTTAAATAGGAAAAAAAATTAATACAAAAGAACGCATGCAAGGAATATAAGAGGGTGGACACCTGATAGAGATAACAATTCATACATATATGTCTCACAGCAAAGTAAAATTCTAATAGCTACCATCTGAAACAAATCAGAGAAAAAACATCAAGTTCACAAAATTTTGAGAATGGTCTAAGAAACATGGAGATCAATATCAAAGCTATAGTGTGTTTTCATTTGGTCCATCTTTGCCCTTGTGTTCCTCCTCCTCAACTCCGTATCAGCAAACAAAAAAGTATCATTCCCACAATGACATTGATGCAATAAACTGATTTTTCAGCTTTAGTCCTCTCTATATAATCATATATAATGGCACCTAAGATTGTTTCATTCATTCTCATAACATTTCTATTTGTCCATGTGAGGCATGAAAGCATCTTAGGGTGACTCTCAACTCTCAAGGAATTTATACCTATAATAACATTATGTGCGAGATAGGGGGATTGTACACACTTGAAGGAATAGTCAAGAGTTTGAAGTGTTTCGAATTACTGCTATCCAAGAGCTGCAATTCTCCTTACATCTTATGCACAAGGCATCTTAAACATTTAAACGGGTGGAGTCCAAGTATTTGTGATTACTGGACTGCAAAAGACAATCTATTTGAGTTGCAATTGTTAAGACTGATCTTTGTCAGTTTCACTGCCTTTTATGAGATTGATAAATTATTTAGTCTATTTATGAACGAAATCAGAATTGTTTTTTCCCAAAACATGAATGAAAAATATTGATCATTCAAAAACAAAAAAAAAACAAAAAAATTACTAAAATTTTAAACCAATTAAATAAATTAAAATAAAATAAGTATATATTTAATATTATCGAAATATATACCATAGAAAAGACCCAAAATAAATGTATCTTAATAAGTTGCAATTAATCATCTATAATCTATTAAAATGAAACTCAATGTTCCTTAAATTCTTAAAATCATTTATGAATTTTTTGGTACTAAATTTTCACAATAATTTCTTTTTTAACATGCAAAATCAAAGATTCAATTAGAAAATCATCTTTAATTTTGTTACAAATCTAATTTGGATAATATTCAATGTTTAAAATGCTCATTCCATAATTGTCGTATAAACTGGAATAATAATACAAATTAAGAAGTATAACCACTTTATAAATAAGTTAGTAGGCTATAGACATTTTAGTTCTTATCAGCAATTTGAACGATTAAAAATAATTTAACAATCTTTTGAAGTTCAAATGTTGAAGTCAACTACATTATACTCAACATTAACTTTTTATGATTTGTGAAGTTTTACAAATAAAACTTGTCTACTATCAAAAATAAAATTAAAAAAACCGTCATTAATTCTTTGAAACTCATGGGTCTCTCAAGAATCAGAAAAGGGAGCAAAATGTATACATAGTTGTTTCCTCGTGAGAAGTAACATTCATATCAAAAGAATTTAATTATTGAAGCTCCATTTGGGGAGAGGGGGGGGGGGGTGGTGTTGAGTGTTCATAATTGTTGAGATTTAGGTTAAGTACATTCTCTTTCCATGACTATATATGTATAAAAGGACTAACAAATCTTTTGTTTTTTGAGGACTAACAAATCATATGCATGGGCAACCCTAGATGGATATAGCACTAAGCCTCTATTGAAATTTTTATTATGTGATAAGGAGCAATTATTATGGAGGGACTTACCAACCCCATGATGATGCCCTAGTGGTGACTCTTCGGATTGGGGGGTATGATGTAAAAAGAGTCCTTGTTGACTAGGGGAGTGGAGTTAAAATTATGTACCCAGATTTGTATAAGGGATTGAATCTCATGCTCGAAGATCTAGAGAGGTATGATTCACCCCTGGTTGGATTTGATGGGAGGATTGTAATCCCTTGTGGAATGATCCAGCTACCTGTGCAAGCGGGCAACGAGGAGGTGCAAGTCAATTTTATCATGGTAGAAGCCTATTCCCCCTATACAGCTATTTTGGTGAGGCCTTGGCTCCATGCTATGGGGGTTGTGTCATCCACTCTACATTTGAAGGTTAAGTATCCCACACAGGGATGAGTAGGCGAATTGGTGGGAAGTCAGGCAGTGGCCAGGCGATGTTTGGTAGCTACTATTAGGCAGCATTCAATGGATAAAACTTTAGTTGCGGGAGAGGAGGCCCCATAGTAGGTAACATGCCCCGAGGGTGAATGTGGGTCCGAGTAACAGAGATTGCTCTTTGAAGACTCGGAGAAAATTTCTGAAGAGCAGGAGAGGATTTTTTGTTTTTAGAGAAACCAGACTGGAAACTGCCAGCCTGGGCTTTTGGCGCTAGAAGGAGGGCATGAACCTCCGACCTTGTGGTTAAATAGGAGAGGATTTTGATTGGTGCAAATGAGGACAAGTATTTTCAAATCGAGGCTCGGCTACCCCCTGAGGAGAAGATGGAATTAGTTGATTTTTTGAAGAGTAATGTAGATGTCTTTGCTTGGAGAGCTTATGATATGTCGGGGATTGACCCTAAGTTTATTTGTCATCAACTGAATGTAAACCCTGGGGCTATATCGAGGAGGCAACCTTCCTGACGCTCTTCAAATGAGCATGCCGAGGCAGTAAGAGAAAAGGTCAATAAACTAAAGCAGGCGAGGGTAGCTAAGGACGTATTCTATCCTGAATAGCTGGCCAATACTGTGGTGGTAAGGAAGAAGAACGGGAAATTGTGCGTGTGCGTTGATTTCACGGATTTGAACAAAGTATGCCCCAAGGATCCTTTCCCTGTTCCACGGATTGACCAACTGGTGGATGCGACGGTTGGACATCCTCAAATGAGTTTCTTGGATGCTTTTAATGGGTACCATCAAATACCTTTAACATTCTCTGATTAGGAGAAAACAGCCTTCCGGACTCCCATTGGGAATTACCATTATCGGGTGATGCCTTTTGGCCTAAAGAATGCTGGGTCTACATATCAAAGAATGGTGACTCGAATGTTTGAATCGCAGATCGGGAGAAACGTTGAAGCATGCATTGATGATATGGTGGTGAAAAGTAAGCAGGTCTCGAAGCACTTGAAGGATTTAAAGGAGATATTTTTAGTGCTTAGGAAACATAAATTGTGTCTCAATGCATCTAAGTGCTCTTTCCGTGTTAGCTCGGGAAAATTTTTGGGGTATGATTACACACCGAGGAATAGAGGTTAACCCTGATAAGATCAAGGCTATTACAGATTTGCATCCTCCTCGAAATCCCAAGGAAGTACAGAAGCTAATAGGGATGACAGTTGCTTTGAATAGGTTTATTTGTCAACAGATCGATGTCAGCCATTTTTCCAGCTCCTTCATAAATGGAAGAGCTTTGAATGGACCGAGGAGTGTGTAGCAGCCTTTGAAGAGTTGAAGCAATACTTGTCACATCCTCCTGTTCTTTCCCGACCCGAGAAGGAGGAGATATTGTATGTCTACATAGCAGTCACCGACCATGCAGTAAGTTTGGTTTTGGTTAGAACGGAGAATAGAGTGCAAAGGCCTGTCTATTATGTTAGCAGATCTTTACAAGAGGTAGAGACTCGCTACATGCACTTGGAAAAAGCGGTGTTGGCCATTATACATGCTACGAGGAAGCTCCCTCATTATTTCCAAGCGCATACTGTCGTGGTGCTCACGCAACTTCCTCTGCTAGCATTACTACAGAAGTCTAACCATACGAGAAGAATTGCTAAGTGAGGGACCATGCTCGAGGCCTTCGATATTAAATACTTGCCCCATACTACTATAAAGGGGCAAGTTTTAGCAGACTTCGTGGCCGAATTTACTGAGGATGTTGTGGGGTGATAAGGAGTTAGGAACAGGTGTTTTGGGGGTTTCAGTCTCTTCTCCTACTGCTTGGGAGGTATACACGGATGGGGCGGCAAACCAGAAAGGTTCCGGAGTAAGGATTGTACTAGTTTCTCCCGAGAAGCTCGTATTGGAAAAGTCCTTGCAGTTGGCCTTCTCGATCATAAATAATGAAGCCGGGTATGAGGCTTTATTGGCCGAGATGGCGATGGTTGTCAGGCTTGGGGGGAAAGTTGTGGAAGTGTAATCGGATTCAAGGTTGGTGGTTGGATAGGTTAATGGGAAGTTTGAGGCCAGAGAGCCACGAATGCATGAGTATCTTGACAAAGTTAGGCATGCCCAATCTTGTTTTAAGAGTTTCACCTTAACTCAAATCTTGAGAGAGCAGAACTCCCATGTAGACTTGTTGGCTATGCTAGCCACCTCTTTGGAATCAAATCTACCTCGAGTCATAATCGTGGAAGACTTGGTAACACCCAGCTGTGATGATCAACTTCTGATTAGGGTACATAGCATACAGGTCGGGCCGAGTTGGATGGATCCTTTGGTTTCATTCATAAAGGAAGGGTTGTTGCCTAAAGATAAAGGTGAAGTCGAGAAGATACGTAGGAAGGCCCCATAGTATTGGCTTTTCGAGGAGCAAAAGTTGTATAAACGCTCCTACTCGAGACCATACCTGTTATGCGTGCATCTAGAGGCTGTGGAACCTTTGTTGAAGGAGCTGCATGAGGGAATTTGTGGAAGCCACACCGGGGGAAGGTATTTGTCGCATAGAGCCCTCACCTAAGGATACTAGTGGCCCAGTATGCAAAAAGCTGCCTAGGAGTATGTACGAAAATGTGATCAATGTCAAAGGTATGCTCCAAATATACATTAACCTGAAGGAGTCTTGAATCCACTCTCGAGTCCTTGGCTATTAGAAACAGGTATTCTACTCTAGCGTATCCACAGGGAAACGGGCAGGTAGAAGCGGTTAATAAGGCTATAGTATCTGGGTTGAAGAAAAGGCTAGACGACTTGAAAGGAAGGCGGGTGGATGAGCTACCTCATGTGCTGTGGACATATCGCACCACACCTCGAAGATCAACAGGGGAAACCCTATTCTTAATGACCTATGGATCCAAGCGATCATACCCCTTGAGGTAGGTTTCCTAACCTTAAAGACTAATTAGTTTCATGTAGACGAGAACGATTGTTTGCTTGCAGTGAGTTTGGAATTAATTGATGAAAGAAGAGAAGTAGCCATGGTCAAGATGGCCCATTATCAGCAAAAATTAAGTCAAGGGTATGATAAGAGAGTTAAGAAAAGACCATTAGTATCTGGGGATTTGGTCTTAAGGAAAGTAGTGGGAATGGCGAAGAACCCATCATGGGGGAAGCTGGGCCCTAATTGGGAAGGCCTATATAGAATAACGTCGGTGGCTGACATCGGCGCTTATTACTTAGAAGATCTAGACGAATATGTAATTCCACGTCCATAGAATGTAAATAATCTACGTAGGTATTATTATTAATAATATGGCAGTTTCTATTTTGACTTTCATTTATTCATTGATTGATGTTTTACTTACAAGTTGATTTTCGTTAAATTTAACCTAAATACTAAGTGTTAAATAGAACTTCGGTCTTGTTCGACTCCTCGGGTCACAGGCCTTGGGTAAATTAACTCTTATGTTAAATTGGTTAAGTGTTAAATAGAACATCGGTCTTGTTTGACTCCTTAGGTCACAGGCCTTGGGTAAATTAACTCTTATGTTAAATTGGTTAAGTGTTAAATAGAACCTCGGTCTTGTTTGACTCCTTAGGTCACAAGCCTTGGGTAAATTAACTCTTATGTTAAATTGATTAAGTGTTAAGTAGATTCTCGGTCATGTTTGACTCCTCGGGTCACAGGCCTGGGGTAAGCTAACCCTTAGGTGAAAATAGGAAAATGGGCAATTGGGTTTTATTCTAATTGGAACCCTCGGTTTGTAAGTTAGTTTATATTAAGCAACTGAGCGGAGAGTTAGCCGAAAGAATTGAAGTTGATTCCTTAGAATTTCAATAAAAATTTGCATAAGCTTAGTGAGCACACTGTGTGAATTCAAATTAAGTTTGAAGAAACTTAGTATATTTACAATGAAGTATTTATATCAGAAGAGTATGTGAAGATTATGAAAATATAGGGGAAACAAAAGATAAACATGTATTCATTTGGATTTGGATACAGATTACAGAAGAAGTAATGAAAGAGAATATCAGCAAAACCTAATCCTTATCAAGACTAATCTATGCTTTGCATTAAAGGGGATCAAGCTGTGACCTCCTTTTCTTTGTCTTTCTTCTTCCTTTTGAGTTGTTCAACTTCAACAACTTCCTCTGATTCTAACTCTACTGTGGACATGGGAGTTGGCTGTTCTTTGTCTTTTCCAGAAGCAGGCATAGTAGTTGAAGTTAGAGAAGACTTGGGCACTGAGGATGTGGAACTCGGATTAGGAGGAGCTAGAGCAGTACTAGGAGCAAGACGAAAAGCTAGAGGGTAATATACTCTGTCAGCGCTCCTCAGCTCGGAGTCTACTGTAACTCCTGCGGCGTTAAGAGCTTCACTCCAAACTTCTGTACAAAAGGCCCGAGCAACATCTCTAAGCTAAGCAGTTAGACTCTGGGAAGTTTTGGTCATACCAGCATCATATGCAACCTGCTCAGCCTTTGCCTTCTTAGCGTTTTTGTCCTCGAGCTGCTTTTGCTGCTGCTTAGTCTTCTCCATAGCCAGGGCTAGTTGCATTTTAGATTTTTTCAGGGAAGCTCGCAACTCCTCAGCTTGTTTTTCAAATCCTGCCAGGGCTGCTTCGGCATTTTTACGTCCTTTTTCTACTTCAGCTAAGTGAAAAAGGGTATCTTTTTATCTTTTTTCAGCCTCGGATAGGGCTGTCTCGGATCTTCTTGGGACTTAGATAAGGCGTGGTTAACCCACTCCTCAGAGACGAAGGACGCTTGAATAGCCTATAAAGAAAAAGAAAAAAAAAAGTAATAACGCTAATGATTAATCAAACAAGGTCGGGTGTAAAATGGTGATAGGTCAAGAGGATGGAATCTAACCTTTACAAGGTCCCTCTTCAGCGAAAGGAACACTTCACGTTTCCTTAACCCCTAAAGCTCTTGCATATCCTCAAGCAGCAGAAGAGCCTTCTCTAGGCATTCAGAGACCAACCTAAATCTTCTTTTTAAGGGATGCCTCGGAGGTCACGGGGTCTCCCGAGCTAAGTACAAAGGCTAGGTTCCAGATGGTGGGTTTGGAACGTTGTTCCCCTTTAGTCCCTTTATTGGTCCCAATAGCGGCACCTTTCTTTTGATGAGCCCTTGTAGTTCTGAGCTCTTTAGTGAGTGGTTGCTACACAGGCTGGGGGATTTCTCCTTCTTTGGAGCCTTCAGTTGCCTTACCCCTCTTTCTTTTCTTTTCGGCATCCTCTACAGTGGCGGCCTAAGTTGGGGCAAGAGTTGGTGGCCGAGGTACTATGGGCACCACGGGAGAATTACCCCCAGCATGGGCAGTAAGTAATGCCTATAGATCATGAGTCTTTTCCTCAAGAACCATGGCTTTCGGGACATTTGTTACTTCTTGGCTGGTACTAACTTGAGTGGCAACGAGTTGACGATGAAGGGGTACTGGGGAGTCCTTGGGATTCTCTTGGTAAAAGACTTCAAAATCTTTATCCAATTCCTCCTAAGTGGGCTTAGGTGTCAGGTCTTCCTGTTCATCGTCAAAAGGAATGGGTTACTCTTGGGAGTAGAGTAGCTTGGCTGTAAGTGAAGCAGGTAGCTGTGCGTCTTGAGTTCCGGATGGAGGAGGCGAGTTGAAGATGAAGGGGTACTGGGGAGTCCTTAGGATCCTCTTGGTAAAAGACTTCAAAATCTTTATCCAATTCCACCTGAGTGGGCTTGGGCGTCAGGTCTTCCTGTTCATCGTCAAAGGGAATGGGTTGCTCTTGGGAGTAGAGTAGCTTGGCTGTAAGTGAAGCAGGTAGCTGTGCGTCTTGAGTGCCGGATGGAGGAGGCGTGGTTAGGAACCCGGGGATAGCTACGTTGATTAGGGCTAGTCTCGAATCCTTTGCTCTGATCACGTGATTGGGACTGTAAAAGCGGTTGGAAATGGGCTTGAATCTAAGGATCACGTGTACTGCTCGAAGTTGACCATCTCGGTGGAGAAAAATCTCTGATTTGAGGATTCAGTTAAGATCTACGAAGTTCACCAAGCTTTTGTTCGGAGTAGTGTGGAGCTCGTCTGCAGAAGAATACAAGAGGCTATTAGCTGTAGAATTGCTTATAGAAAGCAAAAACAACAAAGTATGGAATGAGGGGCGTCCTAAGTTAGTCTAAAGGCCTTGGGAACCCCACCTGGTTCCCCATCTTGGGTAGGGCAGTGCAAACCATCGTGCCATTCACCCGAGACAATGAGGAAATCTTCGTCCATGCCCTTATTCGACTTAGGTATACAAAAAATCAACCTAACAGAGGGAATTCTACACATAAAGTAATAGCTTGTGTCTTTTCCCCTCTGGCTATTGTATACCCAGTTTACGTCATGCCACGTAAGGTTGGTTTCCATTTTTCTGTTTATCATATCTACACTACCGAGGACCCTAAACAGGTTGGGAGAGCATTGAGTTAGGGATAACATAAAATTAATAAGGAAATCCCTAGTTACCTTACCCATGGGAATTTCCATACCACCTTTTATAAAGGTGATCATAGGAATAATTACAGCATTGGGTGGTTTATTAAGGACCAACCATTCTCCTAATTCGCAATGTTGGAATTCAACATTGTCGGGAATCCTATATTTAGCCCTAAAGGCAGCCATACCTTCGGGGGTATCAACTAGTCTAGCCAATCTACCCATGTGTTCCTATGGGGTTAAGAATTAAACAGGGAGATAGAAGAAATTTTTCTTTATATAGTACGAGATGAAGAACCAAATGCACTTATAAGCACTAGAAAGGGGTTTCCTCGGATTGTTGCTTCCATGAAAAATTGTGAGGAGCAAGTAAATGGGAAAAGTTGCTCTCATCCCTTCCTTATATAGGGGTTTAAAAAAAATGAGCGGTAAATTTCCCTCTCATAATTACAGAAAATAGGGACCGTTGGATCACCATTGCATTGTAGAACGTGAGGGGACAAGCAACCGCCTGGAGTAATAACTTCAGAACTGTGGATATCGAAGCGTCAGGAACGTGCAAAAGACAGGTGAAACAACGTTTTCACGTGGGAACACATATGGCACGTACCAATCTTCCCATTATTACTAAAACCTTCCTCTTAGAGAAATTCTTAGTAGTAAGGTTTTAGGGGGCTAATGTGTGGGGTTTGAGGACCGAAAAGGATTAAAACATGAATTATTAGCACAAATATGCTTGTAGAAATGTATCAGCTCAGAGGACTTCACTAACCCGAGCATGGGAGCGGATATGGAGTCGCACTTCATGGAAACCCGTGCGGAAGAGAAAGGACCATAAGGGGGGTGACGGTAGGAGGAAGCTTCCTGGAGAAGTTTACCTTCCCCCTCCGCATTAAATGTCTTGGAGCAACCTTATCAGCTGCATTTAATGAGGAAATGACCTCTGAATAGTATCTTCACAGCTAGCAGCTCTTTCCACCACCTTCAGCAGAGTGTTGATGAAACAAATGTCCTTAGAAACACCTAAAGGCATACAGATGGAGGGTTAGGATATGAAGAAGGAGGGTATAAAAGGAGAGGAGTCTCCTAGAAGGGGGGGATCTTTTGGAGGAGAGAAAAAAAACTAGAAAAAAGAGAATGTGTACCGTGCATTATTGGGTGTAATACTCAGACCTTATATGCAAGAGACTAATCTTCGGATCAGCCCAAGGAGAGCTATTTTCCTTATCATATATTTGTATTAATCCTTTTAGTTATTCTAGACTCTTCGGTTTTTGACTTAAGTTCAGATTAGAATTGCACTTGAATTATTTGTCCACTCTCTAATCAAATTCTATTGTTGGGCTTAAATTTGAAGGATAAGGCAGCACTGTTCTAAGTAGGCTTGGGCCTTTACTTTTAGAGTACTTACAGGTTCAAATCTTACCTTACTTTATTCTTTTTTTTTTAAATCTAACCTTATTTGTAAAAAAAAACAATTGTCTATTTGCATTATTTCTTTTAAATAAAAACTAAAATTGCTAATACTCATGAAAAAATTTACTACAACTTTGGAATTATTTAATGAAAAAGGCTTAACTTCAATAGTTGTTCAATACTCTAAGAGAGTGATACTTGAATAATTACTTAGCCAAATCTTCGATTACGTGATTAATGAAATTCTAGGTTCAAGTATCCTGGTCAACACTTTGGGACTATTCCTAAATATTTTGTTTGGTAATCACTTAGAATCATTATTGGGTATGTGAATGTGGGTAGTCTACAAGTCTTCTAGACAACATCTTTGGGGCTATCCCTAAGAATTTATTTATTTATTTTTATATATATGTATGGAATAGGGTGGTACACACACCCAAGAGATTAAATTAATAAGGTACTCTAAAAGTAATTCCTTATGTATTGTACTTTAAGTTACTCAATTAAATATAATCACGTGGTTGTAGCGGTCAATGAACCGTGTAGTTAAATTTAAACGTCCTTGAGAAAAGAAAACATATTTCATAGTGCATTAGTTAATTTAGTCATATAGCCAATTAAATTTAATTGAAGAGGTTTAGGTACTACCTATGTTTTGCTTTAAAAAAAAAAAGGTTTTATTATCGTTTCTCAGAGGCTTGTTAAACTATTGGTCTCACTCTCATACAGTCATACTAGTAAGTAGTAACTAGTAACTAAACTAACCTAGTATGAAACCCAAAATCTAACCCTGGACTTGGGTTTTAGTAAGTACTCTTAAAAACCAAAACTAAAAAGAAGCCCACTGGGCTTTGATTCTAAAAGGCTTAAAACTCGTCCAAACCGGACTCATATCCGGTTCATCCCCAAACCACATGCACATCACCGCCATTCTCAGTTTCTTTAGAGAGAGAGAGAGAGAGAAATGGCTGGTTTGCTAGCATGGGCAGCGGACGTAGTGGGAGCGAGTGGACCCCAAAACAACGAAGTAGACGATCCCAATTCGGTCCCAATAGTATTCACCACAGAGCAGCAAAGCTACGCTCAAGAACTCGACCGAAAAGCAGCCTCTCTGAGCCGTTCGATTCAGGATCTACGGCTCAGATTGCCTCCCCCTGACATCTCTCAGCGCCTCCCTCATCTCCACGCTCACTCCCTCGCTTCCAATGCCGCTCTTGCCCTCCAACTCAATTCCCACTCTGCCACACGTGAACAGGTTTGCTTCACTAATTTCTTCGCTTTTTCGTATCTGGGTTTTTGTGTGTGTGTGTGTGTGTGTCTGTGTCTGTGTATAGCTCTGATTTGGTGCTTGTTTTAGTCGAATTCTGGGATTTTATCATCTGGGTCTTTTGATTTTGTTGAATTTCAGTGATTTTCTAATGTGGGTGTTTGAATTTTGACTGTAATTCCTGTGGATATGCAAACTCGGGTACTCTTTTTCTATTGTTCAATAACTTATCTTGTGGCGCTATTGAACTTTGATTCTAATTCACTTTGTAGATGTATGTGAAAATTTCTTTTGTTTCTTGGTACAAATTTGAAGTTTCATTTTGATCTACCTCGTATAATTTAAGTTCATGAGTTTGTTATGATTTTATTATGCTTGTTTAACTCTTTGATTCAAATTATTATTTATGCTAGTATGAGTATGGTTTGAATTTTTTTAGTATGTGTAGATTTTATCGGTTGCCGGCATTAGATGGTCTTGAGGGAAATTAAATGACAGGAGATGCAGTTGTATTTGATTATTTAGTTTAACTTAAGGCTTGAAGGAATCAGCATGACTACATAAGAAATAATTCGGATATGAAAATATTTTAAGAAAAATAATAAACATTATGTTACTATTTTTTTCTTTGTGGATACTGCCCTACTAAATTTGCAAATATAAATTTATCTTTAGTTTAAGCATAAAGTTCTTGATCTCTATGCACTTGAAATGAAAAATTCTGTTGTTTCCTGATGGCAGAAGGAGATGGTAGTTTAATATGCGATGTATGAAGCATGAGAAATCAAAAGATCTTGTTACCACTAAGAATTTTGCTGCTTTCTTCATTTATCTTTTCTCTTATTGTGATTTGATCTGGACAAGGCAAGTCTTATGTGTTCTTCTTACGTGCCAAGGAGGTCTAGCTAAAACAGCACCTCCTTCCCCCCATAAGAAATGGTGGATGGTAGGGTTGTGGGTTCAAAATCTATTGGGTGGGTGTGCAAAGTTATCAATCAAAAAGATAAAAAAAAGGGATATTAGGTGTAGTTAACACTTAACAGTGTTGGATGAGTTTTTATCCAGGGGCTGATCAAATTTGATGCCAATTTCCTTTTCCACACTAATAGTTGGTATCAATTATGATATGCAGGTCCAATTGAGAGAGGTGAAACTACAGGAAGAAAATGCTGCGTATGAAAAGGCTATATCAAATTGTGAGAATAAAATACAGGAGAAAATGCAGGAGGCAGACCTCCTGCATAAGAAGTTGGAGGTGAGGTTGTAATATTGTTCACTCATTTCTTGATGTTACTCTAGTTCATATTGTATGATCTTTTACGTGCACATCTGATTGTGGGCATAATTGTCTAACTTCTTGTTATTTTCTGTGCATGTGATTATATATAACTATTTTGTCTTCAATTGAAATCTGTTGGGGTGAATTTTATCATCCATAATACCTTATTTGAATTTTTTTACAAGCCGATATTTTAGGTTATCTAGAATCCAGACAATTGTTCCTGATGATAATTCAGAAGTGACCATTGAAAGTTTCTCTATATTGATTGATGATTAGGAAATGGATGAGACTGAGAAAAATCTGAGAGCTGAGCAGGAAAGTACAGAAGCTGCTTTTGTTGCCAACCAATCTGGCAGATCCAGTGATTCAGCTGATGAATCCAAGGTGTCAGTCAATGCTGAACCAGATACAGAAGTAATGAAGTCTGCAATACTGGAGAAGTTAGAGAACAAGAAGAAAGAATTGGTCTGAAAAAATACGTCCTTTATATTGACCATAATTTCCTTTTGAGTTTTTCTTTACAAAAAATTGAATTGTTGTTAATTTTTTGCTTATATTTTGTATAATCCTTTCAGAGTTCAATGGAAGAGATAGTTCAAGATTTGGAGAAAAAATGGATGCAAGTTCAAGATAAGGCATTGAAGCTGCCTTCCCCAGGTACATTTGATTAGGCACATTTAGGAAATCTTCATGTAAATTACGAAATATGTGCAGCTGAGGAGATTAAATTCCATAAAGGAATGCATGATGCTGTATGGTTGTAAATTTTATATAAAAGAAATGGAAGCAGATTAATAATTGATTGGCTTGGTATGAATTTTGGATATGCAGTAAACTGACAAGGCCTTCTGGCTTAGATTTCAAGAACTGTAATAGCTGAAAAATTCATGTCTAATCACTATCAAGAATATATTTTACTTATGCAGTAGTTGCTTATAGAAGCTATATTGACTTCAAGCAACATCTATTGTGCAGCTCAGAGAGAGAAGATATTGGACAAACAGCTTCACAGCCTAATTGAGCAACTGGAGGCAAAACAGGTTAGTTTTATGCTGCTTCTTTTATATTTTACATTTTCTTACTTCTTCAAAGTTATATCTACTATTGTTCCTTTTAATTTAAGGAGAGATTATTCAATGTTTTCTTTTGCTTATAGGTACAAGCAGAAAGCCTGGTTAGTGAAATTCATCTAAAAGAAATGGAGTTAGAAAAATTGAATGGATTGAGGGTTGAAAGGAGCAACATAGAAGCCAATAATGCCCGGAATCGGTTTGGAAGAAGCACATCCGGTAAAGGATATGGGTCTTCAGATTATATTGTTGATGCGCATCTCAAACCTCCTTATTACCCTGGTGGCCGATCTGAAAATCAGCAGAAACTTATGCTAATCAGGTCGGCTTTCGTGCTCTACATTTTTGCTTTGCACATATTGGTCTTCATCAAGATTTCATTTTGAAGAGTAGCCAGTATCTCGAGAATGCTGAATCTTCATCAATATTTGTTTGAATGATAAACCAGAGTTTTTTTTTTTTTTTTCGCTGTATCTCCATTCTTGTGGTTGTAAGAAACATTATCATGTATATTTATGTATTGTTATATACCATTTTATGTAGATTTATATATTTCTGCCAACTGTGAGATCAAGTTGTTTCATCATTTAATACTATATTATGTCTGGAATCCTAGGCAAGGAGGTATGGAGGATACAACATACCCGCACATAATTTTGGATGGAATTTAGCGTAACGTAATATGTACTTTACTCAAGGTTTATAAATAAACACTAGCATTTCTCCAAAGTTTATTGTTGCTGCTGACCTCTCTTTCAGGTTCTATATTGACTGATAAGCACATGTTTTGATATTTTTAGTTTAGAAGCATTTTAGTGACTGTATGGTGTCCTCAATAATGTGCACATCTTGCCTGCTAGACCTGGTTATTGCTGGGAACACCTCCATTGTGTACCGTTGGAACAAGGATGAAAAGATATTTTAGCAATCTACATTCAAGTCTTCTGTTCTAATTACAAATTGGTCCATCTAAAATTTGTATGGTAAAGAAGCTGGTAGACAATCTTGAATAATTGTTCCATGTTTCAAAGGTGAAGTTCAGTGTTTCTGATTACCGTGGACAGAAAAACAATTACCCCAGAGGGTGGTATACTCTCAAGTCAACACCACCATCGTTGTGGCCACCACCAGCACAATAGCTGTTGTTGACAAACCACCACTGCAACCACCACATTACTGTCGCGGCCATCATCACCACCACCGTCAAACTACCATCATTGTAACTATCACAACAATCTGATTCCTTAATTTAAACAGATTGTTCAAAGAATTGAAATTTAAATTGATTGAGATCCCACAAATTTCACCATTTTGAACATTTTAAAGAAATTTTCAAATTCTCATCTAGGCATGAGTAGTTTCTTTGCTTTGGCGTCAGGTGAGGCATTATTTTACAAAGGACTTTTATCATGTCTCATCCTCATCCTCTATGATGCATTATTTCTGGAGGGGGAAAATCACACAAGCTTAGGATGGGTAGGCCCACAAGCAAGTTAGGAGGGCCCAAACCAAGCAAGCCTTGGGCCAAAACTGCAACCCTCGATTGATCTGAAGGCATTCTGTGGAGCTCAAGGTCAATTAGTTGATCACTTCCCCAAGCATGGGTTTTGGTCAGAGGTGCCAAGAGTGGCCAAACCTCTAATTTGAAGCGATCTATATCGGATGGTCTGTTTGGATTGAAGGGAGGGAAGAAGAGTAAAATTGGCCCAAAATTAGTCTATTTTCAGCCAACTTTACTCTACTTCCCCCCTCTCCCCTTAATCCAAACGGGCCCTTAGAGAAGCTTTCGTAAAAATTGGCGGCTGACCTACTTTGCCTATAAAGGAGCTTCAACAAAATACCATCCCTCATGACACCCAACATTAATTAAGGATCATTTACTTTCATCAACATTTAATGCAAAGTGACAAGGCTAATCGCCTCTGACCATGGGGAGGCATAAATAAAGTCCCCTTAGAGCATCACCATTGATGGTGGTAAAATAGCTTTTTAGCTATTTTACCACCTCAAACTCCAATTTAGTGCCCAACATTGGTGGAGTCAAAGACAAATTTTTTTTTTGCCTTCTTGCGTGTTCACTGTAGCTAGAAGGCATATAAAAAAAAAAAAAAAATTATCACTTAGTTGGGTTTCATGGCAGAGAGGAAGAAAGAGGAAGTGAGAAAGAAATTAATAAAAAAAAAATGAATAGTGTTTGGCTGATGGTAAAAAATTAGACTATTGATGCAGGGTGTTTTGTAAAATTGTGTATTAAAATAAATAAAATAGATTTTTGAGAGGGTGGGGTATTCTCAAAATCCCTTCTTGATTGCATGGGGAAGCACCCACCAGCCTCCACTAAAAGAACCTTGTAAATATCCTCAGCTAGAAAGAAAGGTATTTACTCTATCACCCTCTTACTCTATAATTTTACTTGATAACTGACTTGCTCATTGGATGCCTATAATTAACCCCGCTGCTTGGTCTCCGACCTAGTAAGTAAACCATTCTTGTTTTGCAAACTACCCACAGGTGAATCCAAGTATGTCTGACCTCTGAGTTAGCTGGAATCTTTGTTGTGGTTCCCTTTTCTTTTCCACCCATCTACATAAACTAATTGAGAGTATAGTTGAACAACGGGATAATCACAGCAGATAGAATCTAAATTATGTCCAACAACATTTTCTCTTTTCTGATGAAAGACATTTATACGATATGCAACTACATGTGAACCCATAAATGTTAAGTGTAGATTATATAACATCCTTACTGAGGTGGAAAGAATAAATATATAGTACAGTGACATGAATAACAATATATTTCTAAATTCCCTAATCATTTTTCTGTAGTTTCATTCCCAATGTTAACTGACCTTCCCTCCTCAACATATAAAGCAAAAACTCATTCCATGTGTCAATAGGACCCGGCAAGCACCAGTGGACACAGTCGGCTATTGTTATATTCTTATCTTGGGAGTGCCCATAATGGTTCGGATGCCCATCTGGCCGCAGCAACATAGCTTCAGTTGTATCTAGCAACCTAAATTCTAAACCTCTCTTCCTCCCTTCCTTTGTTGCAGCTCTTTGTTCCTCCATTTGAGTCGAGTACATCTCCATAATATATTGATCCACCCTCAATTCTTCCTTGGTAAAGGGCTTTGTCCTCACACAATTCCCTCCTTTATTCCAGTCTCCATTTTCAAAGTGTGCTGGAGAAAATGTCCTCAAAAATGTCACCCCCTTGTAATCTTTAAGGCTTAGAATGGTTCTAAAAGCAGTTCGAAACGCCTTCCTGTATCCGTAGTACTGTGTGAGGTCTGTGATGTTCTCTTGTTGGCACTTGTAGCACCCAACAAGCTGATCATTTTCATAGAACATCAATGGTCGAAAGAACCATTGTCCGGCTGAGAAGATTACATAGTCGAATGTTATAATCTCGGCTGCCCATGCTTCATCAACCCTGTCTAAGTAGAGGTTCATGATGCTGTTGTAGGAATGACCACTGGGGTCTGCATCACTGGCTTTAACCAGGAATGGAGACCAGAATGTTGCTAATGTAAAATTGTAGTCAGCATAAAACCAGCGTTTGAAATATATTGTGTCAGATGTATAATTGAGAGTGATATCCTCAGGATGAACCACCTGAAAGATGCAGCATAGAGGTTATGTTGTGAGCATGCAATCGTTCTTCAAGCAAAAGGAAATTTTGGCTAGAGTGAGTAATTGAGCTACTTACACCAACCAAGAGACACAATAATGATTGCATTTGGTTCCTTCCTACAGAGTCACCGACAAAGGCTATTGATTTCCCTCTGACAAGCTCCAAAAACTGAACAGCATCAAAGAGAGGAAGCTCACATTCATCTGGTTTCCACCTCCAGTTCAAGAACTCTGTATTGGGTCTCCCAAACTTCATGCAGTTTTGCTGATCAATGATAAGATCACAAGTTTCATTTGTGTAATAAGGCCCCTGAGAGAATGGAACCCATTTTCCACTAAATACATCACATTTCTCCTCAGATTCTATGCTTTTCAAATCGTTGGTATTGATCTTAGGAGAGGGCCATGGTGACAGTGAATCATTGTTTAAGCAAAGAGGGATTATTGTGAGGACGATCAAGGTAAGGGCTAGTAGGAAAACCTGTTTGGGGATGTTAGGTGTTGTGTTTTTTTCATTGGGAAGTTCAATATCATGAAACTTCATGGTGGAGAAGTGTCACGAAAGATACTTTGCATTCAAGCTAAATATATATATGGTTTCAATAATGATGCGGTTTGATAATTTGTATGAACTCTTGATTATATTATGTTAGTATTATTAATTTCATACTCTTTGAAGCTGATTAGAAATAAGATTGGTATACCAACCAAATACCCCTCATGATTTGTGTTTGTTTTTTTTGGTGAGGCATCATGATTCATAATTAATACTAACTTGTAAAGGAAAAAGACACTTTTCCTATTAGTTTTTTAATCATGCTTTACTGTTTTAGAAATTTTAGAAAAATAAACCAAAATAAAAAATAATTGCCCCATGTGTATTTGATGATCAGTGGTTTGCCATGCACCGATGGAGGAGAACATATACAAGTGCACGCTCTACTGAAATTTTATTAAAAGGTTTTTTTTTTTTTTAAATTGATTTTATTATTATTATTATTATTATTATTGTAGGGGCCCGAGGACCGAGAAAGGGACCATTGAGCTGTTAGTATGATTATTGAGGCATCATAAGTCCGAAGAGGGAATCCACCTGAGGAGAGGAGGAGAAGAGACAAAAGACTTTTGGGAGCTCCAATTGGGAAGGACAGGGTGTGGAGAGAGAATCATGGGGGTAGGGGAAATTTCCAGTGAGAAGTAATTTATTGTGAGAAGTAGTTAAATGGTTGACAACAGTTTTATTAGCTGCATTGATGAGGAAGTGACTTAAACAGTGGATTTCACAGCTACGCAGCTCCTTCTACCACCTTCATCAGAAGCTTAAGGGGGCAAGTGTCATAATGAGAATTTGGGTACAGATGAGGGTCAAGATTTGAAGTGCTAAGAAGTATATAAGGGAAAGGAACTTCCAGATGAAAATGATCCAATAGAACAGATATCGAAAAGAGAGGAGTTAGAACAAGAACATTGAGAGAAGAGCGTGAACAGTGTATCATTCTGTGTATCACTTGCCTCCTCGGGCAAGCTTGTAACAAGCCATATAAATACATAATTTGTGTTCTTTAGTCTTTCTTCCCCTATTTTTATCCTCAAGCTAAGCTCTCCTTTTTGTTGAACCCACTCTCTTACAAATATCTATTGATTTGGGTCTAGTTGAGCTGCCAATCCTCACTATTCTAAGTGGGTTTGAGCTGTTTGATTTCTATGTCCTTACAATTATTATTATTATTATTATTATTATTATTATTATTATTATTATTATCATCAATGGCTAGTTTTGCAAAACGAAAAAATTGAAAAGCTATTAATTTTTAAACTATGTTCTTTAGAATTTACACTGGGTTTTGTGCTTCTCTATTGTTCATATATAAAACCCTGTCCAATAGACTTGTTCTTGTTTGCTGTTTTCCAAGTTTTGCCAAAAAAGTAAAAATAAAACCTGGTTGAAAAAACTGTGATTGATGGTCAAAATTGTATGATATTTCTCAGTTAAGATTAATCATAATAATTAAATATGATATATTATATTTATTTTAATTTTAATAATATGAGTAATACTGTGAACATAACAGTTACTATATTATAAAAGTCATATCAAATAATTGTTTGTAACTAAATTATTGATGGAAGAAATTCATAAAATATTAACATTAAAATAAAGAAGGTGTATATTGTATAATTAATTAAATTATAGTGAAGATACACATTTGTGTTGGGGTAAATGGCAAAGCCATACCACATGGAATAACTGATGCTAGTAGCTAGGATGTAAGTTAGATGATCTTTTAAATTTATGATGTCTCCTTTATAATGATTGCTTTTCGTCATTAAACTAACACACTAATTGATTTTTAATGTAGGAGTTCAAATTCTAGATTTTTTATTCAATAACAAGAGAGACTTTTATTGAACTAACTCGAATCCACGAGCTTTTAAAAAACTTGAAATGAGAAAGTTGAACATTAATTGTACCCAAAATAATTTTACCAATGTATCATGCCATACGAAATAGCATTTTTCCTGCCCCCTACACTACAAGCTGCTTATTAAGTCATCATTCTTACTTCAATGCAACACGCAATTCACATATTAGGTAATTATGCAAATTGATTATCAAAAAAAGGTAATTCATATGTTAGCTAACTAGCTTCCTACGATTCACAATAACATACAACGTACTATTACTAAATCCTTTTTGTTTTATTTCTTTGCCCTCCTCTGGGTTTCACTTTCAGCATCTGATTTTATTTTATATAAGCAAAAGGTTGGTTAGGGAGTCAATTTTTTTGCTAATTGCTGAAGATGGTGGTTGGAATTTTTCAAGTTTATTTCACCTGTACAACTAATAATAAGCAATATAATAATGGCTGTTCCTCTCCAAAGATATAATGAGGAGTCCGAGTCAGGACAGCTTCCCTACTTAATTAATATTCAGTGATCATACTTTTATTGGCTTGACTAATTATTAATCAGATTCAGAGCTTGATGCACCTATGTGAGGTAGATTAATAGTTTATGATCTTTTTGAGACTGCAACTTCTATAATCCTACATCCCTATGTGCATGGTATAAGGCCCAAATTCTATAGGGTTCGTTGGTTTAATAATTTATTAGTTAGCTTATTTAAAGTTAATTTATTTACTGCTTTTCAGATATTCATTTTTTAAGTATAATTATACTTTATCTAGTTTATTTTTTCAAAGTCAAACTAGATAGTTAATTACTTGTGTGTTACACACATAAACATTCAACCAAAGTGTTCTTATCTAGATAAGTGAAGTAATTTCCTTGAATTTTGTGTTGAGTATTATGAATGTATTACTTGACACTAATGTTTAGAAAATTAAAATGGACACGACCCTATATGCTTGGCTTAAAATTAGACTACAATTAGAAGTTGATTTGTATTCAATTTGAATTTTGATTATGCTGCAACTTTAATATATTATATACATAATAATATTATTAATTTAAGGTTAAAATGTAAATTGTAACCTTTAAGTTTGACTGTAATTTAATTTAGTATTCTAACTTTATTTTTGTTCAATTGAGTCATTTTAAGTTTCAAATTTATTTAATTCAAACATTTTGTCTAATTTCATTTTTTAAAAATGCCTTTAAGTATGCAATTAACTAATGAAAAAAATTGGAAAAAAATTCTTACACAAAAAATCTATAAAATATTTTTATTAATTTTATATATATTTTTTCATGTGAAAATAATGTTGTTTTAATGGCAATTTTTTTAACAAAATTGGACAAAATGCCTGAATTGAATAAATTTGAAATTTAGAAGACTCAGTTGAACGAAAGTAAATTTAAATGATTGAAATGAATTTAAGTCAAATTTAAAGAGTGCAATTTACTTTTTAACTCAAAGTTTACTATTCAATTTTTGGACTTTAGCCAAATTACTAGGCACATATATTTCTTCATGATTATGATATGACCGAACATGACCACCTTATATTCAGAGTATTCATTGCCAGAAATGATTTGAGTTTTGATGATGGTGCACCAAGTAACACTAGTGGCGTAGGTTGGGAGCGAAGTAATAGATGATTACGAAGTGCAATGCTTTTAGATTAAAGGCCAATTATTTCAATTTCAATCACCATTTCATATTTATTTTTGGTTTGAGCAATTTTGTGCTGTTGGTAGGCTATCTTTTTCCATTTATTGTCACATGTATTATGGGACCAATTGGATAATGCAACTTTAAAGAGTTTTAATTAATATGGGCATATCTATCACTGGTGTAGGAGGTAGCTTGGAATTGCTAGATGACAATTAACAATGAGTCATTTCAGATATATATGCCCAAAGGAAGCATGAATTATTCTTGATTCTCCTTTAGTCTGTACTTTGTCTGAATGTTTCTTCTAAATTATAGACTTTGTCAGAACTCATAATGTTCCATGAAGTAATCATATATTTGCCTATTAAAACACTAGTATTACTATTTTCGTGTGTGTTCTAATAAGTATTATTGTTTACTAAAAAAAAAACTGATCTCGTTTGAATGCTTCTAAGGCAAGTGACAAAAATTGAGGTCCCTCCTCGTTCACTCTTTCCCTTTTTCTCTATTATCATCTCCATTTTAAGGCAATTGGTTTTTGCTAGCAAAGTTAGTTGCAAATAGGCTCCTTAAAAAATATACATTCTTCTACTATGCAACTAACAATGGAGTGCTCTAGTGATGTTGCAGAAGCTACAAGAAAACAAACACGTTGTTTTCTGAATAGAAAAATAAACTAAACACGTTAACTTCTAAATGAAAACCTCGAATCCATAAGGAGTCCCTTGAGGATGTGATAAGGCTTTGGAATCCACCAGAGTGAAATAGACAAAGTATATATTTTATAAATCTGAAAAACTGGATTGCCTTGAAGGTTACAATATGTTTAAATAATAAAAGAAACCCTAGGGCGGCTATAAAAATGCCCAAAAACCATAATCCGTGCTAATCACGTAATTAGGTGGCAAAATAGTGATTTTTGCCAAAAATATCAAAATTTAGATAATTGCGGAAATTGAAAATACTGTCTCTAAGAGACGTCCCAAATCAGACAAAACCTTATTCTGATTTTTAAACTAAAAGTTATTAAGGAAAAACAAATATTATTATAAATAGCAAAACATAGTTTTTTAGGGCCTTAACGAAGGAATTTGCCTAAATTTAGGCAATGCTCATAATCATGAATTTGGATCAGAATGTTGTTTCTCTTCAACCTGCCAAATTTCATGCAATCCCGACATTGTCGCCCCGATGACCTCTACTGGCACCACCATTTGATCTTGCATTGTGATTTCTGGCGCCCTTGTTGTTCCAAAAAGGCATGTACTGTCTGTTCTACATCATCTAGTCTCATTATCCTATTTTTATTTTTGCTTAGTAGTGAGCCAAGGGATGACTAGATGAGGTTTATAAGCATGAGGCCTATAAGCTTGGTTTTAAGTCCATTTTGGAAAAAAAAAGCAAAGAAACGAGGCATTCTATCCTCCAAGGTATTTTAGAAGAACCAATGAGTTGATACTACAACTAAGCGTAAATTGTTTGAAAAGAAAATTGGGAAATGTATGGTCTTTTAGTCTTCAAATTATTAAGAGAAAAACAACTAGCAATATGGAGGACAATATGCAAAGATCTTGCTCTTAAACACAAAGAGGAAGGAGAGAGTCGTGGTGGCTCTCAATTGAGAGAGAGAGAGAGAGAGAGAGAGAGAGAGAGAGAGAGAGATGTTTAAAGAAAAAAAAAATATATATATATATATATATATATATATATATATATATAGTATATTATTTTGCTATAGTGTTTTCAGCAAAATAAGCGATATCCAAACAGACCCATAAATTCTTATTTAGTATCGATCTTATCTTTGCTTGAGAATTGGTAAACATTGATTTGCACTCAAAGTTGGTTATATAGATTTGAAGGTAATATTTAATTCATTTATAGAATAGTAGTTATAAAATTTTAATTCTTTATTGACCTAATTTCATTGTATGCTAAAATTATATTAAAATATTGCATTGAAATGAAAATATTGACTAAAATTTACTTGCCAACTTGAGATGCAATTCTCAAGTAAGAATATTTTCATTGATGGATCTACTACTAACATTGAGTAGACTGAGGTGAAATTCATTTGAAAGATTTACTTATTTTTCTCTACCTAATATTTTGGGTGTGTTTGGATAGAACTTATTTTGCTGAAACTGAAAACTGAAAACTGAAAACACTGTAGCAAAATAATTTTTAAATGTGTGACTAGTGCTGTGGGACCCATTTTTAATGAAAAAATTGATAAAAAATGAAATTTGTGGGTCCGTAAATAGTGCATATGTGCACTGTTCAAGGCAGAAAGTCAACATTTGCGGTTACTGTTCATTGAACAGTAACCGCAATGCTCCAAAACGCGTGAAAACCAAAAAAAAAAAAAAAAAAGAAGAGCAAAACGCAGCTTGGAAACGCAGAAGCTGAATACAAACACACACTTTATATTATATTCTTAAAATTTGATGATTTAGTTATCTTTTTTTTTTTTCTTCTTTTTTTTTTGAGAGAGGATTTAGTTATCTTTCTAGGTAATTTAAATTTATTTTTATTTTATATGTAATAGATGCACTAAAGGAGTTTGATAACTTGATATGGTCCGTAAAATTTAATATTCTTTTGTAGCGATTGATGATCCCGATTATACCTTCGTCCATAAGAAGACACGATGACAGGGACAATTCTAGGAACCGTCCAACCAATAACCAATGATCGTCATCAGGCTAGAACAGACTCGTCCGTCCTTAATCATTGATGAAATTCTATACCGTTGGGGAGATAATCCGCCATCATTGTCCGATGAAGGCGTTACTGATACAAGAGTAAAATCACCATTAAGACAGCACCAACGGCTAGAAAGAAGAGGAAAACACTTGTATAAATACCCACCCATAAGGTCTAAAAGACAGGTATACATACACAAAAGAACACACTACGTCTGACATTTTGTTATTCTAGTCATTCTAACTGTGGCATCGGAGGCCCTATGGCAGGCGCCACACCGGTGAGTCACCGGTGTTCACCAAACTGCATAAACCGCACAAACCACAAAAACCACACCAAAACCGCCCGCAGAATGGCATAACTGTACCGCACCGCAAGTAATAGTGCACCCACCGCACTGCACCACACCGCATGGTGCAGTGCGGTTTGCGGTTTTATAATAAGAAAACCGCACAAATCGCACCATCTCTATATATTAATATATTTATTTATTTTTAATATTAAATATATTATTAATAGTTTAACAACCCTAGTTTTCAAAAAAAAAAAAAAAGTTTAATAACCCTAGCAAGTGTTGACTAGAAAAGCCAACCTAAAATAAAGAAAAACTAGCTCAATAATTTAAAATTTGGCCCAAAAAAAGGGAAAAATTAGTTTTGGGCTGAGTAAGAAAAGCCCAAATTTTGAAAAATATACCGACTTCAAACCACATCTTATACATAGTATCGCACATGTAACTGCAAAAATGAGGTGCAGTGCGGTTATGGTTTTGGCTAAACTCTAAATCGCACCACACCGCACATGTGACCGCAAAAACAAGGTGCGGTGCGGTTCAGTTATGGTTTTAGCTAAACCGTACCGCAAAGTGCGGTGCTAAAAATGGTCCAAAACCGCACCGCAAACACCCCTACCGGTGACCATGTCTTTTCTTTTCATAGCTTGACTTGTTGCAGGATCAAGACTAGCTGAGGACGACTCCCTTCTGGACGAACATTTCTACTAACGATCTGAGCATCATCAGCGATGATATGATTTATGACTGTGAATTATGTAAACTTAAGAATTTTATTTTTGAGTAGTTGCTATTTGTTTTCTTATTTATATTGAAATGAAAAAAAAAAAAAAAACAAACAAACAAACAATATGATCATCATCACCATCATATATATTATTATTACTTCATGTGAAATATTCAAATCAACTTGAACCACATGGTTGACTCAATTTAGGCCGAAACTCATTTATGAAGACCCATTTATGACTCAAATCTAATAAACTTATTTGCTAGGTCTAATTAAGTGTTACACAATTAATGATCTACACATAAGACAATGTCACATGAATAAGTATTACACTCAAAACCTAAGAGGGGAAACCACATGGAATTTGTGTATTTTTAATTTTTTTAAAAATACTTTCTTTAGCTAAAAGGACATGGTTATTCAATATTTTTGTCACATAAATGATAGATCATATATCCTATTAATAAATTTATGGTAGAATTTGCAATAGAGAAGGAATTAAAGTATTCAATATTGTACTTAAAGTTGTTTTGGTTTTGTCACGGAAGCAAAATATTTTGATACTTGTGTATTGTTTCGGAGTTACCAGTACACACACATATTGGTAACTTATTCAGTACGTTTTAGAATAGTATCAATTCCTATTTAAATAGTCAGTATGGTTCATATTGTGCTATTGTTGATTCCCGTATCGTATTGATTCCTTTGGGTGGAATATTGAGCATGGTTATTAAACACAGATTGGATGTTAACTTGGTCTAAGAGTCAAGACATTAGGTCAGATGTAAGGTAAACTAAAAAAAAAATTAAATATACATAAAAATAAGTTTGAGAAATTATAAAATACATATGTAAATTAAAAAAATAGTCATGCCAAAATTCCTAATTAAAATTAAGTCTAAAAAAAAGTCACCAAATATATTTCAAACCCAAGGTTTCACAAGTAATAACACTAGAGAACATAAAATATTTCTGGACTATGAAGTGGGTGTGATTGTTGTAAAGCTTTAGTAGACCAGAATAAATATAAGCAACTGGGCTGTGTACCAATTACCTAACCCATCGCTGCCTAGAAGAAAAAAAATGGCAGCATTATGAGAGAGTTGAAAACGATTTTTTATTTTAGGACCTGCTGGCTCTTATCTTAAATAAATAGACCCGCTCATATGTAATTATTGCGTGTTGGGACCAAAACTCTAATCTAATCTAATGGTGGGCTGCTAAATTCTTTAATTCATAGAGATTTTTTTGTTGTTCTTTTTCACTCTTGACTTTCCGAGGCAGTTGACAGGGAATATGGAGCATAGGAGCCTAACAACTACCCAGCAAACGTGTTGCTGTGTGATAGACAGCTAGAGTAAAATAACAAAGTGGGTTTTAGTTATCTCAAACTAGTAAAATTGTCTTTTTTTAAGAATCAACCGGTAAAATTGTTGAGATTTCAGGTTGGAATTACTAAAAATAAATTCCTATTTAAATAGTCAGTATGGTTCATATTGTGCTATTGTTGATTCCGGTATGGTATTGATTCCTTTGCATGGTTTTAAAAACCGGACCGGACCGGCCGGTCCGACCGGTTCAACCGGGAACCGGTCTTTAATCCGGTCCGATTATGGTAAAAAACCGGAAATAGTTTAAAAACTAGTAAATAGTACAAACCGGCCGGTTCAATCTGAGAACCGGAAACCGGCGTGGTCGAACCGGTTTTGCTGTGGTGGTCTGTCCTCTCGCTCTCACGTTACAGTTTCCGACAATACCGGCCGAAATCAAAATTCAGCCGAAATGTATTTCTCACTCTCTCAAAGAAAAACCAATACAAGTTCACCTAAAATACTACTAATATAAAGGAAATGCACGCACAAACCTGTACAGGTACGCCGTACGCCTAAAAAACCAAGCGAATGGAGGCCGAAAATTGTCCAAGAGAAAAAAAACTCATGAATATTGCTCAGAAAGTGCTGAAGTTTCAGGCGGAAACTTCCTTATTTCTTGTGAGGAAGACAAAGCACTGAAGCAGAGAGGGGGGGGGGGGAAACGAAAAGATGAAAAGAAAGGAAAAAAGAGAAGCGGAGAAGTCAAAAACTAAAGATAAGGATATGGACTTGTGGAGGTAAAAAATTAAAGAGAAAGTAAATGAAGGTGTTGGAACTTGGATCATGGAGCTGGAGGCATTTATTTGATTTGTAGCCCACGTTTCTCCACCTGGCACCTAGCACCTTCTTATCATTTTAATTTATTCTCTTAATTTATTTGTATTTTGAATATATTTAAAGTGTAATACATAATTATTAATTTATTTAAATTTGGGTTGTAAATAGTGGTGGTGGTCTCAGGCAGCTGTGGTGGCTAGCTATAGTTCGGTGGTGGCTGTGTATGTTGAGAGGAGAGACAAGGGAGAAAAAATAATTATTTAAATGAACTAAGAAATAAAGATTTTGTGGGTTTCAGTTAACTCAATTGGTAAAATCTCTGATGTTGAATAAGAGATTTGGGGTTCAATCCCTAACTAGTCTAAAATTATTGAAAATTTATTATTTTAAGGATGATTGTTTTGTAATATTATTATGTTCAATTCTTTAAAAAGATATTATATACTTATATACTTGTATTTTTTTAAAAGGAAACATATTTATTACTATTGGTTTGTTAGTTTTAGTATATTAAAAAATTATTAATTATTTATATAATTTAAATAAATAATAATTAAATTATTTATGACATCACCGGTTCGACCATCGGTTAGACCCCGGTCCGACCATAAAACCGATAATTAGCTCCTTTTCCGGTTCTTTCACCGTACCGGTTTTTAAAACCATGTTCCTTTGGGCGAAATATTAAGCATGGTTAGTAAACACAAATTGGATGTTAAGTTAGTCTAAGAGTCGAGTCATTAGGTCAGATGTAAGGTAAACTAAAAAAAATTAAATAAACATAAAAATAAGTTTGAGAAATTATAAAATAAATATGTAAATTAAAAAAATAGTCATGCCAAAATTTCTAATTAAAATTAAGTCTAAAAAAAAAGTCACCAAATATATTTCAAACCCAAGGTTTCACAAGTAATAACACTAGAGAACATAAAATAAAAGGATGTTATAAATTAGACTCAAGTCTTTACTAAATAAAATCCTATTATATTACATTTTTTGAAATTTAATGAATTAAAGCATATCTTAAACTCGAAAGTCAAATTCTATGCGTATTACTTACTTCATTAGTTGCTTTAATCCCATAGATTATAATTATTAAAAAAAAAAAAAAAAAACCTTGAAACTTTATATTTATTGAAAAGTATTGTATGAAGTGAGTCAGGGCTTAGCAGGGACCCGACCCACCATTTTGGGCGGGTCTGAGAATATTCGGGTCGGTTTCGAAATTTTTTTAGGGAAAAAAAAACCCGAATCTCTCTCTCCGCCTCTCTTAGGCTTCAGCTCTCTGTCGGTCTCTCCGCCTCTGCCGACTTCAAAAGCTGGTGGTGTACATATCCGCCGTCAAAGGTTGAGGCCGCGAATCGCCATCACGATTTGGCGGTGCTCTTCACCGAGTTCTCTCTACGTGTGTAAGTCATCCATCTCTTTGTTGGGTTTTTATTTTATTTTATTTTTTGTATAATCTGAATCAGTGACTGACACAGATCTTGATTTTTATTATTCGCAGGACGATTTAATTTTTGTTTTTGTATATACCTCTGTTGAATTTTTTGTTTGTTTGTAGCACAATGCTTGCAGGGCTCAAATTCGTTCCCCGTGAAAAGCTTGACAAAGTAATTCCCGTTACTTTTCTTTTTTGTTTAATTTTGGTTTTTAAGGAACTGTGTGTTTTGTTTTTGTTAAACTTTGGCTTATTGTCTTTCGAATTTGTGTTTTGTGTGTTAGGCAAAGGATAGTGATTCGGATGATTCTATAAAAGAGAGGAAAAATTGTAGTAGTAGAAAGGAAAAACATAGGAAGAAAGGGAAGAAGAGTTCTAGGTACAGTAGTTCAGATGATGATGAACTCGAGAGAATTAAGAAACCTTCTAGCAAGAAGAAGAAATGGTACTCTTCGGAGGAGTATTCTTCGGGTGAAAGTGAGGGCATTTCCGACGAAGAAGCGAAGAAGGGTCGGGATAAGAGAAAGACTAAGAGTAAGAGAAGTAAGGGCGATTGGTCGGTTGATGATGAGGATAGTGATAGCTCTAAGAAGGGATTGAGAAGTAGAGAAGATGGAAGGAGAAAGAGCAAGGGAAGTGGGGCTCGAGACGACTTGTCTGGTATGCATTCTATGCTGCCTTTTGCTTTGGCTGAATTCGATGTTGTTTTATTGTTTGAATGTTATGACATTATTTATGATAGTGGATTAATATGTTTTAGTTGTTTCGAATTTTGCAGATAGTGGTGCAGGAACTGATTCCTTGAAAGAGAAGGAAATTGTGAGAAAAGAGATGGGATTAGAATGGATGCTTAGACCTGGGGAAAAGAGGGACGAAAGGCCTGCGATGATTCTTGATGACAAATTTGAGGAAACTCCAACCGAGGAGGTATACTCTTTACTTTGAGAGCTAGCATGTAACTTTAGCTGTTGTAATATGTAGTCTATCGTTATCGTTGTTTTGTTTGAATTGCTGCACCCGCCTCCCCATTTCTCTGTTCTTTGAATTTTTTTAGAAATTATTAGATTGGTAGTTTAGTTACATGATTATTTTTTTTTGACATTCTTTACAAGTTAACACACAATGGGGCATATTTCCATATGGAAAAAATTATGTCTGTTTTTTGCCAATCATTTATTATGTTAACAGAAGAAAACATAAACGAAAAATGTAACTGCTTAGTTCTTTTATTTTGGTTGTGATGCATGATCATTTTTGTACAACTCCTTTTGGCATTTGCACAAAAATAACTATACTTTTTAAAAATAAAATAAAATGAATACTTGTTTGAAATTTAGTCAATATGTCACACTTCTGCTGCTCTGTGTTCCAAAGGGTATCATGTATGTGCATATTCTGTTTGCCTGAAACATGTATGTCTCCTTTGTTTCCTGTCCCACTTGTTTGTTATGAGAACATGATGACCTCATTTGCTTTTTTTTTTTTTTTTTTTTTTTTTTTTTTCTTTTCTTTTAATCAGGTAAAGAAGGCGCATCCCAGGGAGATGAATCCTTATTTGAAGGATAATGGTGATGGTTATCCAGAAGATACTGATGGGAGCAAAGCCAGTGGGGACAAACTTTTGTCTTCTTCAGTTGTTGGAGATGGAGGTGCAAGCTGGAGACTTAAAGCCTTGAAGCGTGCACAAGAGCAAGCAGCTCGAGAAGGACGAAGGCTTAATGAGGTATTGTACCTTAACTTTCAGATATTTTCAAGTATCTCTATAAAATATTTTTGGCTGTTTTTTAAGTGATGAAATTGTTCAGGTTGTTGAAGAACGGTGGGGTTCTGTTGGTCAACTTGCTGTATCTGTAGCGTCTCGTAAAGCTGCCCCATCTCGTGCTCATCTACATGCCATAAAAGATAGAAAGAGGGGGCTAACTGAGGAACAGAAGCCAGGTTCTGACGATCAAAGCGAGAGGGATATTGAAAAGGTAACTGGCCATTCTCTGTTGCATAACTGGTTTTTTGTCAGTATACATGGTTGTTCTATTTGAGGTGAAAATTATTGTCATTGTTTAAAGTGAAAAGAAGAATCACTTCACTTATGCTTACAAGTTACACGTTTGTGCTTGTTAGAACAATGATAGGAACTACTTGAAGGATGTATCATTCCAGCATCATAAAATGAGGGAACCTAAAGTTAAAGATTCTTTATCTTGGGGAAAGGGGAAAAGTCAAAATCAATCTTCCAAGGATGCTGACATTGTCAAGGCTGCTGTATCAAGCTTAAATAAGTTTAACAATGATGGAAGCTTTATGCAAAAGGTTCTTCGGCAGCAAAATAATGATCCTGGTGGTTCTGTTGAGGGAAATGTGGAGTCAAGATTTGTTTCATCACAAATGAAACAATCTAGTGAAGGCAGCGCAGTGGCTAATGATGCACTCAGTGCAAACCAATTGGCAGCTAAGGCTTTTCAGCTTCGTATGAAAGGAAAGCATGAAGAAGCGAATAAACTTTTGGTAAGATGACATCTCTATGTTGTTCAACTTTCCTGCTCTCTTCTCTCTAGTTTAGGTTTCACATGAAGAATCTCAAGTTTCTCTCTCTCCAGTGATTTTTTGAATTTTGTGACATACACAGCTTTGTTGGAGAAACTAATTCGAAGAATATTAAATTTAGGAAACTGTCATTGACAACACTTTTAATTTGGGGGGAAAACCTTTATAAACACCCAAGGGGCCTTAGCAATTAGGGTTAAATGTCTGGCATGCTAGAAAGGAATTTCCACGTCCTTTCCTTGATACTGCATGTCTATTTGGAAGTAGGTAAAGGTGTTCATTTTTTAGCTAATTTTGGTCATTTCATGAATAACAAGAAACTTAATGGTGAAAGAATTGAGATATTTAGGGTTATATTGTCATGAAGTCCTTGGGATTTCTTAGTTCAGGTGGGTGAAGACAGTATCTTGTTAGGTGACTTGGCTGCTTTTGTATAGCTCATCTGGCTTTGTGGTTTCTGGGGTTTAGGTTTGTCACTTTTCTTTCTAGTGCTGGATTATCTCCCCCCATGCCATGTCTCCAATTTAAAATAAAATGAAGAAATTGGTTTTGATTGAGTCGTAGAGGTGAAAGCAAGATTTTCCTTGCTGTGCTATAATATTGTTTGAATTTAGCGATGCATGTCATAAGTTGTAATTTTATTTCTCCACAAGTATGTATTCAAATTGTGTGCTTTGGGATGTGGCAGAAGATAATTTTATATTGTTTTCCCTTTTTATGAACCTTTTTTCCCTACCTTACTTCTTTGGAGTGGTATAATCTAGAATCTTAAGGTGACCATAATTCATTAAACATGTACAATACAAACTGAACGGTAAAAATGCAAACTAATGCTCCTGTGGAGTATGCATGGGAAAGCGTTCATATTTGAAGTGTCATTGTACTTGGTAAACTAGTAAAACTACCTTTTGCTTCAGGTTATTAATTGGAGTTATCCTTTTTTTTTTTGTTTTTGGTTCTTTTTATTAGCAAGAAGCAGAGAAGATCAAGGCAAAGCAGGATGGTGGGGATAATTCAATTAAGCCACAAAATGAGAGAAGCTCAAGCAGGTAATTATGCATATTGTGATTTTTTTCCCCGGTTTTGGGGGGTTGGGGGGGGGGGGGGGGGGGGGGGGGGGAGAGAGGGATCTATTTAGTATTGTATTTATGGAATTGGAATTTATAGCTGCAAAGATGGACTCAACTCGTGTGTTTGCATGGGTTGGTGGGGTGGGAGGGGGATTCTATTTCTTTTGTTCAAATGCTAGAAGCTCATTATGGACTCAACTCGTGTGTGTGCATGGGTGGGTGGGTGGGTTCTTTTCCTTTTTATAATGGAGTATTGGAAAGGGTTTTTATTTTTCATTTTTTTTTTTGGTGTGTAAAAACTTGTATAGTTTGCATTTTCAATATCTCTCTTATTCCTGTAACACATTTGGTGGTGTTATCATTACACTGATTTGTTCCCTTTTACCCAGATATATTATGCAGGATAGATCTGTTCGACAAAAGAAGGAAGAGGATGATACTGATATGCATCTAGCTCGAAAGATAATGCAGAACAAAAAATATACTACTTATGGTCAGGCAGATGATGAATATGATTTTGAAGTTGGTCCTAGTAAAAAGGCTGGGAAGAAGGGTGGAGATAATGAGCATAAGGTTACACAGAAGAATACACGTCTCTTAACACAAAAAGAGCGGTGTCTTTTTTGCTTTGAGAATCCAAAAGTGCCAAAACATCTTATTGTTTCAATAGCAAATTTCACATACTTGATGTTGCCACATTCGCAGCCTGTGGTGCCTGGTCATTGCTGCATTTTACCACTGCAGGTGAGATTAACTTGATTCCTTTGCATTCCTTCTTTTTCCTGTTAAATCAATCTATTTTATTGATATGGAAATATTGCCCTCCCCACCCCTAAATGATGGTTATTTTTTCTACAGCATGAATCGGCCACAAGAACTGTTGATGATAATGTGTGGGATGAAATTCGCAACTTCAAGAAATGCCTTATCATGATGTTTGCAAAGCAAGAGCGGGATGTAGTGTTTCTTGAAACAGTGATGGGTTTGGCACAACAACGCCGCCATTGTTTGATTGAGTGTATTCCGTTACCCCAAGACATTGCTAAAGAGGCTCCTCTATATTTTAAAAAGGTATTTTTCATATTCTAATTTGCTTATGAATGCAGCATTCGGAATCTAGTTGCTTGTCATTTTATTAGCTAGGGTTATTGAAGTAGTTAGTGTCAATTAAAAAGTGTGCCATTCTGTCTCTCTCTCTCTCTCTACCCCCCATGGGTGTGCAATGTTTGAATGATCTTTGTACATTGTAGTTAGCAAAAGGGGTATTTGCAAATTAGCTTAGAAGTAAAGTGGGAACTGTTTATCAGGGAAGTGAAGCTGGAGAAAAGAGTGTTTAATTGAAGTAGTGCTATCAGTTTGGAAAAATTATAGGAGAGCAACTTTGACTAATTTTATACAGTTGTCTGAATCATATGCTTGTTGAGAAAATGTCAAAATGAAACTGGAGGTAAAGAAAAAACTTAAAAAACATTTTGAACTCAACTGGTTTATTTTTTATGAGTGAGTTTGGCCTGTAGAGAAAGGGGGAGGGGATTTTTTTTTAATGACCTTTGCTGATTGTGCTCTCTCTTGGGGTTCCAAAAATAAACTGTTTTTAGTTATGTAAATATACTTGTGATTCTATTGGAAGCTCCATAAGGGCAATGTTCTACTTCTACGTAATGGTGGCATAGGTAGTGAATTTTACCAAGCATATTTTATTGATTGCAAAGAAGAAAAGAGATTGAGCCTGTGTTTCAAGAGGAACGTAATACGCCACTTATCAAAATATTTTGGGAACTTTTTGTTATTTTTGGAATCTCAATTTTATATATAATCCGTTGCGCATTATTTCAATTACCATCACTTTTGTACATTGTTTTTTTTAAATATTTTGATAATTTTATTATTATCTGTAGTTATAAGCCCAAGTGGAATCATTTCCCCCTATTTGTTTCAAGAAAGAAAAATAAAATAAAATAAAAGAAGAAAAACCATGATTCTTCACAAGAACTTGATAATAAACATATATTGCAATGTGTTTTATACATCAAATGTATTATGTATGTATCTGTGTCCAAGTTTGATTTTGAATTATTAAAATTATTTTACAATATTCTAAAAGAAGTTTGTTCTACTTGTAGGCAATTGATGAAGCCGAAGATGAGTGGAGCCAACACAATGCAAAGAAGCTTATTGATACAAGTGTAAAGGGATTGCGTGCTTCAATTCCTAAAAACTTTCCGTACTTCCATGTTGAATTCGGTTTGTATAAGGGATTTGTGCACGTAATCGATGATGAGACACAATTTAAAAGTAGCTTCGGCCTTAATGTTATAAGAGGCATGCTACAGTTGCCAGAAGAAGACATGCACCGTAGGCGAAGGTATGATTCGGTTGAAGTTCAAAGGGAAGCAGTTAAAAGTTTTGTCAAAGACTGGGAACCGTTCGATTGGACAAAACAGCTTCACCAGGTATCTTGATACAATACAACCAGTTAAAAGACTTGTGACGGTGATTGGTGATTTGCATCTTCATCCATTTAGGGTTGATTGCAGCTTAAAACTGACATTATGGAAGTGCTTCACAGTGTTCATGGTAGATCCTGTTTAATACTTGTTGTGGTTGGCCTGAGATATTGGGGCCAGGAGATTTTCGTTGCAGAAGTGACTGACACTGGACTGTAGCCTTGCTATTGTATACATCCAAATTTTGCTTCTTCAATCTGCATTGTAATTTAACTTGGGTCTTAGTCTTAAATTGTGGTAATCCTACATTTGCACACAGATCCTTAGATTCAGCATATTTCAGTGATTGATGAAGCTTAAAAGAGAGAGAGAGAGAAAAAAAGCTTGTAAAAAGTTGGTGGACATTCATTGCAATAGTCAGATGAGCTTGTCTTGAAATTGATCAACCTTGCATTATTTTAACCTTTTTTTTTTTTTTACATTGGGCAGTATCTTGAATACCTTTCCCCACCCCATCATATATTATCTTCATTATGCAGGATGATACTTTCTGCAATGTTTGTACCTAACTTCCTAGTGTGAAGGTTGTGCACTGTCCTGGCCTCACCCCTTTGTCGCTTTCCCAACTGAGATTTGGAGGCGAGAAGTGGCAGACTGCAAGAGAGAGCTGTCTTTTATCATCGACATTAAAGGAGGTTAAAAATACCTAAAATATTGGTTTACAAACTTTGGTTTTATCCTGTGAAATCTCAAAAAATCTTGAAAAATATACTTAAATATCAAACGAATAAAATATTAAAAATCTAGGCCAACATCTTGGATCTTGGTCAGAAATCTTTGAAGATTCTGAATTAACCAATATTTTATTATTATTTATTATTGCAAACCTCTCAGAAATTCAAGTAAATGTAACAAGTACAGCATGTCTACATTTCTCCCTCGCCCCCACCAGAAAAAGAAAGGAAAGAAGGAAAGGACAATGATTAGGTTGAACTGAGCAATAAAAAATTCCCTAGCTCGATATTTATCCAAAACTTTCAGATGCTACCTATCAAATAAAATCCTTATGTTCCATCTTCAACATCTGAAGCAAGAACTCATTCCAAGTGTCAACAGGGCCAGGCAAGCACCAATGGACACAATCTGCTATAGTAACATTTTCATGTGGCCAATGTCCATAATGGTTTGGGTGTCCATCTGGTCTCACTATCATAGCCTCAGTTGTATCTAGCATCCTAAATTTCAAACCCCTTTTCCTCCCATGCTTCTCTGCTGCCCTTAGCTCCTCCACTTGAGTCATGTACAACTCCAAATCATCCCTAGCCAATTTCATCTCTAAATTGGACACGGGCCTTGTTCTTACACATTTCCCTCCACTATTCCATTCCCCATTCTCAAAATGCTGTGGAGACAATGTCCTTAAAATTACCATCCCCTTGAAATTTTTAAGTCCTACAAGGGTCCTAAAGGATGTTCTAAAGGCCTTTCTGTACCCATAGAACATAGACACGTTTTTTATGTTATTTTTGAGACATTTATGGCAACCAACAATCTGACCATTTTCATAGAACATTTGTGGCCCAAAGAACCATCTTCCAGCCGAGAATATCACATAGTCAAATGTCTCAATTTGAGATGCCCAAATAGGGTCAGCTTCGTCTAAGTAAAGGTTCATGAGGCGATTGTAGGTTGGCCCATTCGGGTCTGTGTCTATGGCTTTAACCAAGTGTGGTGACCAGAAGGATGCCAGTGTGAAGTTGTAGTCCTCATAAAACCAGCGTTTGAACCTTGGATCTGGGTAATAAACATCCTTTGGATATCCCACCTGATAGCATATAGAGGGTGTGAGAAAACAGTACGCCAATAAGTAAAAATAAGATTCTATTAACTATAGTATTTTGGATAATATATGATGCAACAATGAATGCCAAAGTACACTAAAATTATGATTTAAATGAGAGAATAAGAGAGTCCGTGTTTATAGAGTTAAGGGCACCTCCATATTGAACATTCTTATGTTGATTTTGCACATGACACCGGTCTAGCAGTTAAAATTTTGAGACTTCAATTAATTTTTTATTTAAGTTCAATGAAACAACAAAAAAAAAATTCTCTCTCTCTCTCTCTCTCACACACACATATATATACATATCTATTTACAATTGTTGAGGTAATAAGTTGTGATTAGTGTATGATTAAAGTTATATCAGTGGTAGTTCTAAGTAAAGTCAAATTGTACTAATCACAATATGTCACCTCAACAAATTTTGAAAGAAATTGTGAAATTTGTTATGTTCGTAACATTAGTGAGTGATTTCATAGGAAGCCATGAGCCAGCCAAGGACTACAAATATGCTTATTTTTTGGTCCTTGTCATGTGGAAACCATTAACCAATAATTAGGTGAAAATGTGACGTTCTTAGCCACAATCCAATCAAATCAAGAAAATAAAAAAATAAAAAGAAAATAAAAGAAGGAACATGTCTTGTGTAGTAAACAAATTGGAAACTTACTCTAGTCAAGAGGCACATCAATGACTGCATGTGGTTTCTTCCCAAAGAGTCTCCAACAAATGCTAATGACTTCCCTTTGAGAAGCTCCAAGAATTGCACTGCATCAAAGATAGGCAGCTCGCATTCTTCTGGTTTCCACCTCCATTTCAAGAACTCGGTATCTGGTCTTCCAAACTTCATGCAATTTTGTTGGTCGAAGATCTCAGGACAAGTTTCGTTAGTGTAATAAAGATCATTGGGGTAAGGAACCCATTTTCCACGATATATATTGCATTTCTTTCCTAATTTTATGCTCATGACATTGTCTTTTGGAGATAGCAATGGCGTAGATGAATTGTTTAATACCAGGTAGAGAGGGATGACTACGAGGAAAATGACTGTAAGGGCTTGTAAGAGAACTTTAACGGTTCTATTGTGTGGTATCATAATGCTCTTTCCAAGGGAAAGCTCAATGAAATGAACCATTATTGGAGAGGAATATGAAAGAAAATTTTGGGTGTCGATCAGATTATATTATACCAGAATTCAAGAATAACAATGATAACGAGCTATCTCCTAGGTATAATTAGAGCATACTCATTACTTGTTTCCAAGTACAACGCTCAAAATTAAGAAACCATAAAAAATATTTTCGTTGTGGTGCATTGTTAAGACCACAATATGATATAAAACTTATGAGAAATATATCTGATTAATATATATAATGAACTTATAATGACTTCTAGTATCATTCAAACTTAAACGTAAAGAAAGAGAGTCAAGTTGAAAAGGCTAAGTAAATCAATGATTAGAAGTATTCAAGGATGAAAAACATGTCACACATTCAATGTTCAGCAATGATCTTTTTTTTTGAGAAAGTGTTCAGCAATGATCTTGAACCTCATCCTACCTTATGAGTCAAATAAAACCATTAAAACAATTAGTATAAGTTGCTGTCTTATGATAGTTTTAGGATAACGTGGGCTATAACAGGTTGGTGAAATAGTAGTGCTGATCCGTGGCCCCTGATATGGCTTTCCTATGAAGGAACCGATGATTACAGGTGTTGCAATATCAAATGGAGTACCTGTCCAAAATTAAACTGTGAGTTTGCTTTTTAGGAAAAATGCGAAAAAGGTGTTTTGGCCAATTTCAAATAAACTTCAAATTTTGTTTGTTTGTTAGTTTTTGGAAAAGGAACTCAAATAATTTTATTTTGTTTGAAATATTGTTAGGTTCTGAAGATTTAGGATTAAATATTTAGAATCATATTTTATTTGTGTTGACAAATCGAGAACAAAACATGTCTAGTTTATGTGTTAGGCAATGCTTAAAGGTGTAGGTTTCAAGCTTCAAGTTTGAGTTGATTGTAGAAAAAGGAAGTCACATTCTGTCAAGCTCGATTGATTGAGAATTAGGCTCGACCAATCGAGAATCGCCAAAATTAGATTCTGCAGAATGTTTAAACAAAGCCTAAACCCACGAAAATGTTTAGGATTTCATTCTAACTTGTCCACATATAAAAAGGAAACCCTAGCTACGTTTTGAAGATTTTTGGAAGACTTGTGTGTTACTCTTTGTGAGATTTAAGAGGTTTTGTACATTCTAACTACACAAGAATCTACCAGAGCAAGATCTACAATCAAGTGGTAGTAGAACTTAGTTGCTACTAAAAGATCATTACTGAAGGTGATCTGAAACCATTGAGTGGGATCTCAAAGTCAGAAGTGTGGGTGCTTGTGTTGCTATAAATCCAAGGAGAGAGAGTCTGTGGATTTGGTGCTTTCACGTGGTCATGTCAGTAAGTTACTACATGAGGTAGCAATAGATTTAAGGTTAAATCTGATTGTAAAAACTTCGATTCTCTTATAGTAAATTTGTTTTACCTTGAGGATAGTTAGGTCAAATCCTCCCAAATTTTTACATTGAAACGATTCATTTCATTGGTTTTCCTAGATCATCATATTGTGGTGTTATTTACTTTTCCGCTATTGTGCATGATATGATATATGTTTGTTTAACCTAGATCTGAATAATAAACCTAATAATCAACTTGGTTAATTAATTAGGTTAAACAATCTAATTTAAGGGGTCTAAACAAACAAACAAATATAATTAACAAATAGTAATTTTTGGTATCAAAGCAGGAGATTTGGATTTCTAGGTTTGATCTTTATTTTCACTCTACCTCTAATTTAAAATTTAGGGGAAAACACTATTTTGGTCCCTACATTTTAGGGTTACAGTCAGTTTAGTCCTTATATTTTTGCAATAGTTAATTTGGTCCTTGTTATTTTTAACTTGCAGTCAATTTGGTCTCTGCCGTTAACTCACTAATGGAAAATGCCTATGTGGCAGACGGCAAGTACAATTGGCACACTTGAAGCTGACTTGGCAAATAAATTAATATTTTAAAATTTTAATAGATATTTAAAATGCCACATTAGCATTTTAATTGAAAAAAAAATTAGAAAAACACAAATTTAAATATCAATTTTTTTTTGTTCTTACTAACCAAACATACACAAACACTTACAAAAAAAAAAATCTTAGATCAAACCTAGACTCAAATCTCCTCTACGATTACAAACACATTTTAGACATTCCCATGTCTGATCTCAGCTCACAATACAATTCCTAAAACCCCAATTCCTCCCAAAGCAAAAATTAGCAAATGTGCACATCCTTGTCTTCCTCTCTATTCTTACTCTTTCCCACTCACAACAATACCTCCTCTTTGTTACTACTACGATGACTCTTACATTATGGGTCGACCACTTCAACTTATTCGAATCTTGAAGAATGGAATTTCTTGGAAATTTCCTACATCACCGCTTGAATACCACGCCATGTCAAATTTCTCATAAAAAAGGCTTTTGAACCTCAAATTTGTCCTTCCTCTCATTCTAACATTTCTAAATTTAAGATTCGATTTCATCTCTCTCCGATTAGACGTGATTTCAAAACCACATAATTTAGGCTAGGGATCAAATAGTTTATTCCCTAATTTATTTTCTTTCTAATCTTTTTTTGGTATGCAAATCTATTTCGCGGTTTAAATCCACACACGCCCAAAAAATCAACATCAAGAAACAGATTTGAGCTTGTCAATCTGATACTCCTGAAACTGAAGAGAGAACCATGAGAGAGAGAGAGAGAGAGAGAAGAAGAAGAAGAAGAAGAAGAAGAAAAGAGATCTAGGAAGACACCGAGATCTAAAACCAAACCTAGATGGTAGTTTTGGAATTGATTCGGATTTGTGAGATCTGAAAGTGGCGCAGACTTGCAAGATCTATAAAGCAATGATCTGGGTTTTGATCTTGTTGTTCATTTTTTTTTTTTTTTTTCTTTTCTTTTCAAAGAAACAAGGGAAATATATTGACATATAAATGAAAAATTACAACAATAATGTTTTGAAAATACATAGTTTCAAACCAACACGATGATTTTTTATTTATTACAATGCTGAGATGTAATTGTTTGATATTAATTAATTACTTTTAATATTATTTTATTTGCCATGTCAACTTCAAATGTGCCAATTGTACTTGCTATCTGTCACGTAAGCATATTTCACAGTAAGAACCAAATTGACTGCAAGTTAAAAATAATAGGGACTAAATTGACTGTTGCCAAAATATAGGGACCAAATTGATCGTGACCCGAAAATGTAGAAACCAAAATGGTGTTTCCTCCTAAAATTTAAAATGTTAGAAATTTCATGTGTTGGGCCCACTTATTAAGGAGGTTTAGGACACATGCGAAGTTTTCTCCATTTTTTAAATAAATGAACAACATGTTGAAGAGAAGCAATCCAAAGGCTAAAAGAAACCCACAAAGCAACATGTGAGGTTTTGTCCTTCTTAGAGTCTGTTTAGATACAGCTGAAAACTAAAAACTGAAAACTAAAAACACTGTAATAAAATAATTTTTAAATGTGTGAATAGTACCGTGAGACCCATTTTTAATGAAAAATTTACTAAAAAGTGAGGTTTGTGGGTCCCGTAAACAGTGCACGGGACCCACTGATGTGCTGAAAAGTGGCCGAAAAAGTCAAATATTACGGCTACTGTTCATGAACAGTAGCTGTAACAGTGAAATTTGTCTCCTGAAACACGTGCCAAAAAAAAAAAAAGTAAAACGCTGGAAACGCAGACGTGGGTAGAAATAATTTCTACTCAAACGCACACTTAGTCTCTTCGATTTTCATCCACCGTGTACATATTAAACAAATTTGAGATACGTAAACATAATTAAAAATGAGAGCAATAAATTAACATATATTAGTACAATAATAGTTCAATCTATCTAACTTGCAATTTTCTGTCACTCAAATATTGAAGCTTCTCCTCATGTGATCTCACACCTTCCCTCTTCAACATCTCAAGAAGAAAGTCACTCCAAGTGTCGATGGGTCCTGGCAAGCACCAGTGCACACAATCATTGTACAATGTCACATTTTCATGTGGCCAATGCCCATATCTACTAGGGTGACCATCTGGTCTTAATAACATTGCTTGTGTTGTATCAAGTAACCTGTATCTCAAACCTTTCTTTTTCCCTTCTTTCTCTGCCTTCCTAAATTCCTCCACTTGGGCCATGTACAGCTCTAAATTTTGATCGTCCAATTTTATCTCATTGCTCCTAAATGGCTTAGTTCTCACACAATTCCCACCTTGGTTCCACAAACCATTTTCAAAATGTGATGGTGCATAAGTCCTAAGAAATGTTATACCCTTGTAGTTTTTCAAGCTATTAATGGCTTTAAAGGCAGTCCTAAATGCTTTTCTGTAACCATAGTACATTGTTAGGTCGGTAACATTATCTAGAAGACAATAATGGCAGCCAACAATTTGGTGATTTTCATAGTATACCATCGGCCTGAAGAACCAATGGCCCGCAGAGATGATCAAGTAGTCAAATTCTTCGACTTGGGTTGTCCATTCCTCATCAAACTCATCAAGGAAGAGATTGAAGAGGCCTGTGTGGGTTGGACCATTATTGTCTGCTTCCTTGCCTTTTACTAAATGAGGTGTCCAAAGAGTGGCTAGGGTGAAGTTGTAACTCATGTATCTCCAACGTTTGAAATTCTCATCCGGTGTGTATGAAACGTCTATAGGATATTCTACCTGAAAATACAAAAATTGAAATGGAACTCAATCTTAAGAAAAACAAAAAAGAAAGAAAAGGTAAAAACTAAAAGCATAGGTCATGTGTCTTGTTTCTCGATATGTGAGGGTGCAATGGTGCATGATGCATGTTTGCAGGGTCCAGCTCATGAAAAATTATTATAAGGTAGCAATGTTCACATCCAACAGTTTGTGACAAATCTACTAAAATTCTAGTACACACAAGAATAATAATATGAAGTGTTAGCCAACAGATCCGTATAGAGGACAATTGTCTAAGAAACATAAGTAAGTCAAGGGGCAAAATAATGAAAATTGGTTGGAATGTCGAGAGACAATTTAGTATAAACTAGACTAAGCTGACAACATATTAATTTTCTATTTGATTCCTTTCTCAGATCGAGAGAGAGAGAGACCTTACAACAATTTGTGTTTTGTTAGGTTTGAAAATTTCAGTAGTTGATCAATATATTCCTCCGACACGTTTAGATGACCAGGCCTTTCGGATTTTGTTTTATTTAAAAGCAAATAGATCTGCCAGAAGACAGCCAATTGAAAGAAAGAAAAATATATATTTATATATATTACACCATTGTTATGGGGTTGTTATTTATAGCATAATAACTAATCTCTAAGCACATGTAGTTCTCGGACCTACACACAAAGTTATCATTGGACCAAGATCCCTGAAGTTATACATATTGATCTTTGAAAAGGGAACTGTTAAAATTTGAACTTTTTTCAAAGCTTTTGGAAGCTTAAAGCATCTCGAATCTAAGTGGAGCCGCTGCTAAATCAGCCTCGTAAGTTTTTGTCATTGTTAGTTTAATAAATCCCCTCCTTTTTTTTCATCTTATAAAAAAAATAAAGAAAGAAATACCCTTTTCAATGATAGATACATATATCCAATTTATGTGGGGCAAATAGGCAATTCCACTCACTTCTACTAAATTTCACCCAAGCTTGTCTTAAGTGCAAACCAACAAGGAACACGTTAAGATGAGGACATTCTTTAGCTTTGTTAGAGCACTGGCATGAATTACCCTAAAATAGGAGCAAATTAGGGAGATAATGTGAACTATATATCTTCAACTGCACCTAGGGTTCTAAATCTACACACTAGCTTAGGTGATCATCCTTCAGGCATACCATGCCAGTCTTCACTGCCCTACCCTCACTTCAATTCATGGTGACACTATACTTTGGGAAAATTATAATTTCACACTCCTTTTCACACCAGTCACATACAAAGGGTAGACATTAATTAAGTGTCCACATTTTGTGAGTGGTGTATACACTAATACGTACTATAATTTATAATATATATAAGAGTGTGAAATAATCATGATCATCTAGTTTTAGGACTTACTACTATAAGATTTTTGTGAATATCTAGCCAAATTCTGCCTTGCAAAATTAAAATAATAATAATTTGGGAAATATTAAAATGGTATCCACATGCAGTTTAATTAAGGATTAGTTTGTCGAAATCCTAAAACTTTTTCCAAACTTTTTTTACCTCCCCATTTTTAATATATAGTAGTTTTCCAAATAAGGTTCCTAAAAGGTCTAAACTCTAAAGACTAAAAGAGCTCAAAGATGGAACTTGGTTGGAAAGTAAACTTAGCACATTGTTATTCTTCTTCAGATCTCAAGATTCAAGAGTGAGGGTCAAATTATAAATAAGATACTATCACAAAGGGGCTCATAATATCACGTGGCATATGTTTACTTACCACATGGAGAGAGAGACCTTTGTTGTTGGGACCTTATCCTCTCCAATCTATGTTATACAATCCGGGTATCGTGGTTTAGTTGAAACAACTAAAATCTATCACATCATACAAAAAACAACGATTCTATCAATACAAAAAAATTCACTACTTTTATGATAATTTGTTGATGTGAAAGGTTGCGTTTAGTATAACGTCACTTTCACATTAAATCATTACTATTATTACTTGTAGTAACAATTATAACTTACTATCTCAAACGTAATAAAAAAAAAAAAATTGTGAAATATATTGGCATTATATTTGTGGAAGGTTATGATTAGTATAACACCACTTTCACATTAAACCATTACTATTATTACCTGTAGTAACAATTACAACTTACTATCTCAAACGTAATGAAAAAAAAAATTTGTGAAATATATTGTCATTATATTTATTTAAGAAGCTAGCTCAATTCCAAGTCAATCCTACCATTAGAAGAATACACAATATCTCTCACTCAGTTAATGAGTTATTCTAGAACCATAATTTTTATCACACTATTTTCTACAACTATCCTATGTGATATACTATGACTGTCATTTTTATTTGGACTCATTACATTTTATCCAACACTCATAATCTGTCATATCAGAATTATGGTACAAAAGGTTGTGGTTTTAGATTTAGATTTTCTCTTGTATCAAAAAAAAAAAAAAATAGATTTTCTCTCCATTAACCAACCCTCTTCCCTTTGCTCCATGACCAAACAAGAGCCAGGTGATGTGGAGTTATTTTATTTTATTTTTAATATTTGATGCGTTAGATTTTAATTGGTCTAACTAAATTATATATTGCAGGGATTATAGATCTACAAACTGTAGGTGATATGGTCCCAAAAGTCTCTTTGTATGTTTCATTGCCCAAGTTTAATATGCAGTGCAAGATATTATGCGGTGGCAAAGATTCCAAGCCATGCTACCTCGTTTTTATAATTGACTCTTTTTACCTAATCCTTCAATAATGCTATTTCTGTACTGTCATTTTTACCTGCTCCTTGAATAACACAATGTCACAATGGCTTTAGGCTTAGGTTTTAGCTCCACTAACTTTGTACCTAGTTGGACAACAACCTCTCTTAAATATGGAAACATATCATACATCAGTTGTTTTCAATATATTGATCTTTTTTTAGCCAAAAAAAAAAAAAGAGAGAGAGAGAAAAAATTCTATTAAATTGATTAATGGAATTTTTGCCTACAATAAAAAATAATTGAAATTTCATTCAAATATGTAAAATACTCTCTCACGGTAATTATTATCCTACTAATTATTGGAGCTTAAATCATTTTAGATTTGATCCACTGCAACTAACTTTACTATTCCAACTATTTTCTTCACAAATCCATTGCTTGATTATTTCAGCTTATTTTTACAAATCCATTATTCCTCACTTAATTCGAAGTTTAAAAAAAAAAAAAAAATTGACTTGAATTTTTTGAAGCATTTTGCTCCACGTAAAGAGAAGCTTAAAAAAATAAAAAATAAAAATACAAACTAGGTCAGATAAGGTAGGAAACTAAAATGAAGGGCCCGGCATAACAATTTTCTAGCCAAAAGTCTCTTTCATTGTTCTTTTTATTTTATTTTATAAAATCAATAGAAATATTTTAAAATTTTGGTGTTTAGTGCCTTGAAGATTTTAGTGTATGGTATTTTTTTTCAATTCAAGGGTGGTTAGTATTTAATTTGAAACAAGGAAAAATACAATATAATTTGGTTGAAACCTCAAAGGAGATCAATATAATTTTCTCTCAAATAAACTAGTAATATAGGATGAAAGCCAAAAACAAACATCAATGATCAAACCTAAAACTGTAAAGATGTTAGTAGATGACCATAATAACACTCATGCATCCATAGTAAAAGTTTGCTTAAAATATAATGTTGCACTTTGAGAGATCTTACGTATGCATAAGAATTATAAAAGATCTTGCACAATAATGATTTATATCATTGTAATTAAGTTTGTTGCTGATAAAAATTTAGATACTAGAGGAGACTTACCCTAGATAGGAGGCAAATCAAGGATTGCATTTGGTTTCTTCCCACAGAATCTCCAACAAAGGCCAAAGACTTTCCTCTGACCACTTCAAGGAATTGTGCTGGGTTGAAAATAGGTAGGTTGCACTCATGTGGTTTCCACCTCCACTTCATGAATTCACTATCTGGTCTCCCATATTTCATGCAATTTTGATGCTCATGTATTGCCCAACACGTTGTGTTTGTGTAGTATGGAGCATCTGGATTTGGAATCCATTCTCCAGAAAACAAGTCACACTTTTCATTGATGGACTGTACACTTATTAATTCATCATTGGAATCATAAAAAGAGGAGGGTTCTGAAGAATTTTTGACAAGATATAGAGGGTACTTTAGCAAAGGGTAATAGGGTATGACTGTGAGAAAAACTAGGGTAAATATTACTAGTAGAACCATCTTTGGTGACTTGTGTAGTGACTGGTTTTTCCCAAAGGGAAGCTCAATGGATTGGAGCTTCATTTGGAGATAGAAAGAGAGAGAACGCTATGCAGGTGGTAAGAAAGAGAATTGGTCAGATATAAGTGTGGAAAGTTCAAAGAACAAGCTGGTGGTCGTATATTATATGGTTTCGGTTTACGTAATGCTTCCCTAAATTATTTTCTAATTAGAATTCTGAGGAGTTCCTAGACATTTATAAAGAAATGACTGCAGCAGAAACTTTTTGTTTTAGAAGATTAAAAAAAATCAGGTTACAGCATCTTTAAAAACTCAATTGGCCTTTAAAAAAGAGATTTTCTGGTTGGCTGTTAGTTCAATTGTCGTGCTTAGATCTGTTATATAGATATTGACAAATGAAAAAAAAAAAAAAATCTAGTAAATAATGTAAAATCAAATAAATGCTACATATCTCAAATCTGACTTTACAAATTAGAAAATTGGAAGATTTAAATGTAAGGAGATCTTAACTAAAAAAAATTTTGTTGTGGATATATTAAATCCTTTTTTTTGGGGTTAAAATGTGATTATGTAATTAACATATATAATGAAAAAGTTGAAATGTGTTGTTGTTGCTTTTGTTATTAACTTATAATTAATTATCATCATCATATCATGAAAGTTAATCGTTTAGGCTAATTAAAGGACTAAGCTTCAATTATGTGTCCCCAACACTAAATAGGTTTTCATTCTCAAAAAAAAAAAAAAAAAACACTAAATAGGTTTTTTTTTTTTTTTTTTCTTCGTAACAAATTTAAATCGACCTTTCATTGTTTTATGTATGCATATATATTGTAATATTTAATTTGTAAATTTTTTGTTTAACCTAATTTTAATTATTTAAGTTCAATACTTTCGAAGTTGTTTTTACTTTCTATTCATGAAAACATGAGATGAATTTTATCATCAGGAGGAGTCGGTTTTCTAGGCTTTCTATTTCTTCTTCTTTTCTAATGTTTTTGTCATAGTCTTTTTATTTTTTAATGAATGTTAGTCAGAGTCCTTATTACTACCTATATATTCTTCGTGAAGTGATTTATTTTTAACTTATGGGACAGAATTAACAAAAAAAAAATGTGGCAAGTAAAGCGAAGAGAGATTCAAAAAACAAAAAATGCAATGTATAATAAGCGTGTGATAAAGACATTAGTCAAAGCATGAGCTTTCACTAAGTTGAGAAAAACCATCTAATTAAACGGCTGCAGAAAGATTCATTTGTTTGCTTGAAAGAAAAAGTCTTCGTTTTGGACAGTTCAACCCATTGATAGTTACCCTCGAACTAGCTAGAGTGAATGTGGGCTGATTCAATTTACAACACTTGAGCTACATGCCTTTGAGCTCAGCGCAGACATAAGCCCATAAAATTAAAATGCTTGATTAATCTGTGATTGAATTAATAATTGTGAAATTGAATCCAAAATGTCCAATTTATCAAAGCTAGTTTGGATGAGGTCCCATGTGCCACATGAAATATTGCACTAAAAATATTGCCAATGATTGGTGGGTCATTGACACTTGGCTTCCAACTCAGTGCCACATTTCATTTTTTAAACTACATGGAACACCATGAACCATGTCATGCTCATGTACAGCATTCTGGCCCAATTAGAGGGCCACATTGATCATTGATCAATGTGATTATTTTAATGATTTAACCTTATTAGATCTGATAAGAGATTATCATTTTTCAATTTGAAAATTTATATTCCATCCCTTAATTAATTTCTTCCATGATTTCTATTTCCAACTCATTACCTCACAATATATTGCTATTTCGAATTTCAGCTTAGTAATTTATTTGAGCAATTTGAAAAGGACGCTCTTAAAAAAACAAAAAATCAAGGGACCTATTGTTTCTCGAATTTAATTTGAGAGGATAGGACTTCAATAATTCTTTATTAATGTTATCTATGAGTGTTACCAATATATAATCTTCATTCTATTCCATAAATAATTTGTCATGTACATCACACATCAATCATACCTCTCAAATCAAATACATTAATCATCCAAATTGATTCTCCAAAAGCAATAATACTCGGTTATTATTACCAATCTTTTTCTTATACGTAGTTTTCTCCACTTTGGTGCATTAATCACGACAAGCTATTGATTCCTACTTCATCATTTAATAAGTTGGTGTTACATAACAATCAACAATCAACAATTTAATTAGTATGCATCGCTGATATATTAGACTGGCTACTAAAACCTCACAACCACCTTGATCTTTTTCTGCCGACATTGTTAGTATGCTGGAATTTGCCAGCTCCATATATACGTTAGAATGTCACTTTAGGGCAATAACGTGTATCTTGCGAGCATTGAATGGATTAGTCACTGACATGATCTTATTCTCTTTTTAATTAATTTTTCCTCAATTTTTCTTTTTCTGTGTAACACTACAAAAAAAAATGGGTTTTTTTTTTGGCATATTCCAAACCTCTGCTATAAGAAATATATTAATTGCAGCGCTTTTATGGAGTGCCAATAGAATGTGTAAGGTCAAAGAGAGAAAGAAAGATTCTAACTCAAAGACAAACCACAAACTCTACTAAAAAATTATAGTAATTTTTAAAGATGGCAATTTATAGATGATTGTTGACTTTTATTGATTAGTATAATAATCTTGATTGAATAAAATTTTTAGTTGAAGTCAGGTGTACCAGACAAATTGAGGTTTAAGAAGCATTGCATTTTCTTATATTTAAAAATTAATTAAATTTTATCAAAAAAATTAGTTAATTAAATAATTTTTATCTTATGAATTTTTTTTTTCCTCTTATTTTGAGAAGTTAGATTAGTAAATTGTTATATTTTGTTAATCGCTGGTAAAAAAAAAATTTATCAAAATTTTTTGAAGATTCTTTTTAAGATTTAATTAATTTTTCTATATTTTTTCTTAAATTATTTTCATATCCAAAATCATATTTTCAACTTTCAAGAAGACATTTATAGTTAAGAATTTTTCAAAAACAATGTTTACAATATAAAATTATAACATAACTAGAATAAAAATAAATTTTAAAACGCAGCTCAAAATAAAATTATCAAAGTTACCATTAAAACTTCACTTAATAATAAAATACTAAATAGTTTCAACTTTATACGCAAAGATGGATCTAAGTTCAAAACAATGTTTTTTAGAAGAAGTCAAATCAAATTAATAGTACAAAATCTTACATTAATTAAATATGAAGCATAATTAATATATTTTTTAAAAATAACATAAATTTATTTATCATAAATGTGACTTATGAGATTTAAGTTTAAGGGTAAGATAGAGAAATGGCGGCTTGTTCATGACTGTTGTTGAGAGAGAGAGAGAGAGAGAGAGAGAGAGAGAGATCTCATAAGTTTAAGGGTAAGATAGAGAAATGGCGGCTTGTTCATGACTGTTGTTGAGAGAGAGAGAGAGAGAGAGAGAGAGAGAGAGAGAGAGAGAGAGAGAGAGAGAGAGAGAGAGAGAGAGAGAGAGAGAGAGAGCAAATGCTTTTGCTTTGGTAAATAATGGAAATAATTTTTAAGCTAGAGAGAGAAAGAGAGCATAAAAGGTATATGATTCCTTCCTTTTTCAGTTAGACAAGGGATTACTCTACACACAAAATAATAATAATAATGTATAGGATACATTTTGTTTAAAATTACTATAGGATTATAGTATAATACTATAGGATAAAATTTATGAGACCTTTTGATGATGTTCAAAATCGTCAGTAGGTCTATTGCTCAAACCCATAATCTTCAGTGAAAGGTGAAGAGTAGTGAACCTGCAAAAAATAGAAATACCTTCAAAGAGCACCGGTATGGTGTTGGGCTAAGACCCTCCAAAGGTCAAGTCAAAAACCGATAATGAACTTTTTGGAGAGGAGTTTCTAAAAGTATTTTTTGCGTACCTTGAGATTGGAGTGTCTCAATGTTTATAAATGGGTCTGTGGATGATCACCGTAGCTAAATTGTAGGGATATGGGGTTATCCCTTTGCTAATGTATAGGAGTTGGGAACTATCCCATAATTATTCCATAGGGGGTGAGGAGTTATCCCTTAACTGATTTGTAGGAGATAAGAGTTATCCCATTACCAACAGCCGTGTGTATGTAGGAGAGTCATAGGTGACATTGGAATTGCCACATGAGTTCAGTGTGCTTGGTCTTATTCGTCAGCTTTTGGTCATGACGTATGCCCGCGCTGGTCATGTCTGGTCTTTTGCTTTTGGTAAGTAGGTGCGAAAGGCCGACTTATTTGGGAGAAGTAGCACATTCCAAAAGAGTAGCCATGGAGTTAGTTAAAATATTCCTCATCAGCTGCCCCCATTTCGTGTTCGTCCCTTTTTTTTGGGCAAGCCACAGAATTACTCATTTTTGGTTTTTTTTTTTTTTTTTTTTTTTCATGACTCATGGCAACCCAAGATTGGCCAACAGTCATGTTGTTTGGTGTTCTCGAGATTTTTTGCCTATAAATAGGCGAATTTCCCCTTCAGATCTCATTCATTTTCGAAATTTTCACTCAAACCACCCGCAAAACTCTCTTAGTTGTCCGCTTTGTGCTCGTCCGCTTTTTGCTCGTCCGTTCCCTACTCGTCCGAATTTTTTGGGTTTGGTTCGAGGTTGTCAGCCCATCTACACGTCCCAATTTTTTGAGTCTTCGTACTCGTGGTTGTCTGCTTTTGTGGTCGTTTGAATTTTCAAGCTCACGCGCTTGTGGTCACTTGCTTAACTGGTCGTCCAGATTTTTAGGCTCTCGTACTTGTGGTCGTCGCTTTGGTGGTCGTCTAAATTTTCAAGCTCACATGCTTGTGGTCACTTACTTCGTTGGTCGTCCGGATTTTTAGGCTTATGTACTTGTGGTTGTCGCTTTGGTGGTCGTTCGAATTTTCAAGGTCTCGCGCTCGTGGTCGTCTATTTTTTTGGTAAGTTATTTCACCCTTTCTTCTATTACCTTTGTTAGATAAGAAAATTTAGATGACTGAAGTGGACTTAGTTTTATTTTGTCATTATATGTGTAAGAATGAGTGAGTTTAGGTCCACCAATAGCCCCTCATTGTCCAAACGTAGAAAATTGGACGATCGTGGGTTGCGGTGAAGTGTTAATACAAATTCTCTTGTAGATGTCCTATCCTTAGAGTCGTCTCATACGGGCCCGTCTAGAGATGAGCCAAGGGAGGACTCGTCTAGTTCTGAGTCTTTTGAGTTCAGTTCTGAAGTTAGGTCGTCAGGCTATGCTTCAGTGAGTGGAGATGATGGTTCTCCTCCATCTGAGGGTCTTGATCGTCCCTTTATCTTACCTGACGAAAGAGAGGTGAACAAGCATTATTCCTCTCTTTCTAACAAGAGGCTAGCTGAGCTAAGGTCTGAGTTCCAAATTCCTCATAATGTGCCCACTAGGTTAGTTGAAATTAACGAGAAGTTTTACACCCGTGATGGAGAAGGTGTTGGGTTTTATGAGGCCTCTTTTATAAGTGGGTTGAGGCTTCCACTTAATGAACTCACTAGGAAGTTGCTCAGGAGGTTATGTATAGCTATATCACAACTAGCACCCAACTCTTGGCGTGCTTTCATAGGAGCTCAAATCTTTTGGGGGATTATGAGTAAGGGTCAAGAAGCCCTTTCCTTGGATGAATTTTTGTACTATTATAAACTCATTTGTGTTCCCAAGGTTGAAAGGATGTATTACTACAAATGTAGAAAAAGAGAGCGTCAATTAGTCACTAAGATTCCTTCTTCCAATAGGGATTGGAAAGAGAAATTTTTCTTTGTGCTTGGGTCAAATTGGGTATGTAGCCCAAGAAGGTTGGTACTGCAGAACCAGTAGACTATACTTAGAGGGTGTTACCAAAGTTTGGTGAGTCGCCTGTCTAGCTTACTCGTCCACTTTCCTTCCTTTTTTTATACTAACTTGCTTTTCATTTTTTCAGGTCAGGTTTTACCAAGGTTGACTGCAGACCAGCTGGGAAGGATAGAAAGGGCGACAAGCTTCTCGGCAACTGAACATAACTAGAGGGCTTTGGTTACGGTAGATATCCTTCAAAAATACTGTTTAGGGCTTGTCCCTTCTGCAGCAGCTCGTCGTCACGAGAGTACTTCCCAAAGACGTAAGTGTTTTAACTTGGCTTGTCCTTTTTTCTTTTGGGCATATGCACTGACATCTATTTTACAGAGATGGAGGTGGGTGCAGCCAAGAAGAATAAGAGGGTTCAGGAGGCAGCTGCTCTTGCTGCAGCAGCAATTAAGGAAGGGAAGCTTCAACTTCCTAAGCCTGGTGATAAGAGGAAGTTTGGTATGGACACTTCCCCAAAACCCTTCGGGACCATTACTTGTTTGAAGGAGACTCCTTCTCATCCTTTAGTGACTCCTGGTCATCCAGCTTCTATTGAGTGTCCAAGGGCACCTGGAGAGGAAAGGGACCTCTCACTCCCCCCAAACCTCCCCTGCTCGTTAATGATGCTACTTATGCTGTGGAGCAAGTCATGTCTATCATGAAGAAAAAGGATATAAACGATTGTGATGAGTTCGCTCCTGCAGCTATTGGGGAGTTTGGGTTGCATTATCTTGCCAAGGTATTGTCCTCTTACTTCACTTCCCTTTTTTGTTTATCTATTATCTGTCTTTCATTTATTCAACTCCTTGTGTGCCTTTCAAGCAATGGTGAGGATGAAGACTCTTGAGCTAAGGTGTGGGGATTACGAGGATCAAATGGTTAATCTTCGGAAGCGTGTAAAGAACAACAATAAGGTCATCAAAGAGCTACAGGGATCTATCATTCCATTGACAGAGAAAGTTGCTCTTTTGGAGGGTAAAGTGAAAGAGCTCGAGGGGCGATGCTCTTCTCAGGTAAACCTCTTCGTTGCTGCAGAGGAGGAGAAAATACGCCTCTCTAAAGAGTTAGAGAAACTGCGAGGTGAGCTAAGCAATGCTGAGATGAATGCCATTGTTAAGTACTCTTCCTCACAGGAGTACCTTCATGATCTGGGTATCCAGTATGTGAGAGGATTTGAACACTTCTGAGCTCAAGCTTCTATAGCTTTTAAGGACTTAGATTTTTTGAAGATTGAAATTAGTGTTAAGGAAGGTTCTACTGCAACTATGATAAGCGATGGTGCTGACCAAGGGGTAGATAGTGCTGCTGAGGAGGAAAAGGGGACAACCAAGCTGGTCACTAGACTTTGTTTATTTTCCGTACTTTCATTCTCGTACATTTACGTTTAGTACTTTGACTTTAAGAAAATGTTTTTGGACATGTATAACTTTTATTGAATGTATGGGTTTTTATTACCTTTCCTAATTCACTTCTTTTTACCTTTAGTGGTTTTGGATAGACTTAGAAGTAATTGACTAGCACAGTTGGTGTTACTTGTCAGGCTTTGTGGGAATTAGGAGTAGGCGACTCTACTACTCGTCCCCTTTCGTTGCTCGTCAGGTTCTTGTGGCACTTAGGAGTTAATAAGTCTTCTTGCTTGTGCACTTTCGTTGCTCGTCAGGTTTTAGGAGTAGGTAAGTCTTCTACTCGTCCCCTTTTGTTACTCATCAAGTTATTGTAGCACTTAGAAGTAGGTAATTCTTCTACTCGTCCCCTTTTGCTACTCATTTGGTTTTATTGGTGCTTAGGAGTAAGTCTTCTTACTCGTCCACTTTCGCTACACGTCAGGTTTTAATGGTGCTTAGGAGTAAGTATTCTTACTCGTCCACTTTTGCTACTCGTCAGGTTTTAGTGGTACTTAGGAGTAAATAAGTCTTCTACTCGTCCACTTGTGCACTTCGTTGAGCTTAACGGACTTATGAGCGACCATTTCTTACTCGTCTACCTTTAAGTGATTTAATGTTCAAACCGTCTACCCATAGGTGACTTTGGTCGTCTATCCACTTGTAGGCGACTTAGTGTTAAGACTGTCCACCCCTAGGCAACTTTGGTCGTCTATTCACCCGTAGGAGACTTAGTGTTTAGATTATCCACCCATAGGCGACTTAGTGTTAGGACCGTTTACCTGTAGGCGACTTTGGTCGTCTATCCACCCATGGATGACTTAGTGTTGGGACCATCCACCCGTAGGCGACTTTTGGTCGTTTGCTTTCATACGTCATGAGGGGTGAAAAATAACTTTATTCAAAGGATTTGCTCATATGGAAATAAAACCAAATCTCAAATAAGTGAGTATGATCAAAATATAAATTATGTCAAATCCTAACATTCATGAGTAGCATACGAAAAAGGAAAAAAAGACAAAACTAAAATGAGCATAGCTTTAGGAGACGTCCTACTAATAATACTTCCTCAAATGCTTAGTATTCCATGGGTGAGGTAGTTTCCGCCCATCCAGTGTCTCTAGGTGGTAAGTGCCTCTCCTAAAGCAATCGACGACCTTATAAGGTCCTTCCCAGTTTGGGCTCAGCTTCCCGTGTGCCAAGTCTCTGGTGACGAGCGTTACTCTTCTCAGGACTAGCTCCCCTTTGTTAAAGCATCTTGGCCTTACCTATTTGTTGTAATGCCTAGTCATAAGGTTCTGATACCAAGCCAGCCTCTATTCTGTGCCTATTCTAACTTCGTCTAGCAAGTCTAGTTTGATGCGTAGTTCCTTGTCGTTGCTCTCTTCATTGTAGTGATCCACTCTGAGGCTGGTAAGTCCTACTTCCGCTGGTATCACTACTTCAGTGCCGAATGAAAGTTTGAATGAAGTCTCTTCGGTGGGAGTCCGTGTTGCTGTGAGGTACACCCATAGGACACTTGGGAGCTCGTTTGGCCATATTCCTTTTACTTGCTCGAATCGAGTTTTGATCAGTTTAAGTAGGGATCGATTCACCACTTCTACTTGTCCATTAGCTTGAGGATATGCTGGTGAGGACTAGTGATTCTTAATCGACAGCTGTTGACAGAAATCTTGGAATGCTTCGTTGTCAAATTGCTTTCCATTGTTGGAGACCAACACTTTTGGTATTCCAAAGCAGCAAACAATGTTTTTCCATACAAATTTCCTAATATTCCTTTCTGTAATGGTGGCCAAAGGCTCAGCCTCTACCCACTTCGTAAGTAGTCAATGCTAACTACAAGGAACTTAAGCTGCCGTACTATTGTTGGGAATGGACCCATTATATATAGTCCCTATTGTGCGAAAGGCCATGGAGATGTCATAGGAGTGAGTTACTCCGACGGCTGTCGAGGGATGCTATTGAAGCATTGGCATTTATCGCATGCTCTGACATAGGTTTAGGCGTCCTTCTGCATAGTAGGCCAGTAGTATCCAGCTCGCATGAGCTTCTGAATAAGGGGGCGGGCCCCTGCATGATTACCACAAATCCCCTCATGTACTTCTCTCATTACATAATTTGCTTCATCTGGGGCCAAACACCTCAGGAATAGAAGAGTGAAACTTCTCTTGTATAGTTTGTCTCCTATCAAGATGAAACGGGATGCCCGAATCTTCATCTTTCTTGCACTAACATGATCATCTGGAAGTCGTCCCTCTTTTAGGTAAGAGATGATGAGGACCATCCAGTCATCCTCTAATGGAATCACTTGCACTTCTATATGGTCCGTGGTTGGTGCTTATTGTACGAAAAAGAGTACTCTTTCATCTAGTATCATGCCTTCAATCGAGGCAGCCTTGGCTATACGGTCAACGTCCACATTTTCTTCTCTTGGGACTTACACGAATCTCACGTTAGAGTCACGACCTACATGCTACTTCATGAGGTTCAAATATTTCCTCATACGCTCTCCTTTTGCCTCGTAGTCTCCATTGACTTGTCTAGTGATTACTTGGGAGTCACAGCGAATGACCATGGAAGATGCTCCGGCAGCTTTGGCCAAGTCAAGACCGGCAAGGAGTGCCTCATATTCAGCTTCATTATTCGTCATCTGAAATTCAAGCCTCACAACACACTCTATTACATCACCCTCTGGTGACTTCAGTATAACACCAACTCCACCAGCGCGCTTGTTGGATAAGCCATCAGTACTGACAACCCATAGTGTTGCCCCCTATTCCACACCTTCTCCATCCTTGGTAAGTGTGAATTCTGCCATGAAGTCCGCTAAAGCTTGTGCCTTGATGGCTATTCTTGGTCGATGCTTGACATCTAGCTCGCTTAGTTCGAAGGCCCAAAAAACCATTCTCCCTATTGCATCAGGGTTGTTCATGGCCTTCTTTAATAGTCTGTTCGTTAAGACGATTATGGTATGAGCTTGAAAGTACGGCCTAAGCTTGTAGGCAGACGTAACTAGAGCGAGTGCCATTTTCTCAATAGGGGGTATCTCTCTTCGGCTCCCCTCAAAACTTTCCTAATGTAGTACACAAGCATTTATATCTTTTCTTCTTCTTTGATCAAGGCTGAACTGATGGCTATGGGTGATACTGCCAAGTAGAGAAAGAGCTCCTTATTTGGCTTTGAATGACTGAGTAAGGGGGGAGACGACAAGTAAGCCTTTAGTTCTTTAATAGCCCTTTCGCAATCATCAGTCCCCTCAAAGGATTTCTTCAACGTCTTAAAGAATGGTAGGCACTTATTTGTTGCTCTTAATACAAACCTGTTGAGGGTCGTTACTCTTCCATTCAAGATTTTGTACTTCTTTGATGCTCTTAGGAGGTTCCATATCCAAGATGGCCCGAATCTTGTCTGGATTAGCTTCAATGCCCTACTGCGAAACCATGAAGCCTAGAAATTTGCCCGACAAGACTCCAAATGCGCATTTGTTAGGGTTGGGCTTCATGTTATAGTGTTGGAGTGTCTCGAACGTATCCTGAAGGTCGGCCAAGTGCTGACTTTCCTCCTTGCTCTTTACTAGCATATTGTCAACATACGCCTCCATATTTCTTCCTATTTGTGGCTGAAACATCTTATTCACTAGTCGTTGGTAGGTAGCCCCGACATTCTTCAGGCCGAAAGGCATGACTTTGTAATAGAACAGTCCTTAACTAGTGATGAAGGACGTCTTCTCTTGATCAGACTCATGCATCTTGATCTGGTTGTATCCTAAGAAAGCATCCATGAAGCTTAAAAGTTGATGACCAGGTGTAGAGTCTACCAGCTAATCTATATGCAAAAGAGGGTAACTGTCTTTCGGGCATGCTTTGTTCAGATCAGTGAAATCTACGCACATCCTCCACTTACCGTTAGCTTTCTTAACCATCACTACATTGGAGAGCCAGTCCGAATAATAAACCTCTCTGATGAACCCTACGACTAGTAGCTTTTGCACTTTTTCTACTATGGCTTCGTTCCTTTCAGGGGCAAAGGCACGTCTCTTCTGATGGACTGGAGGAAAATATGATGAGATGTTGAGTTTATGAACCATTATTCTAGGATAAATCCCTAGCATTTCTTCATGACTCTATGCAAACACGTCAATGTTACTCTTCAGGAAGAGTAGCAATTCCTGTCGAGTTATGTCCACTCCATGAGTTCCCATGCGTATGACCTTTTCTGGGTGGTCGTCATCCAGAGTGACTTCTTCCAGTTTCTCCATTGGCTTTACCACTGATCGTTGGTCTTCAATGCTCATGGTGGACAACTGTTTGTCCATGTTAAGCATGGCTACATAGCATTCCCTTACACCAGCTTGATCTCCTCCTGCTTCCCTTACACCATACTCTGTAGGAAACTTGACCAAGAGGTGGTATGTTGAAGTAGCAGCTCTTAGCGCATTAAGAGTTGGTCTTCCGATTATAGCATTATAGGCGGATGAGTAGTCAACTACCAGAAAGTCGACCTCCTTAGTCCGTTGTCTTGGGTAGGCACCTATGGTGATGGATAAGGTGACAATTCCCATTAGGTGCACTTTTATTCCTCCAAAGCCAACCAATGGGGTGTCTACTGGCTTGAGCAGCTCCTTATCAATTTTCATCTGCTAAAATACTAGGTAGTAAAGGATGTCTGCGGAACTTCTATTATCTACCAAGACTCGTCTGGTGGTGTAATCAGCTATCGTTAAGGTGACCACTAGGGCATCATCATGCGGGTGATGGAGTCACCGAGCATCTTCTTCAGTAAAAGTGACGAGAGTCTTCCATCCTACATTGTTTGGGAGGTCGTCCAGTAATTTGAACACTCTGTACCATGCGCAAGTATGCTCTCCTTGATGTCTTAGAAGTTCCACCCAATGTCGATCCTCCTACAATCACTTTTATTTCTCCAGGGGGTGCTCTAGGTCACTCCTCCACTCTCCTTGGGTGTTCTGTTTTGTGAGGCGGTTGTAAATCAGTTTTGCCTCTGACAAAACGCCGCAATTTTCCTTTTTTGATAAAGGCCTCGATCTAACTCTTTAACTCGTAGCAATTGGAGGTATCTTGTCCGTGATCACAATGGAAGCGGCTATACTTATCCCTGGATCGCTTGTTCGGGTCTCCCTTCAGCTTTTCTGGCCATTTGAGCGTAGGATCGTCTCCAATTTACATCAACACCTAATCTAGGAGAGTGTTCAAAGGGGTGAAGTTGATGATTCATCTAGAGGGAGGCCTCGTCCTTCTATCATCCTTCCTCCCATCGAATCAAGAGGTCTTCTTCCTTGCATTAGATCAGGCATCTTCTGTGTTTTCTCTCTTCCTTTTACCCTTTCTGTCCTTCCAGGAAATAAGGGCGTCTTCTGCATTCATGTACTTTGTAGCTTTAAAAAACATGTCAGTCGTGGTCTTTAGCTCATTCTTCCACACCGAGAAGAGGAATTCTCCTTCTTTGAGCCTGTTAGAGAAAGTTGTCACAAGGACCATCTCGTTTGCCTCATCTACTAGGAGGGCTTTTTTGTTTAATCTGGCAACGTACGACTTCAAGCTCTCGTCTTCTTTTTGCCTGATCTATAGCAATGCATGCGTTAAGTGTTTGTGCCTTTTTCCCCCAATAAAGTGGGTGATGAAGCTATTGCTATACTCTTTAAAGGTTGATATTGAGTTTGACTTAATCTTGTTGAACCAAACTTGCATTGACCCTTTCAAGATGGAAGGGAAAGCCCTACACATTATCTCGTCGGGGACACCTTGGAGGTGCATGAGAGTCTTGAAAGATTCAAGATGATCAAGCGGATCTTTCACCCCATCATAAGATTCCAAAGACGACATCCGGAACTTAGGTGGTAAAGGGAAAGATGTGACTAGTGCTGTGAAAGGGGAATTAGTGCGACGTACCAAGTCATCTAGTGTGGCTATTCGTCCCTTCATAGCATTCATCATGAGGTCCATCCCGTCCTTCATCGCCTTCATCTCCTCCTCCTAACTCATGTTGCCTGCATCTAGTTCTCAAGGTGGTGCGTATTCTCTTCTAGTTTGCCTACTAGGTGCTCTGCTTTCCGCCTTGTCCTCTTCGCGGCAGTCATTCCTGGTCTGGTGATTGTTATTGTGCTCTTGGTGGTTGCTAGCTTTGGGCCACTACTCTCGCAATTGTTTGACCCATATCTCTAGCGCTTGGTTCTGCTACATTAAGGCTTTATTCTGCTGTGTAAGTCAATCAATTGCAACCGAGAGCGTTTGCAATTGCCTCTCTACAGCAATGTGGGGATTTCCAGTTTCCAGGATGACTAATTTCATTGATCAAGTTTGGACCATATGAGCCTTTGTCTCAGAAGTAGAGCGATGGCTTATCACTCGAACTCCCCACAGACAGTGCCAACTGATAATGCTCAAATCGTTAGTAGGTCTATAACCAAAACCCGCAGTCTTCAGTGAAAGGTGAAGAGTAGTGAACCTACAAAAAATAGAAGCACTTTCAAAGAGCACCGATGTGGTGCCGGCCTAAGACCCTCTGAAGGTCAAGTTAGAAACGATAGTGAACTTTTTGGAGAGGAGTTTCTGAAAAGTATTTTTTGCGTACCTTGAGATTAGAGTGTCTCAGTTTTATATATGGGTTTGTGGATGATCACCGTAGTTGAATTGTAGGGATATAAGGTTATCCCTCAGCTAACGTGTAGGAGTTGGGAACTATCCCATAATTAATCCGTAAGGAGTGAGGAGTTATCTCTTAATTGATTTGTAGGAGCTAATAGTTATCCCATTACCAGCAGCGGTGTGTATGTAGGAGAATCTTAGGTGATGTTGGAATTGCCACATGAGTTCAATGTACTTGGTTTCATTCGTCAGCTTTTGGTCATGACGTATGCCCGCGCTAACCTTGTCTGGTCTTCCGCTTTTGTTGAGTAGGTGCTTTTTGGAAGACCAACTTATTTGGGAGGAGTAGCACATTCCGGAAGAGTAGCCATGGAGTTAGTTAAAATATTCATCATCACCTTTCATTTCACTTGGGGACCTCAGAGTATTCAAATGAAAGTGCTTTCCTTGGTTGAAGTATTATGTTGTGTTGCATATTTATACATGCAAATTATAATGATGGTTGTAGGAGCGATGGTAATGGACCTAATGGTAAATATGAACAAGTAAACTTTTTTTTTTTTGAACAAGCAAAACTTATTAGGAGAGAACCACTTTTTTTTTCCTTCATAAATATGAGTTGACACAATCTACATATTAATCAGAGATGTTTTAATCATCAATTTGCCCGCGATTAGGGGCAGCTCTTCTTGGGAGGGGAAGGATTTAGGGAATGGGTGCCTCCTATTGTATATTTGGTCTATTTTCAATCCTTTTTATAAAAATGAATAGCTAAATATATTGTTGGTCCTTCAATCTTACTCAGGTTACTCGCGAAGATTCATAAAATAAATTGGTGAAAAACTAACTCAGGTTACAATCTTCTTTATCATAAATATAAGTTTACTTTTTAAAAAAATTATATTTATGAGTTTACTGTATAATTTTTTTTTTTTTTAAATGTGATAAGGAATATATAAAGTCACTTGAAGTGTATATTAATCATAAAAAAAATCTAACCATTGATTTGCTCTCGTTCTATTACTAGTTTATATAGGAACTCATACCTCTCCTCTATGGGCGGGCAATGATTCAGGAAGGATGAGAATGTCTCCAATTGTATAGTCAATTGTCACTATTTTGTAACTCCAATGAGTTTTCTTAGTGATTCCTAAGATCTTACGATATCCATGAAATCTTGGATTCGAAACATCTTACCAGCATCTTGTAGAGAATATATACGAAATTTCCAGATATGTGAGATGCTAAATAAAGAAAAAATATATACGCCAAAGAAAGCAATCACACAAGACAATATTTATGTGGTTCGGCAATTTGTCTAAGTCCACGGAGTTGTAGTGAATTCACTATTCATAGGGAAAAATACAAGATGCGACAGTATAATTTTTCTATCACAAAACAACACACCAAACCCTAATCTAAAACAATAGTTTTTCTATTCTGCGCACAGGATTCACAATGGTCTAAAAATAGGCCAAAAATTTCGAATACCCCATGGGATTCCTCCCTGTAATAACCCCATGTATGTGAGACAGGGGGACTATACATGTCCAGGGGAATAGTCAGAGACTCAAAGAGGTTTGGATACCCTTATTTATCAAAAAAAAAAATGCTATTTTGTATTAAATATTTTCTATGATTCATTAGAACAAAATAGGCTTGGTGAGGTATTCACCAAGCCAAGCCATGAAAGTTGGGAAAAAATGCTCTTTTGCTCATATAATTATTATTCTCATTCTTAAAAGCATATGATGATTTTCCAAGAGTCTTATAGTTCAACTAATACAATTTAATATCTTCAATGAAAATGTTCAAGAATATTTAAATCTCTTCTCCCTCATTGTAACTTTCGAATGTTTAAAAAAAATTTAAAAAAAAAAAAAGAAAAAAAAAGAAAAAGAAAAAGAGAAGAAGCGGACAATAACTTAAATCGTAAGGGAATGCTCATATACATTCTTATATGAAATTTAATTTATAAAAAAAAAAATACTATATCCACAACATTTTCACAATACTTTCACAACAAATCATATGTGATAGGTTGTTACTTTTTTTTTTTTTTTTTTTTTTGATGAATGATAGGTTGTTACTTGCTATTACTAGTAGGCAAAAAAGTTATTTTAGATGTGAATTCAAATTAAAAATCTATGACAACCTGCCGACTAAGATTTGTTGTGAAAGTATTGTAAAAATATTTTGGATGTAGCATTACACTTAATTTATATAGCAAGATCTCATTTTTTATTAGTACCTTAGACAATTATACAAGATGGTATATTGTGTTTCCGTTGCATGCTTCCTATCCCTCACATGAGGGTGACCCCCAGATATGAACATGTTAACCATAGATCCTGATCCTCCAAACCCAATTTCATCTTTCCTAAAAGCCATCACTTTAGATGATTCTAACAACCCGCCTATGCTCCCAATCATTGTTGATACTGATTTGGATCTTTCTGATCTTAGTCTTGAAGGAATATTTATGTATCAACAAGATGACCAACCAATAGTAGAAGAAGATGATGTTCTTCATCCTCCACCTCCACCACCTATTTTTCCACCTCCACCTTTTGTTCCTGACAACCAGACTCGTCTTAGCTATTCATTAATGACAGATTTGAAGCATTTATTCACCATTGATGATGCTCCTCCTTCCAAGTGGCATGAAAAGTTTTTTGACATGTACTCATGGTGTACTGCTGAACTCCATGTTCCAAATTCCACAATTGCCCAAGTTATTGCTAAATTCATTGCAAGACTTACAGGAAGACTAAGAGAATGGTAGATTTCCTTAGGAGAATTTAGGCAAAGGCGTGCAGCCCAATCTCAAACATTGGAAGATTTCTTTACAATTATTCATAATGAATTCCTAGGGGCACCAACACACTACACAAAAGTTGCACGGGAAAAATTTCTTGCCATGAAATGTCGTTCATTTGAAAGGAGAGATTTAGAAAGACACTTTGATCGGATGTCAAGGCAATTTTATACCATTAATGGCATGGATGATGTGAATATCAAGCGGAATTTTCTCAATTCTCTTCCAAAACCATTGGGAGACAAAACCCTTCGAATGATGAATATCCAAAGAATGACTTTGAATCAAGCCTCATTGGGAGAAATTTATCAACATATGCTTATTGCCCTGGAAAAGCTCTACAACCAAAGGAAGTTCCTTTTAGAAATGGAGAAGATTCACAATAAACTCAAGGACTGCTGTAAGAAGAAAGATTTGCAGATAAAATGTCATGAAAAAAGCTATGATTGTTCAATAAAAAAGGGAAGCCACTTCAGGAAGTATTCTTTAAAAAAAAGATACCAGGCAGAACCAAAGAAAAGGTTTTTCAGGAAAAAGAAATGGAGATTCCTCAAGAAAAAGCAATTTAGAGGAAAGACTTCCAAAGTCTGCTTTGTATGCAGAAAACCAGGACATTTTGCAAAAAATTGCCCGAAGAGGGAAAAGGCAGCAAAGCTTCTTGAGCAAGCCCAGATTCATGCAGAAGACACTCCCTTTTCTAATGTAGAATCACTTTATTCATTAGATGACGAATATTCTCCTCAAGCACTAGTAGTCATGGGATATTCTACAACAGAAGAAGATTCAGATTTTGAATCAGTGGCCTCAGATCCAAAAATTCAAGCCATCTATACTTCTCAGCCTGCTTTAGTCTCCTTGGCAAGCCCCATTCCTATTGCCCAAGTTCACATTCTCCTTGACTCATATTCTAGACCTACCCCTGTCATTGCCATTTTTGATACCGAAGCAGCAATAACAATCATTCATCCCAAAATATTACCTGAAGAATTCTGGTTACCTCATTACTAGATGTTCCGTGCAGCAAACGAAGAAACATTCCCAATCACAAAAAAAAAAAAAAAAAAAAAAAAAAAAAAAAAAAAAGCAAACCCATACTCATTAGAATTTTCCCAACCCTCACCATAAAACATCAAGTCCTTGGATCACCTCTCATTGGTAGAGACCTTCTTGTAGGCTTTGATATCCTTCACCAAATGCCTAGCCTTAGATGGTCATCAAAAGAACTTTCACATAAACAATATCTCCTTACTTGGACCCCAGTTCCTCACTTGTTTGTTGTTGATCCTTATGACTCCTTAAGATTCCAGATCATTAATGATTGTTGTGCAAATAGCTATTTTGAGTTCTTACAAAAAAATCCAAATCCCTTGTGGATGAATCCAGACTTTTTCATACACCTTCCCTTTAAAAAGAATGAAGATGTCAATCCTACAAAAGCTAGCCACAGAGGAATGAATCCAAGACATTTAGCTCCAGCCAAACAAGAGATTTCCACACTCCTCACTGAAGGACTCATTGAACCCACGTCTTCCCCGTGGGCTTGTGAAGCCTTTTATGTTAACAAGCATGCTGAGCAAATCCGAGGAAAACTCAGATTGGTAATCAATTACCAAGATCTCAATCATTTTCTAGCAGATGATAAGTTTCCTTTGTCAAACAAAAGTGCTCTTTTCCAGCATCTTTCAAGTGCAAAAGTGTTCTCAAAGTTTAATCTTAAAGCAGAATTTTGGCAGCTAGGAATTCATCCAGAAGGCAGATACAAAACAACATCTTGTATCCCAGATCATCATTACCAATGAAAGGTTATGCCCTTTAGACTAAAAAATGCTCCATCTCAATTCCAAAAAGCAATGGTGACCTTGTTTCAACCTCTCTTGGCAAATGCATTGATCTATGTAGATGATATTCTTCTCTTCTCAAAAGATGCAGATTCTAATGAAAAATTGCTCACTGAATTTTATAATTTAGTGAAATCTCAAGGAATTATGCTCTCAAAGAAAAAAATGGGCATTGGTCAAACATCAATAGAGTTTTTTGGGATGACTATCTCAGATGGAAAGTATACTCTACAGCCACATATTGCTACATCTCTTAAAGAGTTTCCAGACAAGCTTTCTACTACCAAACAGATACAACAGTTTCTTGGAATTGTTAATTATATGTCTGATTTTATACCAAAGATTTCCAAGAACAGAAACTGTCTAGCTCAACTCTTGAAGAAGAACCTCCAGAATAGGATTCAACCACACAGAAGCAGTCCAGCAATTGAAGAAATTGGCAGAAAGGCTTCCTCCATTGCAAATTCCAGGACCAGGCAAGCGAGTACTACAAACAAATGCCAATGATGAATGCTAGGCAACAGCTCTTTTTGAAAAAACTAATGGAAAAAGGAATATTTATGGATATAAAAGTGGTGCATTCAAGACCTCAGAGCTCCATTACCATTCCACTTTTAAAGAAATACTTGCAGTAAAGAATGGAATTGAAAAGTTCCAATTTCACCTCCTTAGGCATAATTTTTTAGTTGAAATGGACATGTCTTCCTTTCCAAAAATGCTTTAGTTCAAAAGGAAGATGCGCCCTCATCCTCAGCTGCTCAGATGGTCAAATTGGTTTTCACAATGGTCTTTTCAAGTCAGGCATATCAAAGGAAAAGATAATTTGATTATTGACTATCTTTCTAGAAAATCCCCAACTATTAATACCACAGTCATCTCTTCACCTCTGTGTGTATACCCTATCACAGATCCATTCTCATCCTCACATTCATATTCCATAACTGATATGATAGAAAGCCTTCCCTCGGATATAAAAGACCACATAAAAACCCTAACCCTTGAAGCCAAATCCAACAGAATCATCAGAATCCTCCATGATTACCTTAAACAACATTACAACCATTTTCTTGCCATCTATCCTGACCCTGATCAGCCATGGAAAACAACTTTTGTCTTCTGGATATCCAATTGGATTGTTTTCCATTACCTTTACATGCGGTATCTACTTAATGAGTATTACTTGTGCATCCATTTTGAACCAAGATTTTACAAGCTACTTTTCCCAAACAAGAATAGATATTTTGAAAAATTCTTGTTTGAAATCCTCAAAAATGATGCTCATAATGGAGATTGGAAACGACATACCACTAAAGTTCATCCAAGATTTGGACACAAAATTACTACAGGATATATGATTGTCAAGTTTAATTCAAAAAATGATGTTCAAGCAAAAGGAATTTTCCACCCGCCAGAAGTCCATTGGCTCACTAATCCAAATAATTCTCTCAATGTGCATGTGGACCCCTTTTGGTCATATTGCCATAAAGCACTCAAGTGGACAGAAACTCTCAACACAGGAATTCAAAACCCGAATGACTCAAGTCCAAGTACTCCAGAAGTCTATCACCAGCAATTGCCACATGTTGATGCTGGGGAACTACCCAATCCTTTGCTAGCTGGCCACCATTTCATAAACAATGACCCTTATTATGACAATCATGACCCAAATCTGGACATTGATGATGATTGGTTCCAAGGAACCTTTATCTATCAGCAGCATTCATTCCTCTGTATGGTAGCAACTTTTATCATTGCCACTACCTTTTATCAAGTCCAGCTTTTATCATTTCCAACAACTCCTACTAGAAGACATTATGGTGCTATAAAGGAGATTTGTCAAGCCCATGCATTCTACTGTGTTGTCGACAAAGTAATTGTTTGTAAAATATTTTAAATTGTAATTTGAGTTTCGAGTTCTATAAATAGAAGATCAGTGTATGAAGAAGGGATATAAAGCCTTAGAGTTTTAGAACCCTCATGTGAGGAAGAGGAAGCATGCAATGGAAATAGGGTAGATTTTCTCCAATTATACAAGCACCCAGTTTAAGCATCTCCAACGGCCTCTCTTAACTCTCTCGTGGGGTCCACCCTCATGTGAGAGGAAGGAAGCATGCAATGGAAATAGGGTAGATTTTCTCCAATTATACAAGCACCCAATTTAAGCATCTCCAACCGCCTCTATTAACTCTCTCCCTCTCAATTTCTAGAAAGTATCACCTAAAATAAAGGCTCCAATAATAGTCTTTCTCAAGACTTTAAAAAATCAATTTGCTACAACAGTCTCTACACTTTGGGAGTTGGGAGTCATTTTCAAACCTTTATTTTATTTTTTTTCTTAATGCCAACATATAGTCCCAAACACAACCCCAAGAGAGTTCTCTCTATCTAACCTTGAGGGCCTTTAATGAGTGCGGTGGTGGATGAGCAGGGGGAAAAGCACAATGGCAAAGGGAAAAATCACAACTCTCTCTCTCTCTCTCTCTCTCTCTCTCTCTCTCTCTCTCTCTCTCATTTTAGTAGGATGGAAACGAGTAAGATCGTGGGTGTGGGGAAAAAAATAATATAATGAAATAGAGTAATTTTGATGGAGAAAAAATCATTAAAAAAAATAATAAGTTTTATTTTAATAAAATAGAGAAAGAATAGAAAATTTTTTAAGAGGGTGTGTATGAAAAAGTGATTTTTTTTCTTTAAGTTTGCGTGAAATTTTAAAAAGCTACTGGAGATACTTTTAGTACTGTGCAACATATTGCTAGTGTCATAAAATTCTCTCACCTTACTTTAGACCAATTGAAATGGATGTACAACAGTTTGAACCACACCTAACCTCTCCCCTCCACCCACTGATGACTGATACCTATCTAAGAAAAAAAAAGATGTAAAACTAGGAAAATTACGTATATCTGATTTGTAATTAAAAATCAATCATTAGCCATTTCGATAAAAGAATTTCAAGAGAATGATTTAGATTTTAATAAACTCTTTTGGCTCCTCTAATATCAATAGGTTGAATATTTCACTCTTTATCTTCCATAAAGAAAAAAAAATCTCTGTAAGTCAGTTCCTTAGATTCGAAAGAGAGTACTTGGGCTCTCCAATAACTAAAAAGTGTATCATGCACTATTGACCATGCCTGATAGGTGGTGGTATCACACCCTTCTCAAAGGAACTGTACGTGACAATCTTGCATCATGAGGCTCCATTCCGGAAGGACTCCCTATCTTTCTTTTGACCAACTCGTCCCTCCTTTCATTAATTCATTGATTGATTCAAGGTTACTGTAGTTTTGCTTCCAACTTTCAAGTCCAAGCGCTAGCAGTAGAAGCCAGTTGCTAGAAGCAAGCTTCCGGGTCAGGAAGGAGCCAAAAAACGTGAGCTCCTTTGCAATCTTTCCAAAACAAGAAGAGTGAAACTTGACTTTGAAAAAGAAGCGCCTTATATTCTAATATTAGCAAAGGCGTCTTAGCCTATCTAAACGTAAGGGCCATTTCTTGCTCATTAAAATCATTAGTTTAGAGATTTGAAAAAAAAGTATAAAATGACATACTTTTATTTCTATTAATGAAATTTATGGAGGGATTTGACTTTATTAATATGTGGGTTTGAAATGACTGTGTTAAGTGTCATTTTAAATTCATTGTATTACAAAAGTTTTTGTTTGAGAAAAAATTCTAATTTCACATCATCATGTGTTATGAAATTTATATTATTTAATTTGTGCTATGAATTGTTCTTCAAATATTTTAATTTTAAATCCTTTGAATCCAAATGCAACCACAGGAACAATTTTCATCTTTTTTTTTTCTTTTTTTTTTAAAAAAAAATTGATACTCAGATAAACAAAACAGTACAAGAACAGAGTTCCGGAAGAGCTACAAAATTGCTGGTGTAACCCAGCTGTGGTGAATAGCCAAATAGGCCACTTAGAGGCAGCATTAGCCATATCAAATACATTAGACAAAACAAGCTTTGGAACAGTTTTGATGGTAAGCGATAAGAGTTAATCCTTGATGCTTGAGAAATTGCATATCCTCCAGTAGAGGTAGTTCCTGCCAGTTAGCTTACCTGTTACCATACCATATCTATTCTAGGCTTCTGGTTTGACTTAGAGGCCTATAATGTTTATAAATCCTAGTTCCTTAGCTTTAAGTAAGGCCAGGCTTCCACCATAGCTTCCAGACTCGCCAACAGTTTTGTGGCATCTCCAGTACTGTGACAACCATTAAAAATCAGAGTACCTGCTCTATTTCTAGCTTCAAAGGCATTTCCTCTCTTTGTTTTCCTGTTTCGGTTGCTAGAAGTTTTGATGAGTAATTGCCATGTTGAACTTGAACTGGTACTGACTTTGCCATTCTTTGGTACTATCCTCCTGTCCAAATGTTCTTTGTTGTGTGCTACTGCTTCCTGAAACCTGCAAACAAATCTTTGAGTTGAAAGAATAACTTCTATGGGATTTGGTTGTTTGCCTTCATGTATCAAATTTGATGGATATTTTTATCTTTAATTAAATAAAGCAGGCAGGTAGGATATTCACTGCAAAACACTGTCATATTGCATTGTCCATGACCATGAGCCACAGAAATGTGATGTCATGTCACGCTTGTTCCTAGCAATTATAATTTATTATAATTTTTTTTTAGCTATCTCTAATACAAATATCCAATAAACATACTAGTTTATAAAATAACAATCTCTCTCTCAAAAAAGAAAAAGAAAAAAGAGTTATTAAATAACGATGTAAAAGCAAACATATGCATTTTATTTATTCATTCATATATATTGATTAGAAGTTTAGAACTTAGAAGACCACTTCAGCATTTCTTCCAGCACTCAAACAGTAGACTTGTTAACTATGGCATTCTTCTTCCTTTTTTTCTGTTTTTTTTTTTTTTTTTTGACGCTTGAATTTGGCCATTTGCAAAAACAATTCTTTCCAAAAAAACAAAATATATATATATATTATATTCACAACATTTTCACAACATATTCTAAATGACAAGTTGGTTTTTATTTAGACCATCATTAACGTCATTTTTTTTTATTACCAATAACAGTTTATTACCTAAAATTTTTTGTAAAATTATTATAAAAATATTATGAATTTATTATGAAATTATTATGAAAATGTTAGGAATGTATAATTGCTCAAAGAATTATGGTGGAGCTTATAAGTATAAGGACCTCGCAGCAGCCCACAAAAAAAATGGATAACGTAGGCCCATAAAAAGCCCATTTCTGATTTCCTGATTCAAAAATAATGATAACGTGTGATTGAAAAAAGTATGAGCAGATTGGGAATACCTACGATTGGGCCAGGCCCAAATGGCTTAGGCTCCCGCGTACACCGTGCCAACTAAACTAAGTTTTTTTTTTTTTTTTTGAGAATTTACATGATTATTTTTCGTTGAACAATCGGGTGGAAGAAAATTTGATAAGTTAGAAAATTATGAGACTTCTAATCAACTTGTTATGGTTCAAATTTATTGCTATCTGAATTGTAATATATCCTTTATTTTTCTAAATGCATATATCAATACTAAGAGGTCCATGTATCCATATGTTTTTGAAATAGAAAAGGTACATTTCCTTGATGAAGAGTTTAATTTTTTTTTAAATTTAAAGATATATATAATATCATGATGTCATTTTAAATAAAATTTCATTTCTTATAGTATGAAATGAGATATTAAATGACATGACATTATGTATATGCTTTGTCCCCTTATCTTTTCTTGCAATGCTCTGAAGGTCTAAACAAAATGTTACAAAAGGCAACGAATGAGGATCATATAAGGGGTTTCTCATTGTGCAAAAGGGGCCCAATAATCTCCCACTTGTTCTTTGCTAACGACAGCTTGCTATTTTGTCGAGCTACTATGTCAAATTTACAATCAATACAAAGCATCTTAACTCTGTATGAACAAGCATTCAGGTCAACAGTTAAATCGGGAGAAAACCACTACCTTTTTTAGCAAAGCAACGAATGAAGATGCTAAAAATTCAATCACAATTTTTTTGGGAGTGCCTAAAGTGAAAGAGTATGAAAAATACCTTGGTCTTCTTGCTGTGGTAAGGAGAAATAAAAATGCCAGCCTTAATTACATTAAAGAAAGAGTCTGGAGCAAACTCCAGGAATGGAAGAAGAAGCTATTGTCCTAAGTGGGTAGAGAGGTTTTACTCAAAGCTGTGGTGCAAGCGATTCCAACATTCGCCATGAGTTGTTTTAAGCTCCCATTGGGATTGTGTGATGAGATTAAGGCATTGATAAGAAAATTTTGGTTGGGCCAAAAGGGAGAGCAACAAAAATCCATTGGAAAAAATGGGAGGTACTTTGTAAACAAAAAGCGAAAGGGGGGATGGGGTTTAAGGATTTGGTGAAGTTCAATGAAGCGATGCTAGCTAAATAGGTTTGGAGATTAATGAGTGATGATAACTCTTTGTTCTGTTGAGTCTTTAAAGCTAAATATTTCCCAAGAGGATCAATTTTTGAAGCTTCAACATCCACGGGTTCTTATGCTTGGCAGAGCATAATGAAAGCTAGGAAGGTGATATTGACTAGGATGAGGTGGAGATTAGGTGATGGGAAGAGCATAAAAATTTATGAAGACAATTGGTTACTAGGTAATGGTTCTACCAAGATTATCTCACCCCGTGTGGCGGTGTTGGAAGATGCCACTGTTGACCATCTGATTAACTCAGATACGGGTAGGTGGAATTGTAACTTGATTAACCAAAACTTTTTGTGGTTCGAAGCACAATGAATAAAAGCTATCCCTCTTTGTATGTCGAGACAGGTTAAAACGGGGTATCAACTGCTGTGTGAGGTTGAGGACAGGGGCAATGTGTCAAGTTCAAAAAGGTCGACTCAAAAGAATTTTTGGAAGCTTATTTGGAAACTTCGAGTGCCAAATAAAATAAAAACTTTTCTGTAGCAAGCTTGCTCCAAAGCCTTACCAACCAAGGAAAATTTGAAGAAGAGGAAAATATTGAACTACTCAAGGTGTATGGGGAATTAACCCGAAATTCCCAAACCTGTGAGAAACAAAATAGAGAAAACACACGCCAAAGAAAAATAATCACACGCACAAAACAGTATTTACGTGGTTCGGCAATTTGCCTATGTCCACGGAGTTGCAGGGATTTCACTATTATTAAGAAAAAATACAAAGTGCGGTAATACAATCTTTCTCACTCTCAAAAATGACAACCACAAACCCTAAACACCAAAACAACGTTTTTTCTACATCCTGCGCACATGATTCACAATGGGCTACAAAATGGGCAAAAAAAATTTCCCGAGCGTTATGGCTTGGGCCTATCGACCCAAGCCTCCGCTCCATGGACTATGCCTCAAAAAATATCCCATTAAAAACCACGCAACATTATTTCGGGTCGGGTCATCATCCGAATCAAACACAACTAGGCTCCATAAAGCCCAACAAGGTGCAGTATATGCTCCACAACCTAAGAATCCACTTTTCATGCCCTTTGGAGTTGCTGCATCAAACTTGGTTTCCAACCTTTGAATGGATTCCAAAATATTTCCCAGATATTCAAAATCTCCAAGATGTAGTTCAACTGATTAAACAACAGACGAGAAGATTGAAAGTGTTTGCTACAGTGGCGTGGCTTATCTAGTCTCGCAGAAACAAATTGAGACTTCATGAATCAAGCTTGGCACCTGAAAGAATTTTCAGAGCAGCTTGCAACTATCTCTCGGAATTCTAGCAAAAATGTCTGCTACATATAGTACAACCTTCATCGAAAAGTGTTAGATTAATACCCCCTTTGGGTGATACTTAACCAATTTCGATGGAGCTATCTTTGCAGACACGAATGAAGCAAGTTTGGGGGTTGTAGTTTGATATGCCAATGGAGAAGTAATCGTTGCAATGTCTAAAAAAATCCCCTGCCCATATTCAGTGGAAGTTCTGGAGGTCTTAGTTTAAGAAGAGCAGCCCAATTTACTGTGGAATTGTGCATTCAGAAATCTATTTTTGAAGGTGACTCTGAAGTGGTTTGCAATGCGTTATCTGCTGCAAATTTTCATCACTCTTCAGTTGGTCCATTTGTAAAAGACTTAGTGTCTATTGTGAGTTCACTTAGAACTTTTTCTTTCTCTCACACTAGGCGGTAAGGCAATTCTGTAGCCCATGCATTAGCTAAGAGAGCGAGGTTATATCTTCCTTTGTTAGTCTGGATGGTGCATGTTCCACCTGACATTTCTATTTTTGAAACTTCTGATTTTCCAACTCCTTAATAATATTGCTCGGTATTGATCCTCAAAAAAAAAAAACATTATGTATATCTTTTTATTCATAAATATATTGGTATTTTAACTCTAAAATGCACGGTCTCCATTTTAAGTTAATCTGAATGTAAGTTACTCTGTGGTGATCATGCATGTAAAGTAGATTTTATTACTTTTTGTAATATGTTGCATATTCAATACAACAAACTCTAATCCAATTCTAACGATCTTATCGTGAAATTATGCATTTTGTTACACAAATAACAGTTCTTAACGGTCATTAACGTAGCAAAATACCTATGAGAAACAAAGCATGTTTATTTCAAGAAAATAACCAAGAACTCACAAGGGATTCATTAAATTGACAAAGTGATAAGGTTCTAACATCCACTAGAGAATTTGAGAATAAACTCTGAATTTTTATTAATCTAAAATTTGATAGCCTTAAAGGCTAATTATATATATATATATATATATATATATATATATTTGGTTGATAATATGCTCAAATAGTAAAAGAAAACCTAGAGCAGTTGGGAAAACACCCATCAAAACTCTAATTCACGCTAACGACATAATTATGTGGCAAAATAGTAAATTTTACTAAAAAAATGAAAAACTATTGTTTTTAAGAGACATAAAAAATATACGAGACTTTATTCTAACTTTTAAATCAAAAGTTATAAAAGAGATAAATATTATTAAAACCGGCAAAAACGTAGATTTCAAAAGCAAAACAATGATTTCACACAATTCTATCGTTGTTGCTGATGATTTCTACTAGCGTTTTTCTATTTCTTAAATTTCCGGCACTCTCTAGCTTCTAACGATTTTTTTGTTCAGAAAAAGTCTTTGTTATTCATTCTACATCAATCATTCTAGACTAATATTCAATTTTGAGATATATATATTGTAAGGACCAGATTTGATGTCCCAGCCCAAGGTATGAATGGACTTAGGCCCAAAAAGTCCAAAACAATGAATTTGTAGAGAATGAGTTAGAAAACTGGGTTTTAGTTAACCAGACAACAAGTTAGGTAGGTTTGATGACAAAAGAATGAAAATACACAAGTGTAAACTGAAGAAAAAAGGTCCTCGACAAAGTCCGAGGACACAGGTTCTTATATAATGTTCTTAGATCATGTTACAAGTCTGGTTCTAGATTGTTACAGTGTTTCTTTCTTGATTTTTCTGATCCCCTTGTCTCACTGCCCCTTCCTTATTTTATACTATCTTTCCTTTTCATCTCCACCTTCCACGTGCATGCCAGACAGTCAATGAGGATACTTGTTCCTGTTAGGACATATGTGTTCCACTTGTTAGAAACATATGTCACTATTTTATGTAATTGGCTTATCCTTTGACAAAATGCACTTTACTTGTATTTGGGTAGATCTATGATGTGTTTAATACTTCAAGAAACTTTGTTTCAAGTTCAAGTGTTAAAGCCATGTCTGTCCAAGAATCAAGTGAGAAAGTGCTGATTTTTAAATCTCAATAGCTGCTCGACACCTCTCAACAGCTAGGCTATCTATCGAGCCTCTTAAGGTGTTTCTTATCGCAATCTCGACACCTTCTCGATAGCTGGTCGATCGATCAAGAAATTTTCTGTCTCCTCGATAGCTTCTCGACACCTGGTGGATCGATTGAGATGTTCCTCGACACCTTCTCGACACCTGCTCAATCGATCGAGAATTACTGAGCTTTACGAAATTCAGTTTTTCAAATCTGATTTTCGACCCATGCTGACATGTATGTGTAGGGTTTCTTTTCTCACAACCATAGACCTATATAAAACTTATTTTAGAGGCCGTCACATAAGAGAATACAAGGAGAACATATGCAAAAGGTGATCGAAGCCTTATTCTCTCTGAAAGAAGTTACTGCGTCTTTGCGTCTTAGGGTTTTGTAACCAAGTGCTTCTTGATCTTCATTGTTGATGAAATGAAGAACTTTGCAGCCAACATTCTTCTTCCTCAAGTTGGTGAGTGAGTCACGTACTGGGATTCATGCAAAGAAGTTAGTCACGTACTGGGATTCGTGCATCAAAGGGTGGCGTTTATATATTGAAGAATTCAGAGGTTCTGAAGCGGTGAAAGGTTTCTGGTGTGAGTTCATCTATGAGGATTGTAGAGTCTAGGGACAAAGGTTTTGTATTAGATCTGAAACTTCTCTTTACTATAGTGGATTGCTTTTCGGGAAGGTTTCCCCCCAGGTTTTTTACTGTGAAACTAGTTTGTTTCATTGGTTTTCCTGGGTCATCATATCTTGTCTTATTTATTTTTCCACTGCATGATTTTGACATGATATTGATGTTTGTTTGTTTTAACAAGTTTTAGTTATAATAAATCTAATTAACAACTTGGATTTAAAACTTGTTAATTCTATCAGCCGGGGTCTAAATTTCCCAACAAGTGGTATCAGAGCGGGTACACTCGGATTGGATTAATTTCCTGAGTGTGATCCTTGACCCCTGTTGTCATGGATCGTGGACAATCTCTTTTGATTCCTCCTTTATTTGATGGAACTAATTATGCGTACTGAAAAGTTCGTATGAAAGTTTTTTTGCAGGCTCTAGGTGAACAAGTATGGCAAGCTGTTGAAGTTGGTTGGATTAAACCAAAGGAAGCGCCGGTGGATTGGGATGATGCAACAATCATAGCCGCAAATTTCAATATTAGGGTCTTGAATGCTCTGTTTTATGGGGTGACCAATGAGGAATTCAAGAAAATATCATCCACAGAAGTTGCTAAGGAAGCATGGACCATTCTTGAGACCACCTATGAAGGTACCAAGGCAGTAGAGACTGTGAAACTTCAAAGACTCACTAGTAGTTTTGAAGAAATAAGGATGGAGGAGGATGAGACCTTTGATGAGTTTTATGCTAAACTCAAGGATATTGTGAATTATGCTTTCAATCTTGGAGAATGTATTGCAGAATCCAAAATTGTTAGGAAAATTCTTAGGTCCTTACCTGAAAGATTCCATGCCAAGATCACTGCCATTGAAGAAGTGAAGGATATTGATCAAAATTCCTTTGACTGAGCTTGTAGGGAACCTTCAAACCTATGAGATGGGATTAGGCTCAATGGGAAAAGGTGGAAAGAGTACAAACTTGGCTCTTAAGGGTATAGAGGAAGAGATTGAGGACTCTAAAGATGAAAATGAAAGTGAAGATGATGATGAGGATGAGGATCTAACCTTCATAACTGATGAGATTATCAAGCTTCTTCAATTCAGGAAAAAGGATAAAGGCAAACCTCCTAGGAAATCTAAATCCTCTAGGAAGGGCAAGAATGAGAAACCCCTCATCAAATGCCATGAGTACAAAGGTTTTGGTCATATGAGGATAGAGTGCCCAAATTACCTTATGAAGGAAAAGACCAAGAAGTCAGAAGATAAAGGGTTGGTTGCTACCTGGGGTGACACTGAGAATGACTCTTCTGATGAGTATGTGGATGAATGTCGTCACGTTATGGCCTTTGCTGCCTCAACCGATAAGGTGATTGTGGAGAGTGCTAGTGACAGTGAGGATTCTTCTGATGATGAAGTACCTAAGAAGATAACCCTTCAGGAAGCCTATGATAAGCTATGCATTGAATTTATAAAATTTAAGAAGACTTCTCATCTTTGTAGAAAAGAGCTTAATGAGGTAAAAACTGAAAAAGCTGATCTGTTAGTCAAACAAGATGAGACTACAAGGTTAGTTGATACTCTTGTTATGGAGAACACCTCATTAAAAGAGAATGTCAAGAATCTCGAGGTTGAGCTTAGTCAAGCTAGAACTCAAATAGAGAGGATGTCTAGTGCAAAGCTTGATAAGGTATTGAGTGCTCAAAAGCCTAGTTATGACAAGACTGACTTAGGATATGCTGTCTCCTCCTACCCCTCCTCTTCCACGGCTTTTGGATCAAGGACTGTCTTTGTGCCTCAATCTGAGAAAGGTAATAAAGGTATGAAATCCAAAACTGTTTTGGCTAATTCTAAATCCTTTATTAGACCTCATGTTTGTCACCATTGTGGTGTTCCTGGACACATTCGTCCTAATTGTTTTAAGTTGTATCCTCAAAAGCAAGTGTCCAAACGGTCACAGGTTTCCTCTCAAGGACATACACCTTTGTTTGGAAAGTTATTAAAAGTCTTGAGCTTTTTAACTCAATTTCAGGAGAATTTTAATTCTTCTATGTCCTTTAGTAGACATACTAGGACATGTGCATTTTCATCTTAACGGCCAAAGACTCGTGCTGTGTGGGTGAGAAAGGAGCCAGAGACTTAATTGTCTTTTCTATTTGTCCTGTGCTTTATTTCTTTCTATCTAAAGTAGGACTCCATTTGCTTGGTTTCTTATCTACTTTTGAAATCATGCTTTCATGCATATGCATCTTTCTTTCATGCTTTCATGTTGTTTGTCTGTTTTTGTTTGGTTCTTTAGTCTTCATTTTGTGTTGTTTTCAAAATAAAAATAAAAATAAAAATCAGAAAAATACAAAAACAATGTGTGTTTTGTGTACATTGGTACTTGTGTACATTGAATGGCCATTAAAACAAAGTCTTCTAAACATTGTATCTTTTGTAGCTTAGATGAGCATCTCTATGCACAACTAAGCAAGTGAGCTTTGTGGCTCTTGTTAGTAATGAGTAAGATTAAGTTATCTCTTGTGCTTAACAGTCGTATCACTCTTTTTGACGGGAATGACTAAAAAATCTTAAGAGAAAGGCATTAATAACCATCTCACCACTGTTGCCCGCCAATCATAATATGACACATGTATGCTTCGGCATAGCAAAAGTACAGTGTCAATGACATTTGTATGCTTAGGCATGGCAAAATTGGAATGTCAAATATCATTGGGTATTTCTTTTCTCTCTCTAATATGCCCATGCATGATATGCTTAAAAGAAAAATATGCAAAGAAAAATCAAAAGCAAAAAGATCAAAAATGCTTTAAAAATGATTACAATCATGTATTCTAGGAGATGTGGGAGTTATAGGATGTACCTTGAAGGTGATAGTCCCCATCAAGCAGTTATGATTGTGTGTGAGTTAAAGTGATTTTCTTATATCTCAAATCGTCATAACATGTATACACATATGCAATCTTACGATGTTTTTCACACACAACACATAATATTCTTTGCTATTCTTGATACATATGCAGGTACAATATGATTTGGTCATTACAAGGTTTTACATGTGTTAATATATGCTCACTAAACTGTCATGACTTATTTTTGAAATATAAAATTGGTTAGACTTATTTAGTGTGTGTGTGTGTGTTTTGGGATCTATGTGCATAACATTTTTATTGTTGAGAGATTTGTTTTTTCACATGTTTTGCATCTTTCTATTATCTTGTTATCCATAGCATCTTATTTCATTACATTCATGCATTTATATGGATTTCTTTGTGCCCCCTTGATCATCCTTGATCATCTTTATGTTTCTCGGGTGAAGCTTTATAGCTTCCTGTACCCTTTGTCAATCATGACAAAAATAAGGAAAATTTGTGGAGAATGTGTGGTTTCTTTTTAAGATTCTACATGTTAGGGGGAGAAATACATTCCTTTGTAAGGGGGAGATGTGTTTCATCTTGTTAGGGAGAGTGCTTACTTCCTTCTTCTTGTACACCGGTCTTGTGACCATGTTTACATACATTGTGCTTATCTTTGATGATGTATGTCTTCTTCACCTTTCCTTACATATGTTGTTTCTTTTCTATCTTTATACACATGTTTCTACTTGTATGCAATCTATTATTTCTATTTCACACAAAAATGCCTTGATGAGTTTTGTTTAAAGTGTTTCAGAAATATAGGTTGTCAAAGTCTACTTGCCATAAACTATTTTCTTGTAAAGTTTTTCAAGAGTTTGTGTTAGGATAGATTTTATTGTATTCAACAAGTGAACATGAGTTGAGTAATTTATGACTTCTCTCATATGTTCATTTGTTTGTTGTGGTTTTGTCATGGATTGCCAAAAGAGGAGATTGTTAGGACATATGTGTTCCACTTGTTAGAAACATATGTCACTATTTTATATAATTGGCTTTTTTTTTGACAAAACGCACTTTACTTGTATTTGGGTAGATTTATGATGTGTTTAATACTTCAAGAAACTTTGTTTCAAGTTCAAGTGTTAAAGCCATGCAAGTCTATCCAAGAATCAAGTGAGAAAGTGCTGATTTTTAAATCTCGATAGCTACTCGACACCTCTCAACAGCTAGGCTATCTATCGAGCCTCTTAAGGTGTTTCTTATCGCAATCTCGACACCTTCTCGATAGCTAACCGATCGATCGAGAAATCTTTTATCTCCTCGATAGCTTCTCGACACCTGGTGGATCGATCGAGATGTTCCTCGACACCTTCTCAACACCTGCTCGATCGATCGAGAATTACTGAGCTTTACGAAATTCAGTTTTTCAGATCTGATTTTCAGCCCATGCTGACATGTATGTGTAGGGTTTCTTTTCTCACAACCCTAGACCTATATAAGGCTTATTTTAGAGGCCGTCACATAAGAGAATACAAGGAGAACATATGTAAAAGGTGACCGAAGCCTTATTCTCTTTGAAAGAAGCTACTGCTTCTTTGCGCCTTAGGGTTTTGTAACCAAGTGCTTCTTGATCTTCATTGTTGATGAAGTGAAGAACTTTGCAGCCAACATTCTTCTTCCTCAAGTTGGTAAGTGAGTCACGTACTGGGATTCATGCAAAGGAGTTAGTCACGTACTGGGATTCGTGCATCAAAGGGTGGCGTTCATATATTGAAGAGTTCAGAGGTTCTAAAGCGGTGGAAGGTTTCTGCTGTGAGTTCATCTACGGAGATTGTAAAGTCTAGGGACAAAGATTTTGTACTAGATCTGAAACTTCTCTTTACTATAGTGGATTGCTTTTCGGGAAGGTTTCCCCCCAGGTTTTTTACTGTGAAACTAGTTTGTTTCATTAGTTTTCCTGAGTCATCATATCTTGTCTTATTTATTTTTCCGCTGCATGATTTTGACATAATATTAATGTTTGTTTGTTTTAACAAGTTTTAGTTATAATAAATCTAATTAACAACTTGGATTTAAAACTTGTTAATTCTATCAACCGAGGTCTCAATTTCCCAACAGTCCCATCAGCACTCCCCATAAGTCCTTATGTAATAGTTGTAAGACTGAAATCCACTGTTCAAGCATCACCTCTACATTAATGCGGCCAGAGAGTTAGCTGCAGTGCATTTAATGTGGTGGCAACAGCTTTCTCCTTAGATATTTTGGGACTCTTCCCTATCTGATGTCTCTGCAGTGCTTATCCACTCCAACTGAATTTCTAGGATTGTTACCCTTGTTGACAGACCATCTCTTAGGACCTTGGCTTTGTCTAGCCGAGGACGCATTCGTCCTCGACCCACTCTCATGAGCCATTATGACCAAAACTAACCTCTTTATTCATCAACACAGTCTCTTTTGATAAAAACTCCTCCTCCTCGAACTGATCCTTGTCCTCGGCTTGGGCCACAGGCCCAATATACAGGTAGATAATGAACTTCTGAGCCCAAGAGCCCTACATATATATATATTTCCAAGAAAGATAATAAATCTAAATACATAATAAATTTAATAATTATTTTCATAATTTGTAATTATTAATTTATTATACAATAAAAATAATATCAGTGATGATCCATGTAAAACTAATATTTCAGTCATCACAATTTATCAATTTATCATTTTACCTTGTGAAAAAGATTATGAAATTCGTGTGTGCAGCATTGTTGACTTCGTGTAATGAATGATCACGCAAGTCAAATATTCATAAAATAAATTTTTTTTTCTTTAGCCTTTTTAAAGATGTGGTTATGTGGGTTTCAGTTAGTTCAACTGGTAAAGTCTCTGATGGTTGTATAAGAGATCTAGGGTTCAATCCCCACCTACACCAAAAACTGATTGGTGTCTTGGTCTAATAATAAAAGAGCTATTTTCAGGAGCGGACGTCATAGGTTGAAACTCTCTCTCAAAAAAAAAAAAAAGATGTGGTTATCATAAATTTAGGTGTCCTACTTAAAGAAAAAGACAACATAGCATAGATGAGTAGTACCAGCTGATATTTTTGTAATTTGCACGTATTTAATTAATAAAAAATTGTACGTATTTAAGATGGAACTTGTGCTTTTGTCTTGTTCTCTCTCTCTCTCTCTTTTTAATTACTTTGACATGTTCGTTCATCTTTACTTACACACTTGCATTTGTAAAATTAAATCACCACTTGTGAATTCGGGTTCGGATTAGTTTTTTTACTAAAAGGTGTTTTAATTCCTTCTCAAAAAAAAAAATGTTTTAATTTATTTATTTGTTACAACATTTATTTGCTTATTTATTGATAATTAACAAAATACAATTATACCTATAAAAATGAGACTTTAAACTATACTTAAAATAAATAAAAACGCTAAATAAAAAGTATGTTATGTATTATAAAAGTGGTTTTGGTCAAGAATTTTGAGGCTAAGTTGGCATGAAACCTATATATGTTAAAAATGAGAAATATATGTTTGCCGCACTAATAACATATGGGAGGCGAAGATTTTGTTCTTGTTTTTCTTTTTCTTTTTCTTTTTCTTTTTCTTTTTCTTTTTTTCTTTTTTCTTTTTTTTTTGAGAAGAACATCCCAAAATTTACCAAGAATCTTCTTACTTAATTAGCACCTCTTAATATTTTTCAACGAAGATGCCTAAAGTTCATATATATCCACCTCCATTATAAATAACATCACAAAGTTTGCATGGCCTCTCCCGTGTATGAAATGCTAATAATATAGATTAGTTGAACTAATTAATAAACAGATGCATGGTTAGCGCTATATTACTTTGTCCACCGCCAGCATATGAAGTACTTTTGGATGCATGGCTATGAGGCTATCGGGCTTCAAAGTGGAATTTTCTTCCACAAATTTATGAGTTTGGTCCACAGCTGAGTGTCATTCTAGTACTGGAATTTTCTTCCACAAATTTATGAGTTTGGTCCACAGCTGAGTGTCATTCTAGTACAATTAATACACGCAACTAAATTCCCAACTATAACCTTCACACTTTTCCTAATTTCTATTTTCTTTTTTTCTTTTTCTTTTTTTGGTTAAATATTTTCTTTTTATTATATACCAAATACCCCATTTGAAAAATAATAATTTAAAAAAAAAAAAAAAAAGGAGGGAATCTATGTACTGCATGCATGACTAACGGTTTTACTTTTTAACCATCAAGCTAAGGATTGCAGATTTTGCAGTGGCTGCTCTCTGCAATTCCAGGTTTTTCCTACTGATTCTTAGAGCTTGATATAGCATAATTAGAATGTTAAAATATTGGTTTTGACTTTAAAATTTGTAAGAAGTTCTCGGTTTTTTAATTTTAAAAGTTTGTTTTTCATCTTTAAACTATTGCAAATATTTTAATTTCATGTCCTTCCATTCACGTTTGTTAGTTTTTATCTTATGGCTTAGTAAAAAGTTGATGTGGAATTTTTTTTTTTTTTTGGCATTAAGTGATCTAACTTGGACCATAAAATTTAGAGACGTATTATGAAATGAAATGAAACCATAAAAATTCTTATTCTTATTAGCTATGCACTTTTCATTTTAATTATACAATCCTAATTAGTAATAACAATGATGATAACGTTTATTTCACTAATCTATTATAGAAAGAAAATAAATTTATTTCCATGATCAAACCCTAGAATTTCCTCCATCTCCATACCTTGATTTCCATTATTATTAAGTTGATTCCTTTCCCTATTTTGTGTTTTTGGGCACAGATAAGTGTGGACAGCAATGTTCAAAAACTTTTCTTTGCTTTCCATGCTCCGCTCTTTTACTATATGTTCCTTTTGCCTTTTTAGCTATCAACAATTAAGAGAGTAAGAGAAAGATTCTTTTTTTTTTAATTAAAAAATATTTGAATGATATGCTAGATTGTGTTGAGGCAAAGGCGGAGCTGAGAGGAGGGGGCAGCGGAGGACCTCCCCCAAAACTCCTATATTGTAGGATTTTTTTGAAAAAACTCAAGTTTCTCATGTCGCAATACTTTTTTAGTTTAAATCAAATTGATCTAAAACTCAAAGTAATTGGTTCCATAATTTAAACTTAAAATTAGGAAGGGGGAACTCGATCTACATGTGTTTTATTTGATGACACTAAATACTTGATGTCTCTATTTCTCCTTCAATCTTTTCCCTTTAATCTCTTGACTCTTCACATTTCAATGCTAGACTTTTGCTATAAATCTAAATTTTAAATAATTTGAAGAAGAGAGAAACAAAATTTGATTCTACATGTTTTTTTAAAGCATAAAACTTTCCAAGTATATTGCTATAATTTAAACAATTTTACCTTGACTTATTTTAAGTAATAGAATTACTTTTTTAAACTTTATATATTTAGATTAACATCTTGAGTTGATTGTTATTAGTTATAAATTGATTAGGTTTTTTTAAAAATTAAGTAATCAATATATATATATATATATCATTTTGAATGAAGAATACATAACAATATGATTGAAGATTTTTTTTCTAATATTTTAAATATATATATTTGTTTTTTCTTAGTATCAGTTAATTTTTTTCAAATTCAAAATAATTTTACTTACAATCGTTCCCAACTGAACTAAAAAAATGGCTCCGCCACTAGTTGCAGGGGCAGCAATCTAAGTCTCAAGATCAGCTCATCCTCTGATCTTGTATACCCCTTCAATCTCTCTTTCCCTTCCTCTCAACTTTGCCTACCTTGCTTCCTAATTTGATTGCTGCTTGCATTATTTGTACGGTTTACAGCAATTTATGGGGTTCCCCCTTTTTTTTCATAATGATTTTGTCCAAGTCAGATTATTTATTGCTAAAAAAATACCACATCAACTTTCTCTTAGGCCACGTATGACAAAAAAAAACTAATAGACAAACGAAATGACATTAAGTGGAATAATTACAAAACTTAATGATAAAAAAGAACTTTTTAAAATTTAGGGACAAAAACCAAACTTTTTGTAAAGTTTAGGCACAAAACCAATATTTTAGTCTAATTTAAAATTGGTTAACCCTATTTTATAAAATATTTATATTCAAGTCACTTAAATTTATTTAATAGATTGATGTGACACTGATTGTATTTTTAACATGAATGATTATTTGCTCGATATCCTTCTCAAATTTCATTGAAAAACAAGAATTCGAAAACAAACAAATCTTTTGTACAATTTACAGGTCATTATCTTCATCATGTTTTTCAGAATATAGGTTACCATCTTGTTATCTACTTTTAAAGATACCAAGATTCAATCATAGTCAAGCTCCAAGAATATTGTTTATCTTCATAATATGTAATTCTACTTGGAAATTGGAATGCAAGCAGAGTAATCTTAGTGTCTAACTTGGAATACTAATCTTAATCCTATTAGTAATTCAAATATTGGTAAGTCTAAGATTTAGCCTATTATAAATATCAATAGTGGGCTCATTATAATACATAGAGCTTAGTCTTGAAGTTTTAGAAATGAGATCCATAACAAAAACAAATTTGAGAAAAGAAAAAAACTTTGTTTATCTCCATTTATGCATTTGTTATAGCCTTAGTCTTGCACCTCCTATATGTACAAACACTACAAAAAACGCGACTTTAAGCCGCGTTTTTTAGCCGTGTTTTTGTAAAACGCGGCTAAAAAAGAGACTTTGAGCCGTGTTTCCTAAACCCGGCTATAGACCAGCCCTTAAGCCGCATTTTAAGTTTTGGGTTTTTGAGTTTTGCCACTTGTGTGAGTTCTTGGTAGGCAATCAAGGGTGCGATTACGTGTAATTGTGATCCAAGTCAAAAACCTCGCACTTGAAGCCCTAAAGAATACTTTTAGTCATTCTCAAAGTAAAACTATATTTTTTATAATTTGATTCCTCTCATGTTTGAGAGAAAAATGCTTTGTCCATTGTATTTAGCAAAAGATGGACATTGCATGAAAAAAAAATGAAATATGTATGTTAATAATAAATTTGATTGCCCTTATGCTTGAGAAAAAAGGCAAATGTATATTTTATGCAGCAAAAGGTGGACATTGCATAAAAATCAAGGGCTTATGTGTGTCCATAATAAAATAATAGAACCTTTTTTTTTTTTTTTGTCAAGTCAAATACTTTATGAAAAGTATCTTGCAATGAGGGGGGATTGAATTGAGTTGTTCTTCAACTCCTAGAGACTTGCAAGCATTTTCTCAAACATAAATTAAGAGAATGGTAAGAAATGCACCATATACGGTAAAATATTATGTTCTCTATTTTCATAGGGGAAAATGCTTTGCTAGTAGTTACACTCCTTGAACTTTTATTTTAGTCAATTTATTTTATAAACTTTAGTATTGTAGCAAATAGACCCCTTTAACTTTTTCTTTTGCCAATTTTAGTACAGAAACTTTGATGGACAAAATTGCCTTATGCCCTTTTCACCCAAATTATATAGCCTTATGCCCCCCTTCCCAAACTAATTAAGGAAATACCCCTCTTTTGAAACTCGACTTTCTCAAAATCTAGTTAAGCCCTATAGTGACATTTTTAAGGAAAATTGCCTATAACTCGATTTCATGGAGCTCGAGTTACAAAACGCCACTATAGGTCCTTAAAAACGTCACTATAGGGCTCTAGAATTTTTTTTTTTTTTTTTAACTCGATTTTGAGAAAATCGAGTTACAAAAGAGAGGCATTTCCCTAATTAGTTTGGGAAGGGGGGCATAAGGCTATATAATTTGGGTGAAAAGGGCATAACGCCATTTTGTCCAAACTTTGATATTATAAGTTATAACCATAAGGACCCCCCCCCCCCCTTAACTTTTTTCCCCTAGCCAATTTAAAACCACTTTTTGCTCCAAATAAATTTTTTTTAAAATGAAAATGAAGAAGTCTTACTATAACAACATAAAAGTTTAGGGGCTTATTTGTTAATTGTTACAATACCAAAGTTCATGTACTATATTGGTTAAAATAAAAGTTAAGAGGGTCTATTTGTTACAGTGTGAAAGTTTATATACTAAATTGGCAAAAATAAAAGTATAGGGGGGGTGTAAAAGTAACTACCCTAAAGTTTAGGAGACATCAATACATTTTACCTATATATATATATATATATATAATCATATTGATATTGATTTACTTATAATTCATTCACATTAATGTAAGTATGAGTAATATAATTTAGTTAAGCACTTTATCAATATAAATAAGTTCCTGCTTTAACATTTTAATATTAAATTGTTCTTTTAATAAATTAATAAATAATAAGTTGGCAAATTTAATGAAAAGGTCTAGGAGCTTTATGTTTAAATGAGGGGTTAATATCTTAGTCAAATTTGAAACCTCATATTGATAACACGAGATATATAGCCCTTATTACTTAATTTATAAGTGGGGAGATTACTGTTTCCTAAAAAAAAAAAAAAAGTTTAATGCCGGAAAATGGGTCAAGTATGCATATAGGAGGAAGGTGAAGGGAGGAGGTATCTCCAATTGAGAGATCTTCAAATTATAATTATTGAAATTTTTATTATGTTTCTCTTATATTTTTAATTTTATTTACCAACAATTTTTTTTTTTTCAATTTCTTTGTTGTTGATTTTATTTTCATTAGTTTTGTTGTCATTATCATATTTTTCAATCTCTCCTTGCTTAGAAAGTCCTCTTAAATATATGAAGTATTAACGAAATCATCCAATTTATTTGAAATTGTATTCATTTGTCCAACTAGAAAATTATTTTTGAGTAAATCATAAGGTTTATTAAAAATGTCAATTAAAGCCGAAAGCTAGAGATGCTAAAGGAAAGAAGACAATTTAATTTTTAATCTTAGTTTAACATAATGGACAAAGTTTAACTACAAAATTGATTGTAGCCTAAGGCTACAACCTTACTCAATAAAATAAACATTGCTACATGTAGGGATAAGAGCCCAAGATCATATATTGGGCCTTGGGCTTTGTCCAAGGACGTTGAATGGTCCAAGGAGGAACAAATAGTTATTAAGGGTTCCAATTTAAAGTCTCATAAGTAAGGAATGAATGGTATGTGATCCAAGGAGCAACTCCTCCTCGGATATGATAAATGCAGCTCAAGTATCTACTCCAGCAATTAGAATGACCCTCCAGGAAGCTCCAATGATAGGGATGTGCCTCATGAACATACGAAAAGGAAGGAAACCCAAAAATATCTAAGAAAAAGCTGCTACCACTACATTAAATGCACTGCAGCTACTTTTCTAACCACATTTATGTGGAGAAGACCTCTGAACAGTGCTGCCTTGGCCACCACAACTCACAGAAAGCCAAAGAGGGTGTCTGATGGGACAGGTACTCAAGTAAGGGTTTAGACAATCAACAAGTGTAGGACCAAGATGATCCAAAGGAAGCTATATAATATGAGAGACCCTCCATGAGAAAGGGATCGAAAAATCATCAAAGAACACTGTAGCCATCTAAATTGTCTTTGTATCCAATTGTGATTAATTTATAGAAGTGAGACCTCCTCGGACTGAAAGTCCATTAATATCAAGACCTCTTATTTGTGTTTGATCATCATTTGATTTAGTTCTAACCGTTGTACAACTTATTAGGGCCTAGTTCTTTGACCCACTCTCTACAAATTTATTATACTGGGCTCATTGAGTCAAGATCTCATACATCCTGGGTTTGGGCTGTAAACCGTGTCCTTACACTACATATTATGAAAATCTAACTATTAAATTTCATGTTCTTTACGCTCTTAATACACATGTTAAATTTTATATCAATTGGATATTATTTACTATTTGATCTATAATTTTATTTTCTATCCATAATTTTCAACAACAAAAACTTGCAATTTAAAAAAATTATTAATGATATAGCTATTGATCTTTAATTTTCTAGAAATTTTGCAAGTATGAAGAATAGAAAAAGAAGATGTCATCCAATGGTAGATTTGTCAAAATTCTCCTCTAATAAAAAAATATTGAGTAAAATTGTAGTCTAAAATTACGATCAATTTTGTAGCTAAATTTTATTCTAACATAATATTGAGAGAAAATATATAGAAAACAATTTGCATAAGCACTTATAAACATGCCTCTAAGTTTTAATATATTTTTGTACATATGAAAAATAAAAAGTTGACTTTTGACATATGAATTTAATTTTTTATTTAAAAAATTAATAATATTTATATATAAAAATAAATAAATAAATAAAACAGCATAAGGACAATAATGGAATAAAATATTGATGGATGCAACTTTTCCCATAGAAGTGCATATAGGCCTCATTAAGCCCTTATCTATCGCATGGTCTGCCTTCCAAGCTCTTAATGCTTACATTGTGGCGTCCAACTACTGCTACATTCATACAAATTCTCTCTCTCACTTGCTTTTCCCAAACCCTCTCTACCTCTCTAACTTTCTGGTTTCTCTCTTCTCTTCTCTTCCGCTCTAAGGTAGGTAGGTCTTTCTCTAGCTCTAGTAGGACCACAGAATGAAACCTTCTTTTGCCACTCAACAGTCTCTTCATTTTCACTAACTGCAGTCAATCTTACATGTTTTGGCATACTCATATATATCTCATGCACGCTTCCTATGTATCTTTCATTTTGGGTTAATGGGTTACTCTCTCTTCTGCTTATATATTATGAGTTTGTGAGGTTCTTTTTACCTCTTGAAGCAGGTTTAACTATATAGCCATGGTGATGATGGGCTTGGAAAGGTTGATGGTGACTTTGAAATCTAAAATAAGGTCCTTGAAGATGAAGAAACCGTATGACAAGATCGAAAAGAGTGAAAGCATGAGAATTGAGATCAGAAGCAGGAAGGCTCAGAAGCTTATTCAAAAGACCCTCAAAATTGCGGATTCACCCAAGACCAAGGCTATTGTTTTCTGACTTCTGAGTGTTTCTCATCTAATGATAAGAGACCATAAATAACAGGCTGGTTAATTTCTGTTTTTGATGTTAACCATTGTAGTTTTATACAAGATGGTATAAGTATCTCTCTTTTTTGTCTGTCACGTACATCTCTCTCTCTCTCTCTCTCTCTCTCTCTCTCAACCATTCACATGGATGTACCATATCAAGAACATATGTGGTGGATATTCTTCCAGAATTTGAAGTTGGGAAAGGTTGTACATATTTCTTTTTTCTATTTTTCATGTTTAAGCATCAAGCGTGCACGCCCTTGTAAAACCATATATGATGTTTTTTCCGTGCTTTAGGATGTAAAAAATGACCAATCATGCCAGCTTTGGTGGATAATTTGGCAGTTCTATAATTTTCATGGATTCAACTATTCACTCTAATTGATGGAAGCTAGAATTAACATGCTTCCAAAATTTTCATATACATAAAAAATCTGTCTTTTCGTCCATCATTAGTATAGAAAGAGCCCCAATTGGTAACGATTTTTAGTTGTCACTTGGTAAAAACACTCTTAACATGAAACAACTAAAGAGTTGTAAAGATGCTTGACGGTCCCTCAAAGTCAAATCATAAGTTTCTTCAATTTTTAATCTCACCAGCACCAATCATATAAAAACCAACATCAAATGATGAGCAATCTCTTCGTTTTGAGTACCCTATGTGTTAACAAAATTAAACCATATTCAAGAATTAAACTCTAAAGGAAACTTGACCCCAGTGTGGCACCTTGCTATAGGAAGCAGTTTGAGTATACAAGAGTAATATTTTTGAAACAATTTACTCACTTTCAAACCTTTTTTTTTTTTTTTACCATGATTTTTGAGTGGAGTTGTGATGTATCTTTATGTTAGAATTTTTTTTCCTCTCGTGGAGTCGTAGTGTATCTTTATGTTAGAATTTTTTTTCCTCTCCTCTGTGTGCATGTGTTTATTTTTAAAAAAATATATATAAATAAATAAATAAAAACTTTTTTTGTGCTATTAAAAAAACTTATTATTATATTAATATGATGATAAAAAACAATCATCATCAAACTAATGTCACAAATTTCAAATCCTATCTTACCTATAATAAAAAAAAATTGTAATTGAGAATGCCCAAAAATTATCTAATCTGAGAAATGTTAATATAAACCCTCCCTTTTGTATCTCATTATTTCTCCTCACATGTGGTCTCATGGATGAATTTCTTTATATATATATAGTCAATCATGCCAGTCCAGTTGACGTAGACCTATCAACCATATGTATGAATCAGTCATCTTATTTTAAGTGAGTCTCTTACCTAATTTCTCCACGTAATTAATAAAGCTGTAACGAGTTCATTAAAATGGGTATGGTATATGGTTAATTTAGTCTATTTTCGCTAGCAGTTATTGAAGTTGGTTTAGGTTGGATCAAAAATAAAATGAAAAGAATCCAAGAGAAGAATAAAAAGTTTACAGAACTTATATAGACCCTTTAATATATAAGAGCAATTAAGAAATGGGAGATTATAGGCTGAGGACAAATGACAGAGGAAGGAAAGTTGCTCTTGATGTGGAATTGTTTGAACATGACAATGAAGTTTGATGGTGGACAACATGCTTCAGACCTTTACATTATTATTTCCTCAGAAAGTAACTCCACATTCATTCCCACTATATATGTTTGATGAAAAGCTGTCCACATGTATAAAATAGTGGAAAAGGTTCTAAAAAACAAAAGTGCTTTTAGAAAAATCTAATTTCGATCCTTAAGTATAACTTTTTTAGGAATCAAGGACAGTAGTTTGAATCTGGGTACATCAACTGATCAAACGGATAGAATCATAGAAAAATAAAACCAACAAAATTTGCATTCATGTCCTACAATTTGCCTCGATTACCATGTGCAAATATTCCTCATCAGCTCATATATAGTTCAAATTCACCGAAAGATTTTTTGTTGCTTCTATTAGGAAAGATTTTAAAGGGGGTCTTTTTCCTATTTTTTCCTGTGTTTCCACTTCATATTATTTGATTGTTTCATGCGACCTAAGATTCTAATTCTAAGTTTATTCATTTCATTTATTTATTAAGATAATCCATTTTATGGTTAAGAACTTATTTCTAAGATTTAAAAGTATACTAAGTGTTATGTTATTTAAATTTTTCAATAATATAATATTGTATATATCGATATCTTTATAATATCTTTCTTCTTTTTTACAGTACATTTTAAATGGAGATGATCATTTTCAGTCGAGGCCGCCCTTTACAAAGCTCATTGTCACTTATTTGCTTTGTTTAAGAATAGCATCAAGAGGTGAAAGCTAAAAAATTATAGCCAAAGGAACAAAGAAAGGCGTTGACATCACCACAAAACCTTTGCTGATGTTTCACCAAGCTAGCTTGATGCACGCATAGATTTGTATCTTGTTCTAATTTTTCTTAGGAAAAAAAAAAAAAAAAAGCTAATAATTTGCAAAGATTGGTTGTGAACCATAGCTTTAGAAGGTGATGGAGAATTCTGTTTTGTGTAAATAGATTGAATTAGCTGGAAAACTAAATGTAAAACATACCAAGCAATTAGATAAGCACCGGTTTGGTTTCAAACTTTTAGTCGAGATTAGCCATCTAGAGCTTTCCAGGAATATCAAGTTTGAAGAAATCGGAGCTCGGAAAGGCCTCCAAACAGCAGGCCGAAAATAGAGTCAGAAAAGAGGAAAAATCATAAAAATGGAAAAAAAAAAAATTTTGAAGAAACTTCTAGAGGTGACAGCTGGTATTACAACTAGTGCTCAGCAAAATGAGAGCCATCTATCCCTCTCCTATCCCTATAAATATCTCCCCCCCCCCCCCCCCCTCCCTCCTCTTCTTGGAAATACACACTACAAGACACAAAATTCCTACAAAAATTCTCTAGGCTAGAATTCTCTCTCTCTCTCTCTCTCTCTCTCTCTCTCTCTCTCTCTCTCTCTCTCTCTCTCTCTCTCTCTCTCTCTCTAGGAAACCCCTCTCAAAATTTCCAGCCGCTCTTTTCCTTCATGAAGAATGTTTACACAAAATATTTAAATAGACTCAAATGTTTTTGCTCCAATTCATAGAACTAACACGATTTCCTTGATTTTGCCTTTGGATGGATAAGACATTGCCCATCACTTATATTAGGTTGCTAAAAGCAGTAATATTTACCTAAATATTATGGTTCAAAATGCAAATGTAACACGCAATATCTGGACTTTAGAAGAGATGTTATGGTTGGAAGATGAAGGATTTGAGTACAAGAAAAATTGCATGCCAGAACGAGCTTAAAATTGTTAGAGCAAGATCTATACCCTTCTTTTTTTTCTTTTTCTTTTTTTCTTTTTTTCTTTTTTTGTGTGCGGAGGAGAAAGATTAAAGCCCCTTAGTACCTAACCCATATATCCAAGTGTTGCATGAAGAATTTCCCTACGATGTTATCCCAAAGTGTGAAAAATATGGTGTATGATAAGATGGATTGTAAAATGGTTTGTCTAATGGTATTTTTTGAAATCCATGAGATCTTACGTTCAAAACTCTTAGTCCGCATTTTGAAACTACCTTCAAGGAATTCTTCCTTATAATTACCTTGTATATGTGGAAAGGGAGAACTACATACACCCAAAAGAATAATAAAGCAATCAAAAAGTTTTGAACATTCAAGTTAACAAAAAGAATACATCTCCTTGAGGGTCGGAAAAAAGATGGCATGCATGCCTTGATGGAAATTGGCAAGGCAAACCCGCATACTAGACAAAAAACAATGCCACAAATTAAATAAATTTCACAAATTTTTTGAATTAACAAATTGTAATTAGTGCAACATCACCTTAACATGAAACCACCATTGACTTCAACTTAATAATTGTGAGAGAAAAAAAAAAAAAAAAAATTATTCTCCCTTGACTTTTTTGCTCAAGGACAGCCCAAAATAGCATTCAATGGTAATGGTGAACTCGAAAAAGGATATGCTACATAAAGCAGATGCAGCATATACCTTCTCCCTTGCTTTTGGCGCCTGACATAAATGTTGAAGGCTTCCATTTGAGGCTGAGTGTAGCCAAAGTGGTAATAGAGACTGATAAGCGATAAGTGGAGAGAAAATTATTAGAAAATACAGTGTTAGTGCCAAATTAATTATTACTTTTTTCTTAATTGGTGTCCTAACATCTATAGGGCCACGTATCACATAAAGAACTTCCCTCTGTGCTGTCTCCCCAACCCCTAAGGCTAGAGAACAAAGTAGTTAGTCCACGGCAAAGCTTAATCTACAATATCAGCTGCGTAAGCTTATCATACCTACTAGGATTGACGCTTGAAAATCGAAAGTGTGGACCTTTTTACGAAAGCATCTATGTATTTTTTTTTTTTATATATATAACTTGTCAAAAAGAATAAAAGATGTGAAATGTAAGAGCCGGGATAGTTACTGCAATATAATTGATAGGCTTGCATCAAAGTTTTAATTGAATCACTTCCAAATCTGCTTATACGGCTAGGGAATCTACGTGGGTCCTGGTTGAAATTCCTACTGTTGATTAACAAACAAATAGATGAGACAAAAAATGTCTGTTTCTATATATGTAAGAAAGAGCTCTGCAATTATTTAATTTGCACTCTCAAATATCAGTATGACCCAGAAAGCAAAAAAGTGGTCACGACCTGTATCTGCCAGAAGAAGATACGTGATGCTTTGTATCATAACCCTGTTTCAAATTTCATACGTAATATATCAAATCCGAGACCCCACTCAGATTCTCCCTCTCAATCAACAGATTTATCCATTTACGCTTCACTGAGCATACTAGATTTAATTCCTATTAAATGAGTCTAAAAAATCACATAAAACACCGTAATTCACCACTATCAAAACCTGATCAAGTCAAATTAAGTTACCAAACAATGATGCTTTTTTCTTCATCTTATGCAAAGATGTAAATTAAAACCACAATCTTATATAACCAATCAATTAGCAATCATCTATCACTAACGAACTACAAACATTTCAAGGTACCTAGAACTGTGTTCTACCAAATATGAAAAACAATACTCGACTCAAAACCCTTTGTTCCAACCAAGTAGTTTGGGATATAAATCAACTAATTCAAACAAGTGATACCATAACTCATAGCAGAATTCATTCTTGACAATTAAAGACATTGCAAAGAAAAGCCTTAGATAAGGTCACATCACTTGAGAATATCCAAGATCAAACTTTCCAAAGGATCAATAGAAGACTCAATCTCAAGCACAACAGAAATCATAACAGATTCAGCATTCATGTTAAAATGCAATTGCTACATGCATAAACGTTGAAAATAGTGAGCTTACACCCACTGAAAGATAGGTCCGGGAAGTTGGAATGAAAGTCACAACTGTCACAGATGACAACTAATGAGATATACAAGTTCCCAACACACGTTCACCAAAGGTCCTTGTAAGAATGCTTGGATTAAGATCCTCAAGAGTTTCTTAGATTACTCCACCATAGAGTTCTTAAAATCTAATCCATCCATTCTGAAATTAGTAAATAAGACTTAACCACATTATCAACATAACATTGACTATCACTATTTTGATATCTATTTAAATTTATTGATAATGAGGCAAAATTCAATCCACTCATTTTAAATTGGATAGATACAACTTTAAGAACTCCACTAAAAACTCTGAAGGATCCTAATCCAATATTGTTTAACCCCAGAAAAATACACACTGCTATACAACAGCTGTCATTTTCACTGTATATGTATAACTGATCAACACATATTTGCACATTATAGAGTTTCTTTTAAGAGATGCATGTTAAGAGGCATGATGGTAGAGCATCCGGAGATCCTTGCAATGAATGCATGTCCATGGTAACAAGGGAGGGTCCAAGCAGTAGGAATGGATGCGTCGAATCCGGCAAAGATGACAGCTGATGAGGAGATCCTCAGGTTCCCGACAGCGGCATTTGCTGCAAATCAGCGCAAGGGAGGACTGTATAACATAAAAGAGAAAGTTAGCCACATATGCTACCAAATCTGCACAAACTTCCAATGTTTCATGGGTGACATTTAATGAATAACTACAGAGCTAAGTAGTTCAGTCAATTCTATGAATGGGGCCATCTAAGTGTCACATGCCAACATTTCTTTAACAATCAGTATCTGGCACACTTCACATGTATCCAGAATTTGAAAACAGATATTTTAACTTCAGACTCAGCTTGATGTTCTACCAACATTGGAGGGACTACTACTGGACACTTAAGGTTATGGAATTTACTAAAAATACATATACAAAGGTCCTGTCATACATAAAAAAATAGGATAACAAGTTCTTCCCACACCTTTGTGTGTGAGTGTGTTTCAATTTATCATTTCTCTGATATCAATTCAGGTTTGCTATCATTTCCATATTTGTACTATATGGCTTAGATAAGCTCATCCAAATTAAAGATGAAGATCTTGAAAACATTCAAGAAAGCTGTGTCCACAAAGAACCATTTTCAAAGCAGTTGGGGAAATTGAGAATGAGTAGAAAAGGATAATTGAACTCTCCATGGCAAGGAAAATGACTGAACAGGATTAAGGTATATGCACAACTTGGCACAGTACAGACTTCTGAATATATTCTGCACTACCAAGTGAAGGCTGGCAGTCCTGAAAATGCAGTCTCTCTTTCACCCAAAAATCCATGACCTATTGTTGGTCCTACAAAGGAGAATGCTAGGGAGGAAAGATCAACGTACAACCCTAATCTTCAGCATTTTCACATTAAGTGATTAATCTCAATGTTAGAACCTACACACTCACACTCAACAGCCCCAGATTTTTACCATTGCAATTGAAAGTGGCTCCTTAAGGTCATACAATATAACTCTCTTAACAAAAAATGAAAGGGTAAATTACACCAACCTCCCTTGAGGTTCACAAAATGACAATCCCCCCCTCCCCCTTCTTTTGAGGCTTGTATAAATGCAAGGATCCATGCCCTCTCACATCATGACTCCTTAACATTCCACTTTTAGAAAAAGATTCTTGCTCATTTATACAAACCTCAAGTGGGAGTGTCATTTCATCCATAGTTTGGGTAGGAATCTGTTTTCAAAAATGGAATAGTCCATAAGGAAAGTCAGACATGTACTTATCTGTTCTCTTTATACTAAACTCAAGGAGATGAGTTTCATTTCATCCCATACTTTGGAGAGGAGTCATTTCTTGAAATCTCAATAGATGGTGTAATTTACCCAAAAGGAAAAAAGTTCATATGACTGTCAATTTTCAGATTGGTCAGAAATATTAATTACTAGATATGCCCTGGAGCTAGAACCTGAGACCCACCCTTAACCCCAAGCTCTAAGGCTTGGGGAAGGTACCATCCCACCTAACAGGCTGGTGGTATTCATATGACTGTCAGTATAAAGATAATCAATCATATTCTTTCACGTCTGTTAGGCTATTATGAGAATATGCGCCATCGTAGTTAAGTACACAGCACAGGAATATCCCATTGATTCCTCAATCCTCAGATTAATGATTTTAATTGTAAGAAATGGCTGAACTGAAGTTCTATTCAAAACCAGATGTCAGGAAACAGGAGAAAGATGTTTCTATGTCTACTCCAACAGAAAAAATTCCATAAGTAATGCCAAAAACCTAGAAAGATTTACAAGTATAAGCTTACCTGAGCACCAAAACTGGTTGTTTCTAAATCAGCGAGAATGAAAATATCCAAGTCTGAATGAGCACATGGAATAGTCTGGGAGTATATTTTCTGATCAGTAGTGGCTGCATCCTCAACCTTTGTAATGCTATGAAAACTCGCCTTGCACAAAGGGCAAGTTGAAATTTTTCTCCTTGAAGCCTACATACATGGTCACCAACATATGAGCAATTTGGCATTGAACTTCATATAGAGAGCACAAAAGTAGCATACTGATTGTAATCCAAAATTTTCCAAATGTTGATGACATGAGGGAGAGAAAAGAACCACGATCACTCAGTCCACAAAAAATAGATTTTGATTAACCATGTTTAGCTTCAGAAAATTGTGGGACCATGTAATGGTTGGGTGTGTGAACTTCCCCAATAAAAAATCAAAGAGAAATTCCTTTCTCTAGTTTTATAATGCTGCACATTGTTGGTGCATACTAGGTGACACTTTATCGTTCAAAAATTTCCAAAAGTAACAATAACAAACATATGAAGTGACATGAACCAAATATCTTCCTGTCAATTTGGAGTGGCTATTTGCTTCATCCAGGCAACTTATAATTTCAAAACAAAACTCCCTTCAGAAGCAACTTTCTTGCTCATTTTTATTAAATAAAAATAAAAATAAAAAGTTCACATTAATGAGATATTAAGAGAATAAATGAAAGTAAGCAACATGACCAGCAGAGGGTTTGAACAATCACATTTATTCAGCAGGAATATCTTCTCAAAACCCTAGTCCTTTTAAATATCATTTAAATACTACACTAAATTTCCCAATTTAGCCTTCCTCATATTTTTTACCAAGAAAACCATTCTTCCAAATTGAATTCTATCAAGTATTAACATATTTGTTCAGATAGTACAATACATTCCAACTATGCAATTCCACTATGACATCCATTGTGAAAGGTATTGAACTTGAATGATAGCAAACTGAATGTCATGTCCAGCATAGGAGGGCATATATCTTAACTATAAGCCACCACTTATCAAAACTATACATATTACGATCACTCAGTGGAAACTGAAATACCGTTCTTACTTGTAAGGAAAACCAAGCACCAAATCCTTAATAAATAGGAGAGCATATGGAAAAAGTGTGATATAAAGTTATAAAACTGCAATGAAGAGAATGGTAAGTGACAAGCATGCATTATGCATATGTAAAAGACTATTTATTACCTCAAATCTTTGAATTGCATATCGAAATTTGATCAATTTTATAAGTGAAGAACTAATAAAATAAAAGATTTTCTTTAACGCATTCTTTTGCACATTGAGGACATTTTAAGCATTGAAGTAAAAATTTTATTCTAGCATGTGAAATATGAACAAGCATATAAATGGAAAGAATGTATACCATTACATCAGCCCAGCTTAGGATGCATGAATAACAAAATCGATGCCCACATGGTAGAACCCCCCTGGTTGAACTGAAATCTGTCCAACATATAACACATGATAACTCTGTTGAAGTAGGTAATCTGGTAACATGTTCATCCTGACTCTCATCTATGGTCTCTTCTTGTAAGTCCTTGACATTAGTACACCCATCTTGTGAAGTTCTTTCCATGGCTGTTGACGCATGCTTAACATATAAATCTGAATCCATGGAAGCTTCTGAACCTTCATTTGTAATTCTACTTAGAATATGGCACCGATCACCAGATGCTCCCCCAATTTCCAATATATTAGTATTCTGTATTGCATCTGAATGACTAGATGAACCTGCGACACTGTTGTGTGGGTTAAGTACTCTAATTGGGTAGCACTCTTTGTCCAAATCCAACTGTGCAGACTCCAGCAAAGGTATACTGGCATTCCTTTCCACAAGCCTCCTTCCTTTATAAGAAGGTTCAGCCGAAATATTGAGTCCATTATTATTTAAGATCTTTCTCTTGTCTCTATCCAGATGCTTAGAATAAGAACTTGACTCATGCTTTTCAATGAAAAAAAAAAAAAGAATTAAAGAAATAATGACCTTGAATAGATATTTCAAAAATGACTAAAGCTTTTCTAGAAGTATTGAATGAAAAAGATGATATGAACAAAGAAAAAGAAATCTGTACTTGTAAAGCAAAACCCATGCAACTAGTGAGACTGAACAATGTTTCAGGGAAATAAGGAAGAATCACAAATTGCAAAACAGAAATATGAACTTTGAAAATTAATTAGGCAGATATACATCAGCAATGCTCAAATCTTAAGGAAACCACTCAGTTGCTGAGATTGCATGCCAAATTCAATTAATCAGTTTGGAACACAAAAAAGTTCGGGGCTGTCTGGTTGTTGTTTTCTGTTTTGTTGTTTTGTGTTTTCTAACCCAACTAAAACCTTTTTTTAAGAATAAATTGTGCATTCTCCCTTCCCCTCACTTCAAACCCCTGAATAATCTGCATATCTACTTTGCTCAAGGCCTACATAACCATAACCAATAAAAGGGGTAAAAGCAGGTCACCCTGGCGTAGACCCCTTGAACTATCATAAAAACCACTGGAGATCCATTAACTTCAAAAGGGCATTCAAAAAACCACTAGGAATTCCAAAACTTGAAAACCCCAAACCACCCATCCATCAAATAGCCCAAAATAACCCACAAAGATCCAAAGTACTTTTCGCAAATTACTATTCACATCCCTGAAACAGCAACTTGAACCTTAGATTTTTCTCTTTGTTTCATTCCCAAATTTTCCAAATCTTTTTCCCACCAAATCCTAATCCTAGTTCTTCATAATCCTAGCTGTCCAGGAATTCCAAATCTGATATAGTTTTGTTCCTTTGTATTACATCAATTAAAGGTTGTACCAAGTGCGCAAAACTGCCCACTTCTGTGGGATTTTGGGAGATGTAACTGGTAGGCAACCTTAACCCCAATTTTTTTTCCTTGGAGAGGTTGATTCCCAAACTCAAACCTACGACACGCCACTTTTGGTGGAAGAAACTTGCAATCACACCAAACATATCATATACTACATATATTTATATAGTGATTCACTTTCTACTATATATGCAGTACTATATATTAATCCTTTTAAGAATTTGTAACAGATAATACAACTTAGTGTTTGAATTTTTCATTTTTGTCCGGTATACCAGCTAAAGCTTTAGAACGCCCAGCAGAACAGAAAAGCTAACTTAACAAGAACTCAGTAGCATAAGAAACAAGTTTTCTTCTACAAAACACAGAATAAGTAAAGCAGAAAATTTTGTGCTGGGATTTATTACCTTTTTTGTAAATAAACCAGATAAGGGAGGCTCCTCTAAACAGGATCTGCTACTTGACCCATTCACTTGCTTTGAAGTCTTTCTAACCAGTTTGTGCTTTAGTTTGTTAGAAATATCATTTCTCTCTTGAGAATCAGGAAATAAATTCTACAATAGAGTTGGGGAAGACATAAATGTTGAGCATCAATTCATTTTTATACTAAAAACTTCTATCAAATTACTATACATTAAAAATGAATTGTAAATAAGTTGCATGGACAAATAATTGTATGTAATTCCAACTAAATTGCAGACAATTGGGAAGTATAAGACACAGAATCACTGAGTCAAGTGAGACCTTCTGCAAACAAAAGTATACTGCAGGACACAAAACTGAGAAACATTTGCCAGTATGGAAATGTACTTTTCTTGATTCATCCACCACAAATGTATATATACATAGCTTCATACAATCAATACATAAATACATCCAAAAATGTACATAGATTCTTGCACGTGCACACACACACACATACAGTTCTTTACATGTTTCATATATATACAAATACAAGTATTTCATTAATAAAAGCACACGAAGGGGGGCCACCCTATTAAAAACAGAAAACCATGATCAAACTATCAAATGAATTTTCTTAAAGAAAAGGATGCAGTATTAATATATGCTCCCCAGTAGTACTTCGCACCAGTCATCAAATTATCATCTCCACCCATGCAAAAATATTTAGGATTACTTCATCGTCTTGGTTTTCATGAATTAAAAAGGCAACTCTAGTTACCCATGATTACCACCGAGACATAAAATTTCCTCCCTATACATGTAATTAGTCAATCCATGAACATGTCTAAGTGGCCTCAAGTTTTTTTTTTTTTTGGTGGGGTGGAGGGGTGGGGGAGGGGAGACAAGTCTGAAGGTAAAAACTAGCCACAATCAAGTTGATTCCAGAATTTAATATAATGATGCAAAAGCTAGAAATCACTTATAAACTCCACATTTCACCTAGGGTTTGTTCATAAATCAAGTTGGCAGCCATTGTACAGAGAGGGTAGAGAAAGAAATCTTCATTTAGGGAGAGAATATTTTACTTATGGTTGGTCTGGATTGAGGAGGAAGGACGGGGAGTAGAGTAGAGTTGTCCAAAAATTGCGCTAATTTCTGGCCAACTCTACCCTACTCCCTTCTACTCCCCCTCAATCCAAACAGACCATTAGGGAGAAAGCAATTGCTAGAAAAACAAACCCTCAACAGTTTTTCGTTTTTCTCTGCACCATTACTGCGTAGAATAACAGAGATGGACAAGGGTTTTGAATTGAAACAAGTTAATCAGTTTGGAACTTCAATTGACAAAATTAAAATTCTAGGACCTAATCTAAACAAGGTTTAAACCCTAGGCCTTTTTATGCACTTTCTTGATTTCTATTGATATGGAGAGACCTTGAGTACACATGGTGTGTACCCAAATCTCTCCTAGAAAATTTATAAGACATACACTCTAAAGAAAAGCAAGTCTATAAAGTCTACAGTGATTGTGATGCATGAACACTCAAACAATGATCTCAAGAACAAGGACTTCAACTAAAAAACTAAGAACTCCACTGCATCAAATGTTTGATTTTTCCTCTCCCTCAGGGTGATGGTAGCTGAAATAATTGTGACCGTTATAAATTTGAAACCCAAATAACATTGATGCTAGCCCTTTGCTTGCAGGCTAAGGCCTTCACTCTGGTGAGAAGAGGTTGATGTGGTTTGAAATAGGTGTTACGTTCAATCCTAACAATCTAAAAGAAAGGAGAGGGGAGGGGAGGAGGGGAGCAAAGAAAGATGTTAGCCATTCCACCAAATTAACCTCACATCTAATATATCCCAAGTAAAAGAAAACCAAGAAGACATATTGACACAAGCACAATTACAACTTCAAACAATACGAGCATGAACTTGATTCAATCTTCTCCATAGCAAGCATAATATTTCCTATTTTAGCACTATTGTGATACAATTTTCCACACCTCAATTGAAACTATTATGGATAGACAAAGCCTAACAAATATAAGACTCAAAGCTGAACAACTAAAGAAAATAACTAGAAAGATTCTCTTGGACCAAAAAGGCCTTGACAGCCACAGTGCCACAAGCATAACCTTAGTATTCCAGAACAGTATGACTTCTCCAACCAAACAACAGCTACTGTAGTTTAGCAAAATTAAGCATCACGCACACAACACACACACACATATATAGACACACAGAGAGAGAGTCCCTACAATTACCTTATTAAACAAACAAGATTCAGAAAATGCTGCTAGACCAGAATCTCCACACACCAAATCAATAGATTGTGTTTGAGAGATTTCACAAGTATTCAATTTGTCAGTAAGCACTTTACGATTCTTCGCTGAGACACTCGTATTAACAAGTGGGAGTTCCATCAATAAGGGCCCCACTTCTTCCCCACTGCATACAATAAAACCCTGAAAGCATAAGTCTAACACTAATAAATTTCATTACTGGTCAAAATATGAATTCAACTTTAGCACAAGGGAGACAAGTTTCTTCCCAAAAAGAGAGAAGCTTTCATATAATTGAGTCATTGGAGTAAGAAAAAATTGAGATTTAAAACATGGAAACAAGCTCCACTTCTACAAATACTAAACCCAAGATGTAATAAAAAGCAGGGGGTTTTACAATCCATGTGCTAAATCATATAAAGGTACACTGGCCTTTCTAAATATCGAAGCAACCAATGGTGGAGACAAAAAGTTTTTCTCGGGAGTCAAGGCTATATACAGATGTAAAGGTTTTCAAGTTTATAAATTGATAAATTACCTTCCTCATTTAAGTGAAGCCACATTAATGACAAATTTAAGATCATAATGTGAATACATAAACTACCCATGTACCTAGGTTGCCAAGTTTTTGGATCGCTATTCATTATCAATAAAATTTCTTACTTATCAGACAAAAAATATATACATAATTGTTGATTTTGAATGATAATTTGGGGGCTACTCTTAGTGCAGACAGAGACAGAGAGAACTTGACGATAATTATATTATATATATTTGGTTGAGTTCAAGTTTCACTTGATGTAACTTTTGGCAATATTACACCACTTAATAATTTTTTTGTCAGGTAAGTATTTTGACAAATCTACTGTTAAGTTACATCTTCTCCTTATACCCTCCATACTTGCAAATTTTCAAGATGATCAAAAATCAATAACTATCTTATCTATAAAATTATTAAATTTTTTATTTTTTATATTTTATATTTTATATTTTAAAATTACACACAAAATATGAGTGTATTGATCTAAAAGTAAATAACATCCAATTAATCAAAAATTTAGTATGCGTCTTAAGAAGAACGAGAACATGTAATCCACCGGTGCAATTTTTAAAATATTAATCCAATGAAAAGTTTTTTAGTGGTGTAACATTAACAAATAGTTGGATTAGGTGAAACTTGATCCTAACCCATATATATAAACCAACTTACCCTCCCTCCTCCGCCAAAATAATATCAAAGTGACACAGTTCCCTGTGTTTTAGTCTTTTAGATAATAAAAGTTTACTTTTCATTACTAAACTATTTCCTTGATGGTTTTTTTTGTTTTTTCCAATCAAAAACTACCAACCAAAATTAGCAATTTGTCAAATTGGAAGATCTTTGGCACCACACATGCTGACTATATAGATGCAATCTCACATGAGAGCATAATGCTAAAAAAACACAACGCTAGCAGCATCTTGATAATGATTCATATAAAATATGAGTTTCATATATGTATGAAGGCAACAATTATTAAGAATAAAAAACCATATCCCATGTACAAAATATACAGCGCCTACTATCTGAAAGGACCCAAAAAAGTAACAAAAACTAAAATGTTTTGAGGCAATTGCCTCAAACATTCATGTGTGAATAATATTACGCAAAATAAATAAATAAATAATTAAAACATATAAAAGAGGCATCCAACTCCTATGATGGCCCCCCTCTTATGTGAGATCCATCAAGAGCTCTATGCAGCTTATCAAGACTTGAAGCTAAGGTGAGAACTGATTATTTCAAATTTGCAATATGGTTCAAAGAATCTATATGAGTTCAATTTTCTTGTTATTAGTAACTCATGCACCCAATAGGTCTTGAACCCACAACCTCATCGCCCACCATACTATCAAGGGGAGAAGATGTCATTTGAACTAGAGCTTATTAGCAAAAGTTATAAGCCACTTTAACAAAGTTGTTTAAAAATCCAAAGGTCCCATAGTTCACTACTTAAAAAATTAGATTGTTGTTTATATATTAAAATTTTTAAGAGCATGAATCAACTGCTTACTACAATAAAGATCATAATAACTATTTTTGTAAGATCCTGCACTTAGTTTTGGTTGGCAGTTTCAAGTGATTACCCAATGAAGCAACTACATGGGAAAGCACATACCATTAGCAGTTTACATGAAATGAATAAGAATATTTTGAGCAAAAGAATGTGTCAATTTATACATATCCACCAAAAAAACATAATATATGGAGAATAACATTAAGGTAGACTAAAAAGTTACGAAAATAACAAGAAGTATAACACTTCCTATTGATAAGGAAAAGCCAGAAAGGAAAAAAATTTAGTCATACCTTCGAAAAATATAAGGATTCTCTGGGACACGCTTTCCTTGCCTCATGCATTCTTCAACCCACCGATGGTTTACTATCATTATTTTAAACTTCTTAGCCAAATCATACTTCTTTCCTTCGAATTTCCAACACACCTAATCACCCAAGTAGAATATACATCCTCAATAAACAAAAGACAACAACCTGTTGGGTAGTCCTTTTTGCCTTTTTTATTTAACAAATTAAAAAACTCCATTTCAACTCCTTTTCTTCTATAAAATCTTCCTCCAAATTGGTTTAAAAGAATTTCCTCCAACCCATAACATGACGATTCCAATAATTACAAGTGCATTTTAATCACATGACCCATTAAATCATCTAAACAAATCACGTAAACATTAAAAGGGTCAATTAATTAAAAATACACTTGAACAATCAAGGTTTTAAATGACCCATGAAATGGACTATCTCCAATTAGAGGATCTTAATTCAACACGATGGGTTAGAAGAATTTTCCTCCAAACCCACTTCGGAAGAAATTTTACCTTATTTTCCTACTTTGGAGATTCATCAACACAATATAAGCTAAAAATTAAAGAGGGCCAAAAGACAACAAAAAAAAAAAACCAAACCCACCAAGTGCGTAACTGATCTGGACATAGTACCCACATAACTAGCGCCGGCGTGTGAAATCAGCTTGATGAGATTAAACCGCTCCGAGCCATGGTACCCACTGACTGTAGCTACCACGGACTCCATGCCTTGAATTGGCCAAGCCATAGATAGCCTCTAATCCAAAAAGACTTCAAAACAAAAATCATGTTTGAAATGCACAAAGTTATTGACGAGAACACGCATGGTTAAGCAATGAAAGAGGGAATCTGAGTAGAAAACAAAATAGAAAATGAGAAATGGAGTATGCTTACTAGTTAGTAGTGTTTCGCATTGGCAACAATTAGAAAATGAAAAATTAGGGCATCGAAAGGGTTCAGACCTTGATTTGAGATTGGCGAGGATGAGTGCGGAAGCAGATCTTTTTTTGCCTTGACGTTCCTCTGGGACTGGATGATTAGAGTAAGAAAGAGTAGAGTAGAGTAGCCTAAGGGGGTTTGCTTTTGGCTCTGCCGGGAAAATATATGTTTTTGAATTTTGATGGCCACACCAATAATGTCAAAAGTGTTTGAAGCCTGAAATATTAATTGATCGATGTTTATCAGTTATTATGTAATTTTTAGCCTAAAATGTAAAGTCCACCTTTTAAGTTTTTAATTAAAATTCATTTCAGCCGTTCAATTGAATCATATAAGTTTTAAAGTTATTTAATTCAGGCTTTTTATCATATTTTGTTTTAAAAATTTGTCATTAAGTATGCAATTAACTAATGAAAAAAGATATATTGAAAAAAAATTTCTTATATAAAAAAAAAAAAATCTATTAAATATTTTTATTACTTTTATTGATTTTTTTCAAGTGAAGATAATTTTTTTAAGGGAAAATTTTTTAACAAAATTGGAAATAAGGCATGAATTGAATAAATTTGAAACTTAAAGAAGTTAGAGGATTTAAATGAATTTCAGTCAAATTTAAAGGGAGCAATTTGCATTTTAACCTACTTTTTAATATAAGGAAAAAAGTTTGGCTACAAACTTGGTTAACTTCTACAAAAAAACTTAACATTGTTACATAATTTAAAAATCTAACTGGTTGTATTGCATGTTATTTGCGTTTTTAATATACTTGTCAAATTTTGTGTCAATCAAATATTATTTACTATTCGATCTATAAACTTATTTTTTATACATAATTTTAAACTACAAATATTTGAAATTTAAACATTTAATTGTTGACATAACTATGATCTTTGATCTTTTATAAATTTTGTAAATATTGAAGATATAAGAAGAAAATATAATTCAATTGTGAATCTCTCAAATTTTACATCTAATCAAAAGATATTAAGTGGAATTGTAATCTTAGACTACAACCAAATTCATAGTCAAACTTTGTCCTTAATATAATATAACCTATTTTTTCTATTTTACATACTTACTTTTCAAAACATCACACATCTCCTATAAAAATAAAAAATAAAAATCACACCACTTCACATTATCTATTTTAAACTACATTTCATTAAAATATCAAATTTTCTTGATGTTTTAATTATTTATCTTTCTTCATACACAACAATTATCATCCACTCTCTTCCTTCATCCTCAGGATATATAAAGAAATAAAAAAATAAAACTAAATGCAAAATTAATAGTACCAGTGTAAATTTACATAGCTACTATAGCAATCATATATTTTTACACAACTTTAAATTACCTGATGTGAGTGATTTTTGGGTTTTGTTAGTTAAAATAATGTACTTTTTTTATTACACAAGCACTGATGCAAGTGTCTACGTACACAGACTCATGTTTTTAACTGAAATCTTTTTTTATAAGAGTTTTTAACTGAAATCTTTTTTTTTTTTTTATATAAGATAGAATTTCTATTCTAACATAATCTAAATGTATATGTGTGTGAAGCTCCTTCCTGGAGACTTGAACCCCGACCCTTACCTCCCACACCCCACAAGTATTTATATTTGTGGAGTGACCACCGCACTAAGGGTGCGCAGTGGTAACTGAAATCTTGAAGTGTGTGAAAGGATTATTTCCCATATTAATTAAATTAATAGCCAAAAAGTCTGGTATGGATCCAACAAAATCTTCAATATTTTTAATATTTTTATGATATATTGAGATGCCAACTCACCATTAGTCAAATTAAAATAAAATATTATACTTTAGACCCACCACAATTAAAAAAACCTATAGTGTTGTAAAAATATTGTGGGACTTTGTTATGCCCTTAGACTTTCTCATTATATATTAAAGTAACTAGTGCAAAAGGCACTGGTGGCTCCACATGCAAGTCAGGGTGGTCACAGGACTACCCTGACTTGCATATATACACTTGTCAAAAAATTATTATATGTTAAACTAACCTATTGTGACCATCCTAATAAAAATGTTGAACACCTTGACTTCAGAATTACAAAAAGTTGGGTTCAACAAAAATAAAAATAATACTACATTCACAACATTTTCATAATATTTTTACAACAAATCCAATGTGATAAGCTGTTACTAATTTTAATTTGGGCCCAATAATGATATTATTTTTTTACTCACTAATAATAGCTTTTTGCATAAGATTTATTGTAAAAATATTGTAGACGTAGCATTACTCCAAAATTAATTTTGCTCCCTAAAAATAATCCTTAATCCCTTTTATAAAATTAAAAAGAAAAAGCTTAAATAACAACAATAAATATTAACCCAAATAAGAACAAACATAAACCAAACAACATCAAGTGATCAAATTATTCAACAAAAAGCCTATTATAAAACAAAAAAATAAAAATCGCTAAATATTCAAATTTGTAACTCATTCAACCTATTCAACAAAAATGATTTCTAATTTCATTTTTCCCTGAAAAATGGTACCAAAAAAAAATATTGTAGTTGTCAGTTCTCCTTAATGGTGACGACAATTATATTCTTTTTAGCTTTGCAGTTGCAACAATTTTGCTTTCCTTAGTGACTCGACTCATAGTTGTAGCAAATATTCAAGTTATCGCTTTATTAAATTTTGTATAATTAAAATTTTTTAGCGACCACCTTAAAATAAATTCCCCAAAGCCGCCACCGGCAAAAGGTCAGTCAGATGAGACAACTAGCAACAATGCCACATCCTATGGGAATGCCCCTTGGCCCGAAATGTTTGAGCTCTGGTCCCTGGGAAATTGCAGAAGAGTAGAGCTGTGATAAGTGGTTTCTATACCCTAGCTAGGCAAATGCTTGAGCGACTGTCTACAAAGGAATTGGAGATTTGGGCGATGACTACGTGGTTTCTATGGAATTCCAGAAATCGCTTCCACCATGAGAAGACTCAAACACATCCTAACACGATCCTTCGAGGGGCAACATCTCTACTGGAGGAATGCCAGAGGCTAACTGCAGCCCTGCCTGGCCGATAAATACACTTGTTTGTGTTTATCCCATACGTTTTACTATAGACCTTTTTTCTTTTTCCTCCTTTGTCCGGAGTTTCTTCCTGCCACTGTGTTTGGCTTTTCTTTTGGTTGATCTCTCGGTGATGGTTCTTGTATTTTTCTTTTGCTTTCATTAATATAATTCTATCGTTTTTTTGTTCAAAAAAACTAGTGCAAAAGGTCGAATATTAAGGGGCTGTTTGGTAAAACTCCAACACATGTTTTCAATTTTTAAACAACATTACACGTATTTTTACATATTTTTTCACTCATACATATTTCTACACATATTTTCAAATAACAAAACATATGTTTTCAAACACATGTACCAAACACCCCCTATTTTAACTTTCTCGTTGTGTGTTAAAGTAACTAGTCCAAAAGGTCAAGTATTGTGGGATGCAAGGTAAAAAGATTCTTCCATAAATTAGTAAATATGGTTAGCAAATTGAATTTCACTTAAAGGTCACAATAACCTCGGCTAGGTTGACCCAATCAGTTCTTACTCGACCCATGGACTGGACTGGGCGTGCCTTCTTGTTGTTATTAAACAATTAACGGGATGAATTAGAGGGCAAAACCTCTCTTTTTTTTTCTTTTTTTTTTATAAATAAAGGTATCCATACTTCTTCGAGTATTTAACTATTCTTTTAAATATATGCAGTTTCTCCATCCCACATACACACATACCATGTCCCACACACACTGGGTTATTATAGAGAAGAATCCTATGAAGGTGGTCCCAAGATGGGATGAGTAAGAGATTTCGAACCCAAGATCTTATGGATAACATGAGACCTTAGGAACCACTAAGTCAACTCTTAAGGGTCAACAAAACCTTTCTCTTCGATCTCTTTTGTTTCCATTAGGATTTATCCTTTCTATCATAATTGTCAAAATGTTATTTGTATCTTGAATTGATTTTTGATTTTTCTGTATGATGTACCATATCATATTGTTTCGTGTATTGCAAGATACACAAACACTTAATAAAATTAATACTAAAATTATAGACATACATATATAAATGGTATATTTATTATAAATTCGGAGTACATTCAACTAATAACTAATTTAATATCACTTATATAATAATTTATAACAAGCAAACTAAATAAATCAAATTAGCATGTGTTTATAATATACATATTCAAATTAATTAAACTCAAAAACTATAATACATGACAAATAACCCAAAATAATGATTTAATTTCATTGTCTTACCTAATCAACTACATCTAAGTCAGCGTTATCAACATGTTCATTATTTTGCAAATTTATTTATTCGTTGAAATTTTCTTTATTATCATCAATATTTACTATCTCTTCTTGTTTTTTTAATATTTTATTTTAATATTTCTTCTTGGCATTCTAACTTCTTAGACTTATAACAATAATGACAAAAAAATAATTATATTGTCAATTAATACCTTATTCATAGTATAGAAAATAAATTTACAAATATGAAAGTAAAGTGTAAGTATGTGGTCCCAAATTTTGTATGAAAAAAAAAAAAAAAAAAACTTATGGACATTTTATTTTATTGGGTTAAATTAAGTAAACTAATATCCTTGTGTTAAAAACAAGTCTAATGACTTGTTGGATTAAAATAAAAGCACAAATTTTAACCCCAAAAAAAACTCATTAAAGCACATGTCTAAGTATCGTACATATCGTACGATACAATACAATTTTACGATTCATACGATACACACCATTGTATCATACAATTCATGAACACTTACGATATGTTCTTACAATATAGAACTTTTTTGTATCTTGTACAATATGTATCATATGTATGATACTGACAACTATGCTTTCTACCCTATAAAAATAAATTGAAACCTCAAATTTTAATTTTCTTTGGCTAACATTTGGGGTGGTTTTAGTAGCTAGTATATTTGAGGTGAGAGATTGTGAATGTGAACTACTATCACTTTACCAATAATTGGGGAGGAGGATGTAAGGGAAATTGGCAAACCAGTTGACTCATAATATTGGTGTCCTTCCTCATTTACTTCCACATCATCTAGTATGACATGATCGTTTCTATGAGCCATTTTAAAATTTTAGCCACTAGTAAAAATGAAGTACAATAATGAGTTAGCAAATAAACAAAATAGAAATTATGAAAAGATCGAATTCAATAAATCAAAATTCAAGATAATGAGGTTCCCCTCCAATTTAAATAAGTTTAATTAGATCTTCAACTGCTTAATCCAATATTCCAATTAAATGCTCCAAGCCTCCAACTTGAATAAGTTGATACTTGTATTTGTATAATTACAATTAATTAAAAAATGAGACTATTATATAACTATGAGAGAGAGAGAAAGAGAGAGAGATGAGAATTAATTAGTTTGAATTTGAGAGATTTTTTGTGAGATTTTTTCTTGTTATTAATAAGTCATGCATCCAATAGGCTTTTAACCCACAACCTCATCACACACCCACCATGCTCTCAAGGGAAAAATGTGTTATATGAGCTAGAGCTTATTAGCAAAAGTTATAAACCACTATAACAAAGTTGTTTAAAAATCCAATGGTACCATAGTTCACTACTTAACAAATTGGATTGTTGTTTATAAATTAAAAATTTTAAGAGCATGAAGCAACTGCTTACTATGATAAAGATCACATTAACTATTTTTGCAAGATCTTGCATTTAGTTTTGGTTGGTAGTTTCAAGTGATTACCTGCTGAAGCAATTACATGCGAAAGCACATACCATTAGCAGTTTACATGAAGTAAATAAGAATCTTTTGAGCAAAAGAATGTGTCAATTTATATATATTTAGTAAAAATAATATATAATATCTGGATGATCTGTTTGGATACCGCTTATTATTGAAAACTGAAAATACTGTAGCAAAATAATTTTTAAATGTGTGAATAGTGCTGTGAGACCCAATTTTAAAATTTTTTTTACTGAAAAAATTACTTGCGAGTCCTATGAACAGTGCATGGAATCCACTAAAACAAAAAAAAAAAGCACAACTGGGAAGCGCAAACGCGCTTCCCAAACGAAGGCTAACATGTTAAGGTAGACTAAGGGTCTGTTTGGATTGAGCTTATTTTTGCTGAAACTGAAAAGTGAAACTAAAAATACTGTAGCAAAATAATTTTTAAATGTATGAATAGTGCTGTGAGACCCATTTTTAATGAAAAAGTTGCTGAAAAGTGAAATTTGTGAGTTCGTGAACAGTGCACGGCTGCACTGTTCACCGTGGAAAAGTCAACATTTGCGGCTACTGTTCATGAACAGTTCATGAACAGTAGCCGCATTACTTTTGAAATGCGTGAAAAAAAAAAAAAAACCAAAAAACGCAAACTTGTAAACGCAGACGCCGAATCCAAACCCCACCTAAAACGTTACTAAAATAACAAGAAGTATAATATTTTACATTGACAAGAACTAGCCAAAAAGTGGATTCCAACTAGCTTAACTGAAAAATTCTCTGATGGTTGAATAAGAAATTTAGGATTCAATCTATCTCAAAAAAAAAATATATATATATATATATATATATATATAAAAAAAAGGATTCTCTGGACACGCTTTCCTTGCTTTACGGATAATTCGGACCACCGATGGTTGCCTATCATTATTTTAAACTTCTTAGCAAAATCATACTTCTTTCCTTTAAATTTCCAACACCCCTAATCGCCCAAGTAGAATATACATCTTCAATTGCTGGTTACTTTCCTGACAGAAGCATCTTGTCCTTTCCCACTAACTAAATAATAATAATAATAAAAAGGAAGAGGCATTCTTGCTCATATACGGACCCAATTTTTTTTTTTTTATACTTTTCAAATACAGTGATTTTGTATGGACAAGAATAAAAATAAACTATTTAAGACAAAAATATGATATAATTTGAACAAGTGTGTGAATTTTTTTTTTATTTTTATAATTTGATAATTATGGTAATGAATTGAGGGTTCGAATTCTAAAATTCTAGATGTTTTCATTAAAAATACTAAGAGATGTTTACTTGAACTAAAACTCTTGGCCTTAATTAAATTATGATAACTTTCACCTTTTATATAGCATATCAAGTTACTATATTGCAATAACACTATAGTTTTGAATTCTATTATGTTCCCGCCCAAAACAGTTGAAATTTTCCATTCCAATTAATTAACTAACTGGTATGATTTATTTTATTTTGTTCTCAATTTCAACCAATTTCGGTCCATTCTACCTATTTTGGTCCATTCTACTAAATTTCACCTAATATGGCGATTTCAGTCGGTATGTAAACAAATTATGATATTTTTTCCTAAATCCTTTTTTTTATTATATTACTTTACTCATATATGACATATTATTATTATTATTATTATTATTATTATTATTATTTCCTTTTAACAATGTTCTTTTCTTGTTTACTTTACTCACATGTGACATTTTTTTTTCATTAATATATATATATATATATATATATATATATATATTTGTTTTATTTATTTCTCAAAAAAAAAAATTACTCATATATGACATATTATATGCTTATATTATATAACGATGATATTATTTAAATTTGAATTAATAATTAAATATGGTATAATATTATGTGATGCTAATTTAGGTATATAAATTTTATAATAAACTATATATAATTTAGCGGTAATTTTGAAACGGTAAACTAAAATAAGTAGGTACCAAAATATTCTATTTCAATGAATAAACAAAAACATTTGCGAAACGGAATACTAAAATAGACCTATACAAAAGTGTTCTGATCGAAATAGAGAAAAGAAACAGAAAGTATTTAAAACTTCGGATAATATGTAATAATTCGTCAAGACACACATGGCATTTCCTAGGAATCCCTCCATTAGCGGAGGGACAAATGCCTAAATAACTAGACTGCGTTAGAGCATTAGCATTGGGGGTATTAAACCCCCCAAGTTGCTATTTTACAACTCAAACCATCAAAAGCATGCCACAACTGGGTTGCTAGATGCAAAAATTTATACCCACCTGCTATAGTAAGGTTGCATATATGCAACCTTATTGTTTGAAGGTTGTAAATAAATTTTTTTTTTTAATTTTTTAATCTTGTGGTTGTGTGTGAAGAGAAAAAGAGAGGGAGGAAAGAGAGAGAGAATAATACTTTTTATTATTTTATTAAGTAGTTTATATTATTTTATTGGGTTGTATGTAAAAATAAAAGTTAGGATGTAAGGTGAGTTGTAAAATAGGTTCGTAAAATAGATAAAATTGTGTTTGAGGATGTAAAATAAGTTTTTTTTTTTCTTTTTGCATTTCTGATGCTCATGCTCTTAGGTCTACGAAAAGTAAATATATGAAGTCAAGAAATTTCGTGAAACTTGCAACCTTTTCTCTTTTTCTTTTTCTTTTTTTCTTTTTTTTTTTTTACTTATGGGAACTTGCAACCTTTTCAATAACCCGTCCCCACCATCATATTTAGTCAATGTTAGAAGGAAAATGTTAGGACAACAACTATTGCCACAATTTTTACAACAATTTGTTCATGTGGCAAAATTTGTGAGTGTAGAAATAAAAGCGTTAGGTTTATGTAAATCTATAACTCCACCACTTATAACTTGCTATGTGAGCAAGTTATGGTAAAAGTTGTAATTCTAACATTACCAATACTAGATTAATTGAAAGACAAAAGTGTCTTCCTAATGACACGTTATTCAAATTCCTGGTTGTAAAAAATTGACGAAATTAAAATTCATGCATCTTTAATATTGAATCAGAAATTTAAATTCCATAACATAATTTGAATGGATCAAACACTCAACAATAAAGACTAAATTACATATTATACTCTTAAATTTTGGATTGATTTTGATTCTACTCCTTAAAATTTTAAAATTTTAATCCACTATTTTAACTTTACCTTAACCACTATTTGAACTTTTCCTTAATGTTATATATCATTTGAATTTACTTCCGTCCGTTTAGAATGAGGAGGCCATTAAATGTCTCCTCAACTCAAAATAACATAATTTTTCATAAAATAAACATTTTCAAGTATTGTTTTGCGTTTCAGAAAATATTTTCAGTTGTTTGATTGCATTCCTGAAAATGTTATGGAAAATATATTTTTTGCTACTTTCTCACATTTTCTCATCTCCTAAGCATATATATAATTTTAAAAAGAAAAAGATTAAAAAAACTGTGATTAAGGACTAATAGTAGTGGCTGGCCATCAGACCGGAGATGTTAGTAGGTGATGGTGGTGGTAGGATGGTAGACAATGGGGGTAAGGGGTAGAGGTTAGGTTGATGAATTTTGGGTGAAGTGGAAAATAATTTACGAAAAGTGAAAGTATAAACCAATTTCCATCATAAGTGTCTTTATTTTATTGTCAATAGGAAAACAATTTCCGGTTGACCAACATTTTCAGTAGCCCCAAACACCCTTAAATGTGGAAAATATTTTTCTAAAATCAATTTCCATATAACCAAACACAACCCAAACATTTTATTTTAATTTTCTTATTCTAATCAACTTTATTTTTCTTATTTTTATGGTTTTTTTTTTTTTTCTAACATCACCTTTACATTTTCACTTTGATTTTCTGCAAAAACAAACACAAAAAATCCCCTATTATCAAATCTAAAATCGAAAAACCCTACCCTATTCCCCTTCCATCCAAGCTGATCGCTAATCACAATGCCCAACCAATTTCCCTTTGTGTCAAAATTCGATGATTCACTCTCTCTCACCTTACTAATTCCCTCTCAATCTCAACCTCGCAATACATTACATATAACCCATCTTTGTAAACAAATCATTCAGGTCCACACCACACCATCAATGTGTGAGCTGAATCAAAAGCTTGAAGAAAAAGTGCAAGCTCAAGAAAGCCAAACCCCCCTGCCAAATGGTTGTTCTATTACCATCCCTGTTTTTTCATCGATATGCCTACTACAACTAGTACCATCCCTCTTGTAACCACTAACATTGTCACGTCCAAGAAGCATACCGCTGTTACTATCACCTTTAAATCCTCCAAACCCAAACAAACCAAACATATAACCTAACAGGGAAGAGAAAGAGAGTGCGTGTAAAGGAGAGAGAAAAAGGTGTAGAAGATTCAAATGTTCCCTACAATTATTTTTTATATATAGAAACTTATGGGTAATTAAGAAGTATATATCGTCTATAAGAGTCATCCAAAAGATCCACGTCCAACACGGTTGTCCAAAAAGGAAAGAGGAAAGAAGTAACACTAGAAAGGAGAAATGTCGTTTAGAATAAAAGACAAGTCATCTACAGACAGAAGACCATGGACAACTAACACTTAGTAAATTCTAAGGTGTTTTTTACAAACCAAGAACAGTTGCACCATAATCCACTATTCTGAAACGTGGGGTGAATACCCCGAAATTCGCTCCACTATCCTCACAAAGTCCACACATCTCCCACGATGTTAGTGACACCTAATAAGTAGACTCACTCCAAACTCTCTATTAAAGGGACCAAGCCTCACCAAACTATGGTATGCATAACTATTTATCCACTTCTCATACTTGAGTCCTTGAGAGAAATATTGACTTAACCATCCGAGGGTCTTTGGCCGGTTCCATTCCGGTCACCTTTGATAGTCTTTCTTTCTTTTTCAGGTTGTTGATCCACCGTTGAGTTTGGGGCATACGGCCTACTAATTTCATACATCATCAAAAACAAACATACACATTTAGTTCTCCATAAACCTTGAGAAAACCAAAGAAACCTCAACCCCAACTAACCTAAAATGTGACACAATTAAATGTAAAATAATTTTTGGCAACCTAACCCAAACTATCAACACCTACTTTTAGCCATTAAAGTTTGGGCATGATTTCATTTTGGCCCTTCATGTTTGATTCTATTTTCATATTGACTCTCTTATTCATTCTTGTCAGTAATATGACCCTTAAGGGTCCCTTTATGCTTAAATATTTTATGAAATACTAATTCTAACTTCTAAATTATTGAGGAATGCAAGAATATCATTTTTATAGGTAGGGAATTTTTTTTTGAACAATCATATAACTAATGACAATGAATGATAGAGCCAAAATGAAAATTTAAATGAATAAAATAAAGATAATCCCAAACTTCAAGAGGCAAAAGAGTTTATAATTAGTTTTTAATCCAAATGATCTTTTGATTTTTTTTAAACATTTAATGATAGAATTTTACTTTAGAAGAATTATATTTTAATATTCAATTTATATCGTATTATTGAAATATTTTTTGTAAGGACTGGAATTGAGTCCTTAGCCCAAAAGACAGATGGACTTAGGCCCAAAAAGCCCAAAACAATGAATTTGTAGAGAGTGAGTTGGAAAACTGGGTTAAAATGAATTGGAAAACAAATAATATGGGTTCAAATAACAAAAACAGGAAGATAGATTGATTTAAACTAAATTATATCGCCCTCGGCACAGTCTGAGGAGATTAGTTTTTATATACTTCTCACAAGTTTGGTTACAAATTTGTTTCTTGATTGCTACAGTGTTTCTCTCTTGATTTCTCGATCCTTTTCCTCTGGGGTTTCTTACATTATATATCTCCCTTTGAATGATCTTGGCCCTCCATTTGTTGATCATCCAAGCCACTACTTGAGTGCTTGTCCCATCAGACACCCTCTCTGGCCCTCTATGAATTGGGGTAGCCAAAACAGCACTGTTCAGGGGTCTTCTCACATAAATGCGGCCAGAAAGTTAGCTGCAAAGCATTCAATGTGGTGGCAGCAACTTTTCCTTAGATATTTCCTAGCTCCCATTCTTCCAGTACGTTCATAGTGCATGTCTTTATCAATAAAGCCTCCTGGAACGTCACCATGGATGACAGGAGGCACATCTTGATCTTCGTTGCGTTTAGCCGAGGGGATATTCCTCCTCGGACAACCTCTCCCAGCCATTACGGTCATAGTCTACCTGTGAAGTTCAAAGTATTTTGTCTTTCTTGCTATTGATCTATTCTCGGACCATTATGCCTCCTTAAACAAGGCCCAAGGCCCAATACATATTTGGGCCTGCGTCCCCACATTTTTCTTTACATATAATTCTCGAACATGCAAAAGACTATTATATTTAAAATTAGAATTTTGATGATTTGTTTTCATATATGAAGGTGTAATAAGGATTGTTAAATATTAGCGTTGATATTTCATGATGAATATATTGGAATAGATGTGGAAGCAGAAGTATGAAGAATAGAATACAAGAATACGAGAGATATATGATTCAGCCTTATGGCCTACATCCATGAAGGAAACCCTTAATGACTACATTTTTAATATATAAGAGTGTAGTACAAATTTTGTATTACAATAAACCATAACATGTGTATATATAGTAAACTAAACCTTAGATTAATAGACTTCTAGTACAAGTAAGAGACTTGGCTTACATACAAAGTAGGATTGACTTCGAGCTAATTATTACATTGAACTAATATATCCCTAACAAGGATTATTGATGGAAAGAGATGAAGGTTGGTGTTTAAGAATGCCAGGGTTGGATGGAAATGAGATTAGGATTGTAACTTGCATGAGAATGATGGATGGATTGAATGGGTTGTTACTTCTTTTAGGGAATCTATACCTCCAAGAGAAAAATAAATAAATACTAGAAAGAAACTTGCACAAAGGCGAAAACTTGTTTATACTTCAATAATTATGAGATAAAAGTTACGAGTTGAGTACTTATACAAGGAATTGCTCCATTCCTATTACTTGTTCATTCATCACATGTTCTACCAAAGATTTAAAATGTTAATAGATCACTTCCAAGAATTTTTTTGTTGTTTTAAATTATTTTTATGATCTATTTTTTAGTTTTTATAAAGAGTCGGTGTTCCATAATGTGCATCTGTCATATAACTTAAAGTAATGCATGTTCTTTTATTTTCTACTATGTATTTTATTATTTAATTTTAATAATATTGTTAAAATATTTTTCTTTTTAAATATGATTCTTTATTAAACATAGAGTTATCCATAATCCAATTAGACTGTTCAACTCTTGGTGGCCCAATTTGATACCCAATTGATCCAACAAGAGCAGCAGTCACAACAAGTGTGCAGCTTCAAAGCTCGATTCTAGCGGGTAGTGCCCTCCAAGAATCGATAGAAACGATCTGACTAATCCATTCCCCCCCCCGTCCCCCCGGGTTCAGATATCCATTGTTTATGGTTAGAATCATCACCGTTATCAAAACCGACTCAACCCATGGAAATCTGACTTGATCCGATCCGTTGATGCTCTCCGGTCGATTGCAAGTCCTTCGTTTTGCCACTCGACAAGATTGAGCTGAGCTTAAATCTAACTAAACTTGACCCATAAACACCCCTAATTAAGTTGTACATGACACATGCATAGTTATAGTTTATATAAAATAAAATTCTTGCCCGATAAGAATTTTAAAACTCAAATTTTTCTGTGGATTGAGATCCCATTTTTTTAAAAAATTAATTTTCAGTGCAAATTTATGACAATATTTTACTTTTTTACTCTTTTCAAGTTACCAAAAGCAGTTTTCAATTTAAACCCTTCATAGTTCATACCGTCAAACCGTGTAATACCAATATCCCAACGCTCCTTTTGCATGGTGGCGTGTTCAACACAACGCTCCTTTTGCAACGGAAATTTCTTCCCCACTGCTTTCACGGAAAATTCCTACACTTATTATTAATAATTTCTTTGTGGGCCCCTTTAATGAAAAGAAAGAGAAAGTTGTCGCCTTGTACTCATTTCTCACTAGACGTTTAATGCGGTTGCATCGGGTCTTACGATAAATAAAATACGGTTTGCATTTATCTACATATAAATATAAGTAGTCTCTATGAATCTTGAATTCTTGATTGACCACAGTTTCAAAAATCAAAAAGCTATCACACGCTTTTTCAGTTTTCACTAAAAATATTGTGTGTGGGCCAGTGGGTCCGTGTGCACTCTTCCTCTCCGTAGATATTTAATACGCTTGCTTTCATTCGGGTTAGAAAAAAAATACGGTTTACCCTCCGTCTTCTTGACCATGGTTCAAAATGGTAGCAAGCTCCGAAATTTCACTCCGTGACCCACTTAGGAAAATGCTAAGCCTAAAATATTTTTACAATATTTTTACGATAAATTTTAGGTGGTAATAATAATATATTATTAATTTTAATTTAAACTCGTTACTGAAAATTACAATTTTAACCCTATCATATCATCTCAGATTTGTTAAGAAAATGTTGTGAAAGCACGATAAACTTACCATTTCTGAACAGGTGGGATCCACACGTGAGTTGTGACTCTTTGTGCAGACGTTTAATACGCTTGCATCAGGCTATATAAATGTATCTCCAGGATTGGAAGGCAGCTGCTAACAAAAAAAAAAACTAGTTCAAAATGCTAGAAATTGGCATGAGAAGAATGGAGTCAAGGTATTTGATGGTGCCATCATCCCATGCAAAACTCGTTAATGAAGTCCTAAATTATTATGTTTCACAGATTGCATGTATTTTTATGGCTTTCCCCTCACGGTTGATATTGTACGCTTCCTCCACCATGGTTACAATCCTTTTGCATCTTCCTCACGAGATCGACAGCGAAGACGGAAGGTGGGTTCCAACCGTGTTCTTCAAAGATCAGCCAACGGCATACAACGCCTTCCTAATCTCCATAATAATTGCGTTTACGGGAGCCTTTTGTGCTATGTCGGTCCAGCACAGGCCAAGAGTGGAAAGCTTTTGCAGGGTTTCTGCCTTGCTTTCGTTGCTATCTGCCTTATCGTTGTTCTGCTTTGCCGTAGCTTCTTCGGATTTCTGGGGCGTATAGGCCAGACTCACTAAATCATTACGTCTATGGGAGGAAGAAGGTGGAGGTCATCGCGGTGTGGTTGACGCTGCCTGTATCGTACGTGTTTTACTTTTTGTTTGCGTCTACCGTCGCCGATGATGATTGATCGGTATTAGATACTGTAATTTTTTGTATTAATAATATATTTCTTTCTTTTAATAAAAATAAAAATAAAAATTCATGAGTTATGAGTAGTACTACAAGTTTTACTTCATTATTATTTTTACATTATAAACTGATGTGGTTATCTCTATGTATATTTATATATATTCAAAAAATCTCTCTAAAAATATATATATAATTTTGCTAATGTGTGCCTTAAGAGTACACAATAACTAACCATTTTTGGAAAAAAATTTCTTGGGAATTGAAAAAGTATTGACAGTTTTTTCAATTTCTAAGAAAATGTTTTCAAATATATATATTCAGAAAATTAGTTATTGCATTTTGTATTATTAAAAATACTCTTAATTTAATTAATTTATCATTATTCTTAAAACATATAAAAAATGAGGTTAAAACAATAAATTGACAAAAATTAAAAACAAAAAAAGCGAAAAACCTATGGGTGAAAACTCTCCACAATGCTTATCACAAAAAAAAAAAAAAAAAAAAAACAAAAAACAAAAAACTGCAAGTTTTCTATTAAAAAAAATCCAATCCCAATTCTATCCCCAAAAAATAAAATAAAAAACTATTCCACCTTCTAAATAAAAACCACCCACCACTAGTGAGTGTGACTCAATAGTAGAAAACTCTCGAAAGCTCCATTTACTTAAAGGTTTGAGTCCCAGCTCATGCAACTTTGGGCCGTGGGTTGTTTTGACATTTGATTCAAGCTATCTCGATGATATAAAACGTGGGCGTGAGAAGTGGTATTCCTTGTTGGGCGCTGGTAGTACCCTTGGGCTTACCCAAATTGTACTAAATCATTACGTCTATGGGAGGAAGAAGGTGGAGTCATGGCGGTGTGGTTGGCGCTGCCTGTATTGTACGTGTTTTACTTTTTGTTTGCGTCTACCGTCGCCAATGATGATTGATCAGTATTAGATACTGTAATTTTTTGTATTAATAATATATTTCTTTCTTTTAATTAAAAAAAAAAATCATGAGTTATGAGTAGTACTACAAGTTTTACTTCATTATTATTTTTACATTATAAACTGATGTGGTTATCTCTATGTATATTTATATATATTTAGAAAATCTCTCTAAAATATATATATATATATATATATATATATATATATATATATATATATGATTTTGCTAATGTGTGCCCTAAGAGCACATAATAACTAACCATTTTTGGAAAAAAATTTCTCGGGAATTGAAAAAGTATTGATAGCTTTTCAATTTCTAAGAAAATGTTTCCAAATATATATATATATATTCAGAAAGTTAGTTATTGCATTTTGTATTATTAAAAATACTCTTAATTTAATTAATTTATCATTATTCTTAAAACATATAAAAAATGAGGTTAAAACAGTAAATTGACAAAAATTAAAAACAAAAAAAAGTGAAAAACCTATGGGTGAAAACTCTCCACAATGCTTATCACAAAAAACAAAAAAAAAAAAAAAAAAAAAAAAAATTCCCATTACCTCCTACATAGCCAAACCACCCCATCTTCTCCTTAAATTAAAAAAAAAAAAAAAAAAATGCTGCAAGTTTTCTATTAAATTAAAAAAATCCAATCCCAATTCTATCCCCAAAAAATAAAAAATAAAGCTATTCCACCTTCTAAATAAAAACCACCCACCACTAGTGAGTGTGGCTCAATAGTAGGAAACTCTCGAAAGCTCCATTTACTTAAAGGTTCGAGTCCCAGCTCATGCAACTTTGGGTCGTGGGTTGTTTCCGCATTTGATCCAAGCTATCTCGACAGTATAAAACGTGGGCGTGAGTAGTGGTATTCCCTATTGGGCGCTGGTGGTACCCTTGGGCTTACCCAAATTGTACTTAGGGGCATAAGACAATGATTACACACGTGAACCCCCTTTGTTTTGTTCCTTAAAAAAAAAAAAAAAAAACCCCACATTTTCTATTTTTAAAAAAAAAAACTATATCTCATATCACATCAAAAAAATAAATAATTAAAAAAAAAACCCACTAAACCAATTGCACTCTAAATGCCCACTAAAAAAAACCCACCAAAATAACCAAAATACACTCTAAATGCCCAAAATACTCCTAAAACCACCAAAATACCCCCTCTAAAACCTAAAAAACTATCATAATACCCCCAATACCTCTAAAATAACCAAAAGAACCCAAAACCTCAAAAAGACCAAAAATACCCTTTGACCCACCAAAATAACTAAAATACACTATAAATGTCCAAAATACCCCTAAAACTACTAAAATGACTAAAATACACCCAGAATGTCCAAAATGCCCTTAAAACCACCAAAATACCTTAAAACCTAAAAAATTACCATAATATCCCCAATACCTCTAAAATAATAGAAAAATCCCTATACGTGAAAGTAAGATTTTTGGGACTAGATAAAGGTATATGTAAATCGCAACCTTATTACATTTAAAATACCATTTGTCAAAGCTTAAAAACGATATTTTTCTATAATGGGATTGGAGTAATGAACTGTAAAAGAGAGCAAGAGTAGATGTACTTGGAAAACCCCAAAAAATGGAGGAAAAACCATAATGGAGCAAGGATTGAATGTTACTACTCTGAGAAAGACTGTATTTGATGAATACTAAGAAAAGATACAAAGTAAGTTTTATTCTACCTTTTTCAGTGTACATTTTCTCTATTCTTCTTCTCTACCTAGTACAACCAGCTTCCCCTTCTTTTATAGTACAAGAAGGGCATCTAGATTACATGCTGGTGGCAACATTCTAGTGGTGCACTAGATACGCCAATGTAGGTACAACCATGTATTCCTTAGTCTGTTGAGAGAGAGAGAGAGAGAGAGAGAGAGAGAGAGAGAGAGAGAGAGAGAGAGAGAGAGAGAGAGAGAGAGAGAGAGAGAGAGAGAGAGAGAGAGAGAGAGAGAGAGAGAGAGAGAGAGAGAGAGAGAGAGAGTAACGCTGGGCATGATCATGGGTGGACATGGTCATGGGCTGTCCTCCTTTTGTACCAATGAGAGCTTCCACAAGTGTAATGCCTCTGTCCTTACAGCTACAGGCAGCTAGCTAGCCAATGAGAGTGTTGACTCAATCTCCTTTGGGGAATCGGGGTTGGACTCGGACTGCTCATGATACTGCTCCTGGTATAAGGCAATAGCAAGAAGCACGGCATAAGAGAATTGGAAGTCTATCTAATTTGGTTGGAGGGGTGGAAAAGTGAGAGGATAGAAAATTGTGAAAGGATGGAAAAGTGGGAGGATATAAATGTTGGAAAATTGCCTCAAATTCCAATTGTGACTTGGAAAGTCAATTAGGTTTCCTAGTTGAAGAAGGAAAAATTAATTTGGGTTTCCTTGTTATAGAAGGAAAGACTATTCCTTGGTGTAGAAGGAAATTTATTCCTTATTAAAGATATAATGTATTCCTAGTCCAAGAGGGAATAGACTCCTTGTTAAAGAGGTAATGTATTCCTAGTCTAAGAGGGAATAATAAAAGAGTTTTATAAATAGACAATATTACAAAGAATTTGGCTTGGACTTTGGCTTTGGCCAAAGGATTCTCCCTATGGGGAGAGGGAAAATAGAGTGTGAAACCAAGAGAGAGAAAAGAGATTTTCGTTTGGGAGGAATGCAAGAGGAAGGAGAGAGTAAGGTATTGCCGCTTTTAAGAAGATAGCCAAGAAGGAGAAAGTAAAGGGTTGCCGCCTTCGAGAAGATAGCCAAGGAGGAGAGAGCAAAATATTGCTGCATTTGAAAGAGATAATTAGTGTGTGTGTGTGTGTGAGTAAAGAAAAACAAGAGACATACACAAGAATTATTGTAATTGATTTGCTAATAATGAAATTATTCGGAGTTTGTCCCGTGGTTTTTTAGCTTCAAGAGAAAGGGTTTTCCACGTAAATAGTTGTGTTCTTGTGTGTGATTGCTATTTTGGATTGCTAATATTTGTGATAATATTATTTGGAACCCAACAATAAAAGATTTTAATTTCTCTTCTTTTTGTTTGGTTGGGAGTGGAAAAATGGAAAAATGGAAAAAGTGATTTTGTATAAATTTACTCATATACCCTTGTAAGGACTCAATTTGTAACGACCCCAAACTGATATGGGGTTCACACATTTAAAGGCCCAAACAATAAAATTTGTAGAGCGTGGGCTGAAAGGCTAGGCCTTGGTCACTGGACGGTGGTTGGTCATGGTGTTCATGGTAATCGCACAAGGGTGTACCATGCTTGCCCAAGAAGATTTTCTCCTCGGCACGACTTAGGAGGCTCTAGCTCTTGGCTTTTGTCCCCCCTATCTCTGGGGTCTCTACTCTTATTTATACTACATATCTTCCTTCATCTCTACCCTACATGTGGATAGTTGATGGTTTATGCTGATACTTGTCCCATCAGCCCCCTCTATAGGTCTTCTGGGGTGGTTGTAGGGCTGCATTAATACTGTGCAGAGGTCACTTCCTCATTAATGCGGCCAGGGAGTTAGCTGGGGTGCATTCAATGCGGTAACAGTAGCTTTTCCCAAGATATTTTGGGATTCTTCTCTGTCTTTTGTCCTTGCAAGGATTATCCATATTTCCAGAACTTCATGGATCGCACCTCTAGATGGCAGGCATCCTTTACGGACCTCGGCCTTGGCTAGTCGAGGACAAATTCATCCTCGGCACAAACTCCTAGGCCATTATGTTCAATATTGTCTTCCTTATCCACTAGCATGGGTTTCTTTGGCTATACTTACCCATCCTCGGACGGCCCCTTATCCTCGGCTGGGGCCTTAAGCCCAAAACCCAATTATATGATCTGGGCCCATGACCCCACAACCCTTGTTAAAAAATGATGGTCAACTAAAACAAATAAATGACAAACAACCAAAAAAAAAAAAAAAATCACCCAATTCATTTAAAAAAAAAAATCATGTCTAGTTAAACAAAGAGAAAAAAGAAAAAGAAAAAAGAAGGCAACACCTAGGAAATCCAAAAAAAAAAGAAAAAAAAAAGGGGAAGTAGAAGAGGAAGGCAATGCTCAGCCCAGGATAGGAAAATAAAAAAAGACAAAAAAAAGAAAATAGAAAAAAGGGAGGCAACATCCCAAGACAGCACCCAAAAAAAAAAAAAAGGAATTGGTTGCACATGGGCATTTTTGTCTATTAAGTAGCCTCATTTTTTTCTTTTAGTTTTCTCTTCAATTTAGGGAGAAAACTTTTTGGTGGGTCCGGAAAGAAAACACATGGACCCTATCATTTATTTTTCTTCCTTCCCACCCAATCAAACACATTTTTCCTTTTCATTTTCTCTCCAAAGTTTTTCATCTACCTTATTTCATCTTCAAACAAACACACCCTAAGTAAAACGGGGAAGCAAAATGCATAGATTTGAAAGATTAACGCTATCAAATATAGTGAAAATCAGATACAATCACTAACTTTTTCCAAAAATTGGTGCAAAAGAATGCCTAACATTCATCTCCTAAGGTACATTGTTTGGAGCCTAGAGGTACCACATGTCCACTTTACCAGACGCACCAAGTCCCAAAATTCTACTCCCTTCAAAAATACACGAAGAAATCAGATCCTATCACAAGAGACATCTATGGAAATTGGAACATGACAAGGAATGCATTACTTTCGGCTTACATGTGCATAGATAGTGTTACGAGAAAAATGGACGATATTAGATTTTTTTTTTTTTTTGACAGTTGAACCACTATGAGGTTTTAAATGTAAGATTTGAAACTGTAATAGATTTAACCTGCAATTACTCTTTTAAGTCCAAATCTAACAAGATAAACGTAACTAGCTCGTGCGTGTGTGTGTAATGACTAATTTGACATGAATTATTAAGAGTGAGGAAATATGACATAAATGGAATTGGGCACAAGCGGTGAGAATTGAGATAATGGTTTCTTTATTATTATTTTCTTTCTTTCTATTTTTTAAAAATATGATGGACTATATAACTTTGAGAAAGTTTAACTTTAAACCATAGTTTTAAGTTCAATAGCAAAAATAAATAATTTTAAAAATTTTAAAAAAGTAGTTAACCATTTAAAGTGAAAATTTTTATATTTAATTTAGTTAACCATTTTGTCAAATTGAATCTTAATTTGACTAATCCATCTCAATCGGTGATTTGCGCGGAATAGCTTAATTGGTAGTCTTTGACACTTGTTGGGGTCGCATCACAACATTTTATTTCCACTTGCAAGTTGCAGGAGTTTTTAATTGTATTTGCTTGAGGGCTTAAATAGAAGTTGATTTAATAACTAATTAGAGTGAATTTGAAAAGCTGCAAATCTTACTGGAATAGATGCATCCCACTCCAGATTCAATCACACTAGCAACTATATTATTATTGTTATTAACACGGTATAAAGTAACCTGAACAAAGAAGCAGAGGAAGTAAAATACAATCTAAAAAAAGGTTATTTTATAACATTTCTGACTCTCAAATCCAGTTCACTATGCTGAGCAAAGATTAATTGAATCAACTTTAGATCCGTTTTATAATCTTTATCCCTTCCTTCTTATTTTAAGAAGATAGTGTTTATTTTGTTGTTTGGTTTGGTTTGGGTTCTTTCTTTACTGTTCCTTTATCCCGCCTAAATTTTTGTTTTAATCAACCAAAGCCATGGGCATGGAATTTAGGAATCACAGCAAACGATGCTTTTTTCTTATGTGAATGCAAGCCAAAGTCTGTTGCCATTACTGCATCTGATCCCTAACAAATCAATTTTGCCAAGCAACAGCAAGAAGCATGGCACAACTCACAAGATGTTAGTCTATAAAAGTGAAATATGGGATAAAAAAATGCATAGATTTGGAATATTAATGCTATCAAATATAGTGAAAATCAGATACAATCACTAACTTTTTCTCAAAAAAATGCCGTCAATATTAGTGCAATGCCTCACATTCATCTCCTAACAGGGTTTCCACCTCGAGGTGGTGCATCGTATGCACTTGTACCACGGGCAGGGGGTGTTGCAGACCCATAAGGCACATTGTTTGGAGGTGCCACATGTCCATGAGGCCCAGCAGCACCTCTGGACTGTGCATCATAGCTAGCACCCCTGGATGCGTCATAACCAGGTCCTCTCTGTGCATCGTAAATAGCCCCTCTCTGTGCATCATAGTTGGCTCCTCTCTGTGCATTATAATTAGGCACTCTCTGCATATCATAACCAAGTCCTCTCTGAATATCGTAACTAGGTCCCCTTTGGGCATCATAGATAGACCCTCCAGATGGATCATATCCAGCTCCTCTTGGTACATCATAACCTGGCCTTGCAGGGGCAGGCCCAGATTGAGCTCCAACATAAGCAGGAGTGCCTGTGGCAGCAGTAGCTGCTGTAGCAACAACACCAACACTAGCAGGAGGGCCACGTCCCTATTATACAAAATGCCAAGAGTAACATCAATTCTCAGCTTTCAAACCTATAAGTAGCAAAAGGCTGGCTTTTTAATTTAAACTAGCCTATGAAGAAGTGATTTCCCTTCCAAAAAATTTCAGCTAGGTCCAATGTAACCTTTTGTTTCTTTGATCATTGTTCAACATCATCTAGAGTACCAAAAATAATAACTTCCGAATGTTTCCCATATGACAAAAGTTCCAACCAAAATTAAGTTATCTGTCTCGTTTCTGTCAATGCCAAGTTTCCAATAGCAAAGAGTGGTTAAGCAAATTGAGTTTTCTTTACTGTTACAATTTAAAACACTTTTTGTATTATGACCATCAAAACAATTCTAAGCACCATCATTTTTGTGTCATCTCAAGTCAGAAATGGGGAAGGCCAGAAAGAGCTAGTGTCAGTCTAATGAAAGTTTTAAGTATTATTTCCCCTAAATTAGCGAAAGAATCAAGTATCAGCAAGATATCTAATTAATCATTTTTGGTATATGAAATAGGACTTCAAGACCGGTAAATTAGACACTCCAAAATTCATTATTCTAAAATTGCTTTTTTGTTAGCCAAAGAGTTTATTTTCCACAACTATACTTTCTTCCTCTCTCTTTAACTTTGGTAGGTAGCTACAAAACTATTTCACCATTTAGCAACCTGGAAAAATCTAAAATTTGCACCAGCCCTTAAAGCTCAACAGTAGTATATAATTCCAGTAATCACGAGACTGACACCTTAAAACAAGGAAGCCTACTCTGCAAAGTTTGAATAAAATAAAGAATTATTGAGCACATAGCTCAGTCATCAGTCTGCTGGTGTTTTTTTTTTTTTTTTTTTTTTTTGGAAAGGTCAAAATATATGCATAAAAGTTTAAAAGGCAATGCACCTAACATAACCTTGATATGATATCTGGCACTTCCCCATCAAAGACAACCACATAGGTTACTTGTGAAAAAAGCATGCATCTCAAGAAGGTTTGACAACAATCAGAACACTTAAAACAATTACGAGCTTATTTTCCCTTTCATTACCTGTTAAGTGCTACTAGAAGACATAGAAATTAGTCAAATTACTTCATACAGTACATACTTTCTTATATATTTGCTTGCAAAGTTGCGAGGATGCATGTCATATATATACTAATCAGGAAAAAATAAAAAAAGATTGCATGTCATATATTTATATAGAGAAGAAGGTTTTTCTTGTAGTTAACTATCTATGACCAGATTTTTGTTTCTGAAGTTTCTGAATGCCCAACTTCTTGCATTCATGTCAAGGTGGTACAATCTGGTTTAAGTCCATTTGTCAATTCATGACAGTATCTCTCTGAGGCAGATAAAATTTTAAGTATGCATTTTTAGTACATTAAATTTGAAAAATAGTTCTCCCTTTCCTTCAAATTAAATGTAGGAAAACTATAATACATAGTACTAAAATAGTACCATGATATTGCAATAAAAATAATATGGCATGTGGAGAATGACACACCTGGGGAATATTATAGCCATCTTCATAAGTATTTTGTCCAACAGGATTCCCAGAAGCCTCATTCTCATTTTTACCAGGTGTGCCACCATATGGACCACCTACATTTATATTATAATTGATACATATGAGCCATCAAATATATGACACTTAAGAAAACCAGAACCTTTAGATGAAAATAGTAGAAATACCAGTTCTTCTATCAGTGTTAGAACTATTCGATAACTCTGCTCGAAGCTTCTCCAGTTCCTTGGACATGGTAATGTAGTTTTGCTCCATCAGCTGAAGTGACTCAAGGTGGTCATTGTACAATTTTTTCTCATAGTCATAAGTTGCCCTGCATGAGTAGAAAATTATGATTTTTCTTTTTCATCTAGAACCGAACATCAAAAGAGAAGACATATACATCATGGTGGACAACAACTCCAAGTCTCCAACAGAGGAAGTTCAGCTCTTGAAATCTTATAGAGCAACGTGGGTACAAGAATTATAATGTCCAATCATATACTTTCTATATTAAAAAAAGAGAAAAGGGTCCAAGAAATAATAACTTGCTATAGCACTTCTGCAGGGAACTTCCTACACCACCAATTAACATATTATTTAAATTGATTTAATTATCAGTTTGACAACTTCAAGTAATAGACACACGTATAACCTGATTTCAAAACTGCTTAAAAAGGGAAGCTTTTCAAAACCTGAAAAGTTGAACTGAGATGCCCTTACACTAAAATTATTCATCTTCCTATTGTTTGATGTAGTGGTAAAAGTCCTGGGTAGTCAAGCACAAGTGCAGAGGTTCAGTTCTTCAAAGTGGCTACTTTAGGCAGAAACATTAAAGGGTAGGACCATATCCAGATCTCCCCTTCCAGTTACCCAATTTAGTAGGAACAAAGTTGACAAAATTGGATATAGCCTTCAGCCCATCAATTGAAGACGATCTTGAAGTTTCTATGAGACAGCCATAAAGAAGAGCATTACATACCTACAGTGCTGATATTCCCGTCTGAGGCTCTCAAGTTCTGAAACAAGAGCAGGAATATGCTGAATATCTGAGTGAGCCCTCTGAAGATCTTGAGACAATTGCTGATGTCTAGCAAGAAGTTCCTGCCTTGCTACAACCAAGCCCTGGGCCTCTGCTCGTGCCTGCTGTAACTCTAACTTAACAGGCTCTGCTGATTGCAGTTCAGCTTCCATCTTGGCAATCTTGTCCATATGACTCCTCATCTGTTGTTCTCTCTCATCCTTTACAGCTCCTATTTGAGCGTGCATTATCTGCAGCTCATGCTGTGCAGCAGCAAGTTCTTGTCTCAAGGCCACATGGGTGGCAGCAAGCCTTTGGTTCTCTATGATAAGTCTCTGCATCTCCATGTGTTGTGCTGCTAACTTCTGTTCCATAACTTCGGGGGGAGGTATCATATCAAAAGGAGGAAAGCCACCTGGTGGAGGATGTATGCCATGACCATATGGCTCTGGATGTGCCATTGCAGGGCCTGGAAGAGGACGCCTTAGATGAGGAGGTGGTATTCGACCTTTGCTTCCCATTTTGAGTAGTTAATTTTAATCTGCACTAAGAAGTATAATTAATAAGACTACAGTATAACAGAGTTATCATAATGTAACATGGAAAAGTATTTACTTGAAAGATGATTTTATGCCAAGTGAAGTCAGTAGAAACAGAATAGCATTGCAAATTTGATAGTTTATTTCAAAATCAAGACATTTAAATACCAAGAAAGGCATTACTCAAGTAAGCAGTAAGTATAAAGAATTTCACTGCAATAACTACAAAGTATAAAATCTGAAGAAACTAAAATATGGGAGTCTGGATGTCTAGATGAAATAAGATGGTGGGTAAAATCTAATCAAGGGAAACGTTATATTAACTGCAGTGGAGTCAAGATTGGAGCTCAATGAGACAAACTGAGAAAGATGAAAGAAAATTTGTTTATCTGCAAACATGTCCAGACTGTATGGGAACAAAAACACGTATTCAACCCAAATCATCAAAATAACCTGTCTTTTGATAATACTACTTCTAAGCACCTTTTGTTTTTGGCCAATAGCCTTGTAGCTCAACTAGTTGACACCTATGGTATGTCCAGGACATCCAGGGTTCAAATCCCCCTCCCCTGTTGTAACTATCGAATTATCATAAAAACAACTTTTTTATAAGTAAATAATTTTATCTAAATCTGAAAAAAGGTGTGATCCCAGTACACTAGCTGTATATAACAGGAAACACAAAAGACAGGAAAAATAAATAAATCTGAAAAAGAAAACAACTATGAAAAACTCAAGGAGGCCAAAAAATCTAGGAACCCTCAATAAAAAATGATGTAGGCGGCAACTTCCACTCATACAAGGACTTCAGGAATATATATTTCAGCTTGGTCACGCTAAGTTCTTCACCCTCAAAGAACCTGGCATTAACTTCTTTCCAAATGCACCACAAGATAGAATGGAACTACTCGTCCTTATTATGTAAAATTTAAAGCTGAAGTGTAACATATTGTAATGTGCTGTTCAAGAGGTACATGAGTATTTTTTTTTATTTTTATGTTTTGAGTCTTTTTTCTATTTGGTTCTAAAGTTCTTGATTGCTTTTCACTATTATTAGGAGTGCTGGTATTTCTAGGAAATGGTTATTAGGAGTCCTAGTCTTTTTCTAAGTATTGGCAATAGCCTATAAAAGTGTCTTTATGTGTTCAACAAAATAAAAAAGTGAGATTTTAATAAAACTCCAACGGCTTATTTTAAGCTTTGAGGGCGTGATTGCCTTCTCCTACCTAAGAGTAACTGTTAAGATAACCTGGGTGTGATTGCCTTCTCCCACCTTAGAGTAGTTTCTTAGGATAACCTAGGTGTGATTGCCTAGAGTTTTATCTTTCATTTTTTTTATAATTAATAAATTTTATTGAAATCAAAAGAGTCACCCAAGTATACAGGATGTATACAAATGGGGACAAAGCAGTCAATCACGCAAATTACAATGGTCTATCAAATCACAAATTTAATATAAAGAATAACAATCCACAAGAGACATCAAATTTATTTTAAGATCAGGCAAAGTTTTTTCATAATCCTCAAATAGCTAGTGAATGCAAAAACAGAAATTAAAGATCCAATAAACCCTTAAACATCAAACCTAACTCAAGAACCCTTCAAAATCCGCATCAAGAAACCTAATCTAGTGCTGAATTCCTAAAAATCCTACATCAAAAATTGGTATCAAAGCCCATTCAAGCTTCTGTCTTGCATCATTAAGTACAACTTGCCAAACTTCTTTCTAAAATTCAGATAGGAATTTCGAAATTTCTCCTGTATTCAATGCACATTTCCAAGAGTTCCCAATGTTCCAATCTTGCCCAATCTTACTTTCCTGGACTAAAACCCCAAATTTACGCATGTGTTGCTACATGCTTTAATAAATTCACTTATACCCAGTTGGTAACACATTATCAAACCGCACTTATTTTTGAAAGTAAAGCTTTTTAAAACCTCATTCTTTTCTAGGTACATCTTTTTCAAACAACCCCATTTAAAAAAAAAAAAAAAGATGAAAAATAATTTAATAGGTTTTTACTTTATTTTTTTTCTTGTTTTTCATATGAAGGGTTGGTCGAGTTATTAGATAAAAGGACAGAACTTTTGACAAACAACATGTGGGCACTCGAAACATCAAACAACAAAAGATAAGATAAACTCTGTATGTTATGACATTGATAAGAATAAGAAAAAAATAAAAACATAATATAAATCTACGGTAATTGATAGTTGATAATGATGATGAGAATAAATAAAAGTAGAAATGAAAAGTATTAGGGTATGTTTCAGAGAAGATGACGACGTCGTTTTTCAGCTTACCTGAGCAACCGGAAATCGATTGGACGATGATGAATTAGGAGAGAGAGAGAGAGAGAGAGCTTTGGGGTTTGGAGATTGTCTGGAGCTTTTGTTTGTTTGTTTCTTAACGCAGCGAAAGAGAAAGAGCAAGAGCAAGAGGAGCAATTGCCTCTTTGATTCTAGAAACAGTGAAAATTAGTACTATGTGGTAGGGGTGTGCAGAAAACCCATCAACCCGCCAAACCCGACCCAATCTAACCCGACCCGTCGGGTTGGGTCGGTTTTTAAGGCTTGGTGGGTTGGGTTGAGTTACCAAAAAATTTTTTAAAGTGGGTCGGGTTGGGTTTGGGTCATAAAATTACAAACCTGTCAAACCCGGCCCGACCCACCCATATTTAATATATATTTAAAATATATTTTATATTTAATAATTTTTTTTTAAAAATCAATTGTAGGGCACTTTTATATATATATATATATTATATTTAATAATTTAAAAAAAAAAAAACTAGTTGTAGAGCAGCATTTCCTCAGTTCCACTTCCTCCTACTAATACTAATTTAATATATATATATATATATATATAATATTATATAATTAATAAAAATTTTTAAATAACTAGTTCTTCCTATCCTATATAAAAGCCAATTAATTCACATAAATCCTAATAAATTACTATTGTTGTTTAGTCATTAGTGTTGTTTGCCTTTAAGGAGTTACATTGATACTAATCTTTAGGTTTTTTTAATATATTAATATTTAAATTTTTTTTCTACTCAATTTAATAATAATAATAATAAAAAATTGTCAAACCCATGGGTTCAACCCGACCCAACCCGACCCATGTGGGTTGGGTTGGGTTGGGTTGGACTTATGTGATGGGTTGGGTTGGGTTGAATTTTTTTTGACCCACCATGGTGGGTTGGGTCAAAAAATCCCCTCAACCCGACCCAACCCGACCCATGCACACCCCTACTATGTGGCCTGGGTGAGATCACAAACGGCGTCGTGTTCAACCCCTTTTGGAACTACGCCCCCCACAATGCACAATTACCTTCATTGGCCCCTTTCTTCTTTTTTCTTTTTTTCTAATGACAAAATTTTGCTTTGACTACAATTTTCATTAAAAAAAAAATGTTTACGTATTTTCGAAACTAAACTGCTTGATTTTATGTTCTTTATATTTTTAACATGTATTTTAAATTTTGTGTCAAAAAAATATTACTACTTATTGTAAAATTATTTTTTATCCATAATTTTAGTCTACAAAAATTTAGTATTTAAATATTTAATTGATGGCATGAATATTTATATTTGATTTTTCAGAAATTTTGTAAGTATGGAAAATATAAGAAGAAACTATATCTAATGGTAGATTTGTCAAAATTCACATCCAATAAAAATATATTTAGTGGAATTGTAGCTTTTATTTTTTTTCCTAATTGAGCTTCTTCTATAAATCTAGTCATCACATTATTAATGGTGATTGAATTTTGATATTATAGTTAAGAAATCTTAAAACGTATATTTAAAGTTAAAATTAATTTTTATATATTTAGATTAGAGTGATGGAACTAATTAATATATATATATATATATATATATATCAGCATTATGTTTGTGGGATGTACAAATAATTTCAATTCATTTTATCAGTTTCTCAAAAAAAAAAAATATTTAAATTCATATATGGCAAGTGGTAAATTAATCACACCTTATATGTTTGTACCTTCACTGGTTCCCTATCCACCAATCACCGCCACCTAGTAATCCCAAACACCACCTTCATTTATGCCGCTAGCCAAGTCTAGGACAGGGAGAAACCCATCTCAAATCACCCTAAACTTCATCAAGACACAACACATCTCCAACCCGACCTTCAAGACTCAAAACAAAAATCCAATTTTGGCTTTTAGGTTAAAGTTATCAATATTATACATGAGATCATTTTGACTTTAACAATAGAATGAAATGTTTTGATATTGGTCAATAATGGTATATCGTTTTAAGGTTTCTGATATATATATATATATATATATATATATATATATATATATATATATATATGTGCTTTTTTGTGTGCAAAATTACTAATGTGGGTACACGACTCACACTAAGCAGTTTTTGTCCGCTTTGGGGAGCCAGTCCCTCACGGTTTTGTCACGAAGGGGTGGGAGCCGAGGAGTATTGCCATGAAGTGATTTACACCTAGGCTCACCCAAGTCCCACATCGCCTAAGTAACCCTCCCACTCATGGTTTATAAGCTTCTGGAGCAACCATGAGTGTACCATGTCTAACACTCAGAGTGTTAGACATGGTACACTCATGGTTGCTCCAGAAGCTTATAAACCATGAGTGGGAGGGTTACTTAGGCGATGTGGGACTTGGGTGAGCCTAGGTGTAAATCACTTCATGACAATACTCCTCGGCTCCCACCCCTTCGTGACAAAACCGTGAGGGACTGGCTCCCCAAAGCGGACAAAAACTGCTTAGTGTGAGTCGTGTACCCACATCAATACTCCTCGGCTCCCACCCCTTCGTGACAAAACCGTGAGGGACTGGCTCCCCAAAGCGGACAAAAACTGCTTAGTGTGAGTCGTGTACCCACAACTAATTAGGTATTTATATTTAGCCTTTAACAACATCTACTATTTAGTTGATATACAAATACTTTACTTAATCTTCTCATGACATAATCATTTTTAATTGAAATTTTATCCATTTTAGTTTTTAAATTTTTTTTACAAAAACAATATAACAAGTATTGTCAGTAAAATTCTATAATATATTCATTTGGAGAAAAAAATTAATCTTTTTATATAATCAAGAGTTGCTATATTGCAAGTTGAACATCATTATGATTATTTTCCTTATCATTTTTCCATTGTATTATCTATGATATATATATATTTATATATATATATATATAAATAAAATCAAACATATTTGACTTTTAGTTTACATCATAATGTTGTGTCACATAATTTTTTGATATCTCAAAAATTTACATGTCATTATATATATATATATATATATATATATATTTTTTTTTTTTTTAATTGAATTAAAATTTTATTTTTAAACCCATCATTAGAATCTTAATAAATTATATTTTCTTAAGATAACACTATATATAATCTTATATACAAACACAATCGTAGTAAATACTTAATACTTAAATATATAGTTCTATATACAATTACAATCATTATAACTGTCTATGCATAATTAACAAAATTATCAAATTTCATATTTAAATAAAACAAACAAAAAATTATATTATATTGAAATTGTCTGTACATTGCACAGGTTACCAACTAGTCTTATTATATTATCACTCTTTTTATGATAAATTCTCGTTGATTTGTGAGGTTCCATATAAATTTATCTCATATTTTTATATTCATAATAATAGATTTATCAAGAGATCCAATGTAAGATTTCAATAAATTTTTCTGTTCTTCTCTTTTCTTTTTTTCTTTAAGTTTTTCATGTCTAGATCAATATTTTTTGTAAAGACCTTTAATTAAAATAATATTTACAAATAAAAAAAAGATTATCTACAATATAACACTATAATATGACAAGAATAAAATAAATTTCAAAGCATGGAATATTATATTCTAATTTATCAAAACCACGACTATAACTTCATTTAACAAAATAATAACCTAACAATCTCAACTTGCCACAAAGACGAATTTGATAAATAACTTGATGGATTAATAGTAACCAAACCAAGATTAATTTTAGATAGAGAATCATATAACATGGTTTATATATAAAATTTAACAAAAAAAGAGAGACAATTTTTTTTATATAAAAAAAAATGTGTTTTAATTTACCTTGAGAAAGGTGATACATGGTAAAGATTAATTGAAATCTAATTTTCTAAATTTAATTTTGGTGTTGAGAGAGAGAGAGAGATTATTTGGGTGCACCCATGTAAGAGAATGAATGGCTAATGTTAGAAATCTACTATGTGAGAGGCTGATTTATAAAAATTGAAATCTCAAGTCATTATGGAAAATTTATCATCAAATATATTTTTGTATATTTGTATTTATTTTTAGTGAAATACTATTTTGGTCCCAAAACTGTATAATTTCTTTTTTATCATCCTTAAACTTTAAAAGTTATTTGTCATCCTTAAACTTTGTGAAGAGTTTAGGGATGAAAAAAAAAATCTTTTTTAAGATTTGATGACAGAATGTAAATCGTTTTCAATAATTTAGGGATGAAGGCAAACTTTTTGGTAGTTTAGGGACGAATTTTTTTTTGGTTGAATATATGTATATATATATATATATATATTAAAAAACTAATATTAATATAAACATTTTAGGGCCTTTTTTTATTGGATGCCCTAGGAAAAGGCCTAAGTGGCCTTGCCCAATAATAAGATTGTTATCCTTTAACTATTTTTATGCACCTGATGAGGTTGAAGCCACTTACTATCCTACCCTTTTTTCTTACTTACATTCAAAATAGCATTAACCCATTTGGTACATGTGTTTAAACACATATTTTCAGTTTTTAAATAACATTACACACATTTTCACACACTTTTTCACCCACACGTATTTCCAAAAAATATAAACGTTACTAAAACAACGTTACCAAACGGCCAAACAAGTTTTCAAATATCAAATACGAGTTTCCAAGTGTCCAAGAAAAGTCAAAGTTTACAAAGAAGTCAAGTGTCCAAGAAAAGTTATTTTAATGATACCAATAGTCCAAGTGTTCAAGAGAAGCATCCAAGTGTCCAAGTCCAAGTGCCCAAAAGAAGTCCATTTGTCCAAGAGGGCGGCGGCGGTAGCAGAGGGAGAAGAGGGTGGTGAAGGTGGAAGGGGAGGGCGGTGGTGGCTGGGCTTAGTCCGATGGTGGAGGTACGTGGAGAGAGAGAGAGAGAGAGAGAGAGAGAGAGAGAGAGAGAGAGAGAGAGAGAGAGGGTTTCGTGAGGGAGTGAGAGAGGGAGGGAGTGATCAAGTGAGGAAGGCAGTGGGTGGCGTGGCATTGGGTGGCTGGGCTTTGTGAGGAGAGAGAGAGAGAGAGAGAGAGGGAGGGAGGGAGGGAGGGTGAATTGTAAGGGTGAGATTGAGAGAGAGCTGAATGAAAAGTTGGGGAAACAAAATTTTGGGAAATTTTGTGCAAGAAGGATAAAAATATTTGGGGAAAATTTGACTTATTGCCGCAATTTAGACGCGTTACTAAAGGTATTGTCACTATTTTAGTATATTGCGATGTTTTAAAAATGTCACTATAATGTTCTGTCTAATAACTATTGCGGCAAGTTATAAAAATGTCGCTATAGTCCAGGAACATGTTGCTGAAAATATAACAGTTGCGGTGTTTTAAAAAATTCTTTTATTGTTTTGGGCTATTGTGACGTTTTTAAAAAAACATTGTTATATACCCATTCTTTAGTGGTGCTAGGGAAAAACGCTGCAGTATACCTCTTTTAGCAGTAGATTTGAAAATGTCACAAAAAAAAGTCACTTAAACCCAAATTTCTTGTGGTGGTTTTTATAAACTGGAAATGCGACTTTAAGTTACGTTTTAGTTTTAAAAATAAAAGTGTGTGTAACACACTACGTGCAAGAAGTTTTTCCCTTTCATGATAGTAACCCTCCAAGTGTTCAAGAAAAATTCAAGACAACTCTCTAAAAGTTTGTTTGGATACCGCTTATTATTGAAAACTGAAAACTGAAAACTGAAAACACTATAACAAAATAATTTTTAAATGTGTGAATAGTACCGTGGGACCCAATTTTAAAGAAAAATTTGCTGAAATCCTTACTTGCGGGTCATGTGAACTGTGCATGGGAGCCACACAAAAAACACAACCACCAGCACAAACGTAGACGCGTTACTATCCAAACTAAGTGTACAAGAAATGTCATTCTCATCAAATCAACACTCCACGTGTCCAGAAACTCTACACTCCATTTGCATGCAAGTAATATGTGGCTACAAGACCACATTCGGACATGCATATGCCCCCAAGAACTGGCTATAAAACAGACTTTCAAGAAGTACTTTAGGCACATCTATTACAATATTTTCTAGTTAAGTATAAAATATTTTATACAAAATATTTTATACTTAACTAGAAAATATTGTGGTCTACTTGAAGATAAGAGTGGAAGATAAGATATTAACAAACTAAAATATTTTCTCTCTTATCTTCCACTCTTGATAAATCCAAGTGCTGGGTTTAAGTTGTGGTCTAGTTGCTAGTATTTTCAGGGTTGGTGAATTTCTTCAAAAGTTTAAATTTTAATATTTAAAATTTTATAAATATTAAATCAGCATTTGACAATGCACCCATCTATTACAATATCATGGGTTGGTGAATTTCTTCAAATTTTTTGTAGGCCGTTTTTAAAGGTTATGGTAAAATTTCTTGGATTGGGCCAAAATTTGTTTGCCATTCAAGAAACTACTAGGATGAATTTATAAATTTTTGGGTTTTCTCTGGATTATTTGTGTTAGAAATTGGGCTGATTTTGACCCAACCCATAAACCATGGCCCATGGATCGTCCACATGGGTTATTTGATAAATAAGTTTAAATTTAAACTAATTGATATTGGTATGAGTTATCAATATCAGTAGTGGAGTAATATAAACTTAACAGATATTGATATGAGTTATCAATATCAATAGTAGAGTAATTTAAACTTAACAGATGAGATCTTTTAGGAATCACATATATCTGATAATAAGTGAATCTCTACTAGTATTTAAAATACTCCTACATCAGTCAGATTAAGGTGAGATACAGTGAGTGAACATAGGACACCATCTACTGTTCTCTAGAATTTGAAGCATGGAAATTAGGAGAGACTCTAGTAGCCTCTCCTGCGACTTGAAGGTGTTCCACAAAGGAGATCATGAGGAGTTCGTAAAGCAAGCAAAGAACAAGATTCGGTAATTTGGTGATTTGTTCCACCAAAGGTATATGTCTATATGACCTCTAGTAAAGTATATAACTTTTCAACATTGGTATCAGAGCCAGTTATGCTAGTTTTCACTCTTGAATGATGCCATGATCTCTGATATATGTAATCCTATATGCATACTAAAATTAAAAGATTAAGTAATTTTTAATTTTCAGATTTGTAATTTTTAGAAGCATGTTATGGCATGTAGAGAGAGAAATAAAAAGCTGTAATTTTTTTATTGTTTACATGTAATCCGAAATTTACAGGCTTATTTTGACCCATTAAATCTTGTTTAATGTCAAATATTTTTTAATGGTTTGAAAGTACATTCCATAAGCTTTAAAATGACAGTTTACATGCTTAATTTAGACTTTAAATGATGAAGTTGTGATTAAAATGGAACACCCTGTTCTGTTAGTCCTACACAGAGGACCAAGTGAATAACTGTGTATTCACTATTCATCGGCCAAGATTTGCTTTGGCTATGAGTCCTGGAGGGCTTCACTAACCACTAATTGTTTGAGTGGTTATCTAAAAAAAAAGAATAATAATAATAATAATAAAATGAAAGAGCCCCACATTGATGTTAGTGTATAAGTTACACTTGAACACAACATTATCCTTGTTTCTTTTAACAAGGATATTGTGCAGATCACGTTGGTGTATAAGTACACACAAGTTGTTGTTGTTTCCTTCAACAAGGAAACTGTGCAAGTAATAAGCCACACGCAAGTGGCTGTGTGGATTTGTAATATTATTTACAAATGATGTGTGGATTTGTAACATAGTTTACAAAGGAATTGGGTTATAACAATATAGAAAATTATATCAAAATCAAATGTTATAACATGCACAATGGGTTTTCTTATTATTTATTTTAATTTATAGTAAAACACTATATATTCTTAATTTTGTTTAGACCACATTTTTTCTAATATGACATATATGTAAATTGTAGTGGCAATTTTTTTTTTTTTAACTGTGATGTTAAAATAGAATTGTGATAATATGAGAAAATTTTGAAATTAGTTTTCTAATTTTCTGTATAATTATGCATGTTTTTAATCTTTGAATTAATTTATGATGTATTTTTAACATATTGTGATATGGTTGAATTGATATTATATGAATGCATTATGTGATGAATATGTGTCCAAAGGGTTTATGAGACTCTTTGGCTCATCTCTATAGTTAGAGATTGTATTGGTAATTTATGCAACATGTATATTTTTATTTGTTGTTATTGTGGATGGATAAGACAATTTTTGAAATTATTTGGTAACATGGCATCCCCAATTTTTTTTTAATTACAAATAGAATCTTTGTAGTGGGGTACTTAAATGTGTAATTTTTTTTGGGCCAATGTTTTTTGGGAATTTTTTAGGCCATTGTTTTTGGCAATGTAATTTAATTTTGGAAGCCATGTGAGGGGATGTGTTTTACGGTTACCTATAATTTTCAAATTTTGTCTTAGCATGTTGTATGAAATTACCAATAGGGCTTATAGTGGAGCCCATGAACAATGTGTTGTGCACAAAGATGTATGGGCACATGTTATATGTATGATTTTAATATGTGGATGGTGTGATGTTTTATTCTTCACAAAATTTTATTTAAAATCAATTAGATGTGTTATTCCAATTTACATAGTGAGAGATGATTATGAGCTTAGCGAAATTTTCAATCTCACTATGTAGAAAGGAATATCATGGTCTAGTTGGATTTTTGGAAATAAAATTTAAAAATGCATGTGCTAATGTCAACTTGTGTAATGAATGTAGTGAACATGGCCACTAAGAATGTAGTTGCTGATCTAACTAAGGGAGAGAAACTAGATGGAACTAACTATGATATGTGGCATAGAAAAATTCAATATCTGCTTAATGAACAAGAGGTCCTTCAAACCCTAATCAATGTGATGATTTGACCTGAAAATGGGAATACTGCCCAACATCACCGTGACTTAGAGGCCTATGAGTCTTGGGTTAAGAAAGATCATTGTGCATGCTTCACTATGCTGAGTAGCATGCACAATGATCTTATTGGGGAGTTTGAGGACTACCCAAATGCCCAAGAGATGTGAAACCAACTTAAGATTGCCTATGGAGGGACTTCAGCAACTAGGTTGCGAGCTCTTACTTTGAAGTTTGAGCAATATGTTATGGATTCAAAGCATAGCATGGCTGAACATCTAAGGACAATGTCTGCATTGATTCGTGACCTAAAGGCTGCAGACAATAATCTCTCTGATGAACAACAGGTCACAGTGGTGATACGTTCACTGCTTGAACCTACTTGGGGGCAAATGAAGCTTGTTTTGACACATAGTGAGAATATCAAGACTTTTGTTGATATTTCTCGTCATCTCGAGCTTGAGGCAGAGCGCATAGGGGCGCACCAAAACACCCTCCTTGTCGCCCAATCTAGGCAGCGGAAGGCATTCAGGCCTAAACGCAAAGGACAAGGGAGGAATGCCAAAGAAGCTGGTAACCTTGGGCCTAAAGAAGGCAAGATAACAAAGCGCCAAAAGGGCAAGTGTGCTAAGAAGGACAAGGCAAAGATCAAGTGCTATAACTGTGGCAAGAAGGGTCACTTCGCTCGTGAGTGCATTGAGCCGAAGAAGGTATCCTTTCTTAACAACTCTGCTATTACTTATGTTTGTACACATGTTTTTGTTGCTCATACTATTCCTGGGTGGATTGTAGATTCAGGAGTAACCAAACATATAGCCAGAGATAGAGTTGGGTGTGTGGATTACAAAAAGATACCAACAGGCACACAGTACGTTATTTTGGGTAATGGAGCTCAGGAAGAAGTCATAGGAGTTGGAATCTACTAGCTCAAATTGCATCTGGGACGTACGTTACTTCTTCATGATGTGCTTTATGCACCTGGTGTCCAATGTAATCTATTTTCAGTACTTACTATGCTTAGACTTGGATTTAGTTTCCGTTTCGATGGTCCTCAGTTGGATTTTTATTTAAATAAAACCTTGTATGGACATGGTTATTTATCTAATAATTTCTTTATGTTGGATTTAGATCATTCCTCTGTTTCTTTTATTGTTCATAATGATGATGTTTCTGATTCTGTAATGTGGCATGCTAGACTTGGACACATAGGAAAAGATAGATTGGCTAGACTAGCTAGACAAGGCCTATTGGGGTCTATCATATAAGCCTACCTATGTGTGAACCTTGTCTAGCTAGAAAGGCCTGTAGGAAGTCTTTTGGTAAGGCTCCAAGGGCAACTCATCCTTTGGAATTAGTCCATTCGGACATATGTGGACCTATGAATGTTAAGGCACACCATGGCGCCTCTTATTTTATCACATTTATAGATGACTATTCATATTTCAGTTATGTCTATCTGATCTCTCATCGCTTTGAAGCATTAGATTGCTTTAAGCGCTTTGTGCAGAGGTTGAGAATCAGAAAGAAAGGAACCTAAAGGTTTTTTCGAACTGATAGGGGTCACGAATATTTGTCTAAACAATTTCAGGAACTGTCTGAGGAAAAAGGGATATGTAGGCAATTGACGACTCCTGGTACGCCACAACAAAATGGTGTTGCAAAGAGAAGGAATCGTACTCTATTAGAGATGGTTAGATTGATGATGGCGCAAGCTAACCTTCCAATTTCGTTTTGGGGGGATGCATTGTAGACTGCTGCCTACATCCTTAACCATGTGCCTTCTAAGTCAGTTCCCACAACACCATATGAGTTATGGACTGGTGCAAAACCCAATTTGGAGAACTTGCGGCCTTGGGGTTGTGCAAGTTTTGTTTACAGTACTTCCCATAAGTATGGGAAATTAGGCCTTAGAGCAAGTAAGAAAATCTTAATAAGATATTCAGAAAGCTTAAAAGGGTATGTAATGTATGGTGAACATTCTGATGGTGGAATGACTGAGATAGAGTGTCGTGATGTCAACTTCATTGAAGATGATTTTCCAAGCATCAGTGAAGCAAAACAAGATCTTCAGCTTTATGAGCTGCAAGAACTTGAAGGTGTCATACCATCTTTGGGCGAGGGTGGAGAATCACAACTTCATCCTGAAATCGCCAAAGATAGTAGGAGTGATTTGGCTCTTAATGGGAGCAAACCGCTAGATAGTGACACACAAGGATCCAAGGTACATAAAAATGAACGTGAAACTATTCCTCGTCATCATTTTGAGATTGAGGGGGAATCTTTTATATGTGATTCACTGGACCTTGATGAGCCTGCTTCCTATGAGGAAGCATTAGCTTCGCCTGCTTCACATGAATGGATAGTTGCTATAAGGGATGAGATGAATTCTATGGCAAAGAATCAAGTTTGGGAGTTGGTTGACCTTCTGCCTGGGCGCAAGACCATTGGAAACAAGTGAGTTTTAAAAATAAAGTGCAAGGTAGATGGATCAAGTGACAAATATAAGGCTCGTCTCGTGGCGAAAGGCTATACCCAAAGAGAAGGGATAGACTATGAAGAGACTTTCTCCCCAGTAGTGAAATTTGTCTCTATTCGCCTTATTCTAGTTATTGTTGCACATTTGGATTTGGTACTTTTCCAAATGGATGTAAAGACTGCATTTCTCAATGGAGAACTAGACGAGGAGATCTATATGGATCAACCTATTGGCTTTGAGGTCAAGGAACAAGGACGCAAAGTGTGCCGCCTTAAACATTCCATTTATGGCCTAAAGCAAGCGTCTAGACAATGGTATTTCAAATTTCATAAGGCTATTATTTCGATTGGTTTCGAAATGATGGAAGAAGACCATTGTGTGTATGTCAAACAATCAGGAAAGAGTTTACTTATCTTGTCTTTGTATGTGGACGACGTTTTGTTGGCTGGAAATAATATGGAGATGATTGTCACCACCAAAAGGTGGTTATCCTCTATTTTTGAAATGAAGGACATGGGATAGGCTAATTATGTGCTTGGAGTTAAGATCTTTAGGGATCGCTTAAAGAAGCTTCTTGGTTTGTCTTAAGAAACTTACATAAAGATGATCTTAGAGTGATTCCGTATGCATAATTCCAAACCCATAGACACTCTAATCGAGAAGGGACATACATTAAGCCTTGAAGATTGCCTTAAATCAGAAAAGGAAAAGAGAGAAATGGCAAGAGTTCCCTATGCAAGTGCAGTTGGAAGTCTGATGTATGCTATGTTGTGTGCTCAACCAGACATCTGTTTTGCAGTTGGTATAGTTAGTCGTTATCAAAGTAATATAGGACTTGTTCATTGGCAAGCAGTTAAGAGGAATTTTCAATACCTTCGTGTGACATCGAATCTCATTCTTTGCTATCAGGGTGGAGATTTGAGATTGAGAGGTTATTCTGATGCTGACTAGGCCAGTGATAGAGATGAGCACAAGTCCACTACAGGTTATGCATTTCTACTTAGTGGTGCAGCTATCTCTTGGTGTAGTAAGAAACAGTCTTGCATTGCTTTATCCACAATGGAGTCTGAGTATGTTGCTTGTTTAGCAGCAGCATAAGAAGCTGTTTGGTTAAAGATATTTTTCCAAAGCCTAAGGGTGACATCTCTTATAGATGAAGTTGTAAAGATGTATTGTGATAGAATGACAGCCTTGGCTCATGCTAAAGATCCCAAGTATCATAGCAAAAGCAAACACATACAGACTCGTGATAACTACATTCGTCTCGCTATTACACAAGGAGAGGTGATCCTCCAACATATCTCTACTAGCAGGATGGTGGCTAATCCACTTACTAAAGCCATCGCTAGAGATGCCTTTCAGGCTCATGTTAGGAGTTTGGGACTTTGTAGGATTTGATATGTTTTTGGATACCTTATGGACATTTATGTTTATTCATACTTTATGCAATAATGATGTTGTTCATTTTGATTCATCTTGTGATGTGATTGATATTGCATATTGAGCACACATTATTTAAGAATATGTCACCGGACTTAGATCGGTCTACTCACATAGACAATCACCCTAGCGCTTGGGTAGCGAGCAGGATTAGACATAGTGATCACTTTGTTTTTCTGTAAATCAAGTAAGTGATCATCTTGATGCTTAGGGAGGCGTGCAAGATAATATAATGAATGTCGCCTTAGCTAGGCTAAGATGAGACTTATGGGAGTCGCACTTGAAGTGTATCCACAACTTCATGAAGCCTGAATAAAGCCAAATGTGAGATCTTGGACAGGAACTTGATGTGTAACTGTGCTGAGAAACTCAGGTTGGTTGCCTTTATGGCAATTGGACTAAGATTTGTATGGTGTTTGAGTGTGACAAGCCCAGTTGAGTGGAGGCTCCACCGTAGCATACAAATTATACTGTATGTGCTATAGCCGACCAATTAAGGGAGTGATTGGATAGATCCCTACTCTGTCACTATGTGAGCCCTAGTCGACCATTATATGGTCCATTCTGTGCCCTTTTTTTGGACCTAGAACTATGTCATGAAATGAATGTTTGATGTCGCTACTTTAGCATGTCATCTCAGGGCCATGATATATACAGTCTCGCGGAGCATGTCTAGGAAAGCGGTCAAGTATGAATGAATTGACATGAGTGTCTGGGGAAGATTATTTAGAACACCATTTATTTAATGGCTCATAGCTCGAGCGATTATGAGGAATTTGTTTTTCAACATAATCATGAGCATATTATATGGTATAGGATCAAGTGTTGCTTTGAGTTTTGAACTCATGAGGGATTAAAGAAACTTGATCGGGTGTGATCAAATAATCTAGGGCATAGACGAGATATTATGAGTGATGTACTATGTTAGTTTAGATGGTGACTTAATATAGTACTCCTACCCTACACCTTCTTGTCTAGGTCGCACACTCCATTTTTCTGTATAAAGAGAGGGTTGGACAAGAGATTGAGAGGAGCCAGTTCTGACTGTAGTACCCACTGTGGACGAGTGGGAGATGTTAGAAATTGGGCTGGTTTTGACCCAACCCATAAACCGTGGCCCATGGATCGTCCACATGGGTTATCTGATAAGTTAGTTTAAATTTAAACTAACTAATATTGGTATGAGTTATCAATATCAGTAGTGGAGTAATTTAAACTTAACAAATATTGATATGAGTTATCAATATCAGTAGTAAAGTAATTTAAATTTAACAAATGAGACCTTTTAGGGATCACATATATCTGATAGTAAGTGAATCTCTACTAGTATTTAAAACACTCCTACATCAGTCAGATTAAGTGAGATACAGTGAGTGAACATACGTATAGTTTTTGAGTGCTCTCTCAAAATAAGCCATCTCTCTGGGACACCATTTACTGATCTCTAGAATTTGGAGCATGGAAATTAGGAGAGATTCTAGTAGCCTCTACTGCGACTTGGAGGTGTTCCACAAAGGAGATTGTAAGGAGTTTGTAAAGCAAGCAAAGAACAAGATCCGAAAATTTGGTGATTTGTTCCACCAAAGTTATGTGTCTATATGACCTCTAGTAAAGTATATAACTTTTCAACAATTTGGAATGAAATGCCATTTTTTTTTTCCAGAAATTTGTATTTGCCAAGAAGAACCACTAATTATGTCAAAATTTGAGAATACTGATGCATTACCTAATCGGCTTAAAAGATCTTTTTATTTATTTTATATTAGAATTGGGTATCATTCCATTTTTTTTTGCTGAATGGGTATCATTCCATTTAAATGCTTTGTTTAGTGATTTGTAATTAATTACTAGTCTAAGTATTTCCCTTTCTAATTAAATAATTTTTTTAAACATAAAAGGAAAAACAAATCCAAGGGGATTTCATTTTTCTAATTTTTCCTTTGTCTAATAACTCTTGAATTTCTTTCTTGCAATATTTCATCAATTCCTGATTCATTTGAATGGGTCTTGCTTTGGTTGGTGAATCTTTCTCATTGATGTCTTTTTCATAGGTTGATTCAATATCGTGTTCTACAGTTCCAAAAGGCATTTAGGAGGTTCGAACAAACTTCATTTTCAATTTTAAATTTAAATTCTTCAACTTTTTATTGTATATTATGATCTTCTAGTTGTTTTCAATTACTTGATATTGTTATTCTTGTATTTATTTGTTTTTCCTTCCTTGCTATTCTCTCTTTTTATTGTATCAATGTGTTTAGAAATTGAATATTGTTTTAGTAAAGTGATCTTTCCCTTGAAGGGCAAGTAAAAATTTGAATTTTACTTCTTGTCCTAAGACATGTTATTTCTTCACTGCTAGTATGGAATGGGTATAATAAGGCTAAGAAGGGACTTCCCAATATTACTTTTGAGGTGATGTTCTTTACTAATATAAAAGTAGTTTTTAAAGCATATAGCATTATTACACACGAGAATTTGAAAGTTTATAATTGATTTTTAGTAACAAACTTCAAACTACTTGCTTGGGACAAAGTTTCCATTGTCTCTTAGTTGTAAGACATTAACTTTGACATTTTAAGATTTTCAAAATTTAAGGTCGTTCACTAATTAAATTCAAGATTGATGTTATTACAAATAAGAACCGAAACATATGAGTACTTAACTCTTCTTTTCTTTTGGACCACATGAAGGGGGACGATGCTGTGATCATATAAAAAATTTATGTAATAAGCTTACAAAAATCTTAGAAACCCAAAGACAACCATAGATTGTCAAAAACCAGAATCATATATCAGAACTCTCTCTCTGATGAATCTATCTGTTCCTGAATAACCATTCTAGTTGCCTCAACTTTCTGTCAAAGTTGTCTTTCTTGACATTTACAACTCTGTCTCCGGTTCAAGCAGCTGACTTTTATGTTATTTCTTGCATCATCCAAAACTCCAGTTCCAAGATTCCAAACCGGTCATCATTATTTGACATCTAACAACGTAAAATGTATTCCTTGCTAGCTGAAGTATATAGAACGCAGCATTGTGCTCATTGGCATAACATCAGGCCAACACTTGAGGAACATTGGCCAGTGATGCTTGTATCTTCTCCTCTGAAAATGAAAGGTCAACCATATTTCCTTGCAAATACTTATCATACGATGGCAGGTCAAAATGGCCATGTCCACACATTGCTGTGAGAATAACCTTTGATTCTCCAGTCTCTCTACAACGAAGAGCTTCCCTAATGGTGGCAGCTATTGCATGAGTTGGCTCCGGGGCTGGTATCAACCCTTCTGACCTAGCGAATTGTATAGCACCTGCAACAAAGGAAAGGAACAATCATAGCCTGTCTTCTCTTTTTCCCAAATAATTGTTCCATGCATATACTCAATTTCCAGAAGTATGATCCATTTTCTAGAGTGCCTAAGATGGTCATTATTAGTTTAAATCCAGCAGATTGTGAAATACCTTGAAAGCATTCTGTCTGTGGAATTGCAATTGCTTCCATATAACCCAATTCATAGACATGTGAAATCAATGGTGCCATGCCATGGTAACGCAATCCCCCTGTAGAATGAAAAGTAAACTGTTGACGGACAAGAAATTGTAACAAATCTGAGTTTGCAATACCACCAATACATTACCAGCATGAATTGGGTCTGGAATGAAGTCATGCCCAAGAGTATGCATCTTCATCAATGGAGTCATTCCTGCCGTATCACCATAGTCATATGCATACACACCTCTGGTCAATGAAGGACACGCTGTCGGTTCAACTGCTCTTATAATAGGGTTGATTTTCCCATTGAGCTTCTCTCGGATAAATGGAAAACTGAGCCCTGCAAAATTAGACCCACCACCTGTACATCCTATGATCAAATCTGGGGTTTCACCTATAGCTTCCATTTGTTTTAGACACTCCTCACCAATAACAGTCTGGTGGAGCAAAACATGATTTAGAACACTCCCCAGACAATACTTGGTATCAGCATTTGTAGCTGCAACCTCAACAGCTTCTGAAATAGCTATTCCTAGACTTCCTGGGCTTGATGGATCCATTTGAAGAATTTTCCTACCAGCCTCAGTAATGTTAGATGGAGATGGGTGCACTTTTGCACCCCAGGTTTGCATCATTAGTCTTCGATATGGTTTCTGATCATAAGAAGCACGGACTTGCCACACCTACTTGCAGATTGGAATAATTATTATGTACTCTATATCTAGGAAAAATAATAAAAAGTCAAATGATACTTCAACCACAGGTTTGAATGGTCCAATTTGGACCAGATTGCACTACACAGGACTACAAGAAATAAGCGGGGATTGTGAGTGGTATCACAAAGATTGGCTCAGATGGCTCTTATTTAATAGCATAATAGTAGCTATATCTTTTGCACATCAGATGAAGAAAATATACAATTTTAGACCTGACATATTCAACCTCTCAATTTATACAGTTATATGATATGTTCATGACAATTTAACCTTGTTGAGCAAGCTAATCACATCAATAACCCAATTTGAATTCAGCCCTTCTTAAAATTTATTGAAATGGGTCAGCTTTTCTGAATAAAAGTGTTCCTCACCTCACATCCAAGTCCAAATAAGCTACATGCAAAGGCCAGTGAACTTCCCCATTGACCAGCACCAGTTTCTGTCACAACATTCTTAATACCTTGCTGAGCATTATACCAGACTTGTGGGATTGCAGTGTTGGGCTTGTGTGATCCAGCAGGGCTGTTACCTTCGTACTTGTAGTAAATTCTGGCTGGTGTGTCGAGAAGCTTTTCCAACCTCTTGGCTCTAAATTCAATTGAAGAATATAAGATACTTCTTGCCATGGCTGACGAAGAAAATTTCCAAGGACAAGAAAATAAAACCAATATATAATAGTAAAACAAACCTGATCAGAGGGGTTGGGCGCCATAGACTGTAAACATCAAGAACTTCATCTGGAATGTCTATGAACTTCTCAGTGCTTGCCTCCTGCTTAATCAGCTCATCAGGAAACAAAGCAGATAAATCTTCAGGTTTGACTGGTTCCAAAGTCTTAGGATGCAAATAAGGAGGAGGTTTCACTGGAAGATCTGCAATCAGATTGTACCACTGACGGGGAATTTCAACTGCTTTTAAATCAGCACCCAAAGCTGCTCTTGCTCTATAGCCATTTGAAAGCCTAAAATACATAGGCTTTGTCTTTACTGAAAAATGCCGAAGCCATTGCTTCTCAACTGAAGGGACATAAGTAGATGAAGGATGTTACAAAGAGTAAGATGATAACATACACCAATCACTAGTGTGCAACCAAAAACTCTAAGATTAACCAGATACCATTTTGATGGGTTTATATTTGAAGTAAATAAATTGCAAGCCATGATGACTTGTGGGAAAATTATGTCAAAATGTCTTTTCAATGAGTTGTTTCAGATTTTTATGGAATTATATTGATAATGGAAATCGAAACATATTGGTGGTATTACAATCAGAAAGCACCTGTAAAGGGTAGATGCTACAGTAATTTTATTAAGTTACTTGGAGAAATATGATTTCAATCTAGTCAATTTTTCCCTCTATGTCTTGCTCTCATTGTACATGCTCTCCAGTTTGCTTCTTCAATTGAAAACCACCAACAGAAGGGGCTTCATACTCTATATATAGTGAAATCTACAAAACAGTGAGGTGTTATGCAACATTAGTTGGAGAAACCTACTAATAGGGGTGTGCAGTCAACCCACCAACCTGCCAAAACCGACCCGACCCAACCAGCCCCGCCGGGTTGGGTCAGTTTTTAGGGCTTGGTGGGTTGGGTTGGGTTACAAAAAATTTTTTGATAGCAGATCGGGTTGGGTTTGGGTCATAAAATTCCAAACCCGACCCGACCCGACCCACCCATATATTTAATATATATTTAAAATATATTATATAATTAATAAAATTTTTTAAATAACCAATTCTTCCTCCTATCCTATATAAAAGCCAATATTAATGTACATTAGTTCATATATTAATGTATAACTAAGTTGGAATATTAGTTCATATATTAATATATATTTTGTTTATCAACTCAGGTGGCAGGTGTGATATTTTTTTTTTTGCTTAATTTAATAATAATAGTAATAAAAAAAAGTTATCCAACCCATGGGTTCAACTTGACCCAATCCGACCCATGTGGGTTGGGTTGGACTTATGTGATGGGTTGGGTTGGGTTGGGTTTTTTTTTAACCCACCATAGTGGGTTGGGTTAAAAAATCCCCTCAACCCAACCTATGCACACTCCTACCTACTAAACATTAGAGATCTCATAGCCAAATGCTTTGAGACCAAAAGTGTGAAAGGCCTTCTCATTAGAACTTTGTGGGACAGACTATTAATGCAGGTAAAATACAAACTAACCTTTCACCCAGAAAAATAAAGTGAAAGAAAAAGTGTTATGGTTTTCTACGCCCCATTTGGAGCTATTTCATCATGTTTTTCCAAGCACATTGACATAGCTTCAGTGTTTACTATCATCTGTAGTGACACTTACATCTTGAATGATGGGATTTTGCATTAAGAGAATATATTTCCACGGAACTTCCAAAGCTGCCCCAAGTAGTTTTCACTTCTATTATACAGAAGATTAAGTTCTAACTTATACAGTAGCCTATAAAGAAATACTGACTCAACTTGCCACTGAATTAAATGTGTTGATATCATGAGATTTTACCATAACCTCAAGACACCCTCCCCTGATTTTGTTGCAGCATGATGAGAAAAATATGGTAGGAAAAACAGCCAGACGGTAATCAAGTGAACACTAATCAGTAAACAACACAAATGTCTGTTGTCCGTATGTATAAAAATTTTTACTTCAGTTTTTAGTGGAGATCATATTCGACATAACATACTTATTTCCTGTTTGGTTAATGGCCTTAGTTTTGTACAATTTAAGTTGCATTTATCACTGCTTCCTACTTGAAAGCAACTACAGTAAGAATCATGTTTTGACATGGACATTTTAGAAATTTGGCACTCTTCCCCTAGAAAACTTCTTCAGCTTGAATTTACAACTTGTAAGCCGGTACCTTTCTGTTTCAGTTGCATTCTCAAGACTGTGGGCAAATGGAAAGACCATTTGCTTGAAGTGTTCTTTTCAATCCTGAACAATTCTTATAATCCATTCTATGCAAGAGTTCCACCTAAACGCAGATCCATCATCCATACTTTCACCTTCCCATTGGCATCAATTTCCTACTAGGGTACAATTCGTTTCTTAAAAAGAAATAAAATTACATACACAAATGCTTAAACACATTTAGGTGATTCCCACACAGCAGTAGGCGAGGTAAGAGTAATGCATCAGTGATCATTAACAAAGCTAGCTAGCACCTAATAGAGCAAAAACAAGTATTGAAATCACGTCCTAGAGTTATACAGTTAAAAAGGCTCAAATAATCATGTCTGCCATGATTTCAGAACCAAGAAGTGCATAAAACCAATCTGAGTTGACCAAAATATCCAGTAGTAACTAAAATGTCAGCCATCCATGACAAAAACAAACTTCAATCAGCAAAACTGAACTAGGTATTACTTATTAACCTGGGTTTGTATCAAATCACATAATAAAGCAGCTAAAAACTAAACCAAATTATGTATCAAAAAGGAAAAAAAGTAGAGTAGGAGAAAGTTACCTCTTCCTCTGGTTGCAAGTGAACTAGGAACTGGGTTTCCAAAGAAAATAGAGTCAGTGGCCATTTGACCCTTTTCCTCTTCTGGGTTTAGTTCCAACTTAATTCCTAGGTTGTGGTTGTAAAATTATAGTATGAGTTTGGGGTTTTTGTTTATAGTGGTTCTTTTTTTGGTAAACCTGTTTATAGTGGTTCAAAACATAGCAACAGTGGCCATTGGGAATGGCCATGGGCATTTATGAGGAAGCAGTTAGTCAAAACTTTATGTATCTGACTTATTGATTCCATTATTAAAACATGCACATGCGGCCAGCTTTCACAAAAGACAAACAAAAAAATAGGAACCGAAAGCTCTCTACTATTGAACTTGGAAATTTTTTTCCAAATAATATTAAATATCAAAAAAATTTAGTTAATTGTCACGTTTTAAAACAATGTTGTAAACTTACATCTCAAGTGTCTAAAACTCAAGTTCCAAGATAAAACTCGGGTGGGGGAGGTGATGTGGAATTCGAGTTTTTAAGACTCGATTTTCACTTTTTAAGACTCGAGTTTTACTTCTTTTTTCTCGCGTTCTTTTGAGTACCCAGCGTTCTTCTTCATGCAGATCTTCCTCTGTTCTTCATCTCTTCGTCAGATTGTTCCTCTGTTTGTCAGCGTTCTTCGTCTCTTCGTCAGATCGTTCCTCTGTTCGTCAGCGTTCTTTGCCTCTTCCTCACGTCTATTCGTTCTTCCTCGTTGCTGAAGACCAGATCGTCCATCCAGTCGTTGAAGATCAGATCGTCCACCAGCGTTCTTCTCCAACCAGATCGCCCACCCAGCACTAGATCATCTTCTTCATCGCTGCAGATCGTCAGCGCCAACCAGATCGCCCACCCAGCACCAAATCGTCAGTGTTCTTCGTCTTCTTCAGGTTTTGTTTTTCTTCAAGTTTGACAAAAATTGAGTTTCGAAGGCTCGAGATCTATGTGGCTAAATTCGTATACGGCAGCGGTAGAACTCGAGTTTGAAAGCCTCGATTTTCGTCATAGATCTCGAGTTTTTAAAACTCGAGATGCTAGTTTCCAGATTCCTTTTCAACTTATGTTAACTTATCATATATTTTTCCCTCACTGTGCTAATCTGCAAAATCCCGAGGGAATGTGCAGAATAGTTGTTAATAGAGATTCAAAGTAGTAAGTTAGGAACCGTTTCAAAGTTTTAAGAAAAGTAACATCTCGAGTTTTAAAAACTCGAGATTCAATTAAAAATCGAGTTTTATAAACTCGCTTTGCAGTTGTTGTGAACTGCTGAGTTGGCAAAAAACTGCCACGTAGATCTCGAGTCTTAAGGACTCGATTTTTACATAGCGAAAACCGAGTCTTTAAGACTTGAGATTTAATTAAACACATGCCTAGTTTTTAATTAAATTTTGAATAGAACTCAAGTCTATAAGACTCGAGTTTCTCTGAGACTAAATATTAAACACGCATTCTACAGAATTTTATTTAGTCCACACTCAGCCTCACTAACCTCTCACCCAAAAACAGAGCATCCTTAACTCTCACCCATACACTCAGCCTCACTAACTCTCACACCTCTCACTCTCACTCACCACATTGCCTCTCTCACTTCTCTTCCCTTTCAACAATTTCATATCTCAGGTAAGGGTTTTTTGATTTGATTGTTATTGTAGTTGGGTATTAGTTGTCTATGGGTTTTGCCACTAAGAAAACTTTCCAATGGTTCTTAGTGTCTTTAAATCTTTTTATTGACTTCTTCTCACAATTCATGTTCCCATTCTATGCTGCCAAACGCTGCGTTAATTTATTTGTTTTGAGTTTTGTTATCTGATTTATTCTGAGCTGTAACAAAATTTATTTACTTTGAGGATTTTAGGCTTTTGACTTACCAACATATGTAAGATATAAGCTCATATTACACCTGGTGTAACTTTTTTCAATGGTGCACTATTAAATTAATAACTTTCATTGGATTTCCATGCTTGCAAAATTCGCAGATGATTAGATATATATGTAAATTTCAAGGGGTTTTTTTTTTTTTTCCCTTTTTTTTCCCTTTTTTTTTTGTGCTTTAAAATTGTTCACAAAAATATGAGTTTATGGATTAGAATTAAATAATGTTCGAGTAAAGTGTTTGATTAAATTGAGAAAACTTTCCAATGGTTCTTAGTGTCTTTCGGTCCATGGGTATTAGTTGTAGTTTTCTACCAGATGGTTCTTTGTATTTGATTAATGGGTTAAACATGCTGCTAGCCTTAGCGTATTGGAAATTCCTCTTAAGATCAACTTTAACCTACTTTCAAGCATGTAAGAAGTAAATATTTGTCCAATAGCAAGGTTAGAAATTAGACTTTAAGGTAATCAAGGTTCTGGTATCTTCCTTTTGTTCAATAATAAGCTCTCTACTTCTTTTTGATAAAAGGTTAGAAAATAAGCTATCTACTTCTAGTACAGGTTAATATAGATGTGTATGTGTGAAAAAAATATTATGGACTTTAATCTTGTAACGACTTTTCACGAAATCATTACCAAAGTGCTCTGTACAGAATAGCAGAGGTTCTCTTATTCTTTTTCGAAGGGGCTTTTGTTGAGAACAGTCACAATCTTGAAGCAGATTTAATTTGTAATGTGTGTGTACCGTGTGTTCATTAGGCTAAAAGGTCCACTCTGATGTGGTTATTAAAGCTAGTCTTGGAATCTAATAAAATGGTTGACTGAGATTTCAGTTGATACTAATGTCTTAAGCATGAAATATGTTGGAAATACTAAAAAGGTCTTGATTTTTTTTTGTGGGGGGGGGGGGGGTTTGTATGTGTTACAAAAAATTTTGGCTGTGTATGTGTTACAAAATTATATGATATATCTTTTGCAATTATTTAGTCCCCCATTATCTTTTGCAATTTTGTATGCGTTACAAAAAATTGTGTTTGCAATTATCTTTTGCTTTACATGTCTTTGCCTCTCATACCATCCTGCTATAATTAGCCTTTTGTATATAGGAAGGACAGATGGATTTGTATATGTCCAATTGTTAAATATAGTCGTACTACAGCCAAAATTTTAGGAAAAAATGTTCAGTTATCATGAAAAGCAAATTAAAAAAATTTCTTGGCCGCTTCTTTTTATTAGAAAGTTAAAAGACTTGCTTCAAGTTTCTTTTAGATCAGGGAACTTGAAAATGTTTAGTAACTTGACTTTAACAGGTTCACAATGCCTGAAATTGATATAATCCTATACCACGGTGGTCCGTTGAAGAATGCCAATGCGAACAAGGGATTGCCATTTGAAGGGCTGGGTATAAAGACCTATTATACCTAAATTGATCGTAGGTTGAAGACCCTTGACGAATTGAAGATGATGGTTATGGAAGAGTTGTGTGAGAATCCTGCTGTGCACAACATACAAATTACTTATCGTATGCCAAACGAAATCCTGAAGCACCGGATTAATTACAAGTATATGGCGATAGAAGCAGACAAACATGTGAAGATCATGTTTGACAAGTTGGAGAGAAAACCTGAAGTAATTAACATTGAGTTGTACATACAGTTGGAGCGACGTGCAGAAGTTGGTATCGAGGAAATCCAACAAACACAAACAAGTTTACAAGTTACAGTTCCGGATGCTCAATATGAGTATTTTACACATGTAGAGCATGATGATGTTCATGGCGATGATGATGTTCATGCCGATGATGATGATGATGAGGATGAGGATGATGATGATGATGACGACTATGTTGATGAGAGTATTGCCATTGACGGTGAAGATTTTGTCGATAGAGATGAGATTGAAGACAGGATTGAACAAGGGGACTTTAGGGACTTTGAGAGGGACATTGATGACGATGAGACATTGGATGGTAGTGAACCTGATGCAGACAGTGTTCTTAGTGTCCAAAACATTACAGACACAATCCCTGCCTACTCACCACTTGCCTTGTCATTTTCTGAAAATACTTGGAAAAATATGGTTGATCTTTCACATATTGAGACATCATTTGTGTCTACTTGGAGAGAGGGGATGAATTTGTGCAAAGGCTTGACTTTTGCCAATAAAGTGGAGGTACAGCGCGTATTAACAAAGTGTGCCTTTAAGGAAAACGAAAATTTTATGATCAGTAGGTTGACCACGACAAAACTTTGTGCGAAATGCGTGGATGAGTCATGCAAGTGGTATGTCTGCGCAGCCATGAAGCTCAAGTTCCACAGACTATGGATGGTCACCGTGTACAAGGGTCCTCACACGTGTATACGGATTGTGGTGCGAAATGATGATAGAATGATGAGTTCTAATTTTATTGCAGATGACATCCTTAAGAAGTTATGTGAGGATCACACTACCCCAATTAAGCATCTCAGATCTATGATAGAGTCGAAATATGAGGGTCAGAAGCCTTCTTACTACAAGGTATGGGATGTGAAACAAAAGGCGATTGGGAAGATGTTTGGGAATTGGGAAGAGTCTTACCAAAGGTTGCAAAAGTTGCTAATGGCATATATTGATCAGGATCCGACTACCCAGGTATTCTATCGTACCACATCCACTGGTAAAGATGACACAGTAGTTTTGAATTATGTGTTTTGGTCTTTCGGTCCAAGCATTGATGGATTCAAATATTGCAAGCCGGTTATCAGTATTGATGGGACCCATCTGTATGGTAAATATTAGGGAAAGTTGTTGGTTGCAATGGCAACCGACGCTAACAACAAGGTATTCCCTCTCGCCTTTGCTATTGTGGATTCTGAGTCAGGGTCTAGTTGGAGGTGGTTTTTACAATGCCTCAGAGATGCGATTGGCCATGTGATACCTAACGAAGGCATTTGCATAATTTCTGACCGACATCTCGGTATCAAAAATGCCATTGCAAACTGGCCTAGAAGGGATGATGGAAGACCACGGGTATTTCATAGATATTGCTTTCGACATGTTGCTAGCAACTTCAACACATATTTTCAAAGTAGAGGTCCTACTGTACTAGAAGAAGTTAAGAGTAGGGTTTATATAAGTGTCTTACTGTACTCAAACAAGTTAGAGATGATCTATTAAATATCGAGGTTTTTGAGTATTGAGGCACGTTGGCCTTATTGTTCTTTTTGTTCTCTTCTTTCTCTTCTTCTTTTATTTCTTCCTTGTATTGTTCACAGATACTATGTACTGTTCACAGATATAACCAAAAAAATTCTATTATATTTCTTTCCCTTCTCTTTTCAACCATAAATCAAATCTTTAATCTTTTGAACCCTAACCCCTCTAAAAAGGTTCTAAACTCAAAATCCCCATCTCCCAACCCTAAACCCACCACAGGCACACTCATATGCAAAGTTCTCAAATTGTCCTACTCAATATAATTTCCGGGAAGCAAAATTTAAAAAAAAAAATTTAACCACGCAAAATCAACATGAAAAGAGAGAGGGTAAAGAAAAATCCCAGTCATACAAAACCCATAAACTCACTTGTTAAACGGAATCAGCCCCCTTGAAAAATAAATGGCATAACCTCTATTATCCACCACACATTTCACTCGATTTGGATCAAACGCATCTTCAGGTTTTAAAGATGTAACTGCAGTGCTAAACACCGCATCTGGTGCTGCCTGTAGCACACAAACAATTCCCACATGACTCAGAGAAATAAACTTAACAATGAGAGATACCCGAAAACAACAACTTTATTTCAACATGACTTAATAGACACAAAATGTAACAGGGCATCATCTATTATGGACGTGATTTTCAAATGAACTTTTAGTACAAACTAAAGGTATATCCGTACAATGCATGGATTAAGTAAAATTATATGTAAATTTAAAATGGTTTACTCACTAACAATAGTAAACCAATAATAAAAATAAAAGAACAAAGTTATCTCAAGTCACGGGTGTTCTGACCCTTGATGAAAGTAGGTTTCTTTCTGAGGATGAATTTGGGATTGCATGAAAGAAGTACATTGTGTAAGAATAAAATTAAGTTTTTATTTGAAAAAAAAAATTATGGTAAAAAAATTTAGAATAAATAATGAAATTTATTTTAAATTTCTTATAATTTTTTGTAGTAAATTTTAATTGAAATAGTATTTTAAACTTCTTGAAACTTTTATGATAGAGTTTCACTTAAGGCAAACTATCTTAACAATTAGAGAGTCACATGGCAAAAGCATTTTCACAACCTATAACATTTATGTTAAATCACATAGCATAAGCAGGAAGTGAAACTAATTTAAAACAATATGGAAGTTATTTAAAAATTTTTGAAACTTTTGGAAACAAAATTTTACTTGTATTTTAACATTTTTGAAAATTTAGTAATAGAGTTTCACATAAAATAAACTATCTTAATAATTTTAATATATTTATAGTAAGCCACATGACAGAAGCACGTTATATATGACAATCTGAAGTGTTAAACATAAAGGGGCAAAATGACAGACATCCATTTGGCAAAAAAAAAAGGGTATCCACTTAGCGCAACCGCAACATATGTAACACAAATTTTGATATATAATATATGATTTGAACTCAATGAAGGCTGACATGAATTCTCAGTTCCATGAGGTGGCAGTAACAATATATGAGCCAAAAGTTGTTCAAGGAATACAAATTTACCTGCAGGGCTTTAAGAACCCCATCTATGATCTCGGGTTCAATAAGAGGCTCATCTCCCTGAATATTGACAACAATATCATATTTCTTTTCAAGCTTCTGAAGAGCTTCATTGCATCGCTCAGTACCTGTAAATTTATCCGACAATATGATCTATTAGAACTATTATAATATAAAATTTGCAAGAAATTCAAAACGAAGCTGACTACCATTTCGGCAAGATTCTGATGTCATTATGACATGGGCACCAAATCCTCAACAGCATTCTGCAATCTTGTCATCATCCGTGGCCACAACTATACCAAGAAGACATGAAAGAGACATTCAAGCACCAAGCAATCAACAGAGAGAGAGAGAGAGAGAGAGTAAAAGCAAAAAAGAAAACTTATGCTGCAAACGTTTTCTCTCAAGATGATGTTCCAAAAAGAAAGGTAACATGAGCTGTTCAATAGCAACATTGAGCAACTTCTCACCTAAGAAATTGCTAGAGAGAGGAAATGGTGCACCTCATAGTTTATCCTTTGTTAATCCTCTTCAGATCCCTAGTTACAGGAATATTTTAATTCAAATAAAAGGAAATAAGAAAACTATAAGTGATCCACAGCAAGGCAAAGTTCAATACCAGTTCTATGACATGAGATATGCAAGAACAAGTTTAACTCTTAAAGAAAGATTAACCTTCTAGGAACATCGCCAAATTTAGAGCCATTAGGCACACACCTCTGTGCATCACATTAAGATGCCTCAGAATATATGTAAAGAGGATAAATGCAAAGTGGAATTTTAGTTTAAGACTACAGCAAGTGGTCCAGAGTCACCCTCCTGAGGGATGTTCTTTATGAAAACATCACAAAAAGCCAAGAATCTTAGCCATAACAGCATAGCAAATTATGGGAAACTCCAGTGATTAGACATACCAATATGGTCTAAAGTAGCCGCCAGTTTTGCCCTTTCCCATGTTCTCTGCAGAAAGCCAATACATAAGATATCCTCAGTCCATTAAAGATGACATAATCCATTGGAAATTTAGACAAAGGAAAAATTTACAAAAAAACTTTCAAAGAAAAGAAGACCAATTCCTATACTTAAACATGGGAAAGCAAATCCTTTCAAATTCTATGTATTTCTTAGAAATGTGTAAGGCAGAGTGCTGCAAGTGCAATAGTTTGCATATGTAAATAGAACCTGTTCTGAAGCTTCCAATCAGAACTCAATGAGAGTTCAGAGATGCAGCCATTAAAGATTTATTTGTCTATTCAGGATTTTTTTATGGGGCCCATGTGTAAAGTTCAATTGAAGTGATAGTCATTTGGTTTTAAGGATCCAATTTTATGTCCTAGGGTTAAAAAAGTTTTTACTTTGGGCATTTATTTAAAAAGCTATGGTCATCTGTATTCAAACTAATATTTTAATTTCTGCAAACTCTATGATTTAAGGGTATTTTGGTGGTTTAGTTGAGTCTAGAATTTTCTAGTGAATCTTAAATATCTTAAATTTCATTCTCTTTGAGCCCAACTTAGTCTTTTATTAGGTATTTTGTTTAATAGTCACATTAGGAGTCCTAATACTACTAGAGTAACAAAACAGGGGTTTTAAATATATATGTGTTCATGTACTCAAAAGGCTAGATGAAGATGATTATTTATATTGACTTTTTAAGCATTGAGGCATGTTGGCTGTAGTGCCCTCTTTTTCTCCCTTTCTCTTCTCTTCTCTATCTTCTCTTTCTCATGATCCAAATAACAAGTACTATTCATATAGCCCCAAAACACCATAAATCTATTTTCCTTCTTCCATGTAACCCCAAATCAAGCTCTTTCTTTTACCTATCAAAAAACCCTACAGCCCACATGCATTCTTCAACCAAATAGCAATCAAATAATTTATCAACCCACCTTTTAACTCCTGACACAGGCCCATAACACTTCCAACAATTCAAAACCCTAAATCTACAAATTCTCCTAACCACCACAAATAAATTTAGACAAATTCCCCCAATTGTTTCTACGTCAATTTGATATCAGAGACAAAATTCTACCACAAGTCCTTTGTTGAAATTCTCTTTGCCAACATCTTAATGAAATTTCTCATTTAAGATGGTGGTCAACAATGCGGAACTAAATTTAAGGTTTCAGCTTTCACTCAAGATGTTGTCCAAGCAAAATGTTTACCAACTGAATGAAAGAGTGTGTTTCATAGAAGCAAAGCTAGAAGATTTTCTTACTATGCAATAAACTTTGGATAAGCTGCTAGTTGCTAATTTGGAAAAATATCCTGCTAGAACAACAGCTGATCAAGAATTTAGATATTCTAAGTTAGAACCTAGTTTATCCCTATTTTTGTTGGCAAACATTGCACCAGTTACTCTTTCAAAATCTAATGTATACGGCCCTGCCAATTTGCTGCCACATAAGCTTTAATTGCATATAGGTTCAATGCCGCAAGGCATGGCAGTAAAGAGAGAAACTCAGCCTTAAGATTCACCGCAGCAAGTCCAACTTCAAGAACAACCAGGGGAATACATTACAAGGGCAAAAAATGGGTCCAAATATAGGGAACTTTTTTTTAATAAGTGAAATCTTAAATCAGTGCGCCTCATGTACGCAGGCAGTGTACTAGGGTAGCTACAAAACACCACTGAGAGTTACAAATATCTAAAAATTCCTCCAAATTGGAAAATGAATGGCCACTCAACACGTCGAAAAACAATTTTAAATCCAACAAGTGTTCAGCCCCTTCAAATATGCATTGGTTGTGTTCTTTCCAAATGGTCCACATGATGCATAAAGGAACAGCCCCCATAAATCAGCATTTCAAAGTCTACCAAAACTCTCTTTCAAACAAGCTAACAAATCCAACTTCCTCTTAGGCATAACCCAGTGAGGTCACTAAACATAAAAATCTTAGATATCTCTCTATGTAAACTTGTTTAAACCCATAGGTAATTTTCTTTTCTTTTCAAATTTTTTTTTTTTTTTTTTTTTTTTACTTTTTTTTTTCAATTAGTAATATTTATTCCTAATATCTACCCCAGCTAGCCCTCCTTCACAGCTGCAAATTTGAAGGGAAATTCCCTTCCAATTTCAAATCGCACACACACACACTACAGATATATATTTTCTTGTAAGAATTATAACAAATTGAGTAATAGAAAAATATGAAAATTGGATAACAACGGTAACTATCATAAACCATAACCAATTTAACAAAAAGACTACAGCCTTCATATCATTTCATATTTAGGCATCACATCCAAGGCAAGAGAAAAGTATGACCACATTAATATATATATAGTTATGATAAAAGTAAACCTCCAAGTTTTGAAGCATGTCCTTTAACTTTTCACGCCTTCGCCTTCTTGCATTGTCATCTCCATCTCCTCCTTCTTGAGCAGCTAACTTGTCACTCTCAGCCACAAGTTCTCCATTACAACTTTCACAATGAAAAAATTAATCCTCCATAGAAATCAACCGTAATGCATCCAATGCAGTGTACCTGAACATTTGAAACTCAACTTTTTAGAAATATTAAATTCATCCAGACTTATGCGCATGCAAGCATGTGTGTGTGACTTACACATTGTTTTTTTTTACAAGTAAATTAAAAAGAAAAATTAGCAGTTAATGAGACCTTTTCCCACAGTTGGGGCATATATACTCCTGAACTGTATTCTTGTTGTCCAATTCATCTTTCAGTTTTTTCTTCATACGATGCAATCTGTACCTGACGACATCATAGATCTGCAACACACCAACACCATTTTTCATTTAGGCCTTTTAGCAGTAGCCAAAATATGGTCAACATCTGATTAACTGGAGAAATGGATAATCAAGATTGAACCAAAAAAAAAAACCCATAAAAAGAAAAGGATCATTTTTCCTTCTCTGTCTAATTAAATCACTAAAAAATGAAGGTATGAACTTATTAAAAATTAAAAATATATACATATATGCATATAGAGAGAGAGACCTGAGCATAATCCAGACAACAGTAGGAGTGAGTGTGCATCTTAACCTTTTCTTCCCCCTCTTTTAGAGGATGACCATCAGCTGTGGCAGCTACAGCAGCACTACATATCTTCGCACCCTTAGCTGTCTGTGGTAAAACCAAACAACATATGGCGTATGAAGAATATATCTAAATAAAAGGGTTTATATAATTGATCCAACAGCTAGTATGCATGAACTTCATGAGAAAATGAACAAGCAACAACAAGAGCGGCTGAAAACATTGAAGAACCAAAAGAAAGTTACTTTCTAGTAGGATAAGTATGACATGTACATTAAATAATTCTAGTAGAAACAAAAGAACACTCATCAAAGAAATGGTAAGAATTGCACAATGTAGAGCCCAGGGGGGGTGGGGGGGTATTGGTTAGAAATGGGGCATATGCGAATATTATTTTTCCTGATTAGTTATGCAGTAAGCTAATGTTATGGATATTGGAAATTTTATGAATTCCATTTATAAAAGCCTTATTATGCATTCTAAGTTATTGGTTTTTTGTTGGGCTGTGATTAGAAGGCAGAAAAATGGCTATGCTTGAAATTCCAGGAACTTTATTAGGAACTTGACCTTTAGTAGTGCTAGAGATCAGGCCTTAGTGCAATGGCAAATGTCTTCCACCCAAAACAATAGGTCATGGGTTCAAGTTCATAAATCAGCCTCTCCAAATTAAAGCTGGGGGGTAAGACTACCACCCACCAATCACCTCTCCCAAACCTCACAATAGAGGGAGCTTCAAGCACTAAGTATGACCTTTAGGAGTGCTAGGGTTAAGGTCTAATGCTGGCGTATTGCAGGAAATAAAAGAGAATATTAAAGAGAAAAAAGAAAGCATCTTCTAGGCCCTACAAAAAGGGTTACATCAATTCTCTTATTTAATGTAGGTCACACACACTATAAAGTAATAATGCTACCCTAAAAAAACATTGTATAAAAAAGGAGCCAATTATATGAAATTTTTGCACAATGATTTAAACTAATAAATTTTTTATGGGAAGAAAAATGAGTTTATTATTGCATATATTTCAAAAAAAAAAAAGTTTATATCATAATAGGCTTCATTTTCTCAGTTCCCATTTAAGCATTACCGATAGGTTCTAATGAAAAGATTATCTCAAGAATCCAAGCATAACAAGAAGCATAGCTTCACTGATCTTCAAGAGACATCTACTTCCCAGTTCCATAACATTCCCTTCACTACTAAAAGTAGAGATTGGAAACTTTGCACAAGACTTTCAACATTGTCATCTAAAAGCAGTGACAGTTTTTTTAATTCAAAACTAGGTGAAAATTTTAGTGCTAACATATATCATTTCGGGCCAAATTTTTGTATTGCAACACAAATTGCTTTTGGGCTAGCTTTTAAGATTTATGCCATAAGCAACAATACACAAAAAGGATGAATTTATAAAAGAGCCATTACTGAAGCATAAAGATTGATTAATCTCTAATCTTAGAAAGGGCAGCTCCATCCATCAATTAAAAGAATGCACTAATGCATATTGAGAAGTCAATATTATGGTCCAATTCCATGACTTTAGCATTTACTCAAGGTTCACCAATTTTGCGTTTTTTAGCCCTCGTGTAATGTTTGGGCGGGGAAGGAGGCTGCGGGGCATCATCCTTAGGCTCATCATCGTGCTGCAAATTCCATTAGATGCATGCAATCAATATTCGGTATAATGATAAGAATAAAGTGAACTACAAAATATATCATTACATTCTAATTAATGTTATCATACCATAGAGCTGCCTTGGTGTCCTATTTTGTGTCCACCTGTCCCATAAGTGGGTGCTCTTCTAGTGCGTTGCGGTCTACCTCGTGGGGGTGAGGGCTAATGAGGGGGATGCTCGTCCAGTACATCAGTATGTGGCTGTAGAGTGTCAATCCCAACCGGAGGTCCTAGAGGGTCAGATGAGGATGCGGTATGTGGGTAATGATGCTCTATGTAGAGGCCAGGAGTGGGTGCACTGGAGCTGGTGGGTGGGTATGAGGGTGTCTCGGGGAGTATAGGAGGGGTCAAATTTTGATCAATACTGAGATCAAAATTGGGCTGCGAAGGTGGGCTGGGTGACGGGACCTCGGGCTGAGGAGATGTATCTGGGATGGGTGGAGGGACCTCAGGCTGAGGAGATGCGTGCGGGATGGGTGGAGGCATCTCAGGACTAGTTACAACTCGAGTGGTTGTTGCACGGCGACCACGGCCCCTGGCTGCACTTGTGCTTGGGCTTGCTGTAGCAGGCCGACCACGACCCCTAGCTGCGCTTGTGCTTGGGCTTGTAATAGCACGTTGACCACGGGTCGGTGTACTTACAGGTGCTGCGCTTGTGCTTGGGGTTGCAGTAGCTGCTGGTTCAGTCTCATGCCCATTGTTTGCCTGCCCATTTGCTGCAGGACCACCACCAAGGCCAGCCACATTATTTAGGACACACCGGACATGGTTGTGAGCTTGGCTGCCTTCAGGAAGCATCTCCAACAGCGCTAAATGGCTTTGAATTTGAAACGGAGAAAGAACCAATACAATCAGATTTGAGACATTTATGTATCAATTAATGAATGGATAATATAGTACTTATTAATCTACTCAAATACTCAACTAAAAACTAACAATTTTATTAGAATACTATATGTAACAGAAACTCTTTAATTGGATGTCAGTCAAATCAAACCAGATTTGCTGAAAAATTCATAGAAATTGATTCTACGTTCATACATGTACTCAAGTAAAACGAAGTAGGCAATAAAATCTAATTAGAACACATTACCATTATATCTAATTTAGCGCTGTTGCAGTCGACATACTTTCGAGTGACCGGACGGTACCAGAGGTAATAGGCATGACCGCGGGGCATCTCACCAGTCTGAGGAAGTGCATGACAAACTTGTTGTTGTCTCATTTCCCATGAAATGATATACGGTCCATGCTCCTCCCTCCAATTCTTTTCCACCTTCCCACGTAAGTCTATTCTATGCAGTTTATCATCGTAGACAACATCGTTAGGCCGCTTCTGCGCCAACCCAAACTGTCGAAGGACACGGTCCGGGTGGTGTCTCTCTACTATGCAAAAACACACAAGCGGCACCCTTGCTGTCCACGTATCCCTCCCTGTAACGCAGAACTCAAGAAGGTGGCCGAAGTGTGCCTCGTATGGCTGCCACACAATCTACAATAGAAACAAAAAACAATTATCATAGCATCTTAAAATGTGAAATAAGGGAGAATACATAGATAAAGGGAAAAACAAAAATTATAACAAAAGATATGTTAAAGGATGAAGCAATCATATTCTTAAGGAAAATTATCATAACCAAACAGAATTTTTGAATATTATTACCTGGTCTGGCTGCATTATAACTAATTGCTCGCGATAGTGGATCAAGGCCGTGCTGGATGGCCTACTCTTCGGGCTTGGCACCCGCACCCACCTACAGTTACGAGCGAATAACATAAGAACGATAATACAATTTAGTTACTGAGAAGGGTACATTGCATAACACACTAAATATCAGGAAAAGACTTACTTAAATGCAAGTGGAGCATATGGCCATGGGCCATAATCACATCCAGGTGGGGGCTCTATCCTCAGGCACAAGAATGGCAACCTTGCCCATGCCCAATATTGGACCAAGGTGCACGCCCCACCAATCTGCGATGCCCCTTTCTCGCTTGCCCGACACAACTCCCTATACAACCAGGCCAGACAACCACTACCCCAACTATATTATGGCGGATCACGAAGGTTGCGCATGAAGTCCAAGAACATCAGATGCACCCTATCTCCTGACTTGTCCATGAAAAGTTTATCCCCAAGTAGCGCTAAAATATAGCACCGGGCATATTGGTGTATCTGAATCTTCATTGCGTCATGAGGCAGTGGTGCTGCAATGGCCTCAACAAGTCGGCTGATGAGAATTCTTTGCCCCACCAAAGTTTTATTGTCATTCAGCGGAGTAAAACCAAGCAACTCCCTACACAGTTGACTCCAATCCCCATCCACCACAGCAGTCGGCCCAACCAAGACCTCACCGTCTATAGGAAGTCCGAAAATGACCTCCACATCTTGTAGGGTGATTGGCATCTCACCATGTGGAAGATGGAATGTATGAGTTTCCGGCCGCCATCGCTCAACTAGGGTCGATATTAGGCAATGATCTATCTCTCTAGAAGGGGCTCTAAACAATCCTTCCAGCCTTAGCAATTTGATAATGTGAATCACTTGATTATCTTGCATCTGAACGTTTGCCATCTCCTTAGTGCGACCACGGCACATAAGTGGGCCCGGGTCCTACAAAATCGATAAAAATTATAGCGGTTGTTAGAACTAGAAATACAACTTTGAAAGAACTTGCTAACTAAAAGTCAAAGACAACGTAAAAATTAAAGTGGTTGTTAGAATTAGAAATTTCACCTCGCCATTCCAAATGGCTTCTGATCGATGATATGGTTGTCGCGTCAACAATGACCTCTGAAGCGGACCAGGGTGCAAGATCTCTAGCTCCTCATCGATCCGAGGCTCCATACTGCAAAGAGTGCTACTGTGAGATCATTAATAGTGTAGGGGCAAAGGAATGCTATTCTACATGCAAGGAAAATCTATACTGAAGAGCAGCTTATTGGCATTATTTAAAAAAGGATGCTAAAAGAATGGAAAGCAAGAAGAAGTACATCTATAACTCGTGATTAAATAGAGTACTTTGTTGTAATTGGGGATTCAATCCAGCCTTGATTTTTGATGTTCCTATGTAATTGGTAAGTTATTTTTAAAAATAATACCTCAATCCAAGTGGAATCCTTTATTTCTCTAGCCTTTTTTAACACACACATACACATGTAATATGCTTTAATGGATTTGACCAGGAGTCTTTATATATCTCTCACACACACACATACACATATAAATATCTACATGAGAGATGGATTTGAAATTTCACAGCTAAATCGTGAAGAAAAAGCATTTCAAACAGTAAAAAAAGGAAAACAAAAGAAAAAAAAAATCATAAGGATAATAATTTCCAAAGAATTCAAGAAATTAGCTGATCCTACATAAAGCACATTATTTTTCTCCATTAACAAATCCTACATAAAGCACATTATTTTTCTCCATTGACATTTGGAGTAGATAAAGGCATAAGCTATTATACAAGCAGTCTCCATGCTAAAAGCAATTAAAAACTTTTACCATTAGATGATTTCCATCTCAATTTGGGAAGCAATACAGATTATTTAAACAATAATCAGGCAACAAATTGTTCTTTAAAGGGTGGTGAATGACACAACATAAAAATATCAAAGGATCTTAAGTAATTTAGTTGAACACATTATCAAAGGATTTTATTTCCTTGTTTTGGAGAGTTTTTAGGAGAATTTTAGGCAAAATGGAGTCTTTATATGATTGTATATTAATAACATTTGTTGAAAATTGTTTTCCTTTCAGAATAGGTTTTTTGGACTCCTTAAATTGGCCCTTAAGCATTAAAAAAGAAGAAGGAAGTCTACAATCAATAGAATATCAGTCTTTTATTCTTTATTTTTTAGGTGGATAGCAAATATCAACCTTGTGGATTCAAGGTGTTTTAGATTTTTGTCATACACTAACCCTTCTTTCGCTTTAACGCTGCATCATATTCACAACCCAACTTATAAAACTTTAACTAGCTTTTGCCCTTAGCCACAAAAATAAAAATAAAAAAGTTAACTAAAGAAGAAGATAAAGTACCTTTCATAGAAACTCAATAGATTCATAGATTTGTAATGGGCTCCCTTAAAAGGAAAGATTTTTGCACTTTTAAAATCCAAACAAATGAAGATAAAGAAATTTAAATGCCCTTAAAACTTACAATTATCTCATATTAAACTGTATCTTGGTCAACTATATTTCACTCTAACAAGTCCTTGTTCCTTAATATATTTTCTTGAGGGACAATTGCATAGCTCTTCAAATTGCTTAGCCTTCCTCATTTCCGTAAAGTGCTGAGTACAAACTTCAAAAGTCATGTATAATATCTATAAAAACAAGCTATTAGAACCAGTTCCCAGAGCAAACTCTAAAATTCAATCCCTCTTTTAAGTTGGTAAGCTTGCAAAGTCAATTTCTGCACTCTACTATTGATACTTTGTTGGGCTCAAATATGGATTTCAAAATTATGAAATGGCAGACATATATCTAAATTTAAAGCACTTCAAGTTGTGCATTATTCAAAAACTAAACTCACCATAAGATGAAGAAAGTCTGGAGGGTGAATTGGTGAGAGAATGAGACTGAATAGGAAAACCCCACTTGAGATTTGCATGTGTACCTAATCTACTTTAAAAGGAGTGCCCATTAATTCATTGTTAACCTGCCTATGCACATGAAATATTCCACAAGGGTACTCATTGTTTATTAAAGAATTTATTTCTAATTTATTTATAAGTAAATAATACTATGTACAACAACATTGTTTTGTAGTTAGAAATTTCTTCCACTATAAAACATATAAACCAGTGAAGGAAGAGATATGTGAGCACTGAACCAGTTAAACAACATTCAATGATAGAATCTAATAATGTCTTCGAAACTATAAGAAACATGTCATATGTGAGTATAGAATAAGTTGGGATAATATTCAACATTTCTCCCTCAAGAATCATGTTTCTTTGGTTTTGGGACTGTTAGAAGTGCTGGTCTTTGATTCAATCCAAAGAGATGCACCTGGATTCTAGAGCTAATTGTCCAAGCTTGGGAAGTTATAGAAAGTAGCAGTGTCCATGGGTCGGATTAGAGGGTTTTTTTTTTTTAACCTGTGAAATAATTTTCAAAATACCAATATGAAGCAAAATAAACTAGCTAGTTTATTTATAAAATAAACTATAGTGAAATAATTGTAATAAAATAATTATATATATATATATATATATATATATATATATATATATATATATATTTGGATGGATGATTGGATCAGATGGTTTAAAAAACTATTAACCTCAAACTCAACGCAACCCAAAATTATTATTATTATTTTTTTCAAACCCAATCTATCAATCTATGGAAACCAAACCATGAGTCATTCCTTATTCCCATGGCTGAACCAAATGTGGCACAACCCCAAAACCATGTCCACGCTCAAATACAGATGTTATGGTGTAAGTTCTCATTTTTTTCAAATGAATATTCTCTCACTTATTACTTCACAACTCATAGACTGTTCATAGAAGCATTTCATCAAACACATAATTTGCATTACAAACCCACAAACGAAAATACATACAAAAAATAAAAACAAACCCAAAACAAATCAGTGAAAATACCATGAAACAAGATACATAAACAAATCAAACAAAACCCACAAACAAATCAAATGAAACCTAAACAAACTAGATAAAATATAAATGTAATCCAGATATTAACACTTTTTACACTATCCAACAATTCGAATGCTCAATTTGTTAAAAAAAAATCATTTTTTTTTTTATTTACTCATTTTCCAAACAACCAAACAGAATAATATACATGCATTCACTGAAATGACATGAATCACCAAAACCCAAAAACATCCGAAATTGAAAAACGAAATAGGTAACATCATGAAATTCCAAAATCTAAAATTGGAGAAAGAGAGAGAGAGAGTACCTTTGGCACGGTGGGTCAATGGGAGCAGTACTAAGTTTGAGTGGCTGAGTGTCAATGGGAGCAGTACCTTCGGCACGGTGAGTTTGAGAGAGCGGAGTGTCTGAGAGTGAGTTATTTTGAAAGTTTCAGAGTGAGGGGATGAGTTTGAGAGAGCGGAGTGTCTGAGAGTGAGAGATTTTGAAAGTGTCTGAGAGTGTAGATTGTTTTAAGTGGGAAAAAACGTGTTTCTGAAACTCGGTTTTAGAAGAAAGATTAAAAAAACGTTAAATAGAAATCGAGTTTTATAAACTCAATTTTGTAAAGCGAGTTTTATAAACTCGATTTTGTAAAGCGAGTTTTATAAACTTGATATCCACATGGAAAACTTTGGCCACGTCATTATATGAAAAACCACAAAAACGAGTCTTAAAAGCTTGAGTTTTAATTGGATCTCGAGTTTTAGAAACTTGAGATACTAGTTTTATATTTTCTTTCGTAACCGGGCAACTAACGAAATTCTTAGCATATTAAAGTTATTTAGAAAGGGTGTTCGCAAAATCCCTCATTGAACTTGTTTGTTGCCACGCATAGACTGCTGACACGGGTTGAAGTACAAATGGGTCGCTTGAGAACTGAGTTTTCTTTCCTTTTTTTTTTTTGGCTGAATAGAACTGAGATTCATCATGATGCTTGTTAAATTTCCTCCCAATAATAATTCCGAAATCTTCCATGACTTTATAGTTGAGCTAAGTTGGTGAATTCCTGTTCCATAAATTATTTATCTATACAAAAAACATGTACGAATTTTAAAAATAAATTATGAATGTTTACACTAAATATAAGCAATACGTATGTTGAATTAAAAAAAAAATATCATTAGCTAAATGGTCAATGACATTTAATCTATAACTCTCATATTTAAAAAAAAAAAAAAAAAATCATATGATTCCCCTCATTTCTTCAACATTTAATTCAGCCACCTCCTCCTCCATTTAATTGAAGTGCAAGAAAATAAATCTTTAGTCATCACATACACTTAATTATCATAATTCATCAATAATTAAATACACAACCATAGAAATTGAAAAGTTATAACTGATTTTCCACATTTTATAATGAAACTCATAAAAGGGTGAACAATATGGAAGAATAAAAGGGAGAATTTTTTATTTTTTTTGATGAAAAGAATAAAAGGGTGATGATCTACAATATATATTGTGGGTGCTCGGGGACTGAGGATGAAGTTGAAAGGTTGTAGCATTGGTGTGGGAATGCCACGAGCCACGGGCTTGAGGAAGAGAGCCACTCGAGGAAAGGAAGAAATGAGTCAAGGTACTCTATAATATTCTAAGTGGGAACTGGAATCTGAAGAGAGAGGAAGTCAGTGGACATTAGGGAAGCTTCTAGTCTGGTGTAGCTTATTGCATCCGCATTAAATGGTGGGCAACAGTTTTATCAGCCGTATTGATAAGGAAGTTGTCAGTTTTTAGACCCCTTAAAACACAATTGATTAAACCTAGGTAATTAGCCAAGTTGTTACTTAGTCCAATTAAACAAGTCTAGGTTATCACAATCAAACAATCATATCATGCATAGCAGCGGAAAATAAATAAGACAATGATATGATCACCCAGGAAAACCAAACCGGTAAAAAACCTGGGGAGGATTTGACCTAGCTATCCTCAAGGTAAACTTGAATCCACTATCTTGAAAGAATCGAAGTTCATACAAAAGGACTTACAAGCACCCCCGCTTGACTTCCTAATGCTACCAACCAGTAAAACTTACTGACACGACTACGTGCAAGCTTCGAATTCACGGACTCCTTCTTTCTTGGATTCCCACCAGCTACAAGCACCCCCGCTTGTGTATTTTTTAAGCTTTAATGGCAGCAACTGAATTGATCATCAAGGTGTAGAAAATATCTCCTCCTTGAAAACCCTAAGTTTGTGTAAAGGAAAGCTCCTCTAGATCTCACAAGAGATTTACACAAACTGCAATATGAGCAACACTAAAACGTGGCTAGGGTTTGCCTTTTATACTTAGGACAAATAAGAAACCCTAAAAATGTTTTTAAAACAAATAGGGCTGAGTTGGAAAATTCTGCAGAAAAGCGATCTGCCCGAGCTTCGATCGGTCGAGCCTAAGCTTCGATCGATCGAGCCAGGTCGAAAGCCACAGTGCTTCCTGCATTAAACTCGATTCCAACTTTACATTGACATACAACTTTGAGCTAGCTTTAAACACTTCTAAACACATTGTTTTGATCATGGTTTGCCAACAATACAAATTAGAGTTTTAAATACATAAAGTCCTAAACTTTAGAACCTAACAGAAGTGACCTGAACAGTGTAAGTCATAGCTAAGCAGATTCCTTCCACGATCTTCTTTAGATGTTAAAAGTAACAAGTGTCATGAAAGGAAGGAGGTTAGGTGAGAATGGATGGTTGAGATATGATAGAGGTAGAAGTAGATAAGGAAAGGAAGGAGCATTGAGAAAGGGGATCGAGATACAGGTATCAAAAAGAGATACGCACAAAAGAGAAGGAGAGAAAGAAAGGAGAGTGAACAATGTAACTACTTGTACAAACTAAGCCTTCTCAGACGAGCTTGTGGAGGGATATATACCCCTTTATTTTATAAGATTAACCTTTTCTTCTCTATTTTTAGCCTCGGGCAGAGTCTCCTCTTGTTGTTCGTTTCTCTCTCTTACAAATTCTATTGATTTGGACTAAGGTTTAACTGTGCAACTCACTATTCTAGGTGGACTTGGGTTGCTAGATTTTTTGGTCCACATATATAGTAGTTCAAATTTAGCAAATAAACAGCCACTAAATAATTAAATAATTTGGTAACATCAGCTGTACATGGGGACGTCATAGTAATTAGAAATGACATCACGAGGAAAAATAATAAAATAATTACCTGGCCAGTACTACAAAAATGACCACATGTACGTAGCACAATTAGTTATTATAACTACAAAAGTTATAATAACTAATTCTATTCTAAACATCGCAAAAATCAAAACACTAATCAATCGTAAAAATATTATTACACGCATAGCTAATTACACTATGCAATCAAATCTTTAACGTACAACCTGAATTACCAGAAGAGAGACTATACTACAAATTTTTTGTTATTGTTGGAAGAGAATCACCGAAGTATTTAGGCAACATCAAGAAAAGGTATTATAAAAAATAAAAATAAAAACTCTAAAAATAATGATAATATGCTACTTTTGATATCACAAATGCAATTGCAAAAATAATTCATTGTGATATTCCATATTCCATATCGTTTTGTAAAAAATGTTTTTAAGATTGGATATGGTTAAATAATGAATGATATATTCTAGATCTTTCTAATAATATATTCTACAAATAATAGATGATATCTATGGGCCACTCTAAACATCTTTTAATTGGAAAATTATTGAATATTTCGGGAGTATCATAAATATGTATTCCTTACTCTCACATGAATTATGGGTCCATAATTATTCCTTTTAATCTTGAATTTCCGTTGATTCGTTTAATGCTTAAGTCGGTCATGTCACTCATGTGTACGCGAACCATTTTTATAGAGATATACATTGATTGGGTGGTCTTCCTATATCGGTCACATGCAAAGTTTAAATCATTTTTTGATATTTTTTTCATGATAAACCCACTACACAATGTTCCATTGACTCACTAGCTTTGCAAAATCTCATATATGAGAAAATTTGAACGATGTCACTTTTTGCTTTTTCATGAAAAATTACATAGAAGAAAAAATTGCAAAATTTAAGTTTGCTATGCCATACTAAAGAAGCAAGGTAGATGTTTTTAATTCAAAGAGAGATGCTACGTCTACAACATTTCTACAACATTTTTACAACAAATCATAGGTGGTTAGTTGTTATTGGTTCAAATTTCAAACTAATGTTAAGATTACTTTTTTACCCCAACAATAACAACTAGTAACAACTTGCCACTTAGAATTTGTTGTAAAAATGTTATAGACATATTTAGTTTAAAGAAAAGCATGCATAGATCATTTTTCAAAAGTTATCTCAAAATTTCAAATTTCAAATTTCAAATTCCAAATGTTAAAGTTACTTTTTAAATAGTGAATTATAGGAGTAATTCAAAACAAAGTACTAACGAAAGATAGGTATTGTGCACTACCTAACACATTTGCCATATGTAACTGAGTTTCTAAATTCATTATCTTTTGTTCAAGACATGATTTTTAATCTTAGCTTAGCAGAGGAGCCATTAGGACATGGAAAAATAATATAAAAATACACTCTTATTCATCAAAATAGTCTCATTTCAGTTTCGCTCTTTTTAAACTACTTGTTGGGGCAGCACGTGCAAGGCACGTGCTTGCCATTATACTTAATAGTCACATAAAGTTAAATATAGAACCTATTATCAGCTTGTGTCTATAATATAAATTTCAATTTAGATAAAAAACCCACTTCTACAATCAAATCCTAATTAAAGAAGACACATATATTCTATGTCATGAAACAATGTACTTTTCAATGCCATCAAAACATTGAACATTATCAAAATTCAAGACATCATAAAGAATTTATAAACAATGATCTTTCTATTGACTTTTTATACTCTTAATCTCATTTGCTGATCCACACTTTCTACTCTGTCAAAGGTTTAGGCTCTTAAGTATCTGTAGTATTAAGCCATAAAACCTTTATCAATTGGCACCTCCACCGTAGCACATTAGGTGACCACCTGTTAAAGGAATGAATGTTGTTTACTACACCCTACATATAATACAAACAAAACAAAATTGAAAAATATATTAAAACATTTCTCCTTACATATTTGGAAAGAATGCCTAATATGCGTATACAAACAAAACAAAACCGATAAATATATTAAAAACATTTCCCCTCACATATTTGGAAAGGATGCCTAATATGCATTGTAATGGTATAACCAAACTAAACTAAAACTATATTCAATTAGCCAAGAGCCCTGTAAATCAATTGGTTGGCACCTCCTAGTGTTTTCATCCGAGACATCAAGGGTTCAAACTTCAAATTGCCTCTCCCTTAACTATCGAATTATATATATTTTCTAAAAAGGTTATATTCAATCAACCAGTTTCAATTTCATAATTCTATAACCATTTGTAATATTAAATTAAACTAAACTAAACTGAACAACATGTAAGAGACAAAATCAAAACATCCAAAAAGGAATAGAGCTAATTGATTCACAAAACTCTCTCCCTCTCTTTCTCTCTAGAGAGAACGAAGATATTAATTTAATTTTTTTAATTCTCAAAGTTAAATTCCATCATAGAGTTGAAAAATATCACCGAATGACAGGGCTAATTTCTCCAAGTGCATTTGTTTCAATCTTCTTAGAGCTTCTTAATTTAAATGAGGCTGAAAACTGTCTGAATTTCAGCATTGAGAGATTTAACATAAACAATATAATACTTTCGGTTCAATTCAAATACAACTTCTGATTTCCAACTGAATTTACCAATTACTCTAAAAGCTCAAGCTAAGAGAGAAGAGTGTAAGCTACTTATTCACAAGTTCTAATAATCTCATTGCCTAATTATGCACCAAGTTTGATCCTTATTGACGAATTAAAAAAAAAAAAGCATTCACTTAATTTTATTGCTTAAAATTCAAACAACCTCTCCTAAGAGAGGCAAAATTTTTAAGCTCTCCATTTGTTTACTTAAGAATAGGAAAGAAAGCAAAATTTTGAGCAATTCATTGTTTTTTCTTCTATTGGGATTTTCATATTTTAACTCTAACCTCAGCTTCCTAAATTCATAGCTTTGACAAGACAAGTAATTAGCTCAGCTTCTTTTTCATTTTTTCTCTTACTAAAAGACCCAAAATCCAAAGTGGCACAATCTGGACTATTATTTTTTTCTTTTCTTTTTTCACCCCTCTTAAGTTTCTCATAATTGAACTCACATCAGCTCAACTAAGCTTACAGCTCAACTAAGCTTATAGCTTCGACAAGAGAAGTAATAAGCTCACTTTCTTTTCCATTTTTCTCTTACCAAAAGACATCCTTAAAGAACAAAACTTGTACCATTTCATTAATTTATACTTTTGTCAGCTTCTGGATTTATTATAATTTAATTCTTACATAAGCTAATAGCTTCAACATGACAAGTAAAAAGCTCACTTTCTTTTCTATTTTTTATTTTCTAAAAAGCCAAAATTACAGTAAAACACACACATATAGATGTGATATATAAAAGACCATGAAACAAACATTAGAAAAAAATGATATTCGGCCAAAAGAAACAAACACAACCTTATATATCATTATGTGATGTGCCATAAATCAAAATTGTCCATTCTTTTGGCTTCCTAATTACTGTTTACAATTCTTGTGGCTTGACAAGCAAGAAAGGAGCTTTAACTCCAAGAAGCACATTTTTCTGAATAAGTCACATTCACATAATTTCTTGCTTTAACAAAGAAGGCATAATTTCAACAAACCATGTAAGTTAAATTTCGTTTCTCTATTTATCTTGGTGGCAAGAAATAAAAAAGAGAGTCAAAATTATGGTTGAACTGAGTTTAAATTGCAAAGAGAAATCTCATTTAAACATCTACTATATCATTTGTCTTAATGTCAATTGTGAACCATGAAATTGCAATATTACAAAGCCAAAATAGGCTTAAACCACAAGCAAGTATTATGTAGTTTCCTATAAAATGTAACGAATGAGGAAAAACCACACATTTGCACAACTATTAACAAAAACATATTTATGCGATATTCTTATATTAAAAAAAAATTTAATTACAAATTACAAAAAGTATAAAAATAAATAAATAAGTGAAAAATGATAAGGCAAATAGAAACAAAAAGGGGAAAGATAATATTTGAATTCCAAAAATAAATTATAACCCAAAATATCTAAGAATTGTAAAATTCAAATCACTAATACTTTTCTTCTTATCCTTTATGAGTTACCAAATAGATTTCCAATTCATTTTACAAACTTCATTTGCTTACATAAGAAAATGTCAGAAAACAAAAGAAATGAAATCCACACACACACACACACACACACACACATACAAAAGATCTAAGAATTTCAAAATTTAGATCTCTATACTTTTCTTCTTATCCATTTTCAGTAACCAACAGCCTTCCAATTGATTACACAAACTTCAATTGGCTAAATTAGACAATGCCAGAATATTAAAAGAAAACAAATCCAAATCTTGCTCTTAACCATTCTCATCTCAAAAGACACACATGCAACATTTTCAAAGCAAAGAAAAGAAACATGGATATAGCTATATTCGAATGGAAATGTGAAATCTTACATGAGGAAAACTTTGGGTAGAATCAAGAACATCTTCTCCATCTTCAATGTACATAAGTGGTGATTTTAGAAGTATAACCACAAAAAATAGCCTTGGAATCAGAATATACATTAGGAGGAAAGAGAGATGAGATATGATTGAACCTATTCTACCATGGTTAGAGTTTGCCTAGATTAATAGAATCTGATCCTTGATAATTTGGATAAATTGGCACTTTGGTTTGGTCAAGCTCTTTTTAGTTATGCTAACTTGATTTAATACAAATAATTTTCCAAGCCAAATTTGTAAAAAGACCTAGGATAAGAATTGGGATTAGCAACTCAAAAACCTCACAAACAAAAAGGCAAAGAAATTAGGGATGAAACATCTTAACAAAATTTTGATGATGTTGTTCAAAATTAATATTCATAGATGGGGTAAAAAATTTAGTCATACACACTGATTTAATATACAAATATGCTTCAGAAGTTCAGATCACAGTGTAAGATTTCCCATTTAAAATATAAGAGATTTAAAATATAAGATATATATATACACACATATATAAAGATTAGATCAATAGCCAAACTAAGCTTAAAATAAATAATAAAAGAACAAAATTGATCATCCTCCCAAAATTCCAAGAACTATGAAACTAACATTCCAGAATAACAGAAATATAGAGTTAAATAAGAGAGAGTGACAGAAGCACATTTTTAGAAAGAAGAAAGATGAGAGGAAATCCAAAACCCATGATGAAAATGAATTAAACAAGAAGAAAAGAGATTAATTTAAGTGAAAATTGATTTGATTACAGATCACTAATCATGTTATGCCTAGAATCAATATATCAAATATTTACAAATATATATATTCAAAGACCTAACATTTTTACCAAAAACACAAAACATACCTTACCTTGTGAGGATGATATCCAAAAGATTAGTCACTACTTTTGAATCAAATAGCTCAGCTTGGTGGCTGCAAATCGAATATAACAAATTAGCACTTCCAAAAAATTTGTTTAGACCAAAAAAATAAAAAAGAGGAAGATTACAAACCCCATGACCAACCACATCACCACCACCATTACCGGAAACAAAAACAACAACAATTGATATATTCTTCTAGAACATTATAATTTGTATGGTTCTTTTAATTCTTTCTACAGGTAGGATCATTCATTTATGTGTATAGAGAGAAACATAAAGCACAAATTTTGCTATGAAATTGATGGAAAAACAGCAACTTTACAATCGAATGGAGTAGGCAACTTTTCTTTTTGGCAAAATTGGTTTTGTCTCTAGTGTATAGGTCTGTATCATCAGTCCATTTTTTCCCGCTGTTAAAAAATAGAGAGAATGACATGGGATTAGGCAAAAATGGAACCAAATTATGATTAGTGAAACTTCAAAGTGGAAATATTAGAGAGAGAGAGAGAGAGCACTTACCTATAGTGTGTTAGCCGAAAATACCAAAAATGGAACCAAATCCCCTTTCTTTATGATTTGTTTCTCTCTCCCTCTTTCAATATCTTCTCACCTTAGAAAGGAGAAACCCACGCACACACAACTCCATACCTAGCAGCTAAAAGTTTAGAAGAAAAGAAACCCAAAATACCCATATTAGCAAATGAAAAGAAGAAATCAAGAATGGTTAATACCCATATTAGCTAATACGGGTCTTTTAGGTTTTGATAAAGAAAGGAGATTTGGTTCCATTGAAAAGAAGAAGCTCAGAGTTCTTTAGTGCCAAAATGGGTCTCTTGTCTTTCACCCCTCTCTGTTTGTCGCTCTCACCACTCCCATCTCTGTTTCTTGTGTAAGCCGAAAATACCCAAAATAGAACCAAATCTCATTTCTTGATCAAAACCTAAAAGATCGATATTAGCAAACAATCCAAGATAGAAACCCACAAGGAAATAAATACAAACATAGATCTTAAGAACAAAAAAAGAAAAAAAGAAAAAAAAAGGAAATTTTGAAGAAACGGAGAAAAAGAAGAAGAAGAGATACTTTACTATAAAAATTAGTCGGTCTTTCTTCCCATGTGGTTTTTTTTTTCCTGAGCCAATTTGGTGCTGTCGTCCTGAAATGATAGAGAGAAAAGAGAGAGAGAAGAGATACAGAGAGTTCCAGAGAGAAAAAAGAGTTCCAGATCCCCTTTGGCCTTTCTCCCTTTCATTGTTATATGTCTCTCTCCCTTTTATTGTTTTATATATTCAGCCAAAACACATCGTTTAGCCCTCCACAAATGGACAAAAAAGAAGGACTCACGAAACCAAAGTGGCACTGTAGAGGCATTGCCTCTTTTTATATAGTTAATGGATGTTCCTTCTTAGCATCCCAACATTTAGAACAATAGAGCATGGTTGGTCCTATAGTTATATAATTTTTATAAGTATTTTATGATCACATAATACTACTAATATGTTGTTCTACATTGTCCACCTTACCCTTATCCTATGATTAAAATTTTTTAAGTATTTTATGATCACACAATACTACTGATATGCTCTTCCACATTATCCATCTTCCTCTTATCCTATGATTCACATTTTCTTAAATCTCTCCATCTTAATGAATTATTTATCCAAGAGATCAAAGGCCCTTGCTCTTTGGTATCTTTTAACTATGAAGTCTTATAACTCACTTATCTCAGTTTCTAATATTACTAAATTTAAATTCCATGAAGTGTATTTTAGTCCTGCTTAATTGAAAGCTTTGGGATTCTAAAGTATCTCTTTAAGTTTCTGTTAGGGTCATATTTTATTGTAATTGGCTAATCATTTGACAAAATACACTTTACTTGTAATTGGATAGATCTAAGATGAGTTTAGTACTTCAAGAAATATGTTGTTCAAGTCAAGTATTAAAGACATGAAGATTGGTCCAAGAAACAAGTGAAGAAAAACTGTTCATTAAGTCTCGACAGAAGCCTGCTATCGAGACTTAATGTAGAGCTCGATAGATAGTTCGACAGTAGCTCGATTTATCGAGAACTACGATTTCAAACTTTCCAGATTTGAAATTCGGCTCAGTCTTGTGTATTTGTTTAGGATTTCTTTTCTCACAACCCTATATATATATAAGACTTATTTTAAGAAGCCATCAGACACGGATATAGAGACCAAGAGACTTGTTTCCTCTGTGTGAAGTTATTGCGTTTGTACGCTATAGAATTTTGTAATCAAGTGCTTCTTGATCTTCATAGTTGATGATGTGAAGAATTTTGCGGCCAACAACATTTGTTCAAGTTGCTGGAGTTAGTCATATACTAGGATCTGTGCAAAGGGCCAGTCACAAATTGGAGGTTTGTGCATCAAAAGGAAAGAAGACTATTATAAGATCAAGTCCAATTGGGTATTGGAGTGAAGGTTCAACTGTAGATTGGTATTTCGGGATAGGCCAGGGTAGTTGGTAAGATTCCTTATTCTTGTAACCGCTTGATTATTGATTAGTGGATTCTTGGAAGTGGTGACCTTAAAATTATCCGGTGGAGTTTTTGACTTGCGAGATTTTCCCTATTTGTCAACAAATCATTGTGTCAAATTTATTTTTCGTTGCATTTAGTATTTTTGGTGATTTGTTGGTGCCTCCATGATTTGCATGTAATTGAACCTAATTAATCAACTTGGATAATTGAATTAATTAACTGGGGTCAAGCTATCTTAACCCAACAGTTTCTAACTTGACATTAATTCCCGATCTAGTTTCATATACTAAAATTATATAATCTGCAAATGGCATATATATATATATGCACGGGGATTTCAACTTGAATCGATCTTATATATGTTTGGGTATTGGGTAGTTTTTGATAACTTATTTGTAGAATGTTTATTAAAATTTTTGGCAAATTTTATGTTAAATGTGTTACAAAAAGTTAAAAGTTAATTTTTGCTATTATTATATATTTTTAAAAAAACTTAAACAAAATCGAAAAGCTAAAATTTAAAAATTTTAGGCAAATAAACTTTAAATTTATTATTAGTGTAAAGAGATATGGATTTAATGCTGAACATTTACACAAACCTATAATGATGTTATCAAAAAATGTGATGGAATTCACCTAGTAGTTACCCTATATTTGTTTTTCCAAGTCTTCTGCCACTTTAACGTAGTCTAGGCGTCCAGCTCCTTTACCAAATTTTTATAATATTTAATCCTTAATGGGACCATGATTGCACATTCATTAGGGCCCTATTGTCCCCATAAAATGTCTCGTGTAGTTCCATTGTTAAAACTGAGAATAGCTAGTGAAGGTGTTAATTATTTTTGAGCAACAAGACCCCATAGATAGAGAGAGATGGTGAGAGGCCCCTTCTAGGACAAAAATGGATTGAAGAAAGGTGCATGGACTCCAGAAGAAGATTGTAAGCTAAAAAGTTTTGTTCAGAGATACGGCCACTCAAATTGGTGCAAACTTCCCAAGCTCGCGGGTATAAAACTACATTATATATTTTGAAGCATGGATGCAGTCTTGGTTTGCTATTGTTAAATAATAAACAAATTTACCTAGAGTTCTATCATATGTCTAGGTGAAATTTTAATTTTTTCAGTGAATATGAATTTGAAAATTCTGTTTATGAAAGTAATAGTTTTTTCAACTAGAAGACAAACATATTTTCCTGCATGTTGTTTCTCACTCTTTCCATGGAACAAATTTCTGTTCATGCATGATGAAACTTCATTATATATGGCTTTCTTACTTAATTCTGTTTATTTAACTTTAGTTATTTGTTTCTGGCAACCATATATACATGCATGAGAGAGATAAGAAATGAAACTAATTAAGCAGTATATATGATGTAACAATACTATGATATTTTGGACAGGTTTATCAAGGTGTGGCAAGAGTTGCAGGCTGCGATGGGTGAATTACCTCCAACCAGGTGTAAAACGCGGAAACTTCACCAAAGAAGAAGCTGGAAACAAGTATAGAAACATCTTACTTTTTGCAACTTGATAAGTATAAATTTTTAGGATCCTCAGATCGACCTATGTTTATGAACCAATATCAACATAAAGCAATAATATGTTTTCTTCCAAGTTGCCGTAAGTATTATACGTGTCTTGTCAAGTTTCTAACTTGAAAAATAATTAGAAATCAAATAAATCTATTTTCACAAACCAGAAAGAAAAAGAAAAAACAAAAGCAAAACCATATTGTTTTTCAGTTTTCTTGCTCTCCTTCATTAAGATTCTTCAGTGAATGTGAATTGTTTTCCTTTCAGATGGTCTATGATTGCTAGAAATTTACCTGGACGAGCAGACAATGAGATAAAGAACCATTGGCACACACACCTAAAGAAGTATGTAAAGCAAAATCCAAAAACATCTGAGGTGAAGGAGCAAAGTGAAAAGTCACAATTATGCAAATCCAAGGAAAATAGAGAATCAGAAAGTGAAAGTCTTCATGCCAGTGATTCCTCTCACCAAAGCTTAGAGAGCTCTCCATTGTCCAAAGAACTATCTTCCACTAAACTCTTCTCTTTGAGCCGTGATCATTCACCTGTAAATGGCATAAATTGCACTGAAGACAGTCTTGCTTCATTGGAAACATCTGAAAATGCCTTTGGAAACATGCACGGGAAGAAATATACAAAGCAAAGATTCGAAACTGAAAGTCTTCATGCTAGTGCCCACTACCATATCTTAGAAAGCTCTCCATTGTCCCCAGAAGTATCTTCTGCTAAATTCTCCTCCTTAGGCAGTACTGATTATTCACCTAAACCTGGCATAAATTGGATTGAAGAAGACAGTCTTGCTTCATTTGAAACATTTGAAGAAGCCTTTGGAGACTTTTGGACTGAACCATTTGTAGCAGACTACACGTATATCCCAGATGAGTTTCCAATATCCCAATATATTTCATACTATGACGACGGCATTGGCATAGATTTATTTGACCAAGTGATGCAGGTATTGCCGAAGAATTAATACAAGTTTCGGCAGTACTAGTTATTTTTATCAATAACAATTGTGCTAGGGTGACTGATTGTAAAATATCAAAGTAATAATGCTTGTGCTATTTTCTTTAGTTACAAACAGCTACCTTAATTAATAACAGATACGTGAAAGTGATCATGCAGTCAAGTTTTGCTCTTGCTTCAATATACTGCAGGAAGTAGTTATGCTACGCATATGTACCTTTTGGGCTAGCTTGTTAAACTCAACTTCCTAATGATCAAAGGAAATAAGTGTGCTGTTATCTTCTTGATCAGATTCCACTAGTTACTGCAAGTTGAGTGCTTCTTGTCCCTCGTTTTTGTATAGGTACGTAATTAGATTATCTGATCCTGAAATATGCATAAACTTCCCGGGGCTATGAAACATGAGAAAGATCATACACTTTCTTTGATTAATGTTGGATGACACAATGTAATTTCTAGGACATGAAAATGTGATGGTTCATGGATATTTTAAGCAATGAGCAACCAAAAACGTTTCAAGGGTTAAACATAGGGCATGTATAATTGAATGTATCATTAGACTGATCGCATGGCATGACAGCATTAACTATTTCAAATGCAAGTACCTCAATTCAGAGAAAAGAAAGGCTTGTCTGTACAGCTATGCAAGCCAAAATAATTAAAATAGCTACATGACCAATGAGAAATATAATGCAGTCCTCATTAATAAACTCAAAACATACAGTTTAAGCATTTTCATGCAATTGAAAAAAAACAAAAAAAACTGAGCAATTTAAACTTTAATTTATTAAGAAAACCTTAAATATTCTTTCCTAATGCATGTATCTATTAAATAGGTTATAGTGTGTGTGAAAGGAATGACTCATACATTTGAATGCTCAATGGGTGATAAACATGTGGTTCAAGCTGTTATATTTGAAGGTAGACTTGCCGGTGCATTGGAAGAGATGCAGCTCATGGTATATAGACGACATACCAATCCTCATATTTGAAACCAAGAACAAAAGAAAAAAGAAAATAAAACAAAAAGAAAAGAAGAAAAAAGAAAAGACTGAATTATAGAGTCCCAGACCATTAAGTGAATCATGGTAAACGTGATCGTGATCTAAAGATTGGATGTCATAATTCCTCTATCGATCAAGTTCCAGTGTGAAAGGAGCTAAGCACCTTGTTTTACATTTCAAGTACAATGTAAACATAAAGATGTCCTACTCCTAATTTTTTAGCTTTTAATATTTACGTGGAAAAAGTTGGTTTAAGTCTCCCTAGTAAACGTGTAGTGGACTTTGTGTTTTCACCGCAGACGCAGTGTACAGATGGTTTGTTTAATGTTTTCGGTCATTATTACAAGAAGGACAAGTTAGCTATATTTTTCTTTAAGTCTTGTGAGTCTGTTAGTCTTAGTTCACTGTTTATGGATCCTTGGGATTGTTTTTATCTGAGAGTCATTATATTGAATTAAGTCAGATTATGTAAATTGAGTTCTGTCTCAGAATTGCTTAAGGGGGATATTGTTTCGTTTTAGATTGGAAAATTTTATGACATTGTTATTTCTTATTTAGTTTGTAATGTGTGTTAATGTCCAAGTTCAAAAGGTCCAAGATTTAGCTCAAAGAATACCTTCATGCAACATTTCAACAGTCTTTCGATCGTTGCTTGATTAATTGAAAGTTTGGAGCTAGTGTGAGGTCACATCAGCAAGTTAAAACTTCCAAGTAGTGTCTAGGGTGGAGGGTTGAACTAGATCATAAAACTTCTTTTCCGATAGTGAATTGCCTTATTGGGGCAGAGATATCGTTAGAATGTTTTTCCCCCTCTTTGGATTTGTTTTCTATTGGCGTTTTGCTTCATCAGTTACGCTTTGTTTGTTTCGACGTAAAATTTTTTCAAATATAAAATACTTGTAAATATTTTACTATAAAACATTTGCAAGTGTTTGACAAGTGCTGTGACCTTAAAAATTGCAAATATAAATCAGCCACCACCAGCCACCACATATCCAGCGCACCAACCATTGCAAAAACATACCCATTGTAATCCCATCCCATTAGCCACCATCATCTACCCAAATACACAAGAGCCACCAGAATTACCACCAACCACCAAATCATTACCAACCATTCAAAAAACAGCCTTCAAAACCACCACCAAAGATTCAAAAACCTACCACTAACTACCAAAAAGAACAACCACCAACCACCAAATCATCACCAACCACTCAAAAATCAACCACCAACAACCCAAAAATCCGTATCAGAAAGGCAAAAACACCCATAAAACCAAATCAAAACCTGAAAAGAAAACCCATGAACAAAGAATCTAATCTGAAAATCCAACAATCTAGCAAATCTAGCGGCAGCGAGATTGAAACAACCACCTGCAAGATCAGAGCAGCCACCAAAAACCCAAGCCACTGCTCAGTATTCAGATCTTGATGGATTTTGTGAGAGAGATGAGAGGAGGGAGGAGAGTGTGGAGTCGGTCGGTGGGTGCGCCGGTCGGTGGGTGGCGTTGCTGGTGAGTGGCGTTGGTCTATGAGTGAGAGAAGTATCAGGTTGGGATGTGAGAGAAAACTGGGAGGGAGAGATAGCGTGAGAGGTAGAGATAACGTGAGAGTTGTCGAGAGAGTTAGAGAGCAATTGTAAAATATAAAATTTTAAGTATAAAATATTTTACACAAATTTACTTAAGTTGATTTGGTTGATTGAAAATATTTTACTGCAAAATAAACACCATAAAATGAGAAACTATCTTTCTACAAATATTTTACGTTGTAACAAACGGAGTGTAAATCTATGTATTAGTGCTAGATTTTCAGATTTGGTATTAATTGTGGCTGTAATTAAGCAATCTAAACTATAATCATCTAATTGGCTTAAGTTAATCAACTCTTAAGTAATCCACATAACTAATTAAGGGGCCTAAAGAATTTTTCACATTGTATATATTTATGCAATATATTATCTTATTGCCCCAATTTTTATTTTTATTTATTTTCTTACTTTTGCTTTACATTATATCATTTTAAATTGTTTGTCATTGATATTATCAAATTGCAATTACCGTGATTTTATGAGATGTAAAAGTTAGATATAATAAGAGCAGTAAAAAAGTTAGAAGTTTAAAGGTTAAAAATGTTTTTAATCCAATGACTAAGATATATTTAAAAGTCAATTTTTAACCTTCAATTTCACTCATTAATTCACTATTGCTAATTATATGAAAATAAAATAATAGTCACTTATTATGCCATGTATGAGACAAAATTAGCAAAAAGATGACCTTTTAAAAAAAATAAAAAAAAAACTTTTTACTTTTACTTTACATTATATTATTTTAAATTGTTTGTCATTGATATTATCAGACTTGGGCGTCATGCACGGGTGAATGTATGAGATGTAAAAGTTCGTATTTTATTTTATTTATACAAGGTAGAAATTCTATTTTAACTTAATCTAAGTGTATATGCATGTGAATTAACTCACTCTTAGAGACTTGAACTTCGGTCCACTCCCCACACCCCACACCTCACAAGCACTTATACTTGTGGAGTGACCATCGTGCCAAGAGTACATGGTTGTATGGGATGTAAAAGTTAGATATGAAAAAAGTGAAAAAGTAAGAAGTTTAAAGGTTAAAAAAAAAAAAAAATTAATGTAAGGACTGAGATATATTAAAAAGTGAATTTTTAACTTTTCAATCTCACCCATTAATTCACTATTATTGTTTATGTAAAAATATTATAAAATAGTAGTCATTTATGCCATGTATGAGACAAACTTGGCAAAAAGATGACACTTTTAAAAAAAAAACTTTTACTTTAAATTATATTATTTTAAATTGTTTGTCATATATTATCATATTTGGACATCATGCACTATGCAATTACTGTGAATGTATGAGATGTAACAGTAAGATAGGAAATAAAGTGAAAAAGTAAGAAGTTTAAAATTCAAAATATTTTTTAATCCAATGACTAAGATATATTAAAAAGTCAATTTTTAACCTTCAATCTCACTGATTAATTCACTATTGCAATTTATGTGAAAATAAAATAAATAAATAAACTAGTGGTAACTTATGCCATGTATGAGACAGACTCGGCAAAAAGATGACACTTGTAAGTGCTAGTCCTATCAATGAACCACCCCTCCTTGATTTGAGCGGTAGTTATTGGCCGAAAATAACTACCACCTATTACCTACAAATGAAATATTGAAGTTTATAAGCAAAAAATCTCCAACACATCATCCAAAAATTTTCTATCAAGAGTGACCAATCCATGTCTGTAGGGATGGAAATTCCCCTCGCATTGCATGCATGTTTGTAGGAATGTCTTTACCACTTGCATGACTATCAAGGAGTAGGAGTAGACAAGTAATTTGTAGGCTTCTTGTACTCCTATTATTAAACTTTGTCAATTTCAGTTTGTTGCTTTGTTCTTGTGTTCTATTGTAATCAAGTGAAGTTGGACTTTTGCTATTATGTTATCAAGTGAGTTGTATATTTAATATTTAGTGCTTGATCATTATGCACTTGATTTGATTTAATTCTCTCCCTCTCATCGGTAATTTGTGTATGTTTAAGTCCTATTAATTGAGGAAATTATCGAACTCAACACTCTTTCAGAGAAGTCTTATCTTACTTTGTGCAAAATCATTGCAAGCGGCCTAAAAATTGGTTTGTACTCCAAACAATTGCATGATGCAATAGTTCACTAGATTAGGATCCGATATTATCATAACATGTTAGTCATTGAGATATATATATATATATATATATATATATATATATATATATATATATATATATATATATATATTTATTTATTTATTTATTTTTTTTGGGAAGAAAAAAAATGGTTAGGAGGGGACAGTCAGTATTGCTTTACAACCCGAGAGTAACCATAGTACTATAGTAGCCCTTAACATCTCCCGAGTTATGACCTCATTTTGATGAAGTATAAGACATGTTGCTAGTGGGTTTGGGTCTAGAGTGAATCAAACCTAAGACGCTTTGCATGGCAGAGTCTAGTTGGCCCTAACCACTACCCTTGATATTATCGTCATCTATTTAGTGCTTTTTTAGAAATATTGATTGGACATATTGTTAGCTGATTTGTAATTTGGTACATTTATATACAACAAATTTCTTTTATAAAAAGTATGTGGTAAACTAATGAAATATTTATTGAAAAATTATATATAATTAGTACAAATTTTACTATATAAAATTTACAAATTGATATGTCAATAAATGAGATTAGTTTTTATAATAAAAAAAAATTAATGTGATTGGTGTCACTTCAACAAGATAATAAATGAGTCTTTGTATTACTTTTTATAATTTATGACACCTTAACTTATAAGGCCTACATAATAAAATTAATTTATAATATTTCAAACATCACTCATATTTATTTACAATAACATTTTGGATTCAATCATCAACTAGATATAATGAGTCCTTGCGATATGCTTGGTTGTGCCTTTCTTTTTCAAGAAAGATTAACAATTAGCTTCAGTCAGTTATCAGTCCCCTGTTGTCCCTGTTGCTAGTCCAGCGGAGGTGGTAATGGAGGAAACGCCGGCGGTTGTATCTCAGCCCATTTTGGAAACCGGAAAATCTGGGGGTGAAATAAATGCCGAATCTCTTTCAAATTCAAATTCACGTAGAGGAAAAGAGAAAGTAACGGGGGAGGAATTTACGCATTCCAGTCCAAAAATATCTGAGTCAACTGTGCAATTAAACTTGGATTCTCCTAGCTTTCCGGACCCCAGTAAAGGAAATGATTTATTCTCGGCTGTCCTCCACGATATAGACAAGGAATTATCAAAATTTGATTCCTCAAATCCCGAGTTGGGAGGGATTTCTGATCCTGCAGTTACTACTTGTCCACTCTCTTCTGATCTTCCTAAACTCAAGGAGTGTGCTACTAAGGCTCCCACATCCCAATCACGTGACTCACTTATTTCCCACGTGCCTCCTGTTTTGATGAGCACGTCCTTGACAGATGTCCCTATTTCGATTTCGTCTGAGGTTCCAGCACTTAAAAAAGGGACTTGGAAAAGGCAAGCTCAAGCTAACCTACGGGTGGACTCAAATTGGGATAAGCCTTCCCCACAAAAACGCTCCTTTAACTCCCTGGATGTTCCTAATGAATTACCATGCAAGCGCCGACTGGTTTCTCATCAGGAAGAGGTTCACTGTGATATATTGGCAGAGGTTGCTCAGCAACCTTGCCAGAAGCAATGAGTTTTCTAGTTTGGAATTGTCGTGGGCTTGGGAACCCACAGACAATTCGGGAGCTCGGTGATTTGGTCCGGGCACAAGATCCTGCAGCTGTGTTCATTGCCGAGACATGGCTGGATGAAGCGAGGCTAAAGTTCCTTTTACGAAATTTTGATCTTGAGCAGAAACACGTTGTCTCTAAAATCAACCAGGGTGGCGGTTTGGTTCTCTTGTGGAAAGCTGATTTTGATTTATCTGTCACTTCTTCTTCTCTTAATCACATAGACGCTGTGATCAATGTTGGTAAGACAGATTCTTGGCGCTTTACGGGATTTTATGGTTATCTGGAAACTCAGAGACATCATGAATCTTGGACTAAACTGAAAAATCTCAACCTCTGTTTTTCTTTGCCTTGGCTATGCGCGGGAGATTTTAATGAGATTGCTAAGTCTCATGAGAAGTTGGGTGGTCGTGCTAGGCCAGAGAATCAGATGAAGGAGTTTCGTGACACTTTAGATGAATGCAGTTTCGCAGATTTGGGTTACGAGGGGTCGAAATTCACGTGGTTTAAGCGTTTGGCTGGGGTATCTCTGTATGGGAGCGCTTGGACAGGGCTGTTGCTAATCCAGAATGGCTTACTCTCTTCCCGGGCTCATCTGTTCAGCACTTAGAATCCGTTTTCTCTGACCATAGACCAATCATTATTCACCCCAATGGCATTCAAGCTCGTTCTCGGAGACCTTGGAGATTTGAGCAGGTTTGGTTAAAGGACGAGGTGTGTCACTCTACTGTTGAGTCCGCTTGGTCCCCAGCCATCTTCTCCCCTTTTCCGATGGAAGTGGTAGAAGGAAATTTGATTCAATGTCAGTCAAAGGTACGCCAGTGGAGTAAGACGTCCTTTGGGAACATCACTCGAGCCATTATCGAAAAGAAAAATTCAGTGAAGAAGGCTGAAGAGGAGGCTGTCAGAGGAGGTAATATTGACCGATTTCTTATGCTTAAAGCGGAATTGAGAGACCTTCTTTCCAGTGAAGAAAAACTCTGGCAACAACGGGCTAAATTGCATTGGCTGAAGGATGGTGATCAAAACATAAGGTATTTTCATGGTAAGACCTCCCAACGTTATAGGCGTAATTTTATTAAACGGCTCAGGGACTCAAATGGAGTTTGGTGCGATGGTGATGAGAAAGTGGCAGGTCTCTTCATTGACTACTTCAAGGGGCTTTTTACTTCCTCTAACCCGAGTCATATTGGTGAAGTTCTTGAATCAGTATCCCGGGTTATTAGTGAGCAGATGAATTCAGATTTGTTGAGGGTCTTCACCAGGCAAGAAGTTGATGTGGCTCTTAAACAAATGGCTCCTTTGAAGGCCCCGGGCCCTGATGGCATGCCACCCATTTTCTATCAACATTATTGGAGTTCCATTGGTGATGATGTATCCTGTGCTGTGCTATCTTGCTTAAATTCAGGTACTATCCCTGCTAGCTTAAATCATACTTACATTACTCTTGTGCCTAAATCTAAGTGTCCAGAATTAGTTACGGAATTTAGACCTATTTCTCTCTGTAACATCCTTTATAAATTAATATCCAAAGTTTTAGCTAACCGGTTGAAAAGTTTGCTACCTATTGTTGTATCTGAAACTCAAAGTGCTTTCCAATCGGATAAAGCTATTTCGGATAATATCCTAGTTGCTTTTGAAATTCTTCATCATATGATGACGAAAAAGTATGGTAGAGGTGGTTATATGGCTATGAAGTTGGATATGAGCAAAGCGTATGATAGGGTGGAATGGACCTTTCTCGAGAGCATTATGTTGAAAATGGGCTTTCATGAGAAATGGGTGGGTATGGTGATGGCCACAGTGAAAACGGTTTCCTATTCTATTTTGGTAAATGGCGAGCCCCGTGGGAATATCCAGCCAACTAGGGGGATTAGACAAGGTGACCCCTTATCCCCCTATTTATTCTTGCTTTGTTCTGAGGGACTTAATGGTTTACTTAAAAAAGTTGTTAATGGTGGTGAGATCCGGGGATTTTCTTTAAGCAAGTATGGGCCACAAATCTCTCATCTTTTCTTCGCGGATGATAGCTTGATTTTTTGTCGAGCTAAGTTGGGTGATGTGCAAGCGGTCCAAAATGCCCTAGCTTTGTATGAGAAGGCTTCTGGACAGAAGATTAATAGCCAAAAGACCAACTTGTTCTTTGGGAAATCAGTCTCGAATGAAACCAAAGATGTCTTGAAAGAGTTTTTGGGTGTTCCGGAAATAAAGGAGTATGAGAAGTATTTAGGACTTCCAGCTGTTGTGGGGAGGAAAAAAAAGGAGAGCCTAGTGTATATTAAGGAAAGGATTTGGGGTAAACTTCAAGGGTGGAAGGAGAAACTTTTGTCTCAAGCCAGGAGAGAGGTCCTTTTGAAAGCCGTTGTCCAAGCCATCCCAACCTTTGCTATGGGTTGCTTTAAGTTACCACTAAGCCTTTGTCATGATATTGAGGTTATGATAAAAAATTTCTTTTGGGGGCAATAAGGAGAAAGACGGAAAATACATTGGAAGAAGTGGAAAACTCTATGCCTACCTAAGGAAGAAGGTGGGTTGAATTTCAAAGATTTGAGTAAATTCAATGAAGCCATGCTTGCTAAGCAAGTTTGGCGTTTGATTCATGATAAGGAATCCCTTTTCTATCGGGTTTTTAAGGCTAAATTTTTCCCTTCGGGTGACATTTTTTCAGCCCAATTAAAATCTGGTTCCTATGCGTGGCGTAGTATTCTTGGTGCTAGGAAGCTAGTGGCTGCTGGGGCTAGGTGGAGAATCGGAAATGGCTTAAAAACCCGAGTTTATTCTGATTGTTGGCTGCCAGGGGGAGGCTAGGGCAGGATCACTTCCCCTTTATCAGAGATTCCAGCAGATGCAGTAGTTGCTGACCTTTTGGATGTTGATTCGGGATGGTGGAATGGGGCGTTGATTGACAGAAATTTCCTGCCTTTTGAAGCTCAGAAGATAAAATCCATCCCGGTTTGTTTCACCCCTCAGGAGGATATTTTAATCTGGCCGAAAACAAGGGATGGGAAATACTCTGTAAAATCGGGATATAAGTTTCTTCATGAACTGGAAATTAGTGAGCTGGCTTCTTCATCGGATTCTGGGGAAAACAAAAAATTTTGGTCTGGTTTATGGAAAATGAAGGTTCCAAATAAGCTTAAAACTTTTGCATGGAGAGCTTGCACAAATTCCCTTCCTACGTTGGACAATCTGTTGAAGAGAAAGATTGTCTCTTCTCCTACATGCCCCAGGTGTAAAAGCGAGCCTGAATCTGTCATTCATGCTCTGTGGAGTTGCGGGTCACTTGGTCCAGTGTGGGGCACTAGCTTTGAGGAACTGAAAGCTGTGTCTCCTCCTTTTCTAACGTTTGTTGATCTTTTCAGGTGTGCATTGCAGAATCCACGCGGAGCTGAGTCGTTCATCACGCACTGTTGGTTTCTATGGAATGAACGGAACAAACGCAGAGTGGGAGAAGTAGTTACGCCACTGGATAAGCTGGCGGACCTGGCACAACAATACCTCCAGGAATTCCAGCAACCTCGTCGCAAGCCTGTCGTCAAGCAACCTCCAAAACTGAGCATCTGGAAACCACCGGACCTGAGTTCAGTGAAGACAAATTTTGACGGTGTTATTTTTGAAGAATTGAACGCAGCAGGTGTTGGTGTCGTTGTTCGAAATTCCTCGGGAGAATTACTGGCGGCCCTATCTGAGATCATTCCTCTGCCATCGTCTATTCTTGCTCTGGAAACAATTGCGGCGCGAAGAGCAGTCTCCTTTCTGCATGAGCTTGGTTTGGACAGCTCTATTTTTGAAGGGGACTCTGAATCTTCTATACTGGCAATTACTAACCAGTGTTTTCATCATCCTGTAGTGGGTCATTTGGTCAAGGATATTATTTCTTTAGCTAGTTCATTACAGTCTTTTTCTTTCATTCATACTCGTAGGCAAGGTAATGGCTTGGCTCATGCCTTAGCTCAAAGGGCGAGATTATCTTTTCCTGTTTCTATCTGGAAGGAGTCTGTTCCTCCAGATTTACTAAAACATTTCATTTTTGACTTACCGAAAACAAAGTAGCTCGACCGGTTTTGGTCTGTTTCTCAAAAAAAAAAAAAAAAAAAAAAGATTCAGTCAGTTATAAAAGAGTCTTTGTATTAGATTCAACAAGATAAAAATTCTAGTAAGGAAGTACGTTCTTCATATTCCTCTTCACAAGATTCAATCAGTCATTCTTTTCTTTTTTTTCTTTTTTTTTTTAACTGTTTCTTTCTATGAGCATACCAACCACCGATTTTTCAAAATATTTACAACCATCACGCCAGATATATGCGGAACAAAACTAGTTGGATCCTTTATATCTTTAAGAAAAAGACAAATTTGTAATTATTAGCAATGTATAATCCTGGCCTAAGTAAAGGGAAATTTGTAATTATCAACCAATTGATAACATTTGTTTATAACTATGCAGGATTACTTCTCATATGACTAAGGGAAATTAAATTCAAACGAAAGCTGTTGGGTTATAGATTGACCCTAGTAAATTAATCTAATTATCTAATTTGATTAATTAATCAAATTTCATACAAATTAGATTAAGGCATGATCAAATAATCAAACTAAATAGAGTGCAGCAGAAAATTAAGCTTCACACAATGATTTGACCATGATGGAGAAAACCCTCATAGACAAAACTCTACCGGGTGAATTTTAGGTCCAAGTACAAGAAATCTATGAGAAATCTAATTTATTTGACAATGAGGGTTTTCTCCAATAATACCATTTATTTGACAACTTCAAGGTCTTCTTCATAGATGCTACATAGAAACAAAGGTTCATGGAGAGTCTCACCACATCAACAGACCCTAGTCCCTAGTGAACCCAAAACCTAGATTCATAAGTGCCATGGTTATTGTTCAACATAGCATAACATGCAACAGTACAATCGCAGTTACAAACAAATTTAATAAATGAGAAAACAAATAGATGCTATAAGCAAGGACAATAATAGATTATGTGCACAATATAACAAATATAAATTTGTAAAATAAATAGAATTAGTCCTATGTGTAAAGAATGAATAATGCAATTTTGATCAAGGATGGTGTTTGACATTATCTCTTTAAGATAGATTTCGTCCCTCTCAATAGGTACTTTGAGTCTTTCGGATGTCTCTTTCTCTCTCTTTGACTATGAACGTAAATATGATTGCCCAAAAAAAAAAAAAAATGGAATGAATGATGGGTGAATTTATATAGACAAATTTATTGAATATATATATTGTTCTTGAAAAAATAAAACTGTTGTGTACAAATTAACTGGCAACAAAATAAAATAATAAAAAATTAGTATTGGATGGAAGGGTCTAGCACACACATGCCCCGAGCCCAACCCAACCCGGCTAAACCTAAATAAGGTAATCCACTATTAAAAAAAGTTATAACCTAGAACAAAACCCTTATTACCTCATATTTTTTTAGTATTCCCTTGTATTGGTATATATAACTTATTTATATTAAGAGTGTTTAAAGCATATTATCCTCAAAATATATAAGTAAATACTTTTAGTAAAAGATCTTTTTATTTTTATTTTTTTAAAAAATCATCTTGCATTTAGAGAATTAGGGATATATATATATATATATATATATATATATAGTCTAAAAGCTTCTTTCATGGAGAGAGAGAGAGAGAAAGGTTGAAACGCTCTGAAGAGGAGGAGGACATGCTGAGAAGAAGCACCAAGAAATTCAAAGAAAGTCATCACGTTGTTGGGAGTAATGGTCAGACTTCATTAGCAACACAAAGTAGCTATAGAGACAAATTGTTATGAACAATTCCTGGAGCTTTTGAACAAGCATTTGGGTTCGAAAGCACAATGCAAGAGGACCTGGAATCAGACACGGAAGAGGAAAACCTTCGCGAAGGATGTACAAAGGTCTGTTTCTCAAAAGAGGAAAAGGCATGCATGAGAGCCACGTGGCAACATGCACTCATCATCAAATCCTTTGGTAGGAAAGTGAGATTCCTTTACCTAGACTCAAAGATTCGCAGCATGTGGAACCTTGTAAGACAAATGGACTGCATTGACTTGGGGTTGGATTACTTCCTAGTTAAATTTGAACTTACAGAAGACATGGATAACATTATTAAAGGAGGTCCGTGGTTCATTGGTCAGCACTTCCTAGCTATCAGGCAATGGGAGCCAGGATTCAAGGCTTCAATGGCAACTTTCTCTTCAGTTGTAGTATGGGTGAGACTCCCAAAACTTCCTATTGAATTCTACGAACCAGCATCACTCCTCAAGATTGGTAAATCCATCGGACCAGTTTTACGCATTGACTCACATACAATTAATGGGGCTCGAGGTAGATGTGCTCGCCTTTATATTCAGGTCAACCTAGACAAGCCTCTAATAAGAACTGTTTACATAGGGAAAATAGTGCAAAGTATACAACACGAAGACAATATGAAAGCGCAAAGAGACATGCCCTTATCTCATGAAGGAACCCAACAAGGAATCTGATAAGGATCAGAATGCATGCCCCAACACAAATGCCTTTGTTGATCACCAACTAGGGCGGAGCAAGGCGGAAAGGTTGCAGGAGGAGTATGGGGCGTGGATGGTGGTTACCAGACGCAAACCTTTCAGTAAGGCTACAGCTAAGCCTACGGTCCAGGAGGGAAGTGACTCGGCTGAGTCAGTACAAAGGGTTAATGCGACACACCAGCCTAGAGTAGTGAACCAGGAAAGAAAGAAGGGAAACGAAAAGCTAGTCACCTACAATCTATGGCGCACACCAGAGAGGCTAAAAAGACCGTTGTGCCCAATTGCGGGTTAATAGGAGTTGGTAGGAACTCTAGGGGCTTTGGACGCAATGGGAAACCAAACCAGAAAGACAAGGGTCTAGTTAAAAGCCAACTAGAAAGGGTGGGCCCTAGCAAGACAGGGGGACTTTTTACCTTTGGAAATGGGTTGGGTCTATTGAACAAAGATGAGCCTGATCAAGCCCCTTTTTGTTTCTCTAGCCCAGATAGCCCAAGCCTTAAACTTGCTATTGAAAATAAGGGTTCAGATAACACCAATCCATGGGGCAACGACAATGGAGAGAGTGAACAACTAGGGGATCTTTTACAAGGGGAAAACCATTCCGGTGGGAGACGACACAATAAGGTGGATAAGGCAAGACTCGACAGAAATATGGGGGTGGTTTGACACAGAACTGATGCTAGCTTGGAAAAATCTGTTCCCTTTGACGGAGATAAGCAAGTAGGTGGGATTCCTATCAATGGTGGACGAAGCTTGGAGGTTGACCTCGAACCCATGGTGGAGATTCCCAACGGATAGACCTGTGGTGCCAGCCCTCCTAAGGATCAACTCCAAATTGTTAGCGCCAAAATCAAAGGTACAACCTTCGAAAAACTACCTAACAGGGGTAGAGCAAGAATGGATACAACCAATGATCATGGGGAGGAAGATACTCCAAGATGCACCGGTGGAGTGTGTGATGATGGGAAACCTTCATCGGGTGAAGCTCCTTCAATTTGCAGAATTGGAGATCTATGAGACTATTCTCAGCAAAGCATCCCAGGAGTTGATGGGGATAATCAAACACTTGACAACTCTATTCCGAGGGAGGATGGAGTCGAAGACATAGCTGATGGAAGCATGGAAGTGGAGGGAAACTGAGGACTGCTCCTCCCTGAACCATTTCGATTCCTCAACCACCCCCTTTAGGATCATGAATATTCTGGTTTGGAATTGTAGGGGAGCCATGAAACCCCTCTTTAGGAAAACAGTCATGGACTTGGTGGAGTGGCATTCTCCACTCTTGACGGTAATCACTGAAACGAGACTAAGTGGGGCCAGAGCAGAGGAGATCATAGAACGTCTTCCTTTTGATGGTGCAACAGTGGCAAACACGATTGGGTTTGTTAGAGGCATTTGGTTGCTATGGCAATCAGACTTGGTGCAGGTGGATGTCCTGGCATCAATGGAGCAAGAAATTCACGCTCTCATTCGGGTAAGATCTCAAACTTTTAGTTGGTTACTTAGTACTATATATGCTAGTCCCAAGTTCCTTGAAAGATGCATACTCTGGGATAATTTGAAAATGTTAGCATATCTACATAATCTGCCTTGGGCTCTCATGGGAGATTTTAATGAAGTCTTGACTGAGGAGGAGAAATCTAGGGGAAACTCTGTGACTCAGAGAAGAGTAGTGGCGATTCGTGACTGTATGAATGTTTGCCAAATGCTAGATCTTGGATTCTCTGGACCAAAGTTTACTTGGTCTAACAAAAGAGAACTTGGGAACTTAATTCAGTGTAGGTTGGATAGGTGTTGGGCCAACCCAGATTGGAAAGAATTCTTCAATGAAGCTAATGTCACCCATCTTGCAAGAATTAACTCGAACCACTGCCCTCTACTCCTGAACTTATGTCCAAACACTGGTGCCACATCCAATAGGCCTTTCAGGTTCCAATCAGTGTGGCTGAGTCATATGGAGTTCCTAATTATGGTGAGGGAAGCCTGGACAGGTTAGGACGACAACCTGGTTGGAGCCATATCGGAGTTCACATTAGAAGCTCAGAAATGGAATAAAGAGGTCTTTGGCAATGTTTTTGCTAAAAAGAGACATATTATGGCTAGACTTTTGGGTACACAAAAAGCCCTAGCCAACAGACCCACCCCTTTCCTGGTTGGCCTTTAGAACCATCTGTCCGAGGAATGTAATCAAATCCTTCAATTGGAGGAGGAGATTTGGGCAATGAAGGCCAGAATGAACTGGACCATCCTTGGAGAGAGAAAAACCGCTTTTTTCCACCTTTCAACCCTTCAGAGAAGAAGCAGGAACAAAATTACAAGCATACAGGAGGAGCAAGGGATTTGGATTCATAATGTGGAGGAAGTACAAGGAATTTTTTTGTCTTACTTTACTAAGTTGTATCAATCTGAGCAAGTTCTTTGCCATCGGGTTCACTCTTGGATTGATAATTGGTGTGCCAAACTTGGGGAGGAGGAAGCAACGACAATTGCTCACATACCCTCTGATGGTGAAATCTGGTTAGCTCTCAAGGCCGTGAAACCATACAAAGCCCCTGGTTTTGATGGACTTCACGCGGGATTTTTTCAGAGGTTTTGGCTTATTGTTGGTGAATCAGTAAAATTTGAGATAAATAACATTTTCTTAAATGAGAAAGTGCCTGAATATCTGAACCATACCCTTATTGTTCTCATTCCAAAAATCCTTGGGCTTGAAACCGTTGGGCATTACAGACTTATAAGTCTCTGCAATACGGTTTATAAAATAGTCTCAAAAATCCTTGTTAATAAAATCAGACCCCTCTTACCTGACCTGATCTTTCCTATGCAGTCAGCCTTTCTGGAAGGAAGGAGGAGTTTTGATAATGTGATTATTGCACAAGAGCTAATTTATTCCCTGAAAAACAAAAAAGGCAAAGATGGATTTATGGTTGTAAAAATTGACTTGGAAAAAGCCTACAACCGCCTTGAGTGGAGCTTCATCAAGATGGTACTTGAACATTTCAACTTTCCGTGGAATATCATAAACTTAATTATGAGCTGTGACACTACAACTTCAGCCTCGATCCTCTTTAATGGGGGCAAGTTGAGTTCCTTTCAACCTTCGAGGGGCATCAGACAGGGCGACCCCCTCTCTCCCTTCCTCCTCTTGCTTTGCATTGAATTCTTGGCAGCTCAGATCACCACCATGTGTGAGGAGAGGAGGTGGGAAAAAAATTAAAGCTTCCAAAAATGGTCTAGGTTTCTCACATATTTTCTTTGCCGACGACCTCATTTTATTTGCAAAGGCAAAGTCTAAGAACTGTGATGCCATAATGGAAGTTCTCAACAACTTCTATGATATAGCTGGTCAAAAGGTGAACTGGGGTAAGTCTTGCATTTTCTTTTCCAGCAACGTTGAAGAAGGAAGAGAAAATTATGCAGAAAGATCGGAATTGAGGCAACAAGCAACCTGGGTCGTTATTTAGGTTTTCCTCTTCTTCATCAAGGCAGAAATGGGAATGCCTTTAATTTTGTCATGGAAAGGATACAAAGTAAACTTGCAGGTTGGAAAACTAAACTCCTCTCTTGCGTAGGAAGGATGGTTTTGGTCCAAACAGCAGCTGCTCCCATTGCAGACTATTACATGTAGTGCCACGCTCTTCCCATCAAAGTTTGCAATGCCATTGACAAGGCCATGAGAGATTTCTTATGGGGATCTATAGAGGAGAAAAGGAAATTACATTTGGTTAATTGGTAGACAGTTACGCTGCCAAATGATTTAGGAGGCCTAGGACTCTTCCAAGCTAAACATTGGAATCTTGCTCTACTAGCCAAGCTATGCTGGAGGTTGGCAAATGAACTCAATACCCCCTGGGAAAAAATGATTGCTACCAAATATCTCTCCCCTCGTAGATTAACTGAGGAAGGGAGGAGTCTCCCTTGTTCAAGAATATGGGCTGCTTGCAAGAAAGGAGGCTCGATGTATGTCCAAGGGTTGAAATGGAATGTTAAGAATGAGGCTTCAATCAATTTTTGGAATGGCTTTTGGCTGCCTCAGGAAGTGTGAGAAGTCTTATTCAAGGGCCATTAAGTAGAGAAGAAGAACAACTCACCGTCAAGCAAAGCTTTGAACCAAATGGGGAGTGGAACCCAAGAAAAATCTCATTTGAACTGCCAGATCAAATAACCAACACCATCAGAGCTACCCCCTTATCTTACAACCTCAATGCTGAGGATTCTCTCACTTGAGCCTTCTCTAAGGATGGCCTTTTCTCCCACAAATCAGCCTACCTTCTTGCTAAGGGCTTAAATCCTTTGAACCCGAATACTTGTCTCTGGATTGGTTTTGGAAAATTGAAACCTTACCTCGAATTCAATTTTTTATTTGGCTGTGCTTCCACAACAACGTTCCAACTGGGGAAGTGTTGGGTTCAAGGGGGTTAAGCCTCAACCCCATCTGCTTTCTTTGCCTCCGTAACAATGAATCTATTGATCACTTACTTAGGGGTTGTGAGGTTGCACAATCCTTTTGGCATAACTTAAAAGTTCCCCAAGGCTTGCTAGAGTCATTCAATCTTCCTATGAAAGAGTGGATTGAAACCAACTGCAAGACTGGGATGATCTCAAACTGCCTGGGAATACCGTGGAAAATTCTTTTTCCTATGGGCATATGGCATTTATGGCTACACAGAAATAACTTCATCTTCAGATCGGGCACCATTGATAGGATTGTACATAGCAGATGCATCAAGAGCGGTGTTGAGTTTTTTGCTACTGCTACTAGGTGCAAAGTAGTCAGGTAAAAAACTCCAATACAAGTGTCGTGGACTAGACCACCTGAAGGTTGGGTGAAATTAAACACTGACGGTTTGGCCTTAGGAAACCCAGGGAAAGCAGGGTGTGGAGGATTGCTTAGGAACCATCAAGGGGAGTGGATAAGGGGCTATGCCAGAGCCTTAGGCAACACCAGCAGCTTTGTAGCAGAACTATGGGCTCTAAGGGATGGGTTAACCATGGCAAACGAGCTTGGGCTGAACAACTTATTGGTTGAAATGGATGCTTTGAGTGTGGTATTGCTTATGAATAATAACACTGTCAATTTGTTAATGGAACCATTGTTAACTAATTGCAGGAACCTGCTTCAGTCCTTCCCTAACAAAAGGGTTATCCACGCGTTCCGTGAAGCCAATCAATGTGTGGATGCACTAGCCAGACTAGGAGCGAGATCAGAATCTTTTTTGTTGTTTTTGTGAACCTATCGCCTATGGTGGCTAGCCTTTTGGCTTTTGACTTATCTAATATGTATTGTAATAGACTAATTTTTTCCTAGTTGTTTAATGCAAGTCTCCGGTTTACCAAAAAAAAAAAAAAAAAAGAATTAGGGATATAGGAATGCGTTATTATTATTATTATTTTTTTCATTCATTCTAAGAAAAGATATGATTTTTATCGTTAAAATTTTGGGACATGTTCTACTATGTTGTTTATAAACAAAATAATTTTTATTTTTCATTTAGTTTTTGTTATTAATATATTTCTCTTGTACAATATTGTATATGTAATACATTAGAGTGACATTTATTATTTAATTTACCTGAAATTAATTGATTTACATACATTATATATATTTTTAAAACTACTATTACACTCTAATAAGTAATGTAAGGACTGGAAAAACCAGTAGCCCAAGCCCACTTAGAATAGTGGTTGGATCGACCATGGCCCAAAACAATGAATTTAAGAGAGAGGGAAACAAATAACTAAGGGGGACTCTATTCGAGGAGAAAAATAAGGAAGAAAGGGCCGATCTTATTAAATGGATGAACCGCTTTTTTCATACAAATTGGCCTGAGGAGACCACATTTACATAAGAATTATTACTGGCCACTCTCTTATCTCTTAGTGTTCCTAGAATTTTTTTTTTTTTTTTTTTTTTTTGTCTCTTGATACTTATGTGTTCTCCTCTTTCTCTATCAGCCTTCCTTTTCTTATATACTCCTCCCTTTATCATATCTCAACCATCCATCCTTACCTAACATCCCTCCTCTCATGACACTTGTTACTTTTTACATCTGAAGAAGATGGTAGAAGAAGCCTGCTTAGCTGTGATTTACACTGTTCAGGTCACTTCCTCATCAATGCAGCTGATAAACCTGTTGCCCACCATTTAATACGGAGATGACAGACTACTCCAAACTAGAAACTTCCCTTATGACCACTGATTCTCTCTCTCTCTCTCTCTCTCTCCAGATTCTCGCTCCCACTTGGAATGCCTTAGAGTACTTTGACTCATCTCTTCCTCTCCTTGGGCAGATTTACTCCTTAAGTCTGTGGACTGCGACATCCCCACAGTTATATTGCAACTCTTCAGATCCATCCTCGGTCCTCGGGCACCCACAACAGCCCCCTAAAATGTTTGCTATTGTTTCTGAGATGAAAGTGAAGTTTTAGTTACATAGGTAAACTATGCACGTGCCCTATGTGTTCTCACATGTTAACGTCCTTTCACCTGTCTCTAGCACGCTCTTGATACTTTGGAATCCAAGATTTCACATTTATGGTGCTAGGCGGCTGCTTGTCCCCCATGTTCTACAACTCGATTAGGATCCAACGGTTCCTATCTCCCCTCATTTATGGGCGGGAAATTTACCGCCCATTTTTTACTCTTATAAAAGGAGAACTTGGGGCTGGCTGAGGCTCATTTTTATGTTCTGGCGATTTGAGTTGAAGAAACCTCCCGAGGAGCATTTTTTGTGTTACTCATAGGTGTGTTGATTCTCTTGTTTCTATTTTTTCATAAGCTTAATATTTCATACCATAAAACTCCATGGGTAGATACGCTAAGTTAGTGGACACTCTTGAGGCTGGGGCAGTCTTTAGGGTGCAATATAGGATTCTTGACGTGTTGAAATCCGGCATTGTGAATACGGTGAGTGGCTGGTCTTACACAGACCCCCCCAATTTGGTAGTGATTCCTATGATCGCCTTCATTGAAGGTGGGATGGAACTTCCCATGGGAAGGGTTACTAGGGATTTCCTAATAAACTATAGGCTGACCCCCACCTAATGCTCCCCAAACGTCTTTAGGGTCCTTGGGTGTGTAGATATGTTAAATAGGAAAATGGGGACCAACCTCACATGGCATGACGTAAACTAGGTGTACAATTGCCAAAAAAGGGAAAAGACCAAATACTACATCAAGTGTAGAGTCCTCGCCGTTAGATTAATCTCCTGCCTACCTGACTCAAACAAAGGTATGGACGAGAACTTCCTCATCGTCTCAGGAGACTGGCACGATGAAATGCATTGTCCCACCCAGGAAGGGGAACCAGGTAGGGTTCTCGAGGATCGGAGTCATACATAGGATCTTACTTGGCTTTATTAGTATGAAAGTTCTCATTTTTTTTTTACTCATAACCCCTCTTGTTTTACTTGGCAGGCGAATACCATACCGCCCTAGCCAAGCACCTGGTGAATTTCAAAGACTTGAACTAGATCCTTAGGTCAGAGATCTTCTTGCACTGGGACAGCCAACTTCGAGCAGCTCACGTCATCCTTGGATACAAGCCCTTCACCAAACGTTTTCAAAGTCTGAAGAACGTCATTAGAGCCAAGGACCCCTGTTTGGCTTTAATTGACGTAGCTGTCCTAGGATTCCTGCTGTCCGAACCTCCTCCGGAAGGAACTCAGGACGCCCAAATTCCAGACTCTTTAGTTACCAGGTTCCTCTACTCCCAAGAACCACCTCTCCCATCGGACGACGAAGCCAAGGAGTCCACACCTGAGCCTGCCCTCCAAGAAGTCACTAACAAGGACTTTGAGGTCTTCTATCAACAAGAAGACCCCGAAGACGCTCCTAGCACTTCACGCACACTTCTAAAACCCACAAAAGCACTAACCAAGAGGCCACAAAAATCTTAGAAGGCAGGGGTTTCGAAGAGAAAATGCCCGACCTGCTGGCCTTGCTTACTACCCACGCTGGGGGTTCCTCCCCAACCATGCCAGTAGTGACCTAGCCACCCACTCCTGCCCCAACACACTTTTTCCGTGGAGGCAATAGACAAGAAACGGAAGATGGCACAAGGAGGAAAAGGCATGGAAGGTGCCGAGGAGGGAGAGGTCACCCAGTCCTCCCACTAGCCCCCTGCCAAAGAAGCCCAGATAGGAAAGGGGCAACAAAAGAAGATCTTTTCAGCAGGGACTGCCAAGGATGGAGGGGACCAGCCTAAGAAGCCCATAATTTGGGGGCCACTGTTCACCTTCAGCTCTGGCAATCCAGTGCTTGATGATGCTAACTTGAGGGATCCCCAAAAGGGTAGCTTAGGCTTAGTGGTAGAGTGCCTGGAGAATGCATTATGCCTGCTCGAGGATATGGTGGAGCTAAGGTCTTTCAGGAAGCGCAAAGTCTTCCTCACTTTGAAGCAAGACCTTGCCAAGGTATATCACTTTCCTTAATTTACAACATTAACTTGTAGAAGTTTTAACCAACACTTATGGATTTTTTTTTTTTTTTTTTTTTTTTTTTTTTTTTGTGTAGTCTGTCCAAGCTGCCTTTATGGATAAGGAATGGGTGGACCATTCCCTAGACGTGGCTAGGGAGGCCAAGAATAAGTTAGAGGCTGTTGAGAAGGCCCATGCGGACACAGACAAGAAGCTCAAGGAGACTTTTGCCCAATTAACCGAAGTGGAGAAGGCTCACAGGAATGTTGAGTCTGCCCTCAAGGGCTACGAGAAACAGGTAGCTAACGCCTCAGAGGCCCAAAAGAAGGCCAAGAACAAAATGGCTTTGACTGTAGTGGAGCTAAAACAAACAAAGAAGCAGCTGGAGGCTAAGGAGGCCAAGAAATCCCTGGCCGAGTAGGCAACCTATGATGTAGGTATGACTAAGGCAACTGAAAGCCTTACTGCCCAACTCAGGGTGTCACTTGGGCCTTCTACTTGGAAGTATGGGGCCATGCCCTGAGTGTTGCTGGGGTTAGCATCGAATCAGAGCTTCGAACTCATGATAAGGTGTACTACCCCACTTCATTGCGTTTGGCGCCTACCCTTCCTCAGCCTCCAGTAGATCCTAGCTTTGCCCCCCCTCCTCTTCGGACCAGCCTGCCCCTACTCCCTCTGCTGCCCCTACCAAAGACAAGGAGCAAGAGTAGCCCTCTCCAACTGACGTGGTGGACGTAGAGACGAAGGAAATAACGGAGGTGGCTTAGCTGAAGAGGAAGAAGAAAGAGAAAGAGCAGGAGAAGAAGGGAGGGAAAGGAAAGGAGACCTCAGCCTAACTTCACTTGGGACTTAAGAGGAAATAGCCATTTTGTAGCTAGGCCCAAGTGTATCTGATGCCTTTCATTTTGTACTTAATTTTTTACAAGTTAACGAAAAGGATGTAGAATTTATTTACTGCTTCTTTAATTGTTCAATTCGTACTTATCAATTTATATCTTACACTCCTGTCTTTTCTTTACAACAATTTCATCATATTAACCTATAACTTATTCATGGAATTTCCCTATCCCTCTATCTAATCTGGAATGACTTGAACTACAATTAATAGACTGATCCACATAACTTAGGAAAAATTTCAACCAACACTTACCTTAATTTGGACTCGGAATCTTACAGCAAAACCATTAGCAATGATCCTAAAACCCGAGGAGATAATTAGGGTGATTTACTTTACTATATATTTAAGCAATCCATTGTAAGGATCACTCTATTCCCCACCTGTGATCTAAGGAGGCACGTTAGGCCCACATTCCAACCAATACTTAAGATTTCTCACACAACGTTAATTTACCCTAGACTTGTGATCCTAAAAACTAAACAAGGCCTAAGTTCTGTTTAACACTTAGAATATTTCTAGCAATGTTAATTTACCCTAGGCTTGTGACTCGAGGAGCCGAACAAGGCCTAGGTTCTATTTAACACTTAGAGTATTTCCTGCAATGTTAATTTACCCTAGCCTTGTGACCCGAGGAGCCAAACAAGGCCTAGATTCTATTTAACACTTAGGGTATTTCTTGCAATGTTAATTTATCCTAGGCTTGTGACCCGAGGAGTCGAACAAGGCCTAGGTTTTGTTTAACATTCAGGATATCTCACAGACTGATTATTTCAGTAAATACATCCACAATAAGGCACAACCAATCAAGATATGAGTGGTAAAAGAAATTATTAATAATAATAACGTCGTAGATTGTTTACATTCCAAGGGTAAGGAATTACATTTTTATCAAAATCTTCCAAGTAATAAGCTCTAATGCCAACAATGGAAGTGATCCTATATGGCCCATCCCAGTTAGGGACTAGTTTTCCCCAGGCAGGGTTCGTTGCTGTCCCCACCACTTTCCTTAAGACCAGTTCTCCTAGAGACAATGGCCTAGACTTTGCCCCCTTATCATATCCTTGCTTAAATTTATGTTGGTAATATGCCATCTTTACCATTGCCACCTTTCTTCTTTTCTCGGCCACATCCAGGCTGTCTAGGAGTAAACAGTTGTTCTCTTCAACATTGAACTGATTAGTTCTCAAAGTTGGGAATCCAGACTCAAGGGGGATTACTGCCTCTGCTCCATAAGTCATTGAAAAATGAGTCTCCCCCGTTGATCTTCGAGGTGTGGTACGATAGGTCCACAACACGTGGGGCAGTTCATCCACCCATTTTCCTTTAGCGTCATCCAACCTTTTCTTCAGCCTAGCCAATATAACCTTATTGGTGGCCTTGGCTTGCCCATTTCTCTGAGGATAAGCAGGCATAGAATACCTATTCCTAATCCCTAACTCCTAACAATATCTTCGGAAGGCTTTACTGTCAAATTGAAGACCATTATTCGAGATTAGAGTGTGAGGAACTCCAAACCTGGTGATAATATTCATCCAGATGAACCTCTTAGCATCCACGTCCCTAATATTAGCAAGGGGCTCAGCTTCCACCCACTTGGTAAAGTAGTTCGTGCCAACGAGGAGCCATCTTCGGTTCCCTGTACCTCGGGGAAATGGTCCCACTATATCCAAGCCCCACTAAGCGAATGACCAAGGGCTAGATAATAGATTCAGGACTCCCTCTGGTTGATGAATATTTGAAGCATACCTCTGACATTGGTCACACTTCTTCGCATAATCCTGAGAGGTTCTTTGCATGCTAGGCCACCAGTACCCCTGGGTGAGGGCCCTATGCGCCAAAGACCTACCCCCTGTATGACTCCTAGATATGCCCTCATGTAACTTTTCCAACAAAGGCTCCACTGCTTCTAGATGCACGCACAATAAATACAGTCCTGAGTAAGAGTGCTTGTACAACTTCTGCTCTTCAGATAGCCAGTAGTGAGGGGCACTTCTACATACCTTCTCTGCCTTACACTTGTCCTTGGGCAACAATCCCTGCTTCAAAAAGGTTACTATAGGGTCCATCCAGCTCGGCCTCACATGGAGGCTATACACCTCTATCAAGGATACCCTTGTAAGACTAGAGCTATCCATATCCTCAACAATAACAACCTGAGGAAGACTTGATCCTAGAGAAGTTGCTAGCATTGCAAGAGAATCTGCATGTGAGTTCTGCCCCCTAGGGATTTGCTTCAATATAAAACCCTTAAATTAAGCCCGAGCACTCTGCACCTTAGCAAGATACCCTTGCATCCTCTCATCTCGAGCTTTAAAGTCTCCATTGACTTGGCCCACAACCAGTCCAGAATTAGAGTACAACTCTACCACTTATCCACCTAACTGTTTGACTATAGCTATTCTTGCTAACAGGGCCTCGTACTCGGCCTTATTATTGGTGGCTAGGAAACCCAATTGTAACGATTTCTCCATTATCAGCTTCTCGGGAGTGATGAACACAACCCTTATTCTTGCTCCCTTTCGGTTAGATGCTCCATCTGTGTAAACCTCCCACTGGGGAACAACAACGGCCGGCATAACTAATGCCCCCATAACTGCTTCCTCCTTCACGGGGGTACTCTCGGTGAACTCTGCCACAAAGTCTGCTAGGATTTGTCCCATTATGGCGGTCTGAGGCATGTATTTGACATCATAGGCTCCCAGCCTAGTTCCCCATTTAGCAATCCTACCAGTATAATTCGATTTCCTCAGAAGAGCTTGTAAAGGGAGCTGGGTGAGCACCACAACAGTGTGGGTTTGAAAGTAATGAGGAAGCTTCCTAGTGGCATGCACTATAGCCAACACTGCCTTCTCCAAAGGTAGATAGTGCATCTCAGCCTCTTGTAAAGATTTACTGACGTAGTAGACGGGCCTCTAAATTCTATTCTTGTTTTTGACCAGGACAAGGCTAACAGCATAGTCTGTGACTGCTAAGTATGCATACAACACCTCCTCCTTCTCGGGTCTGGAAAGTATGGGAGGATGGGACAAATACTATTTGAGGTCCTTGAAAGCTGTTACACACTCCTGGGTCCACTAAAAATCCTTCCATTTATGGAGGAGTTGAAGAAGGGATGACACCTATCTGTAGACCGAGAGATGAACCTATTCAAAACTGCGGCCATTCCAGTCAATTTCTACGCCTCTTTGGGGTTCCGAGGAGGATGTAAGCTGTTAATAGCCTTAATCTGCTCGGGGTTGACCTCAATCCCATGGTGAGTGATCATGTAACCCAGAAATTTGCCTGAGCTCATACCAATGCTTCGCCAAGTCAGCCAAATGCTCTACTACCTACCTGTTCTTTATTACTATGTCATCAATGTAGGCCTCCATATTCCTCCCAATCCGTGACTCAAACATTCGTGTCACCATTCGTTGATATGTGGATCCTATATTTTTGAGGCTAAAGGGCATGACCCGATAATGGTACTTCCCATTGGGAGCACGAAAGGCCGTCTTTTCCTGATCAGGTAATGACAGGGGTATCTGATGGTAACCCTAAAAGGCGTCCAAGAAACTCATCCAAGGGTGTCCCATTGTGGCATCCATCAGTTGGTCAATTCTAGGAATGAGGAAGGGGTCTTTTGGGAAAACTTTATTTAAATCTGTGAAGTCCACACAGACTCGCCACTTCTCATTCTTCTTCTTAGCCACCACAGTGTTGGCCAACCACTCGGAATAGAAGATCTCCTTAATGACTCCAGCTTGCTTCAACTTATTTACCTCTATCTTTACTGCCTCGGCGTGATCTTTGGATGAACACCGAGAAGGCTATTTATATGGCAAAGCCCCAGGATTAACATTCAGTTGGTGACACATAAACCTTGGGTCAATCCCTAGAATGTCATAAGTACTCTAAGCAAAGACATCAATGTTAGCCTCCAGAAACTTCACCAACTCTGATTTTTCCAAGGGTGGCAATTGGGATCCACTTGGAAATATTGTTCTTGATTCTATCCTATTATAACTCTCTCCAGCCCCTCGGACAACTCCCCTGATGCCCTGGTCTGTTACCCCCCTGCAGGATCTTTCGTCACCGCAATAGGATTTGAAGGCTGTTGCGTAATTGCCGACACCGAGCACTGCTTAGCCTCGACCTGGCTACCCACTAACTCTCCAATTCTCCCCTGAGTAGGATATTTAATCTTCAGATGTAGGGTTGAGGACACGACGCCCATAGCGTGAAGCCAAGGTCTGGCCAAGATAGCAGTGTAGGGGGAAAAAGCTTTTACCACAATGAAGTCAACCTGCACTTCCTCATCCCCAGCTTGTACGGGTAACCTTATCATTCCTCGGGGAACCACCATCCTACCATCAAAGCCCATTAATGGTGAATCATACCTTTCTAGATCCTTGGGTTTCAGGTTTAGCCTTTTGTGCAAATCAAGGTACATAATCTTTTCTCTGCTTCCCTGGTCGACTAGCACCCTCTTTACATCATAGCCCCTAATCCTAATGGTAACCACCAGAGTGTCATCATGTGGTTGGAGAGTTCCTTCTTTATCCTTCTCCGAGAAACCCAGGGTAGGGGTAACCATCAGCCTAGCTCTTTTAGGAGCCCAACCACTAGTCTCTAAGTCACAACCTCCACTCACGGACATAACCCTAGCACCCGAGCCCCTACTGTTCCCTGGCTTGGCAAAGATCACGTTGATAGTACCCAATGTTGGCCGAGGAGCGCTATCCCTGTGAAACTCAGTTCCCGAGTGACCGAACTATCCGGGAGGCTGATGTAGAAACTAGTTAAGCTTCCCTGCCTTTACCAATTGGCTCAGGTGATCCCGTAGGGTTTAACAATCCTCCGTAGTATGACCTTTGTCCTGATGGTAGTGGCAATAGAGATTTTGGTTTCTCCTAGATGAGTCTCCGCCGATCTTATTGGGCCACTTAAAATAAGGCTCATTCTTAATTTTCTAAAATATCTGATACACTGGCTCTTTAAACAATGAGTTGACCAATTGAGTTCCTGAAGGTGACATTTGATTAGAAAACTCCCTTCGGAGGCGACTACCCTGGTATCTTCCTCCCCGAGAATCCTTCTTCTCCGGGAACATTTTTGCTTTACCTTTTCCCTATATCTGGTCCTCCTCCACCTGTTTATACTTATCTATGCGATCCATAAATTGGCGCATGTTCAAGGTGGATTTCATTGTCAACGACTTCCTCAATTCGTGCTCGGCAGGGAGCCCAACCTTAAAAGTCCTCACGGCCACATCCTCTAAATTTCCATCAATCTCATTGTATGTTTCCCAATATCTATCCGAGTAAGTCTTGAGGGTCTCTCCTTCCCTCATCGCCATAGACAACAAAGAGTCGATTGGCTTAGGGACCCTACTGCATGTGATGAATCTTGCCCCAAATGCCCTTGTCAGTTCCTCGTAAGAACCCACCGATCCCTTTTCCAGGGCATTAAACCAACACATAGCCACAGACCCCAGATTGGAGGGGAACACCTTGAACATAAGGGCTTCATTATCGGAATGGACCGCCATTTTCTGATTAAAGTGGCTCACATGATCCACGGGATCAGTTATCCCATTGTAAATGGTAAATGTCAGCTGAGAAAAGTGATGAGGAAGTTTTGCCTTATTAATCCTCCTGACGAAGGGTGACTTAGAAATCTGTTGCAGGGCCTTACTCATTGCATCGTTTCCCATGCCATGCTGGAAAGACCTTTTCTCACGTTTATTACTACTCTTATCCAATCCGTCGAGTAGGACTCACTAGATGGAGTTCTAGACCTATGATGATATGAATGGTCCTTGCTTCCCCTAGAACCTTCACTTGGTGGGGAGGATGGACTCCTTCGATCACGTTCCCTGTGCTTCAGCCTCCTGCGCAAGTGATCAATTTCCAGCTATAATTTCTTTGTCTTCTGATCATGTGAGACCTGACTCCTAGGCCTTGAATGACTCTGCTCAGTACGCTCAGTATGGTAAGACTCTACCATAATGCTTGGTTTATGCTGCCTATCTCTTCTTCACTCTAGGTTAACAAACTGGTTCTCCCTTTCCGAACCAATCGATTCCTCCCTATCCTGGCCCATGTTAGCCATGAATACTTAGGACAAATCCACCACACTTTGTTATTTCCACAGATGGCGCCAATTGTAAGGACCAGAAAAACCAGCAGCCCAAGCCCACTTAGAATAGTGGCTGGATTGGTCCAACCATGGCCCAAAACAATGAATTTAAGAGAGAGGGAAACAAACAACTAAGGGGGACTCTGCCCGAGGAGAAAAATAAGGAAGAAAGGGCCGATCTTATTGAATGGATGAACCGCTTTTTTCATACAAATTGGCCCGAGGAGACCACATTTACATAAGAATTATTATTGTTCACTCTTTTATCTCTTAGTGTTCTTCTTGTTTTGTTTTGTATTTTTTTTTTGTCTCTTGATACTTGTGTGTTCTCCTCTTTCTCTATCAACCTTCCTTTTCTTATAACTCCTCCCTTTATCATATCTCAACCATCCATTCTTACCTAACATCCCTCCTCTCATGACACCTGTTACTTTTTACATCTAAAGAAGATGGTAGAAGAAGCTTGCTTAACTGTGACTTACACTGTTCAGGTCATTTCCTCATCAATGTAGCTAATAAAGCTATTGCCTACTATTTAATGCGGAGGCGATAGGCTACTCTAAACTAGAAACTTCCCCTATGACCATTGATTATCTCTCTCTCTCTCTCTCTTCAAATTCTCGCTCCCACTTGGAATGCCTTAGAGTACTTTGACTCGTCTCTTCCTCTCCTCGGGCAGCTTTCCTCCTCGGGTTCGTGGACCACGACATCCCCACAGTTATATTGCAACTTTTCAGATCCATCCTCGGTCCTCAGGCACCCACAAGTAATATTTAATTTTATTTAACAAAAAGAACCTTCTTTTGAAATATTTAAAAAAATATTAATTTTGATTAATATAATTTAAAGGATAATTACAGATGACAAAATTACTAAGAGAAAATATTAAATGGACAAAATTTGGCTACAACTCCACTAAAAAATTTAACATGACTACATACTTTGAAAATCTAATTGTTAGATTGCATGTTCTTTATGTCCTTAACGCGCATATCAAATTTCGTACCAATCTGATATTATTTACTATTCAATTCATAAACTTATTTTTTTTGCATAATTTTAGACTATAAAAACTTGAAGTTTAAACATTAAATTAGTGACATAGCTCTTTATCTTTGATCTTTTATTAATTTTGCAAACATGAAGAATATAAGAAATAAATGTTATCCAATGGTTGATTTGTCAAAATTCACATTTAATAAAAATATATTTTCTTGAGAGAGTTTTAGCATAATGATTTCCCTTTATAATTAGACCAAGACACCAATTGGTTTTTTATATAGGCAGAGATCGAACCCCAGATATCTTATTCGACGACAAGAAACTTTATCAGTTGAATTAACTGAAATTCACTAATAAAAATATATTGAGTGGAGTTATAACCAAACTTTGTCCATATTAAATTACATATGAGTAGACAAAGTTTTCTTTTATATATATATATGGTAAAGACATAATCTAACCGTTCTTTTTTCTGGTAATATGCAAGACCTGTTATAGGAAGAGAGATGTCTCAACATCATAAATGGATGCCCATGGGGTTTCTACTATCAGTCATGACCCTGAGCTTTGAGTATAGTATTATTCAAAATCAAAATCCTCATTGACTTGCAAGACCAAGTGTTAATAGGTGATAAGAGTTCAAGTGATAGCCCAACGACAATGACATTTTTTGTGGTACTTTATGTTTGTGATTGTCAAGGGTTTTGCAATTGAGTTGGCACTTCCTCATGCACAAAGTGTTTGAAGGTTTATGGGAGAAATGATTCGAGATGCAGGGTTAGCAACATATTGTAATTATCTCTAAAAATAAAAAAATGTCTGTAGTTCAAAACTCACATTTCCCTTCTTTCACTATCTACCTATTAAAAAAGTGATTATATATAGATGATGTAGGGAATTTAACCAAAATCCCAACCTGTGAGAAACAAAACAAATAGAGAAAACACACGCCAAAGAAAACAATCACACGCACAAGACAATATTTACGTGGTTTGGCAATTTGCCTACGTCCACGGAGTTGCAGGGATTTCACTATTATCAGGGAAAATACAATAGTGCACAAGAACAATCTCAAGAAACCCAAATCCCAATTACACCCTAGCACTCTCTCACAGAAACAATAAGAATAGAAGCTGGCTGCCTCTCTTTTCTCTATTTTCTCTCATGCGGCTGCTCACTAGGTTAATTGGAATTACTCTAATTCACACAGCTGCACTTGCTAGGTTATTGGGAATCATTACTATTGCTCCCAGCTTGCACTTCATCTCAAACCTAATATATATATTTATATATATATGTCAAAGTCGGCTGTTACTAGGAATTGTTATTCCTAGTTAAATTCGGTCAATAGTGACCGACTTAGGTAGACTTGGGCTTGTGGCAATTCAAGCCACACACACGGTCCACTTCAACAAATCTCCACCTTGGCTTGAATTGATCAAGCTACATGAGCAAACTCCTCCATCGCCTCCACCTTAGCCCTTAAGGGTTCACAAGCTGCAAACATCAACCACAATCCTCCATAACACAATCCCTCATCCTTGCAACTCATCCTCCTGTCCTCAAGCTAGAAGGCCAATTGAAGCTGCACACAGCTTTAGCTTTTCAATAGTGACACCCTTAGTCAACATGTCTGCCGGGTTTTTAGATCCACAAATCTTCTCAAGTATTACCAGTTTATCTTCAACAAGGTAACAGATAAAGTGGTATTTTGTCTGTATATGCTTCGACTTTGAATGAAAAGTCGAATTTTTGGCAAGAAAAATTGCACTCTAACTGTCACTGTGTAGAATGCCCATCTCCTGCTTCTTACGCAATTCATCTAAGAAACCATGTAGCCAAATCATCTCCTTTCCAGCTTCAGTTGCTGCAACATACTCAGCTTTTGTAGTAGATAGAGTAACAATCTTCTGTAGATTTGAAGCCCATGATATAACTGTACCACCCAAAGTAAAAACAAACCCAGTAGTACTCTTTCTACTATCAATATCACCAGCAAAATCAGCATCTACATAATCCTGCAGTTTCAAACTTGCACCTGTGAAGCAAAGACATGTATCTGATGAACCCTTCAGATATCTCAGAATCCACTTGACTGCCTCCCAATGCTGCTTTCCAGGCCTACTCATGAATCTGCTCACAACTCCCACTGCATGTGCAATGTCTGGCCTTGTACACACCATAGCATACATCAAGCTGCCAATAGCTGAGGCATAGGGCACCTTGCTCATGTGGTCCCTTTCTTATTCTGTCTTTAGTGACTGTTCTTTGCTTAGTTTGAAATGACTACCCAAGGGTGTGCTCACTGGTTTAGCTTCATTCATGTTGAACCTGCTGAGAACTTTCTTCACATACTCTGACTGTGAAAGTTTCAATGTACCATTAGCCTTGTCTATAATGATTCTCATACCAAGGATTTACTTTGCAGCTCCCAAATCCTTCATTGCAAACTGTTTAGACAATTGCTTCTTCAGATTATTAATCTCCTCAATGCTAGATCCTGCAATAAGCATATCATCCACATACAACAGTAATATGATGTAAGAATTGTCAAAAGACTTAACATAGCAACAGTGATCAGCTTCACATCTCTTGAACCCAATTCTATGCATAAAACTGTCAAATTTCTTGTACCACTGTCTAGGAGCTTGTTTTAGGCTATACAAGCTCTTTTTCAGTTTGCAGACTAGATTCTCTTATCCTTGAGCAATGAACCCTTCTGGCTGAATCATGTAAAGGTCTTCCTCCAAGTCACCATGAAGGAATGCCGTCTTCACATCTAACTGCTCAAGATGTAAGTTTTCTGCAGCCACCATTCCTAGTACCAGTTTGATTGTTGACATCTTCACAACTGGAGAAAATATCTCTATGTAGTCAATGCCTTCCTTCTGCTGGAACCCTTTAACAACTAATTTGGCCTTGTAATGTTTGCTACCATCATGCTCATTCTTTATTCTGTATATCCACTTGTTGTGCAAAGCTTTCTTTCCTACTGGCAATTTAGTCAGTTCCCATGTCTGATTCCTCAACAAGGAATCCATCTCATCCTTCATGGCTAACTCCCACTTGCTTGAATTCTCATCTTGCAAGGCTTCATCATAACACTCTGGCTCACCACCATCAATCAACAGGAGATAATTTAGAGTGGGTGAATAACGTTGTAGAGGTCTAATGTTCCTGGAAGATCTACGAACTTCAGCTATAGGTGTACTTAGATCTACCTGTGAATTTACATTCTCCTTATCTTCTTCACCCCTTTTCCGGACAGTACTTTCAGTCAATTCATCTAAGTTGACAAACTCAGATTTCTTTTGATCTATCTCTGTAACATCTGACACTACAGTTGACCTGTCCTTGTACATAACCTGTTCATTAAATATCACATTTCTACTTCTGATGATTTTCCTGTTTTGTTCATCCCAAAACCTATAGCCAAATTTCTCATCACCATAGCCAATGAAAAAACATATTTTAGACTTTGCATCAAGTTTACTACGAGCATCAGAATCAATATGAATATAAGAAACACAACCAAAAACTTTTAAGTGTGAAAACTTTACCTCTTTACCGCTCCAAACCTCCTTAGGAAGTCTGAACTCCATAGGAACTGATGGTCTTCGGTTTATCAGGTAAGCTGCAGTGCTAACAGCATCAGCCCAAAAAGTTATTGGTAGTCCAGCATGCAACTTCATACTTCTAGCACGCTCATTGAGAGTTCTGTTCATGCACTCAGCCACACCATTCTACTGTGGTGTCCCAGGAATGGTCTTCTCCATTCTAATTTCCTGTGCAGCACAATATTCACTGAACCCTCCATCTATGTACTCTTCTCCATTATCTGACCTCAAACATTTTACTTTCAAACCTGTTTCTGTCTCAACCATGGCCTTCCACTTCTTAAAAGTTTCAAATACATCAGATTTATTTTTCAGAAAATAAACCCATACCTTTCTGCTTGAGTCATCAATGAAAGTGATGTAGTACCTTGAACCTCCAAGGGATGCAACCGGAGAAGGCCCCCACAAATCAGTGTGTACTAACTCCAATTTTTCAGCCTTCAGTGTCCTGCCAGTTTTCAAGAAGCTCACCTTTTTCTGCTTTCCTAAGATGCAGCTTTCACACATGTCAAAATCAATGGACTTCAATTCTGGTAGTTTTCCTTTTGACAGTAGCATCTTCATCCCTTTCTCACTCATGTGACCAAGTCTACGGTGCCATAGGCTTGTATCAGTACTTGCATCAGCAACTGCAATTGTGTCTCTTGGACTTGAGGTCATATATAAAGTACTAGTCTTCTTTCCACGAGCCAATACCCTAGCTCCCTTTATAACCTTCCAAGTACCACCAACAAATAGTATTGCATGTCCTTCATCATCAAGTTGTCCAACAGAAATCAGATTCCTCCTCAGGTCAGGAATATGTCGAACCTTCTCTAGTAACCAGACAGATCCATTGGGCAACAATATCTGGACGTCTCCCATACCTATAACATCCAAAGCTGAACTATCAGCCAAATACACCTTACCAAAATCACCTGCAACATAATTCTGTATGATTTCTCGGTGTGGAGTGGTATGAAACGAAGCTCCTGAATCCAAAACCCAATCATCAAGTGGACTGTCTACTGCAAGAAGTAATGCATCCTGTACCTCTTCTGTTACAGCATTAGCAGAATCATCTCCATTCTTCCTCTTAGGACTTTTGCATTGATTCCTAAAGTGACCTGTTTTCCCACAGTTCCAACATTGTACTTGTTGGCTTGATCTAGATTTACTTCTATTCCGATTAGAATTTCTGGATTTTGATCTGCTCCAGTTTGAATTTCTGTCATTACCTCTGCCTCTTGTCTCAAGGTTTAAGGCAGAACCAGATCCTGAGGTTTCGCCTGCATCTCTTCGGCGAATCTCCTCAGCTAGAATTAAATCTCGAATATCATTGTACTTGAGCTTTTCCTTTCCTATAGAATTGCTTACTGCCATCCTCATTGCCTCCCAACTATTTGGCAAAGAAGCCAAGACGATCAGAGCACGAATCTCATCATCAAAATCAATTTTTACAGACGACAATTGATTTGTGATAGTATTAAATTCATTCAGATGTTGTGCTACTGATGCATTCTCTGTCATCTTCAAATTGAACAATTTCTTCATCAGATGCACCTTGTTGTTTGCGGACGGCTTTTCATACATACCGGACAAAGCCTTCATTAAATCTACTATGGTCTTCTCCTTTACAACATTGTGTACAACAGACCTAGACAGAGTTAACCTAATAACTCCCAATACCTGTCTGTCAAGAAGAGCCCATTCCTCAGCCTTCATAGCCTTAGGTTTTCCCTTAGAAGCGGTAGATACAACTTCCTCCCATAAAGGTAATACTCGATTTGCATCCTCCAAAATCCAAAGTCTGTGCCATCGAACTTTTCTATTCCAGACGCCTTTCCTGCTTCCTCTGCCATTGCTCCCACTCAAACCTAACCCTAGGCTCTGATACCAGTTGTAGGGAATTTAACCAAAATCCCAACTTGTGAGAAACAAAACAAATAGAGAAAACACACACCAAAGAAAACAATCACACGCACAAGACAATATTTACGTGGTTCGGCAATTTGCCTACGTCCACGGAGTTGCAGGGATTTCACTATTATCAGGGAAAATACAATAGTGCACAAGAACACTCTCAAGAAACCCAAATCCCAATTACACCCTAGCACTCTCTCACAGAAACAATAAGAATAGAAGCTGGCTGCCTCTCTTTTCTCTATTTTCTCTCATGCGGCTGCTCACTAGGTTAATTGGAATTACTCTAATTCACACAGCTGCACTTGCTAGGTTATTGGGAATCATTACTATTGCTCCCAGCTTGCACTTCGTCTCAAACCTAATATATATATTTATATATATATATATATATATATATATATATATATATATGTCAAAGTTGGCTGTTACTAGGAATTGTTATTCCTAGTTAAATTCGGTCAATAGTGACTGACTTAGGTAGACTTGGGCTTGTGGCAATTCAAGCTACACACACGGCCCACTTCAACAAATACGTACCTACTAATTGCGTTTTAACCAAGGGCCCTTCAAACTTTTATTAAGTTATATGTTATTTCAACAAGGGCCCTTCAAACTTTATTAAATTATATATGTTATTTCACAAAGTTAAAATTTTTAATAGTCTAACATTCCCAAAAAATATGAATTACCCCCTTAAAGAAAAACTAGTATGTTAAGTAAATTTTTTTAAAAAATTGTAGCATCTCATAAAAATTAACAAGATTACAAATAAAATATAAATTTTTTTATAAAATCCACACAAATGCATTATTTTTGTGAAAATAATACATGAAAAATCTTAAGTGGTACTAATACAATTAAAAAATAATAATAATACCAGGATTACAAATAGATTATACAAGTTCTATAAAAGCCCCTCTCAAATCCACTACTTTTGTGAAAATAATACATGAAAAATTCTTAAGTGGTTCTAATACAATAATATTTAAGTCATCTAACTAAAGAAAATTTATCGTTAAATCCAAAATAAAATACTTAATGGTAAGAGTAATAAATATTGTCTAAGGAGTTTTAGATTTTGTCAACCTAGTTCCAACAATACATTTCCAAAATATGTGTTTGATATGCTTAGTTTTATAATTTCCTTGAGTTTTTTTTTATTCATTATATATATATATATATAAACCTTCAAATTATTGTTATTTTTCTTATTTTGTAGTATTTTGTTCATTTTTTAGATACGAAAGACTAAAACAATACAGAGTCACATGAGATATCAGTTGAAAAGAAAATTGAATGTTTTTAGAGATTGGGTAGAATGATATTTTTCAAATGATTCTTCATTGGTGCATTTTGTTTTTATTTTTGGGTCAAATAATTATTATATATGTGAACCATTTAGTGTATTATACAAGTTTATTAGTATTATAAGTGGTATATAAATAAAGTTCTTTTTACGAAATAAAATTTCTTAATTTCAAGCAGTTAAATTTCAATAAAGAAAAATTTATCTCATAACGAGCTATAAATTTATTATAGATACAATATAAATACTTATTTAAATTCAATTTTTATATAAAACTTGTAAATATTTTAATTACTCAATAATATATGACTTATTCAATTTTATATGAAAGAAAGTATCTAAATAAAACTTACGATATTCAAAAATAAAAAAGAAAAAGAAAAATTGAACTAAAAATTCTCATTCAATTTTAGTTTAATTATATTTGAGTTTTATACAATTTCATTTTAGTCCTAAAGGTTGACCCTAAGGAAAGATTTATCGCTCGGTCCCTAGGTGGCTGCGCATATAAGACAAAAAATAACATATAACATTTTTATGATGGTCGAAAGGAAAATTAACAAGTCAAAAATTAAGACAAACTAAAGTAGTTTTTAATTTCCACTTGAGGGGGGAAATGTGGAGAAAGTTGAAAAAGCAAGAAAAGGGAAGGGAGGTTGGAGTCAACAAAAACCAAGAAATGAATCAAACACGTATAAAGTTTGAAAGAGACAAAAAATTACACAATCTAAGAAATGGAGACAACGCATTTAGCTTGAAAGAGGACATCTAAACTTATGTAAGGTAAGAAAATGGAGACCACAGCTATTATTAGTTGGAAAGAGCCGTGTAAGTTTAAAAAAATTTAAGAATATGGATGATGGAGACCACTATATGGTCTCACCCTACATTAGTCCGTCCTACAGTACTGCGCTTAATTTAGAAAATAATCGTTAAAGATACCAAGATTCGATCTTATCTAGATCTAAGTATGCAGTTCAAATTCATTGCCCATCAAAAAAAAAGTTCAAATTCATTGTATATAATCCTATTTGGAGTGTTATCTATGTTCTTTCTCTTTTTACTTTCTTTATTTTATTCTTCATTTTTCTCATGCATTTTGTCACTTGTCAGTGTGTTAAAGATGCATATCACCTTTTCACATCAGAAACTCAAACCTTACACAACCAGCAATAATAGAAATGAGCAACAACTACCACAACACTAACAACACAATACGATGCACACCATCAAGGGTAGAGGTAGGGGCCGGGTGACAAAATCCACTCAAACTTGCTTACTAAAATAAGACCCAAATTTACTTAATTATTAGTTGGGTCAAATGAGTATTGACTTAATTAAACCCAATCTATATATCTATATATATAATAGGCGTAAATGCACTTTTAGTCCCTACATTTTGATGTTTTTCCATTTTAGTCTCTACATTTTAATTTTTCCACTTTTAGTCCTTGATTCAAATTAACGCGTTCTATTTTGGTCCTTTCCGTTAAGCCACCAACGGAAATTGCTTAGGTGGCAAACTGATACTAACGTGGTCAATTAAAAAATAATAAAAAAATTTAATTAGCATTTAGAAAATGCCATGTCAGCTTTTTAATATAACAAAATTTATTAATGAATTTTAACAAAATTAAAAAACAAAATTAAAAATTAAAAATAATAAAACCCATCAATTCATATCTAATTCATTTTGAACAAGAACACACAAGAACACAATCACAAATTTAAACAACAACACAAACCCAGAACCAAACACAAAAAACACAAACACAAATTTAAACATTAACACAAGATCATAAACACAAATACAAAGAACACAATAACAAACATAAACCAATTAAAAAGAGTAATTAAAATTTTTTCTTTTTTTTTCTTTTCATTATTTTCGGAAGAACAAAGTAACATGTTCTTCATGTTCTTCGGGGTTGCCCAGAAAATTAAAATAATCAAAATCCCTTTCCTCCACCGAATCCTCCAACAAATCAAACCCACAAACCCAGAAAAATAATAAAATCCACATGAAAAAAACAAACCCAGATAAAATTGATAAATTAAACATGAACACATTATATATTTGAACAAGAACACAAACCCAGCAAATTTAAAACCAAAAAAATTAAATTCAAACCCAGTAAAATGAAATCTGAGCCTCCAAATCTCACATCCCAGCAAACCCAAGCAACCACCAACAAATTGGCAAAACCCAACCCACCACCACTCCACTGACCACCCACACCACCAACAGATCTGAACAAAACCACCCAGCGACAACTTTCTCATCAATACATCGATACCTGGGCTTCAAAGTTGTGCAAATCACATTAGAGCCGAACCCACTAGTCACTAGATTCAATCAATCGATCAGTAAATCTCACCTCTATCTCCTCTATCATCCTTCGCCCCCCCCTCTCTCTCTCTCTCTCTGAAACCAAAGCTCGAAGAGCAACGAAGACCAAGATTGTCCGTCGATTTGTATGTGGGACATGTTTGTTAATTTGGATTTGCTGTGTTTGTGGCTGTTTGGTGGTGGTGGTGGTGGTGGGTAATAGGTAGTGGTGGAGGCGAGTTAGCGACGATAATGGATTGGCTGGGTTTTGCTTGTGGTTGCTGGGTGGGTTTGAATCGGTGGTTTTGGGTTTAAATCGGCCAGCTGCTTTAAGTTTCGATGGTTGCTGGGTTGGTTTCTTTAAGTTTCAGTGGTTGTTATTGGGGGTTTGTTTGAGTTTCGGTTGCTGGGGTTTTGTTCGCGGTGGTGGTGGATGATTTTGTTCGAGGAGTTTTGGGTGCTGCTCAACTTTAATTTTGGGTTGAGTTTTGGAATTGAATCAGAGGTTGAATACATTCACCACTGCTGCCTTACAAGTTGCCGATCTCACCGCCGTCGACCTTACATGCTGCCAACTCGCCACTGGTCTCGCTCCTCACCGATCTGAGTTTCTGGGTTGTGGGTTGATTTCGTGGGTTTATGGTGTGGTTCTTTGGTTGATTTTGGATTGTGGGTTGTGGATGGCGTTGTGATGGTGTTGATGGTGAGTTTTAGGTGGTGATCTTGTTTTATGGGTCTCAGGAGTTTATGTTTTTTTTTTTTTTTAATTGTGTTCTTTGTGTTTGTGATCTTGCGTTAATGTTTGTGTTTTGTGTTTTGTTCTGGATTTGTTCTTCATGTTCTTGTGTTGATGTTTAAATTTGTGATTGTGTTCTTGTTTAAAATGAATTAGATCTGAATTGATGTATTTTATTGTTTTTAATTTTGTTTTTTCTTTTTTAATTTTGTTAAAATTCATTAATAAATTTTGTTATATTAAAAAGCTGACATGGCATTTTCTAAATGCTAATTAAATTTTTTTTTTATTTTTTAATTGACCACGTTAGTATCAGTTTGCCACCTAAGCAATTTCCGTTGGTGGCTTAACGAAAAGGACAAAAATAGAACGCGTTAATTTGAATCAGGGACCAAAAGTGGAAAAATTAAAATGGAGGGACTAAAATGGAAAAACGTCAAAATATAGGGACTAAAAGTGCATTTACGCCTATATAATAATAGGTAAAGCTGAGAGAAAATCAAATTATATTTCAAATTGGAGTTAAATTAGTCAATTTTACGCCGTGTGTCCCATCTAATCTAAGTTTTTATATTTTTGTACCAAGTGAGTTAATTCAATGTAAAAATTGAATTTCAATTAGAGTTTAATTTTGTGCCATGTGTCCCATCTAATCTAAGTTTTTTTTTTTAAATTTTTGTGTCAAATGAGTTAATTTAGTGTAAAAAACGAAGAGTCCAATATAAGTAAACCTATAATTTTTGAATGATTTTATATTTAGTGAGTGTTTGGATAGTGTTTTGCGTCCACGTTTTGTGCGTTTGGCTGAAAATTACTTGGATCCCACATTATTGTTCACGAACCCCACAAAAAGATGAAAAAATGCAGATGAATTCTTTTGTACTGTTCATGTTACTATTCACGTTACTATTTAGCTGAAACTACAGTACTTTCAGCTCAAAAAATCAACTAGCTTATATTATTTTGCTGTAAGTTTATGAGTCATATATATATATATATATATATATATATATTTATATTAATAGCCAAAACTAAGAGAAAATCCAATTAAATTCTAAACTGGAATCTAATTTTACGCCACGTGTCTCATCTAATTTTTAAATTTGTGTATCAAGTGAATTATTAGGTGAAAAAATTAAAGCGTCTAAATTCAATTAGATTCTAAATTGAATTTTAATTGAAGTTCAATTTTGCACATGTGTTCTATCTATTTTTTTTTTAAAATTTTTATGGCAAGTAAATTATTAAATGCAAAAACAGAAGAGTCTAGATCCAATTAGATTCTAAATTATATAAATGTAATTGTGATTGTTTTTAAATGTATCTGTGCATATACATGGGGTTACACACTAGTTAATATAAGTATTAATTAAGTTTTAACTTCTTTTTTTTTTTTTTTTTTTTTTGTGGAGAAAAATTGAGTTTTAACTTGTACCCAATTAGACCCAAATATCATTTACCTAAATCACTTAACTCTAAAATACCCCAAAATGAGCCAAAATATCCAGAAACCTCTAAAACAACCAAAATACTATTGAAACCTCTTAAATGAAAAAAATTACCCCCAAAATCTCTAAAATGACCAAAAATATTCTGAAACTTTTAAAATGACCAAAATATTCAAAAAATCTCTAAAATGGGCCAAAATACCCAAAAACCTCTAAAATGACTAAAATACTTCTGAAGTCTCTAAAATGACCAAAATACACTCGAAATCTCTAAAATGACCAAAAAACCCTGAAATCTCTAAAAGCGAGGAGGTCGAGCTCAAAGATTTGCACTAGAAAATGTGAGATGGAAGCAACCATGAATGGATCTTAGCCCCCTACCACGTTAGTGATGTACATGAGAGAAAAGACAATGAATACACCAAAATAGTTCTTGTGAGATACTAAGTGAAATAAGGGAGAATAGGATAGTTAGCTCAGTCATGGTGTTAGCTTTGAAATAAGGATAATGAGGTTTGGTGGGATGAATGAGAAAAGTATCACTTTTGTTTTGTGCATTTAGAAACTCATGAAAGTGCTTTAAACCACCAGTTGAACTTGTTGGAAAAATGGAGGAAAAGTGTAAGGATGTTAATGATAGTATAAGAGGGGCAACAAAATAGATATTGTTAATTTTAGACCCTTGAGATAAACAGTGCTTAACCAGTTTTAAGGCCAAGTTGTTAATTGGATCTATTATGAAAGTCTTTGGTTAAATAAACAAGCATCGATATCATGCACAACGGAAAAGTAGATATGACACAAGATATGGTGACCTAGAAAACAAATGAAACCAAACTAGTTTCACAGGAAATACCTAGGGGGACTTGAACTAATCAATCTTGAGGTAACTGTTTCTTGATAAGTTGTAATCCTAGATATAGAATAGGAGGCACAAGAAGCACCTATCTCTCTCTTTCTCTCTCTCTCTCTCTAAAAGCTCTATAGGGTTAGCTTATAATGTCCTTTAAATACCACAACAAACAGATCACGAATTGAGCTTGAATTGGACAAGTTATGGGGTTTTCACGTTTGCTGATTTTTGGTGATTCTGCAATTTTCAAAAGGTCAAACAAGAATCAAGTAGCGATTGAATGGCTTCAACAGGTCAAACAGGAATAAAGTACCAATTGAAAAAACCAGATTCACATCTTTCTTTATCTTGGACTTGTGTCTTGTCTTGGACTTTAAAGTACACATTCTAACTCAACAAGTCTACTATTTGTCATGGTTTGCCAACACTACAAAATCAAATCCTAACAAAAATATAATTTTCTGTATCACTCCAAATCTCCCTAGGTTTGCTTTCTTTCATGTTTAGGTTCTCATCCCATTTATTGAATTTTTAGGGTGTGTTTGTTTAGGGTGAAAACCATGTAGATAGAAAATGGGAGAGAGAAAATAGGAGATAAAATGAGTGATGATTGTGTTTGGTTGGAAGAGGAGAAAAGGGAGAAACTTGGTAGGGCCCGGAAGTTTTCTCTCTGGGCCCACAAAAATTCAATCCTCCCAATTTGGGACGAAAACTAGAAAGAAAACATTTGCTCATGCTTTGGGCAAAACTGCCGTAGCCTAACGTTCATATGTTTTGAATTTTTCTGTCATTTCCTTTTTTTTTTTTTTTTTTTTCCATTTATGATTATCTTTCTTTGGTATTTATTTTATCTTTTCTTTTCTTACACGCTTATCCCTTTTTTTTCTCAACAGTTAGTTGGTCTGTTTTTTAATAAAAATTTTCGGGTTCTTCAACTTAAAAAAAAAAAAGAAAAAAGTGTGTAAGTACAATCCATACTACACAATTTTTTAATAAAACAAATGTCTTACTTTTGTTTTATTTAATAGGAACATAATTGTAAATTCATATTAACTTCATTTTCCATCCTCTCATTTTTCTTTTCATCTAAACAAATGAGTTTTCCATATTTCTATCATCCCAAACAAACACATATAAAAGAAAATTAAATCTTTTTTATCCTCCTACTTTTCTATCTCTTCCCCATTTTCTATCCTCCTAATTTTTCAGTTCTCAACCAAACAGACCTTTAGAGTCACTAAAAAACTATTGAATGAAAGGAAAACCTGTTGAACCTGCTGAAAATTGTTATTCACTAACTTTGAGTAATGGGGTGTTTGGTAGATAAGTTCAAACACACTTTTGAGCATTTTAAACAATATTACACACATTTTCATACATTTTTTCACCCACATGTATATCAAAAACACCCAAAATTTTGCTTTCCTGGTAGACTAAAGGCAACAAAATTTTTCTTTCCTAAAGGGGGAAATTTTTTAGGTATTATTGGAGCATTCATGGTGGATCCCACCATGAATTTAGAGCATGATTAGTAGACTGTAACGGGTAATTATATAGGAATAGGAATATGTATTACAAGGAATACAAGACGTTGTAATGTAATGCTTATTACTATTCATTTGTTTAGTGATAACATAATAATAGAACCTAGAAAACAATAGAATTAAAGTATTTTAAATCAAACTTAAGATATATTTTAGGAAATATTTTATTCATATAATTATATTTCCTAAAAAAATTTAAAATTTGAAAGAGAGATTAGTTATTTTTTTGTAATTTTTTATTTTCATAATTGTTATGTGCATATGGAAAGTTTGTTTATTTGGAAATATATTAATTGTAGAAATTAATACACCTACTAAGGAATAGCTATTTCATCCCTTTCAGAGATGAATATATAATTATTCATCATTTTAAAGAATAGCTATTCATAAGGAATGACTATTCCCTATAATAAAAAACTACTGAATAGTTAAATCATAAGAATAACTATTACATTACAGTGCTTATTACAGTCTATCAAACATATTCTTAGTTAGTGGACTCTACCATGAATGTGAGAGAAGAAAGTATCATTCTTCATACTCCAGGAGTACTCAAAAATTACTTTATTAGGAATGCTCCCTTCTAGACTTGCTAAATTTAAGGGATTTAGGGTAGCATGTATTAAAGGTGATTAATTATCTTTAATTGGGAGAAGAATATGTGTTGGGTGAAAGATGTATGTTTAGCAGATATTTGGTTCTTTCTAAGTGTCTAGGCTTTGCACACTGCACATATCATGGACTCTAGTTTCCCTAGTGTTCCAAACTCATTAGAGAGGCCTTTGGTGAGCTCAAAACCGGTGAGAAATGACTCTTTTGCCCTCTAATCCACATCTTTTATTGGGAGAAGAAAATGTGTTGGGTGAAAGATGTATGTTTAGCAGATATTTGGTTCTTTCATAAGTGTCTAGGCTTTGCACATTGCACTTATCATGGACCCTATAGTTTCTCAAGTGTTCCAAAAACATTAGAGAGGCCTTTGGTGAGCTCAAAACCGGGGGGAAATGACTCTTTTGCCCTCTAATCCACATCTGATAATTATACCTTTTATTAGGTACGTTCTTTCACTTGTGAGCTTGCTCAACATAGCAAATAGGAACACAAAAATAATTTGGACCAGAAACTCTTTATTGCGTGTTGGACCTCGTGGGCTTTGTTAATATATATTTTTATAGGCCCCTAGCTGTGGAAAAAATGTCTTCAACAATTGGTCATACCAATTATATTCACACATAAATTGTGATTTTAGTTAAATGAAAGTGAATTTAGAGTTCCTAAGCAAAACATTTTCACTTTTAAAGAAGAAATAAATTTGAAAATACATAGAAAATCTTCAATTAGGATGGAGGCCAGAGCAACAACTACCAGTAAACTCTAACTTTCTTACACTAAAACAGTGGCGGCGCCACGTTCAGGTCAGGGTGTTCCTGGCCAGGGTGTTCCCGGGAACACCCTGACCTGAAAAAAAAAATTATATATAATAATTAAAAAAATATATTTGTTTACCCTTAAAAAAAAAATTAGGAACACTCTCAACCAAAATTAGGAACACCCTCAACCAAAAACGGATTCTGGGCCGAAACAAAAACTCTTGATTTCCCATACAAAATAATGAAAATATAAACCTATAATCCAAACAAAGCAGATATAGATCAGTAATGGAGGTTGAGGAGACGTTGTGCCGGGTAGAGGCGGCTTGAGAGAGGAGCATGGAGGTGCTATTAGGGATGAATGATGCTTGTTGAAAGAAGCAAGGTGGCGGCATAAAACGATGCTTGAAGAGAACATTGAGAGAGAAGAAAAACTGTGACTAAGAAATAAGGACGAAGAAAGAAAAGAAGAAAGAAAAGAGGAAAGTAGATCTGAAGAAAAATCTAGAAGAGACAGGATATGTAAAGCACGTGTGAAGGAGGGTTAAAGCAAAAATGACACATAAGTTAAAAAAAGAAAAATAAAAAGAGCCTTGGAGGTTTTTGGAGCTATAGGTCCATTGTTTTCTGTGGGCCGTTCTGTGCTTGTAAAGCTCCTGGGCCGGGTTTCTTTTTGTTTTTTCTTTTGTTTTTTTTTTTTTTTTTTTTCTTCTGATTAATATACTTCTACTATTTCAGTAAAAAAAAAAAAAAAAAAAAAAGACCTGACGGAGAAAACAAAGGAAAAGGGAAAAAAAGTTATTAAAAATTAAATTAAATTAAAGGGTGGGCCTTGGTTTATGGTTTGGGTTTTGACGTGGGTATAATTTAAGGCTTGGGTTTATCACTTGATTGGCCCACTCAACTCTTAATTACATTATACATATTAATTATACACATAACAAATTATAGAAGACAATTAATAAACAAATTAAACAACTAAATTATGTTAGGCTAAACAATAATAAAACATTACATTATAAAAGACAAACAAATTAAATTATGTTAGGCTAAACAATAATTAATAATTTTATAATTAATGAAACAACAATATAACAAATTATAGTTTATAAAAGACAAACAAATTAATGAAACAACTAAATAACAATAATTAATAATTTTATTAATATTTCAAATGAACTAATAGTTTACTGTTTATTCTTTTGCTAGTTTTATGAACAAATATTTGATAAGAAAACCATGTAGAAAGCAATTGTAAACTTTATGTATTTACGTGTTTTTTTATTGTTATATTTGTCAATATACAAAATTTTCTTTTTATTAGATTTTGTAATCTATGCTTATTGAGGAATACCCTAAAAAATTTTTTTGGAGCTGCCACTGCACTAAAACGTATATCTCTAAAGAGATTTTTTATTAAACTAGTAATGCCACAGATGCAATGTTTTTTTAGTAGTTTCACAACCTACTCCAATAGTAAGTTGTTACTGATTTTCACACAAGTTTATTATTGAAACCACTTTCTTATTCTAACAATCGTCACCTTAACAAAGTCGTCAAAAAAATGTATAATTAGATTTTTATTGTTTTCTAAACATGCGGGGTCACGACTCCCTGCTGGGTGCCAGTGGCTTCGCCAGTCGTGACTGTTTTCAATCCATAATCATAGATATGGTGATATGTGCAGATCGGTGTTTTTTTATTGTCACTTTCCCTCTAGTCTTTGTTCAATTTAGCAATAAGTGACACCATAATATACACATTTCATTTGATTCAGAAATTTTGTATGCTGCACATGCTATTGATGATTCAGAGTCCCAAAACGAGTAATACAAAGCACCATATAAAGGATTCATTAATTACAAAGTTGCTCAAGTTTTTCTACTATGTGTGCAAATTCATTACAGACCTCATTCCCATTTGCATCGAATCTTATCAGTGTGCCTAAAATCCCATTTCAGCACCAAACTTCCATCCATTCTCCTCAAAACAAAACTCTCCACCAGCACATAACAACCAAATCTTAGCCACCCATTCTCACTTCTAATTTGTTCTACCCTCTCCACTCTCACTTCCCTTTCTGCTCCATTGTTAACCCACCCACCTTCTTCTTGCACCCATTTCACATTCTCTACAATTGCTGAACTTAAACCTACACCCACCACTCCTCTCCTACCACTTTGGTTATCAACTTTAAACCAAATGAACCCATTATTATGAATATTTCTATCATCTTTCACAGCTTCCTTACCAGAAACTAAACTCACTTCTCTTTGTACATCAGCATTCACAATGACAACATCATTATCTCCATCAACAACATTCCCACATGAATATATTTCTTCCCACTTTTGCTCAAGAGTCATGGAGTAGAACATGGACTTCTTCATTTGGTGTTTTAGTCTGCCTTTCTCTCTGACAAATATAAACGGACAATACCATTTCCCCACAATAACAGGAGCAGAACGCTTTCTAAAGATGGGAAAATTGAAGTCCGGGTGAAGTGCTCGGATTGAAGTGTCAAGGCCTAGAGCTTCATTTAGATGAATTCGATATAAACTCGAGCTGCGAACTTTCCATCCTTTTCTTCTTAGGACTTTTGGAGGAATGCCATCAGGAGCTATAGACTTGGCAAAGAAACCACCACTTTGGTGGCTGTGAATCTTAACTTGTTGGTATAGGTCTTTGAGGTTAAAAGGTTTTGGTTTTCTGTCACTCAAGATTTCGCTAAAGCAACATGCCATGACGTCTCCCTCTCGTGAACATTTGTATGCTTTTCTGCAAGGTTGGACATTTTCAATTGATTTTTTTTTTTGGATCAAGACAATTTCAATTGATTGATGCTAGCGAATGATATATTAAAAATTTTACTACATTTTACATTATATGTCACCATTCATAAAAACAGTAAAAATAATGCTAAAGAACAATTATTTATAGATAAAAATTGCCACACATACCATATTACACATTATTACACTAAAAAAAAATGGCATTTAACTGTGTGCGCATAACATATTGGGTGTAACAAACACTACCCATTATTTATTATGTGTTGAAGTCCATAAATCATGTGATTTCGATTTTCACAAATAAACCAAAAAGGGACTTACCCGGTTACCCCTCTAAGGGTTATCACCAATTTACATTCACATACGCTATAATATATAATATATAATTTCCTTATATATTATTGTACCAAATAGGAAACTTTTTAATATATCAAACTGCAACAATTGTATCATTTCCTTCTGTATACTATATTATTTTACTAAATGGGAAACTTTCTGACACCCTTATGTGTCTCTATGAAGTTAAAAAACCGATCCTTGTAAAATAATACAACTAAACTAAGCAGTACTAAAGCTAAACTTGAACTTGAGTTCAAAGCGGAAGGCTAATTTTCATTTGAGCTTTAATATTTAGCTTATAAAAATATAGAATCTATGAGTACAGAGAGCATACCCTTTGTACTTTCCTTTTGCTCTGATAACGTAGTACCGGTTAGAAGACAGAGGTTTATCAAGAACTGGGATAAACAAAACCTTAGTGGCAGTTGTTTCTCCATACTCAGGTGAATGAACAATGGTCAAGATCCTATCTTGAGGGAATGGTAGCTTCTTAACTTTCTTACGCTTGCATAAACCCCAGCAAAATATATCCTGTGCTTCTGCCTCTTCATCTGTAATTACAAGATAGCCTGAATATGGAGCATCAGGTGGCTTTGTCGAAAGGGTGCTTGGAGATTTCCGGTACATTGATAGAGGCCTTGTCACATACATCTCTCTCTCTCTCTCTCTCTCTCTCTCAAATCACAATTAAGCTCAAAAAGTTAGGACCCCTTCGGCTTCGGAGGTGTGGGAGTTTCTGGGGACTTATCTTGTTGTTTACTTATGAATTAAGAATTGAGAGTGGGGTATCTTACGTAATGATCTTATGTGGATGGATGATATTTCAATTATTTCATGATTTTTAGGTTTTCATACTTTTGAGATTAGAACCAAAAGAATCTGCCAATTGAAAACCCCAGTTTGAATTTTAGTAAAAGCAATGTTATAGACAACTCTTTTCTCTAAAAGTTTAAAGAAAATATTATTAAAGGTACATTATTATGGTATCAACCCATAATTGATACTACTTTTATATTATCAATTATGAAAAATATTGTCACTAGACATATCGAAGTGGGTTTGGATTTATTTTATTTTAACTTATTAACTTTTATTTGTTTTTATTTAACTTTTTTAAAGTTTCATTTTCTATTAAGTATGATTATATATATATTATTTGAAAATTTTCAGCAAATCAATAAATAAGGAAAAGTTAATAAAAGAGCAAACTATTAGTAAAGGAAAAGAAAGCAGATAAGATAAGCTGCTTACTTTATTGTCCACTTTTTCGCGTACCATATACCAACTTTAGGTTCATTGTCCAGTGCTGTAATGCATCTTCAGCTTGGTTCAAGAAACTTCATGCAATTGGCTGCGAAAGTTTATTCCGATATGCTTTTGCATTATTGGACATTCACAAAATATGAAAGGATTAAGTTATATACTCCTTGTGCATTATTGGACATTAGAACGTACAAGATAGGAAAGAAGTAATATATATACAAAGGATGGGTATCAAAATTAAAGATGTTCAGATAACAGATTTTTTTTTTTTTTTTTTAAATTTTTTTTATTATTTTATTTTTTGAGAAGAAGATAATAACACAGTATATTGGCAAGTTAAATATCAAGGATTTGGATCAGGTGCACCGCTTTAATACAGGAGAAAAGTTAAAAACATAAAATGTTAAAAAGGTAATTTTTTTTTTTTTTAAATTTATGAAAGATATAAATTCTACTCTAACTTAATTTAAGTATATATGTGTGTAAAGCTCTTTCCTGGAGACTTGAACCCCGGCTATTGCTCCTCACACCCCACAAACACTAATAAAAAGATAAGTTCTAATCTCAACCCTTCAAAAACAATTACACAACCTGGTAGCCATATTAATTGTCCTGGCCGGATCTTAATCCAAACATCAATGACACCTCATTTTCCCCTACATTAGATTCTAGAAAAATGTTAAAGTTACAAACTTTTTTATAATATTTTTTTACAAATTGTTAATATAGTAAGTAGTTATTAGTAAGTGAAAAGGTAATGTTAGTAGTGGGCTCAAATGAGAATCAGGGTTCGTTTGAATACCGCTTATTTTGCTAAAAACTGAAAACACTGTAGCAAAATAATTTTTAAATGTGTGAATAGTGCCGTGGGACCCATTTTTAATGAAAAAGTTGTTGAAAAAGAGGTTTGTATGTCCCGTGAATAGTGTATGAAACCCACTGGTGTGACATAAAGCCACAGAAATTGAGAACCACGCTTCAAAAAAAAAAAAAAAAAGAAAAAAAAAAGTGAAACGCTGGACGTGGAGACGTAGACTCCAATCCAAACGCATACTCAGTAAAAATTTACCATAACAGTTTGTAAAAATTTTGTAAAATAATTTGAAACTATAACGTTACTCTAGATTTTATAAATGTGTCCGCCTTTCATCAATTCATCTGTGAGTGAGTAAATGATTAGTTTGCTATGTCGAAAGTATAGCAAGCAGTGTTCTCTCCCCTGTAGGAGCCTCTCTCTCTCAAGATACGAGTTTTTTCTCTCCCTTTTGTTCCTTTTAAAGGGCCTTCTCTTGGCCTACTCATCTATGCTTGTTTGGGTAGTAGTCTGTACAGTGTAAATCTATGGAGCAAGAAGTATTGGATTGTCTTCAAAAGTTATAGCTCACAAAAGAGGAGGAAGATGACATAGTAATAACAAATGTTGCTAGATCAGAGCCAATTGAAGAATGTTCGTTAAGTCTCTTTGGGCGCCTTCTCACAGACCGTCAACAGAATCAAAGAGCTTTCAAAAATACTCTGAAGTTAGCGTGGAAAATGGGGTTGGATTTGAGGATTGTGAAGGTGGGGAACAACATATTGCAATTTAAATTTGGTTCATTGTGTCAGTTGGAGTGGGTTGAAAAAAGTGGTCCATGGAACTTTGATAATAACTTGCTTCTACTATGTTGATGGAGGAAAGGATTAACAACATCCAATATTTCCTTTACACATGCTCCTTTTTGGGTCCAAGTTTGGGGTTTACCATTTGAATACATGTCCGAGGATGCTGGAAAAGATATAGGGAGTAGACTTGGCAAAGTTATTGAAGTGTGTTGTGAAATTTTAAAGTACTCGCAAGTGTACGAACCGTACCAAAGTATAGTTGGACAAGAACGAGGTTGAACCCACAGGGACTTGTATGAATGTAAGAAAATTAATTAAACCTTAACCAAATTAATCCTAATCTAGTTTAATAAAAATTGGTTTTTTTTTTTTTTTGCAATTAAATATACTAAACAAATAATAAAATTAAACAAATAGTTAAACTAACCAAAAGATATAAAGCAATAAAAAGATGTAAACAATCAAGAGAAAGGAATTAAGGTTTTGGAATCCGCCTTGTAAGTCATATCAGCATATATTTATGATCATTAATTTTTCCCAACTCACTACATGATAATCTAGAAATCAAACTTGCTATCATGGAAAATATCATCATTTAAACCCTTATTTTAAAAATCAAAAGCATGTTCTTCTTCGCTTCTTAAGTATAAAATCAAATCATCAATTGTATCCGTAGCCAAACAAATCACAAGATATATCCAATTCTAAAAATCAAATCATAAATTGTATCCATTGACAGACAAATCACAAGCAATATCCAATTTTATAATCAAGAATTAATAAACCAAGCATTCAATTAATTAAGACGAATCCTAAATCATGAGAAAAACATGATTGAACTCATATCCAGAATTCCATCTTAGTTAATTGATATGAAGCAAGAACAATTTAAATCATTAAAGAACAATTATTGTGGAAAAAATCAAATCACGTAAATATTACTGATAATCCTTAAGAAGGTTTCATCCTCAACCTTAATTATAAATTTAGCTACTCATAGTAATTGAAAGAAAACATAAAAATAAAATACTAACCATTAAACTAAACAAATAAAATAGAGAAAGAAATAATCACAGTGCTAGAGAAAAGCCATAGACAAAAAGAACACGTTCTGCTCCTACGCACCAGTCCTAGCCGCAGCCTCTGTATGTTCAGTCCCCTTATTTTTTTTGTTTTGCTCTCTATTTATATACTTGCTTACACCGCCTGATACTATGCCTCATCCTAATGCAAGTGGAATTAGGATTTCATATTTCAAGCCACGCACTAAGACTTCAGGTACATGCTTTCGTGAAGTAATACGGAGGCCCACAACAACAATTCAATTAGTGATTGATTTCCAAAGCCCACCACGTTGACTTATTTTCTATTGTGACACCTGTGCTTGATTGTAGTTTCTTTCCTAGCAAACTTCATCCATGTTGAATTGCACCTTGGGCTTCTTCTTGAATTCATGCCTGGACTGGATGCTCTACTTCTTCGGGCTGAATCTTTACTTCATGGCAAGCTCTTTCTCTAGAGTTGGCTTTATAATTGGCCTAGCCCCACTTTGCATTCAACTTGTGACTTGTTCAGCTTCTCAATTGTGAATAGCCTTTATTTTCCACAAAACAAATATAATATATAATTAGTCACAAAATAATATAAAAATAAGGCTAACTATGCAAATCTGATGGTACTTTATTGTATATATTTCATGCACATCAAATACCCCCAAACCTACATTTTGCTAGTCCTCGAGCAAAACAGATAAAGAGTAAAACAAAACAAAGAAAAAGGAAATCCTAACTAATCCACTTTCGCTGGAATTTTCGATTACATTTAGCGTATGCAACAAGCCTTTAAACCCCTAGCTTACACTAGTGGACGAGTTGTAGTCTCTTGAGGGTTTGCAAGGAATATACCCACAAAATTCTGAGAATGAATACTAAAAAAAACAAATAAATAAACAAAACAACAAAAATCATTTTTTTTTTTTCAATTGCCTTTTGCAAAGAGGATTAGTTCAAGTTCAAAAACACTACATATGCTAAAGAAATTTCTCATGCCATCAAAACTCAATGTGAGTGAAAAGTGGTAGCCAACCCAAACATACTCTTAGTTTTAGAATAAACTTGACTCGAATCTCTATTTGAAAGTATGCTTCAACTCAAATCTTTCTAGTGTTATCACTCAACAAATGAAATCACTCTGAAATGGGGTGTAACACTCTCAACAATATATGTGAGCGGAGTAATGTAAGCAAAATCAAATACCTCACATATAAAACACATGAAAAATGCTTAATCAAGAAAGAACAAGTAGTCTCATGAAAGGATGCCAAAAAGAATTTATACCACACTTTTTTCTTCTCAATCATATCAATATCTGAACTACACAATCTTCAAGATCAAATAAGGACTTTATTAGGACGTAATGTAGGGTAAAAGCAAAGGGAATGAAATAAAAATGGGTGAAGGTAAATAATAAGAAGTGTTTTCAAGATTTGTTGGAATGTCAACTCTTTTTGGAATTTTCATTCAACATTTTTTTTTCAACTCTTCTTCTTCAAAGCAGTACTCCTTCCTTACATTTCACTTCTTAAAATTTGATGAGAACCTTTTTTATTTTCTTCTTTTGACATTTTTCCTTTTCTTTTTTTTTTTTGAATTTTTTTTTGAATTTTTTTTCTTTTGTTCTTTGAATTCTCGTACAAACCACCACATTGAAACAAACTAATCAAATTCAATCTTGAAACACTATGGATAAGGGCTTTAAGAAAGAAAGGCTAATTAAAAGGCTCAATGGGATGACTAGCGATAATATATCAAAAAAGAAAAACACATATATGGCTCAAAGTAGACAAAAATGGCCTAATCTCATCTCTCAAAGACTAGTATAGTTCATTCAACATCAATGACTTCAAAAGATTAAAGTGTGGCATAAAATTAAATTATTTTTTTCTTGGCCAAAAGAAAGAATAATGAGACTACAACAAGGGAAACATGTTACGCACTTCCAAATGAACTTTAAGATTAGAAACAATAAATAACCCTCCAAAAATAATGATTGGCTCAAAACTCACAGGGGTTATAGTCTCCACATTGTTATCATCAAGATTTTCTAATCATTTTTATCCTTCAACAACAAGTTGTGTCTGAGTGGCTACGTGCATGTGTAATGAATTGAGCATGAAAGCAATGAAATTCTTTAAGCAAGAGTAGTATAATGAACTCAAAACATAAACCTCAAGCTAGGCAAAAGTTTTTTTTTTTTTTTTTTTTTTTAAACACAGCTGAACAAAACAAAACAAAACAAAAATATATAAATCTATATACATCCCCCCCAAACCTAAACCAAACATTGTCCTCAATGTTAAAAATGATACTCTCAAATATATGTTTTGAATGAAAAGAGAGCAAAATATTAATATGCGACATGAGAATCAAGTAGAAACAAGTAAGGTAAGGAGAAGAAGGAGACGTACCTTAATCAAGCTGATTGTTATAAATTTTAATTTCTGTCAAATATCAGCTAAAACAAAAGAAAATAAAATTGAACAAGAAAATAAACACAAAGTCTAATCCAGAAGTAGAAAATAAACAAGAGAAAAAGAAAAGAAGAAAGAAGAAAAAAAAAATGCAAACCTGATAAACACAACTGGGATCAATCCTGATAAACAGGATCATCCAACAGGACTTCTTCAACTTCTGGAGGCTCAAGTTCTAAAAATGGTTTCAAACGTTGGCCATTAACTTTAAACAGATCACCATTTTTAGGATTCTCAATCTCAATAGCACCATGGGGATAAATAGTGCGAACTATGAATGGACCAGTCCATCGAGATCGTAACTTACCTGGGAAGAGATGCAAACGAGAATTATAAAGAAGAACTTTCTGACCAAGTTCAAATTATTTTCTCAAGATGTTTTTATCATGAACCCTTTTCATTCGATCCTTATATGATTTGGCACAATTGTATGCATCATTGCGAATTTCCTCCAACTCATTGATTTGGAGTTTCCTTTCAGCACTTGCTTTGTCAAGATCAAAATTCAACCGCTTAATAGCCTAATAAGCTCTATGCTCTAACTCAACAAGGAGGTGACAAGCCTTACCATACACAATTCGATAGGGAGACATTCCAATGGGAGTCTTAAATGCTGTACGGTATGCCCACAATGCATCATTGAGTCTTAAAGACCAATCTTTCCGAGTAAGGTTAACTGTTTTCTCCAATATTCTCTTGATTTCCCTATTAGATATCTCTACTTGACCACTTGTCTGTGGGTGATAAGGTGTTGAAACCTTATGTGTGATGCCATATTTCTTCATTAGATGCTCAAAAACTCTATTGCAAAAGTGCTTTCCTCCATCACTAATAATGGCACGTGGTGTACCAAACCGTGTAAACACATTCTCTCTCAAAAACTTGACTACAACCTTGTGATCATTAGTTCTACATGCAATGGCCTCAACCCACTTAGAAACATAATCAACAGCAACAAGGATGTATAAGTTACCAAAAGAATTAGGAAAAGGACCCATGAAATCAATACACCAAACATCAAATACCTCAACAATCAAAATAGGGTTCAATGGCGTCATATTTCTTTTTCCAATACTCCCCAACTTTTGGCATCTCTCACAGGCTGAACAATATGCATGGGAATCACGAAAAATGGAAGGCCAATAAAATCCACATTGCAAAATCTTGGCAGCAGTCTTTCTGGAACTAAAGTGGCCTCCATAAGCATGATCATGACAGAAAGATATAACATTTTGTTGGTCACTCTTAGATATGCATCTTCTAATTATTTGATCAGAACAGTACTTAAACAAGTATGGATCATCCCAAAAGAAATACTTAACCTTAGCTAGAAATTTAGACCTATCTTGTTTAGTCCAATGCGAAGGCATTTGATTAGTGACAAGATAGTTTGCAATATCAGCATACCAAGGTCTCTGGGATACATGCAACAACTGCTCATCAGGGAAAGATTCAAGAATAGGTAAACTATCATCAGTGTGCTCAACGATTAATCTAGACAAATGGTCAGCTACTACATTTTCGGTTCCCTTCTTGTCTCGAATCTCAAGATCAAATTCTTGTAACAATAAAATCCATCGGATAAGTCGAGCTTTAGCCTCTTTTTTGGAGAAAAGATACCTCAGTGTAGCATGATCCGAATAAATTAAGACCTTAGACCCCAACAAATAGGACCTAAATTTATCCAAGGCAAAAACAATTGCTAACAACTCCTTTTCTGTTGTAGAGTAATTCATTTGAGCATCATTTAGAGTCTTACTAGCATAATAAATCACATGGGGAACCTTTCCAACCCGCTGTCCTAAAACAACACCAATTGCATAATCAGAGGCATCACACATAATCTCAAAAGGCACTTTCCAATCAGGTGGTTGAATGATAGGTGCAGAAGTCAACTCAGTTTTTAGTCTCTTAAATGCATGGAGACACTCATCATCAAACACAAATGGAGCATCTTTGGCAAGTAAGTTGCATAATGGTCTTGAGATTTTACTAAAATCCTTGATGAACCTTCGATAGAATCTTGCATGACCCAAAAATGATCTAATTTCCTTAACTGATCGAGGAGGTGGAAGATTAGAAATCAAATCTATTTTGGCCTTATCAACCTCAATACCACTTTCTGATATGACATGCCCAAGAACAATTCCCTTTCTCACCATAAAATGACATTTCTCCCAACTAAGAACAAGATTCTTCTCCTTACACCGCACTAACACTAAGGATAGGTGATGCAAACATTCTTCAAAAGTGGATCCAAATACTGAAAAGTCATCCATAAATACCTCCAAAAATCGTCCCACCATATCAGAAAAAATACTAATCATGCATCTCTGAAATGTACCAGGAGCATTACATAAACCAAACGGCATGCAACGGTAGGCAAATGTCCCAAAGGGGCATGTGAAGGTAGTCTTTTCTTGATCTTCTGGTGCAATGGGAATTTGATTATATCCAGAATATCCATCAAGAAAACAATAACAAGCATGACCAACTAACCTTTCCAACATTTGGTCTATAAAAGGAAGAGGAAAATGATCTTTTCTTGTCATGGCATTCAACTTACGGTAATCAATGCATACTCTCCATCCTGTTTGCACACGAGTTGGGACTAACTGATCATCCTCATTCTTAACAACTGTTATGCCAGATTTCTTTGGTACCACTTGAACTAGACTCACCCAATTACTATCAGAAATTGGGTAAATAATACCCACATCCAAAAGCTTCAAAACTTCAGCTCTCACTACCTCTTGCATAATAGGGTTTAGACGTCTCTGCGGTTCACGTGAAGTTTTAGCATTCTCTTCCAAGTGAATTCTATGCATAACCACAGATGGACTAATACCTTTGATATCAGCAATTGACCAACCTATAGCTTCCATATGCTCTTGAAGTACACTTATCAATTGGTGTTCCCTAAGGTCATCCAAATCTGAAGCTATAATGACAGGTAAGGTCTCAGAAGAACCTAAAAAGGCATACTTAAGTGTGTCAGGTAATGGTTTCAACTCCAACTTTGGTGGTTCCACAGCAAATGGGGATGGGGATGAAGAAAGTGGAAGAGGATTTACTTTTGGTTGCCAACTATCAGTACTTAAGAGAGGAACAGAATCTAACAATGCATTGACCTCTTCAATTGAGTGTTCAACATCAAAATTGCAACCAAAAAGATTTAAGCAAGCCTCTAGAGGATCCTCATAACTCGATTGTAGGAAAGTATCATGGACTAGACTCTCAATCATGTCAACCTCATAGATATCCTCATTGTCTAGCACTTGTTTACTTATGTGGAAGATATTAAGCTCAACAGTCATATTTCCAAATGAAATCTTCATTACACCACTTCGACAATTGATCAAAGCATTGGATGTGGCTAAGAAAGGGCGACCCAAAATGACATGGATTTGTGTATTGGCATTTAGAGTAGGTTCAGTGTCTAACACAACAAAATCAACAGGAAAATAGAATGCATCCACCTTAATCAACACATCCTCAATAATACCTCTAGGGATTTTCACAAACCTATCAGCTAATTGAAGTGTCATGGTTATTGGTTTTAAATCCCCCAAACCTAGCTGTAAGTATACTGAATATGGCAATAAGTTCACACTTGCCCCCAAATCTAGCAAAGCTCGCTCAATGAGATGATCCCCAATCTTGCATGAAATTGTAGGAGATCCAGGGTCTTTACATTTCACTGGATATTTATTCTAAATGATTGAACTGACTTGCTCGGTCAAAAATGCCTTTTTAGGGACATTTGTCTTTCTCTTCATTGTCACAAGATCTTTTAGAAATTTTGCATAAACAGGAACTTGCTGAATTGCATCAAGAAATGGAATGTTTATTTGCACTTGCTTAAAAACCTCTAAAATGTCTCCAAATTGTGCACTTTTCTGAGGACTGATTAACCTTTGAGGAAATGGAGCTTTAGGAACAAACCTCTTATCAAGGGGGGAAGAGCTAAGATCCTGAATTGGAATGAATGTTGGGTTCTTCTTTTCTCCATGATCATCATGTGAATTATGAGTTCCTTTTTCCTTTAACACAATATTTTCATCATCCTCCACTTCTGGCATTTTCACTTGATTATCAACTTGCTTACCAGACCTAAGGGTGGTAATAGATTGAACATGTTCTTGTCCATGAGTAGAACTAGAAGAACCATTGATGGCATACTGTCCTTTTGGGTTAGGTATAGGTTGACTAGGAAACTTTCCTTTTTCCTTCTCTCCAACTTGGGTTGCTAACTGGCCAACTTGATTTTCCAACTTTGAAATAGCTTGAGTATTCAAATGGGTGGAACTTTTCATCTCTTGAATGGCTTGGCTAGTTGATTGCATGAAAGTTTTGAGAGATTCCTCCAAAGATGGTTGTTGTCTTGGTGGTGCTACAAACTGAGGTGTTGATTGAGGAATGGGAGGATATGCTTGAGTAGGTGGACAAAATTGATTTTGTTGATGCACTTGTTGTCCACCTACATTTGTGGGAGGCTGATTTTGCCTCCATGAGAAATTAGGATGGTTCCTCCAATTTGGATTGTATGTCTCTGAAAATGGACTAACAAATGGTTTTCCATAATTATTCAGTGCATTTGCTTGCTCAGCATAAAAATCAGGGTACCCAGCTGCAGAAGGACACATTTGTGTTGTATGCATAGGACTAGCACAAATAGAGCATGTTTCACTTTGAACTTGATTGACAGAATTCATCCCTCTACCTAAAGCTAAAGCTTCAACCTTACGAGTGAGATTGTCCAACCTAGCTTTTATGTCTAAATCTTCACTGACTTCATACAATCCTCCTTTCTTAATTGCAGGGGCACATCTCTCTTTTCGATTGGAAAAATCCCATTGTTGTGAACTTTCAGAAAAATTCTCAAGAAATTTGTATGCCTCATCATCTACAAGACTCAAAAATCCACCACCATTCATGGACTCAATCATGTTACGATTTGTCTGAGTCAAACCATTATAAAAATATTGTACTAGTCTCCATGTTTCAAAACCATGATGGGGACACTTTAAGATCAAGTCCTTAAATCTCTCCCAACTCTCATAAAATTTCTCTTGTTCATCTTGATAAAAATCTGCAATTTCTCTCCTTAAAGCATTGGTCTTGGCCATTGGGAAAAATTTAGAGAGGAATTTTGTGACCAACAATTCCCTTGAAGTGATAGATCCAGGCGACAAAGAATTAAGCCATGCTTTTGCCTTATCCTTCAAGGAAAAAGGGAATAAACGCAAGCAAACAGAGTCATCAGTGAAATTCTGAAACTTACAAGTAGCACAAATCTCAAGAAAATCCTTCACATGCATATAAGGATCTTCTCTATCCAATCCATGAAAAGTAGGAAGAAGGTGGATAATCTGTGGCTTCAACTCAAAATGTGCAGCAGTGGTTGCAGGCAATACTATGCAAGATGAAGGGTTGGTGGTTATGGGTGAGAACAACTCCCTAAGAGTTTTTGAATCATCTCCAGTTTCTCCCATTGTGGATGAATAATCAAAACTAACAAGTCGATTCTCTTTATCACGTATCCAAGTTCTCATACTCCAAGCACAAAGAAATAATTTTTTTTTGTTTTTTTTTTTTATTTAGAAAAAATAAATTTTAACTACAACTAGTAGAAGGAAAAATTCGATTAAGACCTAATTTATTTTCCTAACCAAGTCCCCGGCAACGGCGCCAAAAACTTGTTGTGTTTAAAGTACTCGCAAGTGTACAAACCGTACCAAAGTATAGTTGGACAAGAACGAGGTTGAACCCACAGGGACTTGTATGAATGTAGGAAAATTAATTAAACCTTAACCAAATTAATCCTAATCTAGTTTAATAAAAATTGGTTTTTTTTTTTGCAATTAAATATACTAAACAAATAATAAAATTAAACAAATAGTTAAACTAACCAAAAGATATAAAGCAATAAAAAGATGTAAACAATCAAGAGAAAGGAATTAAGGTTTTGGAATCCGCCTTGTAAGTCATATCAGCATATATTTATGATCATTAATTTTTCCCAACTCACTACATGATAATCTAGAAATCAATCTTGCTATCATAGAAAATATCATCATTTAAACCCTTATTTTAAAAATCAAAAGCATGTTCTTCTTCGCTTCTTAAGTATAAAATCAAATCATCAATTGTATCCGTAGCCAAACAAATCACAAGATATATCCAATTCTAAAAATCAAATCATAAATTGTATCCATTGACAGACAAATCACAAGCGATATCCAATTTTATAATCAAGAATTAATAAACCAAGCATTCAATTAATTAAGACGAATCCTAAATCATGAGAAAAACATGATTGAACTCATATCCAGAATTCCATCTTAGTTAATTGATATGAAGCAAGAACAATTTAAATCATTAAAGAACAATTATTGTGGGAAAAATCAAATCACGTAAATATTACTGATAATCCTTAAGAAGGTTTCATCCTCAACCTTAATTATAAATTTAGCTACTCATAGTAATTGAAAGAAAACATAAAAATAAAATACTAACCATTAAACTAAACAAATAAAATAGAGAAAGAAATAGTCACAGTGCTAGAGAAAAGCCATAGACAAAAAGAACACGTTCTGCTCCTACGCACTAGTCCTAGCCGCAGCCTCTATATGTTCAGTCCCCTTATTTTTTTGTTTTGCTCTCTATTTATATACTTGCTTACACCGCTTGATACTATGCCTCATCCTAATGCAAGTGGAACTAGGATTTCATATTTCAAGCCACGCACTAAGACTTCAGGTACATGCTTTCGTGAAGTAATACGGAGGCCCACAACAACAATTCAATTAGTGATTGATTTCCAAAGCCCACCACGTTGACTTATTTTCTATTGTGACACCTGTGCTTGATTGTAGTTTCTTTCCTAGCAAACTTCATCCATGTTGAATTGCACCTTGGGCTTCTTCTTGAATTCATGCCTGGACTGGATGCTCTACTTCTTCGGGCTGAATCTTTACTTCATGGCAAGCTCTTTCTCTAGAGTTGGCTTTATAATTGGCCTAGCCCCACTTTGCATTCAACTTGTGACTTGTTCGGCTTCTCAATTGTGAATAGCCTTTATTTTCCACAAAACAAATATAATATATAATTAGTCACAAAATAATATAAAAATAAGGCTAACTATGCAAATCTGATGGTACTTTATTGTATATATTTCATGCACATCAGTGGACAAAAGATCGCTACAAGCGGAGCAAGCAAAGTTTATGAGAATACGGGTAGAAATACCTATTGACAAGCCTCTTCGCAGCGGAGGGAATATTACCGACGCAGAGGGAGAACGATGTTGGATTATTTTCAAGTATGATTGACTTCCTACTTTCTGTTATATCTATGGAATACTTGGGCATGATGATAAACATTGCCAAATGAGTCAAACTGAGAGCTTGAAAGAGAGGCAATACGGAGAATGGCTCAAGGCAGGAGGTGTGGTTAGAAGTGGAGGCGAGAAAGGAAAAGCATTAGATGGCAGAAATTTGGACCATATGGAAGGTGATGATACAAGATTCAAGTCAAAGAGTACAGCGGTAAATTTCAGTTCATCAATTCAATCAGGAGATGATGAAGATGGTGACCAGAACATTAACAATGAATTAGCAGTGAAGAAAGTCTTGAACTCAGAGACACTGACAAAAGATTCAAATTCAAATCTTTCTGAGAGTGACAGTCTGCATAGATGGGACAGGGCAGAGGAGACAGCACATGGGTTGAAGTTGAGTCAGGAAACATGGAATAGGGAGAACAAAACTAGAGTTACTCTAGTTAAAGAGCTGTTCAAGCCGAATGAGGATGCCATGTCAGCAACCAATTTTAAAACACTTGGGCCTTGTAGTGAAGATCCTGAGGTGTCCAGCCCACTTAAGCCTAAGAAGGAAGCTATTAAGAATAGTCAAGCAGACGGGAAGGGCCTAAGTCCAAAAGTTGAAAAGGAAACAATGAGTAAAGGAAAGTGGAAGAAAATAGCAAGAGAGAAAGGTGAGGCCCAAGATGTGGAGATGATGAATAAAGGCCCAGAAGTTGGAAACAAAAGACTTGAAAGCATTGAGGATCTAATAAAAGCCGAAGGAAGAGTGCAGAAAAAGGTATGTGGGGAGGATGACAACAACAAAAATTCAATTTTTCTTAATGAAACGGTAGTGGCTGCTAGATAGCACTGCCGAGAAAAATGGGGGCTTTAGGATGGAACTGCTGAGGGCTTAGGAACCCTTGGACAGTTCGAGTGTTGCGCAAGCTTGTGCAACCATGGGATCTCGATTTTGTTTTCTTGTCGGAAACAAAACTGAAAAAGAAAAGCATGGAGAAGAAGAAGGAGAGCGCTGGTTTCCCCAATGGCTTAGTTATCCTAAGTTCTGGAAGAAGTAGGGGTTTGGCTCTGTTGTGGAGGAAGGAAATTACTGTTGAAATTCAAAGCTATTTGGGTAGGCATATTGATGCCATTGTTACTGAAGATTTGGGATTTAAATGGCGGATTACTGGATTTTATGGAAATCCTGAGGTTCATAGAAGAAAGGAATCATGGGATTTACTAAAGGCACTTAGCAGAAAGTTTTAGCTTCCCTGGTTGTGCTTCAGGGATTTTAACGAAATTGTATCAATGACGGAGAAAATGGGTGGAGCTCGAAGACCACAAAGGCAAATGGATGATTTCAGGGAAGCAATTAATTGTTACAGATTCAAGGACCTCGGGTTTTGTGGTCTGGAGTTCACTTGGTGCAATATGCAAGAAGGAAGGTGCAGGATGTATCTTTAGTTAAACCATGCTCTAGTTATGCAGGAATGGATTGATCATTACAAGGACATGAGAGTGCATCATCTTGTGGATTCTACTAATGACCATTGCGCGCTCCTGATCACTGATTCCATTGCATTGCAAAGCCCCAGGAAAAAAAAGGTTCCAGTTTGAAGCAATGTGGACAAGAAGAGATGAATGCAGAGATACTATCAAGGTAGCTTGGAATGAAAGTGTAAACCTATATACCCTAAATGGAATGGCCATGTCCCATGGCAGATTCAGAATAAAAGAAAAGTCCTTAATGAGTTAGTCTTAAGGGATCAAGATGGAAGAAATGGTAGTATAATTAACAAGATAAGGATAGAGATTAATGACTTGCTGGATTGTGAGGAAATCATGTGGCAACAAAGATCTAAGGTTCAGTGGATGGGTCTTAGGGATCGCAATACAAAATATTTTCACACAAAGGCCTCCGGAAGAAAAAAGAAAAACACCATTACCAGGCTCATGGATGAAATGGGGGACTGGAGAGAGTCCACTTTGGAGGTGGCTGAAGTTGCAGTTTCATATTTTGAGAAGCTTTATACGACGTCCCATCCTGACAGGATTCTGGAGGTAGTTGAAGCTATTGATCCTAAGGTTTCAATCGAAATGAATCAAAGTTTGATCAAATAGTTCATAAGAGATGAAATTGAAGCAGCCCTTAAACAGATGCACCCGACCAAGTCCTCTGGCCCAGATGGTATGCCAGTTATCTTTTATCAAAAATATTGAGATATTGTGGGTAATGATGTTGTTTGCATGGTCTTAAATGTTTTAAATTCCAATATATCTATGGCTGACATAAACAAAACATTTATTACTCTTATCCCAAAAACTAACAATCCAGCTAATATGACAGAGTTTAGACCGATTAGTCTAAGCAATGTGATCTATAAACTCATCTTTAAGGTCTTAGCTAATTGCCTCAAATTAGTCCTCCCTCAAATAATATCAGAATATCAAAGTGCCTTTATTTCTGAGAGGCTAATAACAGATAATGTTCTTATAGTTTTTGAGCTCATGCACTATCTAGACCACAAAAGAGATGGTAAGGATTGTTATATGGCAATTAAATTGGACATGAGTAAGGCTTATGATAGGGTGGAATGGGGCTTCATTGAACAAGTCATGAAAAAATTGGGCTTTCATGAAAATTGGATTTGTCTGATAATGTGTTGCAGAACATCTGTCTCCTACTCTATGCTTATTAATGGTGTAGCTCATGGTAACATTATGCCCTCGAGGGGACTTCGTCAAGGAGATCCCCTATCATCTTATTGTTCTTACTATGTGCAAATGGCTTCTCTTCACTCATAAGTAAGGCTATAAGAAATCAAATAATGAGTGGTTTATCAATTTGTAGAGGCTGCCCTAAGATCATGCATCTCTTCTTTGTGGACGATAGTTTGCTTTTTTGTAAAACTAATGGCCAAGAATGCCAACAGTTAATTGAAATTCTCCATTTGTATGAAGCTGCCTCAGGTCAGAAAATCAATACAGATAAATCCTCAGTTTTTTTTAGTGCCAACATAGAGGAGGAAAAGAAAAATGAGATCTTGGAGTTCTTGGGGCCTATGCAAGACTCTCGGCATAGTAAGAATCTCAGTCTCCCCTCAATTATTGGCAAATCAAGAAATGAAGTCTTTGCTGAGATTAAAGAAAGGGTGGGAAGGAAGTTGTCTGGGTGGAAGGAAATAATTCTTTCTATAGGGGGTAGGGAGATTCTCATAAAAGCGGTAGCCCAAGCTATCCCTACGTACACTATGAGTTGTTTTCAATTACCAAAGGGCTTGTGTGATGAAATAGAAGGCATGATGAGAAGGTTTTGGTGGGGGTAGCATGGTCAGCAGTCGAGGATTGCTTGGGTGAGTTGGAGGCGATTGTGCAAATCTAAGCTTAAAGGCGAGATGGGCTTTAGAAACCTTCAAGCTTTCAACCTTGCCATGCTAGCAAAGCAAGGTTAGAGGCTTCTCATGAACCCAAACTCTTTGTAGCTCGAGTATATAAGGCTAAATACTATCCCCATGGAGATGTCCTTAGTGCTAGTTTGGGATCTAGGCCATCCTATGCTTGGAGAAGCATAATGCAGGGGCTTGAGGTAGTTAGGTGAGGTACTCGATGGAGAGTTAGCAATGGAAGGCTGATCCATATTTGGAATGACAAGTGGCTACCAACCCCTATAACATACAAAGTGGTCTCCCGTCCTCGAAATTTTGACAATTATCGCATGGTCTTGGCTTTAATTGATTATGACACCAGAAGGTGGAGAGCTGATCTTGTTAAGTCCATTTTTTTGCCGTTTGAAGCAAGAACGATTCTCAACATCCCAATCAGTTATAATCGTTTGGAGGACAAAATTATTTGGGTTGGCAACAATAAGGGTGTATTTACTGTCAAAAGTGCCTACTATGTGGCTCTTAATATGGTGGACTCATCTGAGGAGGGAGAAAGCTCTTGCGGGGATCCAAGAGATCGTTTATGGAAGAAGGTTTGGCACCTAAATATCCCATCAAAGATTAAAATCTTTGCATGGAGAGCATGTGTGGATGCCCTTCCAAAAATGGTGAATTTGAAGAAAAGAGGTATTGGGGAAAATGAATTTTGTCCTTGTTGTGGAAGAGATGTGGAGTCAACCTTTCATTCTATCATCAACTGTGAGGTAGCGAAAAGGGTTTAGGATAATTGGGAAGTCCAAATTGTTGAGAACTAGCAGGGGCTATATGACATATCTGATGTCGCGCTGAAAATCCTTGAAAAAGGAACAACCCGAGACCTTGAAGTGTTCTTTGGAGTAGCTTGGTCAATATGGTATAACAGGAATTTAATTGCCTTTGAATAAACATGCAAATTGCCGAGCCAAATTTGGGGTTTCGCCAATTGATTTCTTCATGAACATAGAAGGGCAAGGGTGGCTTTGTACAAGGATCAAGTAGCATAAAATAGTAGATGGACTCCCCTGCCTCCTGGAGTTTTCAAAGTCAACGTAGATGGGGCGACCTCTGTGGATGGGAGAAATTCAAGTGTTGGGGCTATCATTAGAGATTCTTGTGGTGCAGTCATAGCAGCTTGTTGTAAATACCTCTAAGGCCAATTTTCAGTAGCAGAGGTGGAAGCTATTGCTGTGGAAGCTGGGATTTTGCTTGCCCGTGACATGAAGATCCCTCAAGTTATTATTGAATCAGATGCTGCATCTACTGTTAACAATATTAATGAGCAGCTCGTTGATGGTAGCCTCGGCCATCTGTACCAAGGTATACTCGCTTTGCTGAACTCCTTCACAAGTCATCCTTGTTGTATTTCAATTTCTTTGTTTGGTTGAATACAATTCAAAGTTTTGCATAAAATATAAAAAAAAAAAAAAAAAAAAATCATCTATGAGTAAATTTATGGAGTGTTTGGAAATATGTATTATCATATTATGATGAAATTTGGTGGTTGGTAGAAAATTTTACTTTGTTTGACCTCGATCAACTTAGTCAAAGCTTGATCGACAAAGGGTATTCTGGTCATTTTGACCATTAAACCATAAAAACTATTTAACCTGATGCCTAGTCAGGACAAATTAACTTGGATTTGATGTTCCCATGATCCCAATGTAAAAATATTATTTTTGGGGAATTTTTAAAGTCAAATTGGGATCTTTGCACAAAAAACAAGGGGGGAGACAAAGTACAATATCAACACTTGACACTAGTTATTTTTTTCAAATTCAACTTTAGATTCAACTAATTGCTCTTCCAAGCTTTTAATTTGTCAAGTTGTGAGGAAATTTTATTTTTGCAAATTTCATTTAATTTATTGGTTTCTTATAAATTTATAATCAAATTCTATTTTTTCAAGTTTGATATTTTTTTTTCAACTTTCTTGGGAATTTTTAGCAAACTTTTTCTCCACACAATCACATGATTGATAAATTTCATTGCAAGAGAATTTATTATACTCACAGGAAAAACATTTTCCTACACACTATGACTTATAGAAAACTTATAATAAAAACCTTTTTATCGCTCCAGAACCTCTTGATTGATTAGAAACTAGTCAGAATTCAACTGATCAGATTGTTGTCGAAAAGCTATCAGACTTCAAATTCTCTTCTTAAGATGATCTTGGGTATTCTTCTTGAACTTGAAGATGTAGTTTGGACTCAATAAGAATCAAACTTTTTTGTATTGGTTTGCCAACATTCAATCTATTGACCCTAACAACAAGTATGAACACTTCTGTTAGGACATATGTGATTCACTTGTTAGGAACATATGTCACTATTTTATGTAATTGGTTTATCCTTTGACAAAATGCACTTTACTTGTATTTGGGTAGATCTAGGATGTGTTTAATACTTCAAGAAACTGTGTTTCAAGATCAAGTGTTGAAGACATGCAAGTCTGTCCAAGATTCAAGCTGAAGAAGTGCTGTTCATTAAATCTCGACAGCTAGCTTGACAACTAGCTATCCATCGAGCTTAAGAAGCTGTTCTAGCCCCGTGGCTCGACAGCACCTCGACAAACAGCTATCTGTCGAGCTTTATGAAAAACAGAATTCCAGTTCTGTTTTGACTCTAATCCGTGATTATGTGTTTGGGCCTTCTTTTCTTCTAACCTTAGACATATAAAAGGATTATTTTAAGGGCCGTCAAAATGTAAACAAGTTGCACAAGTGTTGAGCAAAGTTTGTTCAAGCAATTTGTAACCGGAGACAAAGTTTTGCCCTAGTTCATCATTCTTGTGAAGAAGTTGCTGTGTATGTGCACCGTAGGATTTTGTGACCAAGCATCTTTTTGATCTTCATCATTGGGATGAACTAAAGAACTTTGCAGCCAACAACCTTCTTTAGTTGGTGATTGAAGTCGCGTACTGGGATATGTGCATTGGTTAGTCACGTACTTGGGAGCCGTGCATCGAAAAGGGAAATTGTCACTACAAAATAAGTCCAATTGGGTATTGAGGTAAGGGTTCAACTGTAGGTTGGTATAAGGTACCGAGATTCCTTTACTTGTAACCGCCTTTTGTGATAATAGTGAAATTTCAGGAGTGGTGACCTGAAAATCACCCGATGGGGTTTTTGCCGTTAGGTTTTCCCCATTCATAAATAAATCACCGTGTTATTTATTTTCCGCTACATAATTAGTTTTAGGGCTGTCTACAGGTCGGTTCGGGTCGGGTTTGTGCCCAACCTGAAACCGACCAGCCGGAATCGGGTGGGAAAAAAATGTACCCGCTGGAGTAATCAGGTCGGGCGGTTCAGACCATCAACGGGTGGCGGGTGGGTCGGTCGGAGTCATAGATCTGAGAAGACAGCAAGAAAACGGTGAAAAAAACACAGATTCGGCAAAGAAACGTAGATTCCGGCGATAGTTTTCCAGATTCTGGTGATATTTCTCTTAGATCTGGTGAGATTTCGCCAGATCCGGCGAAAATCTCACTGGATTTGATGAGATTTCGCCAGATCTGGTCAAAATCTCATCGGATCTAAGGGAAATATCGCCGGATTCTAGAAAATTATCGTCGGATTCTAGAAATTTTGCCAGAATCTGGAAATCTTTCGGTTGGTTAGGGTTTTTCGGGTTTTAGGGGAGGAAAACTGAAACCGACCCGTCGGAATCGGTTTCTGGTGGTGAAGACCCGCCGCCGACCCGCCGAAGCAGTCGGATCGGCTGGATTCGGGTCGGATCCGATCGGTTCTTCGGGTGGGTCGGGTTGCCGGATCAATCTGGACAGCCCTAATTAGTTTATTGGTGATTTGTTTGTGCTACCACGCGTTTGCATGATTAATTAACCCAATTAATTCACTTGGCTAAATTAATTGGTTAATTTATCACAAGGGGTCAATTCATTTTTGGCCTATCAAGTGGTATTAGAGCAGGCACACTCTGATTAGGGTTAATCTTTGCTGTGTGATCCATTAACCCCTGTTGTCATGGAAACTCTTGATTGTTTTGATTTGCATGATCTTATGTTGAATGATGATGATGATATTCAAGATGCCTATTGCAAGCTTTATAATTTTTGTATGAAATCTCTTGAATATTCTACAAAATTAAAAGCTAAATTTAAAAAGGTAAAGCTTGGAAAAGATTATTTGATTACAAAATTGGATGAAGCCAATAATTTAAATGAGCATTTTAAAAATCAAATTTCATCTCAGGTGGACAAAATTAAAAGTTTGGAAGAGCAACTAGTTGAATCTAAAACTGAAGTTGAAAAATTAACTAGTGCCAAACTTGTTGTTGAGCCTAACTCAAAAGAAAAGGATTTTTATATTCCTCTTTTAAAAAGAATAATGAAAAGTTGAAGGATAATATTGCTAGGATAGACAAAGGTAAAAATTCTGATGTTAACGCTGAAGTTTTTAAACCTATGTCTAAAACTCCTCTTAGGAAGAATAAAAATTCTGAATTTGTCCCCACTTGTCATCATTGTCATATTGTTGGTCATATTAGGCAAAATTGTCCTAAGTTAAGGTCTCTGTCAACCTCCAAGGTTAGACCTCCTTCTAGGAAATTGAGTAGTTCTAAAACTACTCATGTTTGTCACCATTGTGGTGCTTCAGGTCACACTCGTCCTAATTGTTTCAAATTGTTTCCTCATAAGCGAGTGTCCAATAGGTCTCACCCTTTGTCTAAAGGTTCTATACCTATTCCTTGAGCTTTGTAACTCAATTTCAAGGGAATTCTAATTCCTCTATGTCCTTTAGTAGTCATATTAGGACACATGCCATTTCATCTTCACGGCCAAAGCCTCATGCTATGTGGGTGATAAAGGATCCTAAGACTTAATTGTCTTTTTATTTGTCCTTTGTTTTAATTCTTTCTATCTAAAGTTGGACTTTCTTTTTGGAATCATGCTCTCATGCATTTGCATCTAGTTTTATGCATTGCTTTGTTTTGTTTAACATGTCTAGTTTTATGCATTGCTTTGTTTTGTTTAACATGTTTTTGGTTATTTTCATTTTTGATAATTTTGTTTTTTTTTTTCATAAAAAAATTGAAAAATCAGAAAAAAAAAAAATACAAAAACAGTGTGTGTTTTGTGTACATTGGTACTTGTGTACCTTGGATGACCATTGAAACAAAGTTTTCTAAACTTTGTATCTTTTGTAGCTTAGATGAGCATCTCTGTGCACAACTAAGCAAGTGAGCTTTGTGACTCATGTTTGTGATGAGTAAGATTAAGTTATCTTTTGTACTTAACACTCGTATCACTCTTTTTGACGGGAAGGACTAGAAAATCCTAAGAGAAATGCATAAATAACCATCTCACCATTGTTGCCCGTCAATCATGAAATGACATCTGTATACTTCGACATAGCAAAAGTGCAATGTCAATGACATTTGTGTGCTTAGGCATAGCAAAATTGGAATGTCAAATGCTTAACATAATCGGGTATTTCTTTTCTATCTATTATATGCCCATGCATGATTTGCTTAAAAAGAAAAAAAAAATATGCAAAGAAAAATAAAAAGTGAAAGCTCAAAAATATGTTAAAAACACAAGAGCTGTTTAGACCCCCAAATAAAAGTTACGGCTTGATAGATTTTACACTAACTTAATTCTAAGTGCGGAATAGTATAAATGCGAGCGGATAAATAAACAAGCTACTCTAACACATATTCATATAATCATAGCAGTAAAATGAAATGTAAAAGAGTAGGGAAGAAGAATGCAAACACAAATAACACACTGATGTATTATCGAAGAGGAAACCTCAAAACTCGGCGAAAAACCTCTTCGCCGCCCTCCAAGCGGTAATCGATTCACTAGACAATCAGTTGGGATACATGGGTTAGCAAGAGACCCTCCAAGCCTAAACTACTTGCTATACCTAAGCTCTCCAAGCTCCTACTCCAACAAGGCTTCTCAGAACCGTGTCTTGTCTAGCTCTTCGGATCCCGCAACAAGCTCCATGTTGCATCTGCCATCCTTGGCTTCTTCCAATGCTTCCCAGCAACACCAAATGATCACTTGACACTCTGAAAGGGTGTGATAAGTGTTTGGGCTACCAACCTCTCAATGGTATGGAAATGGAGAGGTAGGAGTTGAGGAAAATCCACAAGCTATTGTGTAGAGGATTGTGGGTATAACAATCTCTAACTCTCAAGGTGTTTGGCTAGGGTTTTCTCTCAGAAGCACTCCTTAACATTTGTGGATAATGTGGGTATATATAGTGTGGGTACAGAAAGTGTGTATCAGATAGTACAGTCTAGCAAAACAGAAAGGCTAAAAATAAGTGTGTACCAGCAGTTATAAAGGCTAAAAATAAACATAAGTAAACTGCTTGTGAACCAATAACCAATGTTTCTAAGCCTAAACCTATGCTCCCCCTAACACTGTGCAAGCTCTTCCTCAGCTCCCCCTCAAAATTTTCTTCCCATTTTTGACTAGAATGGCCAAAGGGCTAGAATCTCTCGGACTCAGAGTTTGAACTATGATCAGCGGATAATTCCTCGATCTGAGAAGATAAGGCTGTGATCTGTCCCTGAACATAAGAAAATTGGTTCGCTGTGTGCTGCATATGGGAATCCAGCATAGTGTATAACTGGTCCACTCTAGCTAGGATACGATCTAGTCTGTCTGATCCTCGTGCTGGTGCAGAAGATGATGGTTGACCTGAAGGCTGATCTGATGGCTCTGGAGTAGTAGTAAATCGCTCTATCTCTTCCTTTGTATCACCTCCCTCGTCCTCAACATGTGCCTGAGGTATGGTATGCACACCTGTCTTAGGGCCTTTGATGTAAGCTGTGCTCCTAGTCAGTGTATGTGCCCCAATGGGATTGTCCCTCTGAACTATCTTGAGGCCACTCGGAATTTTAAAGAGCTCCATTGCAATGAGACCCATAATGAGAGAGGGAAAGGGCATTATAGTCCTTGAATTCTGCTTCATAATGCTCTTTTTCAACAAGTAGAGGATGTTTCCTCAAATATCAATTTCCTTGTAGGTGAAGAGATCGTACAAAAACATTGTCCTTGGAGCTGACAATGTAGTGAGGTTGGTGATCGGGTACAGATTGTGAATCATCACATAGGCCAAAGTCCTTATCTCTGGTGAAAATGGTATTGTGTTCATTGAGTTTTTCTTTGGTGACCCACCAAGTATCCTCACCATCTCTGCAATGGATCCCAATCTATCGTCGTATTGAATTGAGATTGGTTGTGAGGGAGGATGAACCTCAAAAAAGTCTTGTATGATCTCCCTTGTAATCACAAATTCTTTGTGCCTTACCCAGCACTCGATACAATCCCCTTCTACTGCAGCATTGGAGAAGAACTCCTTGATTATCTCTGAATAAACAACCCCAATTGGGTTCAACAACTTGGTCCAAGTTCTTTCTTTGAACACCTCAGGTATGAAAGTGCTCTCAAGTGATTCCAGTTGCACGACCCTTTCCATGATGATCGTTTTATCCTTATAGCAGTCATTATACTTCATATCAGCTTCGGCAGACTTGAAATGACCAGAAGCAGTGCGTGCATGTTTGGAAGTTGGTTTCTTGGTGGCAGCATGCTTAGTAGGAGCCATCTGTGCAAAGAAATACAAAACAGAAAAGAAACAAGTGTGCAAACACAAAACAGAACACAAAACATGACTAGGAACATGTTAGTTCAGAGTACAAGTAAAACCAACTCAAAACAGAGTATATAAACTCAAACAGCATGCTAAAGGTGTTAAACCATGAATTAAGTAACTGTGTCTGTGTGTGCCAAGGCAATGCATGTGCTGGTGCAGTGTGTGCATCATGAGATGCATGAGGTGTGCAGCATGTGATGCATGGGGATGCAGCATGAGATGCATGAGGTGTGCCTAGAGGGCTCTAGTGTGTGCCTAGTGTGTGCAACATAGGTAAAGTGTGTGAAACACATAAGCAGTGACCAAAACAAGTTAAACAAGGTCAAACAAGTGTAAACCCAGAAATTGGAGTTCACTTGAATCCAATTTAGCACAAAAATGTCACTAGGACATTCTGTCAAGCACTTGACATGCCACAATGCACAACAGTTATGAATGATGCATGATCATAGTGAAAAATGCCTCAATACAAGCTTAAACTGCCATAAGGGGCCAACACAGATACACAAACATCAAATGGTACTCAGCCCAATCAAAGATTTTGAAAAATTTTCACAAAAACTAAGAACTCCAACCCATTTTTGAAAAATCCCCAATTTTTGAACCCTAACTTAAAATCTGCATAAACTAAGAAAAACATGAAGAAAATGTTTAGGAAAACATAACTTGAAGTAATTTTGCAGAGATTTTAGCTTGAAAATGATAGGGTTTGAGTGAAAAAGAGATTTGGGTTGAAGGGGGTTCGAGAGACTTTGCGAGGGAAGTGAAGTGATTTTGAAAATATGTCACATCTGCTATATAAAAACTGAAAACACACATTTTTCGCGGGTTAGAAAGTAGCGACACAGTCGCGAGAAAGTCGCGAAATGGGCCATTGAAGCTCAAAAGCTTTCGCGAGAAGCTTTTAGTCGTGAACCAGTAGCAAGACAGTCGCGATAGCTTTTGTATGAACTTGAAAATTTTCAATTTTTGCCTAAAAACATTTCGCGAGAAGAGTTTAGTCGCGAAATACTCGCGAGGAGGTAGCGAGACTTTCTGTATGAAAATGTGACTTTTTAATTTCCCTTAAGCACATTTCGCGGGAAGCTCTCAGTTGCGAGCTTTTCGCGAAAAGACCTCTAACCAGTTTTTGAAGAAAAACACAAAAATGCATTTTGAACAAAAACTAAAAGCACGAAAGTATAAAATCACTTTCAAAAACATATAAAACACTCAAAAATATTTTTGCGTTTGATCGGCAAGTACTTGAGCATACACATCACATTTGAACATGTACAATCACACAAATGAGATAAGCATTATCTTAACAAAGTCTTGTGTGTAGTGTGTGAGTATCAAATGAGGAATAGTCCATAGGCCAGAGTGAAGTTTCAATGATTAATTTAATCAAGTCATACACAACTGGTACGAAATCAAGTGGTAAATCTCAATTATAGAAATGAACATATATGACCTCCCACAAGAGAAGGATTACAAAACTTAGAAGCTTTTCATTTGGCTTCTGCATAAAACGTAATAGTTGATCCTTTTTGGATAATACATCTCTTTTTGAGATCGGTGCTTGAAATTTTTGATATTTCAACATGTAGAGTTAGCCTTTGGCTTTTTGAGCACCATACAATTCAATACATAAGTCACTTTCCCTTTTTCCTAGTCAAATTTGTAGCTTATTATCTCTTTTCATTTGGAGATTTACATTTGGAGAGCTCTATAGCAAAAACATAAAAATAAAGTGGGAAGAGATATAGGCACAAGTCTATGCAAGTGTCAAGACCATCAAGACTATTGACCAATCATTCATGACAAGCTTGAAGATCTATTTACAACAATCACACATAGATTTCAAGATTTCTCCCACACAGATAAATGTGCATATATAACAAGCTAGGCTCGTACATGCACTACGCCATTAGTACGAAAGTACTAGGCCAAACTCACATGTGATACACACAAAACAAGTGATCAAACTTTTTAAAGATTTTTCAATTTTTATGGTTTTTGAATTTTTTGGACACACTCAAAAACATAACAAGAAAAATAAGATCAATAACAACAAGTAAGAGCAAAACTTGTAAAAGAAACGTGCTAAAAACATAAATAAATGCATGATATGATGCATGAACCTATGATCCTAAGCATTGGAAGTATTGATGCATGGACATAGGAGATAATCATGCATGAGTACCCTTCTTCACCCACACGTCACATGCGTTTGGGGTGATATCCCTATAGGATTGGGTACGTGAATTGTGTCCTTCAAACCTACTGTTGAAGTTTGCCAAACATGTGGTGAATGCCTCAATCATCTTCATTATGTCCATCACACCGGAATCTCCATTTTGACTTCTTGGTTGTCCAACAACCTAATTCCTCTTGTCATCTCTTGGTCCTCTTGACCTTTGATCCCTAGCATTATTCAATGCTCTCAGCTTATGACAATTAGGTTTGGTGTGTCCTTGAAGTCTACAATGATCAAATACATGGTTCGTTCTTGAACCTCTTTGTGATTTTGAAGGCGATCTCCCTTTGGCTTCAAACCTAAACGTTGATTGGTTGCGAGGCTTGTTCAACATCCTTTGGTCAGCCACATTCTTCTTTTTCTCAACCTTTGCCTTCTCCATAGTAGAGGCAACTACAACTGGCTCTTTGGCCTTCACAAACTTCACTTCTTTGGAGATATTCATGGCTGAACTACTTTCTCCGGTGTATCCCAATCTAGTTTTGTCGGAGAAAGGTTTTTGACGAGAAAGGACTTCATCAAGCTTCTTGGAGGAGACTCACTTTACTTTAGCATTGGCTTGAACCACTTCAAGCTCAAGAAATTTTATCTTTGAGTAGGCTTCGGTCAGTTCTCCATTCAACGTCTCTATTTCACATTTGGCCTCCTTATAACGCACTAGAAGACTTCTATAGTCGTCCTCTGCTTTCTTCATCTTCTTCACAGCCGCCTTGGCCACCTTTGCATACTCTCCTGACTTCTCGAGGAGAGAGTTGTAATTCACTCGAAGACCGGCTGTATCTTCATCTACTTCAGCATCCGATTCTTCTACAATTCCCATGGATTCCTTATCACTATGCTCCCCAAGTTCTTGCATAAGCAAATTCAAGTCCTCTGAAGATTCAACATGATCAATAGTCATAAATGCTGAGAAATTCCCTTCTTCATCACAGCTATCCTCCGAATCTGAATTGGAAGAATTCGAATCACTGAGAGTTGTGGCATATGCCTTGCCCTTCATTCTCAAATAATTAGGACATTCTCTCTTGACATGTCCATGTCCATTGCACTCGAAGCAAGTGATTCCTTGAGTAGATTGAGGCTACTTTTCATCTTTCTTCCTGAATTCCTTCCTATCACCTTTGTAAGATGAAAACTTCCCTTTGTTGAAAGGCTTCCCACTGTTTTTCATCTTCAAAAATTTTCGGAAGTTCTTTGCAAGGAATGATACTTCCTTCTTCACATCATCCTCTTCGAAGGAGTTGTCCATTCTCTCGGTGATGGTTTTAAGAGCAAGTGATTTGCTCGATTTATGAAAAGGCAGTCCCAGCTCATATGTTTGGAGAGATCCAATTAGCTCTTGGATTTTGATCTCATCCAAGTCTTTACTCTCTTCTATAGCTGTGACTTTTGCTCGGAAACTCTCCGGTAAAGACCTCAAAATCTTTCTCACCACCTTAGAATCTTCAATCTTCTCTCCGAGATTGAGTTTGGCAATTACAATTTCATTGAGCTTTCCATAGAAAGAATCGAAAGCCTCATCATCTCCCATCTTAAGTTCTTCAAATCTGGTGGTAAGCATTTGAAGCTTCGTGTCCTTGACTTTCTTGGTACCCTCATAGGTCATTTCAAGGATCGTCCAAGCTTCCTTAGTTGTCTTCACGTGCGATATCCTGTGAAACTCATTAGGGGACACACCACAGAATATAGCATTAATGGCCTTACTATTCGCATTAGCTAATGCAAGAGCTGCCTTGTCCCATTCGGATTTGGCAGTTGTGGGTTTAACATACCCATTCTCATGGGAATCCCATACGGACTCATCTATAGCACACAAGAAAGCCCTCATTCGGACCTTCCAAAAAGCATAGTTGCCTCCATCAAAGAATGGTGGGGTATTAAGAGATTGTGACCGGTCCATCACAAAGGATCAAGGAACACACTCAGGTATTTAAACCACAACGAGTGTACCTGCTCTGATACTAATTGAAAGCTCGAAAATGTGTTAAAAACACAAGAGCTGTTTAGACCCCCAAATAAAAGTTACAACTCAATAGATTTTACACTAATTTAATTCTAAGTGCGGAATAGTGTAAATGCGAGCAGATAAACAAACAAGCTACTCTAACACATATTCATATAATCACAGCAGTAAAATGAAATGTAAAAGAGTAGGGAAGAAGAATGCAAACACAAATAACACGCTGATGTGTTATTGAAGAGGAAACCGAAGAACTTGACGAAAAACCTCTCCACCGCCCTCCAAGCGGTAATCGATCCACCAGACAATCAATTGGGATACATGGGTTAGCAAGAGACCCTCCAAGCCTAATCTACCCGCTGTACCTAAGCCCTCCAAGCTCCTACTCCAATAAGGCTTCTCGGAACCGTGTCTTGTCTAGCTCTCCGGATCCCGCAACAAGCTCCATGTTGCATCTGCCATCCTTGGCTTCTTCCAATGCTTCCCAACAGCACCAAATGATCACTTGACACTCTGAAAGGGTGTGATAAGTGTTTGGGCTATCAACCTCTCAATGGTATGGAAATGGAGAGGTAGGAGTTGAGGAAAATCCACAAGCTATTGTGTAGAGGATTGTGGGTATAACAATCTCTAACTCTCAAGGTGTTTGGCTAGGGTTTTCTCTCAGAAGCACTCCTTAACATTTGTGGATAATGTGGGTATATATAGTGTGGGTACAGAAAGTGTGTATCAGATAGTACAGTCTGGCAAAACAGAATGTCTCGCGGGAAGGCCTTACCCGCGAGATACTCGCGAGACACAACTGTCTCCATTTGTACTGGCTCTTTGCATTCCAGTCATGTGCAGGGCACATGCATTAGTTCGCGGAATGCTAAGTCGTGAGATACCCGTGAAAACCTCTTCAGTCTTCAATAGCTTGAGTCTTCACACTCTCTCTCTCTATCACACAACCCTTACAATCAAATCCTACAATAAATACAGGGTACAAAAGATTGAATAAAATTACAATTAAATTTGGCACGAAATAAAAGCCAACTAAATACATAGTTGTAAATCACAACTTTACAAAAAGCAAAAAGATCAAAGTGCTTTAAATATGATTGCAAGCGTGTATTCTAGGAGATGTGGGAGTTATAGGATGTACCTCGAAGGTGATAGTCTCCATCAAACAGTTATGATTGTGTGTGAGTTAAAGTGATTTTCTCATATCTCAAATCGTCATAACATGTATACACTTATGCAATCTTGCGATATTTTTCACACACAACACGCAATATTCTTTGCTACTTTTGATACATGTGTAGGTACAATGTGATTTGGCCATCACAAGGTTTACATGTGTTAATGTATGCTCACTAAACTGTCCTGACTTGTTTTTGACCTGACTTGTTTTTGAAATATAAAATTGGTAGGACTTGTTGTGTGTGTGTGTGTGTGTGTGTGTGTGTGTGTTTTTGGGATCTATGTGCTTAAAATTGTTGTTGAGAGATGTTTTTGAGAATTCAAAATGTTGTTTGGATCCTTGGTTGTGTTGCATGCTTGATTGCATTCATATTTGTGTTTTTCCCTTCTTGAAAAATTGTTTTTAAGCAATCTCGACACCTCATCGACACCTCTCGATACCTAGCCTATCTGTTGAGCTTTTCAGTTGATTTTTATCGCAATCTTGACACTTCTCGATAGCTAGGTGGATCGATCGAGAAAGTTCCTGTCCCCTCGATAGCTTCTTGATAGCTGTTTGATCCATCGAGGTCTACTCGATAGCTTCTCGACACCTCTCTATCGATCGAGATCCTTTTGCATGCATTTTTTTTCACATGTTTTGCATCTTTCTTTTATCTTTGTGTCCATAGCATCTTGTTTCTCTTTTTCTTGTAGGTCTTTGGTTCCTTGTTCTTCTCGTTCCCTCTATGTCAGTTTTCTGTTTGTCTCCTGTCAAGTCTTTTGGCTTTTTATGCCCTTTGATAATCGTGTTAAAAAGGGGGAGAAATTTGAGAATTGAATGTCTTTCCTTAGGGAGAGTAATAGACTTAGGGGGAGAATTTCATGTTAAAAGGGAAGAAAGTTTTTGATGTAACTAACTTAGGGAGAGAGTTAGTTTGATACACATTGATATTGATATATTTTTTTGTGTTATGTATCCTTTGGTTTTGTAACCATTTACATACATCATGTGTTGTTTCTATATTTGATGATGTTGTATGTGTTTCACTCTTTATCTCACATGTGTTATTTCTTTTCTCTCTTTATACACATGTTTCTTGTTTATTTAACTTGTCATTATTTTCCACATGGTACCTTGATGTGTATTGTTTAGTGCCTTTCAGGAAAGACAAGTTAAAGCCAAGTCAAGATTCTGAACCTTCTTCTTGTAGCAACTTCCAAGGTTCAGATCTTTTAGACTAGGCTTATTTATTATGTAATCTTGAGTAGAATATATTCTAGGACATTCAATGTACTCTTGTGGTTTTGACATGGATTGCCAAAGGGAGAGATTGTTAAGGACATATTTTTATGTAATTGACATATCCTTTGACAAAACGCACTTTACTTATATTTGGGTAAATCTAAGTAGGTTCAAGATGATCATTACAAGTGGTTAAATTGAAGACATGAAGATTACTCAAGAACTGCTCAAGAAAAGTGAAATCTGCAGGTCTTGATATCTCCTTGACAGAAGCTCGATCTGTCGAGATTCATTAAAGCTCGATAGATGTCTCCATCTATCGAGCTTACGGGATTTAGATTATAGCCAGCAACGTTTTTATTCTAAAAGGCTATTTGTTTATGGGTTTTGTATAATCCTTATAGGACTAGGAAAACCTAAGGTTTGTGGGTTTATATAATCCTTATTGGACTAGGAAAGCCCAAGGTTTGTGCAAACCTATTTGGAATAGGAGAGCCCATTAAGCTCCTATTTAAAGGAGGTGGAAAAAAAAAAAAACCCTAACCCTAGAGAGCTTCATAAGGTTTTCATTTTGAAACCCTAGCCTCCTACAGAAGAAAGAGTTCTTGCTACGTTTCTTGTAAGCCTTTGGGTTCTGTAACCAAGCAAAGTCTCTTGCACCAACATTGAAGATCTTATTGGTGTTTCTATGTGAAACTGCTGCAAATCAACTACAACAATCAAAGGGTTGCTGTGGAGTTAGTCACGTACTTGGATTCGTGCAAAGGAGTAAGCCGCGTATTGGGATCTGCACATCAATTGGTTAGTCACGTACTGGGAGCCGTGCATTGAAAATGAGAGATTGTCACTACAGAACAAGTCCAATTGGGTATTGGGGTAAGGGTTCAACTGTAGGTTGGTAAAAGGTACTAGGATTCCTTTACTTGTAACCTCTTGTTTTGATAATAGTGGATTCTCGGAAGTGGTGACCTTAAAATCACCCGGTGGGGTTTTTGCCGTGTTGGTTTTCCCCATTCGTAAATAAATCACCGTGTCAATTTATTTTCCGCTATACTTAGTTTAATTGGTGATTTGTTTATACTACCACGCATTTGCATGTTAATTTGATTAATTAATAAACTTGGCTAATTAATCAATTAATTCATCACAAGGGATCAATACGTTTTTGACCTATCAAGCTTCAAAAGTCCTATAAACTACAAGAGAAAGTCCTAAGGTACTAAAATTACAATGATCTCTCAAATGATTCCTATGTAAAATTAATTCTTTGGATATACGCGATATCCTTTCCATGAGAAAGAGCCCTATTTATTCTTGAGGCTTGACAGTTATGGACAATTATATATCCCAAGTGTCTTTATCTTGTTGGGCTTGTTTGACATTGGTCACAATGTTACATAATGCCTGACGACTGCCTTGATGACACTTGTCTTCATGTCGTACACCAGTAACTTCTATAGGAATTGCATCATTACCTTCAGGTTGTTCTGGTACCCTTACTAATGCACTCCCCTTATGGTAAAACTTGTCGTGCCTTCAACAATTCAGAAGATTTTTAAATTAATACCAACAATCTCTTACTGGGAGGTTTCGCTCAAAAGTCACACTCAAAGTGTAGAGCAAGAATCTTGACTTAGTCAAGATTGAAGAAATTGTAGAATCCAAGAGTGGTGGTGTGTGAGGTTAGGCTTAGCTTATGCTAGGTCTTGGTGTTTGTGAGGGTTTGATTGGAAAGATCTTGGGTCAAGATTAATTCTTTGTCTGGTGGTGGGGCGGTCTCTAGTTTTTGGGTTCTTTATGAGGTCGGTTATGGTGAGCAGTAGTAACCGTGTGTCATGGCAGTATGGAATTTGGAGATTTGATTTATGGGTATGGTGAGGCTGAGGTTTGGCTTGTGGATCTGTTTGGTGGCAGTTGGTGAATTTTCAAAGTGAAGGAAGAATGGTGGATGGCTGAAAGTTTTGTAAGAGGCTATTGGGTGAGTTGTGTGTGCATGTTTTATGATTAATATATGAATTTGTGTTTCAATAATTGATGAAGAGATGTTGAAGGTTTCAAAATAATGGTAATAAGAGGATGAAAGAGATTTTGTTGAGGAATAACACCTTGGGAATACTCCAACTGAAGGGTTAATATAATATTTATGGACACCACTTAACCCAAAATCTTTAGCCTATAATTTTGGACTCAATTATATTATAATAATCACTCATTATTCTTATTTCGATTCAATTCGAGACTTCATTTACACATATAAACTTAATTTTCCTCTTACATGTGAATCTTTGTCTCTTTTGCGGGCTTCAAGACCTATCTGTTTGGATCACGTGCAAGTCCTACTCACTTTCTTTTGCCTATGGGCTTTTCCTTCACTAGTGTGTCATCCATTGGCCTCTCGTACATCATCCAGTGAAACCTATGAAGCACAAGTGCGGATTTAGGTTCGGGTGTAGGTGCAGTGCAACGACTCAGCAATTTTTGAAAAAGTAGGGTGCAGGTGCGGCGGGATACGTTTTTTAAAAAATTATTAAAAATATTTTTATTTATATTTTCTATATATTGCTAATCATACTTTTTCATATAATTGTAAACATATACCAATTTAAGAGCAATAGTAGATAATAATTAAAACATGATGTTCATAAATTAGAATACAACCCACAAGTTTGAAACTAAAACATTCCATGATGTTTGGAAATTAGAATACAACCCACAAGTTTGAAACTAAAACAAAATAAAAAGATAAGTGTTCAAGACAATCAAATACAACCGTCACCCTCATTTTCAAGATCAATAGCTTCACTTTGAACTTCACTTTCACTAGTAGTAACACTAGTGCTAGCATTCCCAATAACCATGGCCTCCAACTCTGGCTCATCAAGTGTAAGGGTAGCATTCTCAAGAATTCCAACTCCTCCATGTATGTCACTCTCATTCTAAAAGTCTCCTGCAATATCCCACATCTTTCTTGCTGCATTTACGTACTCCTCATGACGCCTTGACAAGAGTCGAAGATTAGAATGCACATATACCAAATCATCAGCATGTGTAGGAGCTATTTTGTTTCTTTTTAAGGAATGAATGAATTTGTATGTGCTTCCTCTCAGCACATGAGGATGAACAAGGTTGTCCAAGAAGTTTAAAGGCAAGGGTTTGAAGCGTTGGTAATGAAGAGCCATGGTATTGCCACCAAACCAAAGGTTGTAAGACCCACCTATCTGTCAAGGTATCTAGTGAAAGAAACTCCGTCCTGGAAATGTAGCAAAGTCAACTTTCACCATCCTTAATTCATTCTCATCTTCAAAGTATTGCTCTAAACTCTTGCTCCTTTCTATAGAAATTTCATGATCCTGATGTGGAGGGAGGCGTTTTGGATTCCCCGAAAGCCATTCAATGGAGTAATATATATATATATATATATATATATATATATATATATATATATATATATATAGATGATGAAACGTGTGTTTTACTAGAAGGGGGAACTAAGGAAAATAGAAAATGGAAGTACTTACTTTGGATTTAAGGAATGAGCCAAGCAATGTAGTGGTGTACAATTTTTAGTCCATCGATCAATGAGTATATCATACACCACATTAAAAAAATGAGCTATACTCATCTGCTTCCAAGCCTTCATGCCAATATATTACTGCATTCACCTTCTCTATCATTGAATCCCACATTTCATACATAAGATGAAGACAAGGTCTATCTGTGTCAGCTTCTTGTAGCATATCATAAATAGGTGTTGTGAATTCAATGATATAATCAACAACATCCCACCAATGATCACTTAGAATCAAATCTTTCACTTTTTGAGCTTTTCCAATATCATCCTCCTTATAAGAAGCCCATTGGTCACTAATTGCCATGGCTTGAAAGCATCTTTTTATCAACTTCAACCTTTTCAACATAACAATAATCGAAGCAAATCTAGTATCAGCAACTTTGAGCAGTTTTAATGGAAAAAAATTCATTAAACATTGCCAACCTCGTTGAATGGTTCATGATAAAAACATGTATGAAGGATGCATCATCAACAATACGTGTAATCCATCTACATTCCTCATATGTAACTTCATTCTTTTCAGTGTTTTTTGCTGCACAAATATTCTTCAAAGCTAGATTGAGAATGTGGACAACACATGGTGTCCAAAATATTTTAGGATACTCACCTTCAATAAGAGCTCCAGTAGCCTTCAACACTTTACCATTATTAGTGATGACTTGTACAACTTTTTCATGTCTAATCTCTTTTATAGCATCCTTCAACACCCCAACAATAAAATATTTGTCTTTGAACTCACCTGACCCATCAATTGCCTTTATAAACACTAGACCCCCATCTGATACAGCCATAATATTAATAAGAGGCCCCCTTTGTGGATCTGACCATCCATCAGAAACTATACTTACACCATTTGCATGCTAAGAGTCCTTAATTGGTTTCAAAAGTCTTTCAACATTAGCTCTTTTTTTTTTTTGCAAAAGTATTTTTCTTAAGGCATTGTATCCAGGAGGAACATAACCTAGAATGTTATAGGTAGCAGCATATGCATAGGAATTATGATAATTTGGGTTCCTTGCAAAGTGAAACGGAAGCCCACCAGTATAAAACATCCTAGCAATTCTACCATCCAATTCAGCTCTAGCACTATTCTGGAATGCTCTCTACAAAGGAGAATTCGCAATCACCTTCCTCCTCTTACCATTAACTACTGCATTTGTACTACCACTCCCTTCTTGTCCCCGAAATGTGGGAATAGGCCCATGGAAAGGTGGAGGTAAGGGAATTCAACTTCTGCATTCTTGTTCTAACTTATCATTCTCAACCTGATCATGCACTCTCTGCATCTCCAATCTATGGCCCTTTGTCACTTTCATACATGCTCTAATACCTTTACCACTAATTTTTAATAAATGAGCCTTAACCCTAGAATAGGATCCCACAAAAGGTCCATCACAATAGTTGCACTTAAAATGTGTGTTTCCACTACACGCCGTGTCGGTGCGCATCAGGTGCGGGTGCGGCGGCCTTAGAGCCGCACCTGTGCTTCATAGATTGAAACCATATGTCAACCCTGCACACTCATCTATAGGAACTAACACCCTATTCTCGCTCCAACTGCGAAAGTGACCATTTACACCTTTTCACCTTGCCGCACACCACCATCGGGTTTGATATACCACTTGTTAGGAAGATAACACCTTGAGAAGACTCTAATAGAAATGTTAATATAACATATAGAGACACTACTTAAACCAAAAGTTTAAGCTTATGAGTTTAGGACAAACTATATTATATTAATTACTCACTTTTCTCATTGCTATTCAATGAGACTTCATTCACACAAGGCCGGCTCCACGTTTTAGCCATGGTGGTCACGGGATCACCTTGACTTGCAAAAAATATATATATAACTAACTTATTTTGACCACCCAAATAAAAATGTTGAACACCCTAACTTAAGAATTACAAGAATTGGATTCAACAAAAATAAGAGTAATGCTACATCTACAACATTTTCACAAGGTGAAAATGCAATTTTGGGCTAACTCTCGTTTTGATCCCTACCTTTTAGTCACGCCTACTTGAGTAATTGGAAACAGAAAACCATGTCCATTTTGGTTCCTGCCGTCAACCCACTAATAGAAAATTCACACGTGACAGATGGAGTGCACTGTTTGTACAGTAAATGCTAACATGGCTAATTAAATTTATTTGGAATTTAAAAAATGACACGTCCTCAAAATTTTAAAATTAAATTAAATTAAATCAAGAAACAAACATAAAATCTAATTAAATTAAATAATAAAAAATAAATTTTTTTGTTGATTTCTATTATTTATTTGGAAGAACATAAGAACATGTTCTTCATATTCTTCCCCAAATCAAGACATATCCAACATCGAATTCTTCATGTTCTTCCCCAAATTCTAACACAATCAGCATTGAATTGTCTAGCAAATCAAACCCATAAACCCAGTAAACAAATCAATCTCCAACAAACCCATAAACCTAAAATTTTCTTGGGAAACAAATACAAAAAAAAAAAAAAAAACCCAAAAATTTTAGCTCAAATACAAATTCATAAATCCCAAACCCCCATTTTCTCAAGCCCAAGCAAAATCATCAAAGACCTATAATAGGCCACACCCGAAAAATCCATACATTTTCTTGTTCTTCTTCCCTAGCTAAGATCCATGGCCTAAATTCCCATGGTTTTTCTTGTTCTTCTTCCCTAAGACCCATGGTCGAAATCTCCATAGTTTTCTTGTTATTCTTCCCTAAGACCCATGGCTAAAAACTCGTCTTCCCTACACAAAAATCTCAAATAATCTAACCTAGCCAATTCGGCTCACAACCACAACAATCAAACCCAGATCCCACCACCACCAACCAACGCAATCAAACACCACCACCCTGTCGATCAAACTCATTTCCCAAAATAGCAAACACCACCACCCCGTCGAGAGAGAAGGAATTGGAAGTGAAAGAAGAAGGAGGGTTGTTTTTTTGAGACCCAACAATTCGGTGTAATTCACAGCTTAGTAGCAGCAGAGAATGGGTTTGAGTTGGAGGAGGAGGAGGAGGAGGAGTAGCGGTGGAGGAAGTGCGCTGCGAAGGAGTCACCGATGTGGCTGCCAATGATGCAGATTATAGGTGGGTCATTTGTGGGGCTTTGGTTTGGTTTTTTTGTTTAGTAGAGTATTAGGTTGGTTTTTTTTTTTTTTTTTTTTTTGGTCTAAAAATTGGTAAATTTAATTTTTGTGATGTTGTGTTTGGTGACTAATAAAGTTTAAGGAAATTTGAGAAAATTGTTATAAAATATTTTTCTTAATTTTAAAACTGATTTTTTTTTATTTAATTTTTTTAGTTTAAATTAAAATTGAGAAATTTAAAAAATTAATTTTTATTAATTTATATGATGACGTGGCATTTTTAAATGTCAAATAAAATTTTTTATTAGCCACGTTAGCACTTACTGTTAGGGCTGTCCAAGCAACCCGGAGACCTGGCCAAACCGACCAAACCAACCGAACCCGACCCGTCATGGCCAAATCCGACACCTCCGGCGATCGGTGACGGTTCCTATCCTCTGAAACCTGACTCCGGTGGGTTGAGTGGCGGGTTTTGGTCTCTAAAACCCGAGCCACCCGATCCGACCAACAAATACTAAAAAAAAAGCTAAAATTTCCTAGATCCGGTGACTTTCTGGTGTTCCTTAGCTCCGATCCGACCACCCTTTGTCTTCCTTCGCTCAGATTCGGTGGTATTTGCTCAGATTCACTCAAATCCGGCCAAGATCTACTCTCCTGCTTCATCAGATTTGCTTAAATCTAGCGATATATGGTTAGATCTGACTCAGATTAGCAAAGATAGGCTCAGATCGGCGAAGATAGACTTAGATATTTGGTTGAATCCGGCTATTCTTACTAAGATCGGCGAAGATAGACTTCGATCTACTCGAATCTGTCGCCTTCAACTCAGATCGGTGAAGATAGAACTTCTCCTCCGCCCGTCGTCTCTCATCATCGGACTCGACCAACCCGACCATTTGCTCCGCTGAGCTTGGCCGACCTAACCCGTGGTGGTCAGCAGTCGGTTGTAGGTGTGTTTTTGTTCCACCCAATTTGAGCGGGTCGAGCCCGGGTTGAGGCCAAAACCGACCCAGACCAACCAATGGACAACCCTACTTACTATGCAAATAGTGCACTCCGTTTGCCACGTATGAATTTTTTGTTAGTGGATTGATGGCGAGGACCATAATGGACATGATTTTTTGTTTTCAGGGACTAAGGTAGGCACGACCAAAAAGTAGAGACCAAAACAAGAATCGGCCCAATATTTAGGGACCAAAAGTGCATTTTCACAATAATTTCATAACAAATCTTATGTAGTCAACCGCTACTAATTCTAATTTGAGTCCAACACTAAAATCACTTTTTTATCCACCAATAACAACTTGTTGCATAAATTTTGTTAAGAAAATATTTTGGACATAGCCCAAAAAAAAAAAAAAAACTTAAATTTGGGCCCAATACTGGCATCATTTTTGTATCCACCAATAACAGCTTGTCGCATAAAATTTGTTGTGAAAATATTGTGGACGTAGTCAAAAAAAGATTTTAAATAGTAATAATAAAAATTAACCCAAAATAAAAACAAAAATAACCCAAACAAAAATAAGACTAAACCAAATAACAAGTGAACAAATTATTCAACAAAAAAATTATTCAAACAAAAAATTAAAAATTCATAATCATTCAAATTTGTTACTTAATGTACCAAGAGAAGTACTGTGATTGTGAGTTCTACTTGGCGATGCTGACAGTTATGCTCTTTTGGCTTTTAAGTTGCAACAATTTTGCTTTCCTTATAAACTCAATTGTAGAAAATATCATCTGCTTCTCTCTCTCTCTCTCTCTCTCTCTCTCTCTCTCTCTCTCATCATTTCAAAATCTCTATCTTTTTACTCTCATCTCAGCATTATCAATTCCCATTTTTATCTCTTATCGGTCCATTTTTTCTTTTTCTCTTTGTTAGTAAAAGTAAGTTATAATACTTCAAGTATTTGCACGTTTTTTTATGCAATATTAATATATTTAAATTATCTCCTTATTAAATTTTGTGTACTTTAAGTTTTTTAGTGATCACTGATCACCCTAAAAAAAATTCTTAGAATCTCCACTACATTCACACATGTATTCCCCCAACAAATTTTGAATGTTACTAATGTTGAGAACTCTAATTTTAAAGATTTTTCAACCTTATAGGTTTTGCTCTATTGTCATCTTGCTCTAACCTTTACCTTTGATGCAGTGTGTTGTCAGGGGTGGCTCTATGTGTAACTCAAGGTGGTCACGGGATCACCCTGACTTGCCAAAAAATGTATACACACACACACTCTATTTTGACCACTTTAATAAAAATATTGACCACCCTGACTTAAGAATTACAAGAATTTTGGTTTAATAAAAATAAAAGTAATGCTACATTCACAACATTTTTACAATAATTTCACAACAAGTCTTATGTGATAAGCGAAAAGTAGTTATTAATTCTAATTTGGACCCAATAATGGCATCACTTTTTAACCCACTAATAACAAATTGTTGCATAAGATTTGTTTTAAAAATGTTATAGATGTAGTATTACTCCAAAAATAATTCTAGCTCCTCAAACATAATCCTTCATGTATTTTTTTTTAAAGTTATCTCTTTATTAAATTTTGTATAATTTAAGTTTTTTAGTGACTAATCTAAAAAATTTTTCTAAAGCTACCACTGTGTTGTATTGTTCAAAAAACAAAAAAATCAAGCAGAAACAAGCGACAACTGCAATAACTGTCATAGTAGCAAAAGAAAAAAAACAAAAACAACAGTAAAAACAAGCGACAACTGCAACGACTGTCATAGTAGTAAAAACACAATACAACTGCTGTAGTTGGTTGTACGAGAATGACAAAATTTATTAGAAAGAGTTTGGCTTACTTCCAATACTTTTTTAACTGGGCATGTCCTTTTATTATAAATATACAATAGCAAGTGGTAGTGAGTTTTAATCCCCACCTTTTATTTAGTTAGTGGGCGATGTAACAATTTCTCATATATATATATATATATATATATATATATATATATAACGAAGTCTCTGAAACTCTCACAATTTTCCATGTCAGCACCATATTTAAATAAAATTATTTTTTTTTTGTCCAAACTTAACAAGGAGTGAAACTCTATCTCTCTAACAAGTCCAACTTAAACTCAAACTCATCATTATCATTTTTTTAAAACAAATATATATAAAACTGAAACCTCTGAAGCTCCCACAATTTTCTACATCAGCACAATATTTAAATAAAATTATTATTTTTTAGTTTAAACTTAACAAGAAATAAAACTCTGTCTCTTTAACAATTCCAACTTAAACTCAAACGCATCACTATCATTTTTTTAAACAAAATTTTTTTTTTGTTTAATCCAAACTTAACAAGGAGTGAAACTCTATCTCTCTAACAAGTCCAACATAAACTCAAACTCAAACATTGATAATTTATCTTCAAACTTGCGAGGTTAATCATGAACACTATAAAAGTAAAGCAAACCCCAATATTTTTTTTTAAAGCCAAGTAGAGGTATAAGCTCTTCTTATGTTATTTTCTTCTCCTCTACTTTGTTAAAAAAAAAAAAAAAAAAAGGCTTGCAATAATTGAAATTATTCTTTCGAATGTAACTCATCTTTCTCTTATATTTCTCTATTGTTTAGTCATAAATATATATAAATATATATATATATATATATATATATATATTTTGTTTTGTTTCAATAATTTCTAAGCAGTGAATTATCTAATTCTTTAATATGTTTTGGTCTTTCAGAAGTTTTAATATTTGAATTTTTCAGTTTTTTTTTTTTTTTTTTGCAATATCTAAAACTATCTGACAAATTTTTTGTAAGCCATTGCATGTATAAGCAATGGCTTCTTCATCAAATTGTAACACAAATTGAAGTCATACAAGAGCAAATCATGCAATGGTGTAGTTTCTTAAATTTTTAATAAAATTAATGTAGTCTACTTCACAAATAGGTAGGTTCCCGTGCATAGTACGGGTTAGCGACTAGTTAAAACTAAAGGAAATTTTTTTAAAAAAAGTACTGGAGGACCCATGGTTGTCAAAATCGCGATCTAGATCATAAGATCGCACGATTTTACAATCTCACCTCACCAAAACGTTTAGGATCACATTAGGATCATAAAAATGGTAGGATCATACGTAGGATCGTGTAGGATCGTATAGGATTGTAGGATCATATGGGATCCTACCGATCCTACCAAAAACAAAAATTTTTGGTTTATTTTTTATTTTTTTTATGGGATAAATTTTTTGTTTTGATGAAACTTTAAGGGATTTTATATTTTCATGTTGTGATGGTATGATTTTTGATTTTTATTTTTATAAAATTATGTTAACCTAAGCAAATGTTTTCTAGTTTCTAATTCACTTGTAATCAAAATGAATGAATGCTTCAACATTTCTAAATGAAAATTTTGATGTTAGCTTTGCTGCCTTTTAAGGTATAATGTTGTTAAATTTGTTTGATCAATATACTAATTTGTGTTTTAATATTACTAAAATATTTTTTTATATATAATTTTATCAGTTATGCTTGTATTTTTATATTGATAGATTAATTTTTTTGAGCATGCTCTTTAATTGTTGCTGAGTGGTATAACTTGAATAGTTGAGTGTGAAATTGTATCTTGATGTCTTCTACAGCTCTAGTATACAAATATATAATGTCTACATAGAAGATGAAATGGATGATAATGATTAGGAATTTAGGACAGTGGTTATAAGAACCTTAGAATGAGAATAATTAAATGTTCACTTCACTTTAATATTCATCTTGCTTTTGGATTTCATATTGTAGTTAGCTAGTTTCCATTTGCTAATTTATTTTGGATTTCAAACTTGAAACTTAGAGGAAAATATTTTCCATATGTACGTTTTGATTAATATTTTGGTATTTGGTTGCTAATTAAACATTTATTGAAATTTTTAAATACATTGGATCAAAACTAAAATATATTTGTGTCGTTAGTATAGGCTTGGTGATGTATGACATGCAAATTACATCATATGATGCAAATCTTAGTTTTTTTATGGATGAATTTATAATTTATGTGATTATTCAACATATAAAGTCATTATCAATGTGTTTTTCGCTTTAAATCTGAAAATATGTAGGATCTTATGATTCACGATCCGATCTTACTATCTACGATCCCACCTACCTTCAACGATCCTATATAGGATCCTGATTTTGACAACCTTGGAAGGACCCTATCAGAAAACATGGAGAATAATATAAAGAAGACAAAAAAAGAGAAAGAACCCACGCGTGGTCTTCATGTTATTAAATTTTCTAACTTTAGATGTCTTCTTTCCAGCTACATTTATTGTCTCTATTTTCTAATTCTTTGTATCTTTCCAACTTCTTGGGTGTTTGATTTATTTATTTAATACTTCAAGTGGCGGCTCCAGGATATATTTTTAGGGGGGTCAATAAAAAGATGCATTTTGGGTAAAAAATGAATTTTCCAGTCTACGTGATTTCTTTATTACAAAATGCTATATTTACAAAATTTTCATAACACTTTTCTAACAATTTTAGGTGATAATTTGTTATTAGTTTTAATTTAAACTCACTACTGAAATTACTTTTTTTCCATCAGTAACAACCAGTAACATCTGTTATTTAAGATTTGTTGTGAAAGTATTATGAACATAGCGTTTCTCATATAAGATAAACTATAAGTTTAATGTATATTGTTTATTAATATGATTTTTTTATAATAGTTTGTTAATATAATAAAGATCCTAATTATTGTTGCTAAGATTAAATCTTGAAAATCATTTATTATTTTTAAATACTATAAACATATGAATTATTGTTGTTAAGTAAACTCCAAGCGAGATCTAAATACAATAAACTTTTATGTATTAGTTTATTTCAAAATTTTAAGATCTAAATGATTTTAAAAAAAAAATAAAAAGAATAAATGTATACTTTTGTTGTTAGGCTTACTGTTTCTCCCATATTTTAGGAAAAATAGGTTTGATATTGAGTTTTTTTTTTTTTTTTTTTTAAGACCAAAATATTGTCAATCATAATCAAGTTCATTTCAACTAGGCTTTAAAAAAATTTAGGTCTAGGGGGTTCAAAATTTTATTTTAAGAGGGTTAAAAAATAAATTAAAAAATTATATATAAATTTTTTCTTTTTTTTTGGCCAGCTCAGGGGGTTCATTTGAACCCCCTGAATTGTTCCTAGAGCCGCCCATGCTTCAACCTCCTTTTTTCTTGCTAGCTTTGACAACTTTGGATACATGTTTCCCTCAAGTTGAGGTTAAAAACTAGTTTAGTTTGTCTTATATAATATAGGCCCGTTAATTATCCTTTCAAGCGTCATAATCATCTTATGTGTTATTTTCTGTCTTATATGAGCAGCCACCACAGAATAATTGAGTAGCCTAAGATCGGGTACCGTATTAATTTAACGATTACAAATATGTAGACACATGAAAAAATAAATAAATCAAAAACTCGCTTATAACACAATTTGTAGGTATGTATACATACCTACTAATTGTGTTTACATGTGATACGTATCACATGTAAACAGTTAGTCTTGTAAGTCAATGAGGAGAAGAAACACAGACCATGTGTTTTTTTTTTAAGGAAAAAGTTTTCCTCGTTCTAAACTGATTCGGATCGATGAAACTTAACTAATTATGTGGTGGTTAGAAGGACTATCCATATAATATTTTTAACAGATAATATGACTTGCTTAAATAATACACATAGTTTTATAAATTGCTATGTAGTGAGTTAAAGAAAATTCTTCTAAACTAGGGATAAAAGTACCCTTTGACTAGAGAGGCTTCCTTGAGTTTTTGAAAATTTTTATTAAATATATGAAATTTATAAATATTTTTGACATTTTTGGTTAAAAATTTCATATCCCCCCACCCCAAATTGAAACTAAAAAATTAAAATTCATCTAACCCATAAAAAATTCAAAATTAATTAAAATGGTCATCAACCCAATATTTGTGGTTGGTGATCCCTTTATTAAATAAAAATTAAAAAAAAAAAAAAAAACTTCTTTTTTTACTAACATAACAAAAAAAAAAAAAAAAATCCCTTAAGAAAATATTGGTACAACACTTTGGTTATTTGCTTATTTGGGACCCAATATTAAAAGTTTGGGACATTGAGATTTTGGTGTTATTCAATTGGCTAGTTCCACCTAGTGGATTTTTGATGTATGAAAAAATTTACAATTTAATTTTTGTGATTCATTAATTTTGGTATTTTTATGTAATTTTCGTCATTTTAGGTTTAGGGTATTTATTTCCTTATTTTTAAGTGCTTTTAATACTTTTTAGGTATATTTTGGTTTTTATTATGGTTAGGTATTGATTAAGATTTATTTTAGAATATATTTTCTTTTCTCTCAAGTTTTACGAAGCTTTCAAATAGGCCACCAAGTTTGTAAACATTTTTAATAATTATTCAATAATATCAATAAAATTCAGACTTTTATCTCTCTTTTTTTTGGTGGATTCCAAACTCTTTCTCCTTGTGGATTCAAGGTTATATTAAAAAAAAAAAAAGTGTTTTGTTTCTTATTTCCTAGAAGTAGATGTTCTACTTCTTATTGCATCCGCAACCCACATCAGTTGGTATCAAAACCTTGACTTATCCTAGTCTGGTGGCTAACATATGAGACGAAGCATTTCTTGGTAACGAAAAACTTAGCAAGTATTACATGACGTACAGCAAGCACTCACAAATATCTTTGCTAGGATGACGTCATATGAGCATGGAGATGATAGGGATAACTGCCGCAAAGACGTAACTCACAGGCAACCTATTGGTAAGCAAAATTTCATATAGGTCTTATAAAAATTGCAAGTTTTAATGGTTATTTTTATAAAGAATATTTTCTTGATTGGTTCCTTGATCTAGAGGATTGATTTGACTATGGGAATATTTATAATGACAGAAAAGTTAGATCTGCTTTGTACAAACTTGATGAGTATGCCTTACGTTGGTGGGAACAAATACAATTTGATAAAATCTGACAAGGTAAAGACAAAATTCATTCATGGCCAAGGATGAAAAAGATGATTGCTATCAAATTTTATCTTTTAGATTGTGATAAACTTTTTTCATATACAAAACAAGATTATTGGCCAAGAATTTCATACTTGGATTATTTTCAAGAGATCTATATTTCAACATTAAGGGAAGAACTGCATTTTAAAGAAAATACTTTTGTTGAAGAAAATATAGAAGTTTATAAGGAAGTTCATGAAGATCTCATTGTAAAAGAAGATCCTGAAAATCAAGATTGTGAAGGAGATTATTAAACATTCTATTATAAAGAAAGATCTTGCAGTCGAGATGGCAGAGACCATTGAAGAATAAATAGAAGAGGAAATTGTCAAGGAGCTCAATGAGCTCAAATCAGATGACTATCAACCTCATGATCCTAATATTTTAGTGGTAGGCGAGACACCATAGTTTGTTGATTTTATTCGGGTGGAATGGAAAGATTTGATGTGATCATTGAATCGTATTGGGTGAATAGCTTCAATTGCATGAAGACAAAAGAAAAAGAAATTCAAGTAGATATGTTTGTTCAATCAATGGTTTTTAAGTTTGGCAAGAAGACGAAGTTTTCAAAGTACTTGTTTGTTTGGCATGAAAGGTTTCACATCTCGACTATTAAGTTGAAGATTTTTTTTTTTTTTTTTTCTTCAAGTGGAGGGGTTTGATGTAGGACAAAATCAATAATTTAATTTTTGTAATTCATTAATTTTAGTATTTTTATGTAATTTTAGCTATTTTAGGTTCTGGGTATTTATTTCCCTTTTTTGGGTGTTTTTTTATTATATTTTTTTGGTCAAATTTGGCTCCTATTATAGTTTGGAATTAATTATGATTTATTTTAGAATATTTTTTTCTTCTGTCAAGTTTTACGGAGCCTTTAAATAGGTCTCCAAGTCTATAAATGTTTTTAACAATTATTCAATAAATAAAATTCAAACTTTTGTCTCTGCTTTCTAGTGGATTCTAGACACTTTTTCCTGATGGATTTAAGGACCCTCGTGGATTCAAGGTTATATTATAGAAGCAAAGGTATTTTGTTTCTTATTTTCTTGAAGTAAACGTGTTTTGGTTCTTGTCGCTTCTGCAGCCCACATCAGTTGTGTTTTTTTTTTTTTTTTTCATTAGTAAATTGACTATACAATTGAGCACTATTGAAAGTAGAATTTAATCATTATAAGCATAATGTGGTTCAACATCTAGACATCCAAAAATTGTTAAATATTTTTTAATTGTGTCATTGGCTAGTAAGAATTAGAAAATTAATATCCTACCAATTTGTTTATAGAGTAGTTGTACCGTTGTACTTATACTTAATATTCCAATTTCCACTACAACTACAGAATGTGTATTTTCAACCATGAAGATGGTCAAAACTAGGTTTCACAATAAAATGGAATATGATATTTTAATGGACTTTGATTTTGTATGTTAATTATGTAAGGGTTGTGTGTGAGAGAGTGTGAAGAAATTCAAGTGTGTGTGCATTTGGAGGTTTCTCGCAATTAGATCTCGTGAATGACTTGCGACTGGCAACTCGCCAAAATGCCACACGTGTGAAGCCTGCAGGAAGCTGAAGGGTCACGACAGCAGGAGTACTACAGAACAAAAATTGACAATCTGGCCTGGTAGTTAACTCAAGACTCAAACTTACGACTCATCCCACTCACGAGACTGAGTCGCTAGAAGCCCTGTTTTGCAGAAAAATGACTTTTCACATTCCTCACGTACTCTACTATAAATACCCTTATACCCACGAAATGTAGAGAGCTTCCAGAGAGAATTTTGAAAGAGAAACCCTAGGGAAAACCAAGATTGACTCATCCACAATCTTAGACATTTGATTATCCAAATCCCTCTACTCTCACCCTCTCCATTGACATACCCTTGAGAGGTTTATTAGCCAAATCCTTATCTCATCGTACCCATATCAGTGAGGAGGTATTTTGGTACTTGGAAAGCAGTTCAGAGATGACCAATTTACTTGGTTGATGCAATGGGCTTATTGCGGAATCTGGAAAGCTAAAGAAGACACGGTTAGGCTTAACCTTATTGGATCAAGAAGTTTGGAGGGCTTAGGTGCATTGGGTAGATTAGGCTTGGAAGGTCTATTGCTATTCATATATCCCAACTTTAATCTCTACCTTTAATTGCTGCTGTGTTGTGATTAATTATGGTGTAGAGTCATTTATTTGTTTGGGTTTTTTCTTGTACCTATTATTCATATCTATTGTTTGGGTATAAGCTTGTGTTGGATAAATTTGAAATTGGGGTCTAAATATTCATTAGTGTTTTACACACTATTTGAACTTTCACAATGAATTTTATTTTAATAGATAATTGAATTGCAATGTATTAAAAAATAGTTATTTTTCATTTGTTGATATTTTGTTATAAATAGGTGCTAATTTGGATAGCCACAAAAAAAAAAAAAAAAAAAAAAAAAAAAAAAAACCTTCAGTCCCCTCATTAGAAATCTTGGCTCCAAAGTTCTAATGTTAATATCTCTCTTCCATAATTTAATAATTAAGGTCATGCATAATTGCTTATCATTCCCTAAACAAGGTCATGCATAATTGCATATCATTAGCAATAAGAACAGGTTTTTCTTTTCTTTTTTTTTTTTGGTTTATAAAAGGCTAATTAGAGAGCAATAAGAACAGTTAGATAAGGTCTTTAGCATGATATATTAGATAATTTTATTTCTTGTTTATAAGTATTCTTCAAGTGGATTTTATATATTTCAATTTTTTTATTATTAAATCATGTGTATATATTTCCACAATCCTTTGTTCTAAATTTTTGATGTTGGAGTTTTGGAGATGAGATTCACCTGGGTTCCTTTGTGTTCAACCTGGTTCCTCAAGTTCCAAATGCATTCTAGAGTAAGACTAGTTATTTGTACAGTACGTGCTTTGCTCTTATAGTTCTTTCAACTTCTATCCTGATCAATAAGTTCCAGTGTTTGTGTGTCTTCTCTTTGGAGTTTAATTAGTTGACACTAGGTAGCCACGCATCTAAAGCTCCATTCAAGTTGGGGCAAAATCTTCCAATATATGCTTTATGCGTACAACTGATGACACAATTAATGCTCCCAATTCCCAAATGGATTCCCATTCTTGTAATATTAGGAACATACCTTACACACTACAAGAAACAAGGGCTATAGCCGTGTTTCAAAATTGCGGCTATAGACCCCAAAAACACAGCTATAGGATATAGCCGCATTTACAAACGCGGCCTATATTGCGCAACAATAGCCCCTGTGGGTCTATAGCCGCGTTTTTCTAACCGCAGCTACATGTTGAGATCTATAGCTTCATTTTTTTAACCGCGGCTATAGGGTTAGAACTGTAGCTGCATTTTTAAAAAACGTGGCTATAGACCCGCTTTGGGCTGCGTTTGGTAAAACGCGGCTATAGGGTTAGAACTGTAGCTGCGTTTTTCAAAACGCAGCTATAGGGTTAGAATTGTAGCTGCGTTTTATAAAATGCGGCCATAGAACATCTTTAAGTTGCGCTTTCTGGCTAAAGCCTCCTATATTGGTTTTGTCTATAGCCGCGTTTTTAAAACGCGGCTATAGGTTTTTCTTTTTTTTTCTTTTTTTTCCTTGCTAAATCACAACTTCCTGCCCAAAATCACAATTTCTTGCTAAATCAGAACTCAAAACCAAATGGCCATAGCCACAAGCAGATACTTAAATTGAACCATAAATTACAACTTCTTGTCCAAAATCACAAGTTCCCAACAAAAAATTGCCAAAAGATTTTTTACGTCACAAAAAATACACAAGAAGGATTTTTTTACATTCTAAACTGCCCTCAAATAGCCAAAGCCAGCAAGCAGCAACAGCACTTCCAAACTGCCCTAAAAAACTTCAAGAATTTGCTCTCCTGAAACACACCCAAAAAGAACAAACACTAGTAGCAAAATATACCAAAACATGAACCTAAATATTTTTACCATTCAAAAATAACAAAATATACTAAAACTTAAAATTAAATTAAACATGAAAAAAAAAAAAAAAAAAAAAAAAAAAAAAAAAAGAAGCTAACATCCATTTTCATAAAATAACTCAAAGTTATTTCAAATTATGAAAATTATGTATAATTGATTTTATACTTAATTTGCAACAATTTCTCTTTTACTGAACATAACCTTGTCTGTAAAGCGGATTCAAGAAGGGTCCATGCAATGACCAAATACAATAACAAAGATTGAGAGTATTAGAACCACACATGTCTATTCACAAAAAACTAAAGTACAACATGCTTGCTGGTGAAAAGAACATCCCCGGGATCATTACAAGCGGTATGTTTTAGGATCAAATAAACCCTGCCAACTATCATTACAAACATACTTAATCTCACATTTTCTTCATTGCTTACAATGACAAACTTGATAGTGTATATTTTTAGAGAAATTTTGTTTTACCTGAGGATTCACAGTTTCATTCCCATTATTTATGTACCACGGAGAGTTCCCATCAAGCATTGCCACCCTGAATATATTAAAGGCATCGTATTAATATCACATAACAATGCATTGCAAAAAGTAGTGTTTCGCTAAATAACATATGTTTGCTACTTGAGAAGGATTTGAATCACGCATATGTGGGCTAAGTTGGGCGAACATTTCTATCATGTGCGTCATCACTTCGGCCATTTGCTGTTAGTGCCTTGCTTCTACTTGGGAGAGTTGTTCTTGATGCCTTGCTTCTAATTGGGCTATTGATTGTGTGAGATCTTCATGCCTCACCTCAGATTAAGCTAGTTGCTCCCTAAGGGTAGTCTCCAACTCTGAAATCCTTTGGGTCGTTCTGCTTGATGACGATGGAGTCGAGGTAGACTGTGAAAGGAAAAAGATTCAATCATTTGTTCATAATGATTTTCAAGCCCACATCATATAAACAAAGGAAAAAGATGTTATAAGAGATCATAATTGATATCGGATCATATATAACATGACTCTAATTTGAGTAGCATCATATAAACAAAGGAAAAAGATGTTATAAGAGATCATAATTGATACCGGATCATATATAACATGACTCTAATTTGAGTAGAAAAATATTAATAAATGCATTTAAAATCATGAAAATGATAACCCTAAATTTAAAATTTTAATAATTACATAAAAAATACTAAAATTAATATCATTTTTTTTTTTTTTTGCATGTCACAAGAAAGCCATTTTTGGTAAGCTGCTATAGAGGAAGGGATCAATTCCTGTTTAACTGCAAATATGGAAGACCAAGCTCTCATGCAAGCTCTTTGTGTGGCATAAGGTCGGTTTTGTGTGAACCAAGTAAACGTGTTCTTTTAAATTCAAAAAAGTAAAAGTGTTTTTCATACCCATACTACAAAAAACGAGGGCTTTAGTGCGTTTAAAAAATTAGTAAAAAAACAGGGGAAAAACTTGTAAGTTACTATTTTTATTATGTAAAATCTTGTTTCAGCCACAAATTAAGCACATTAATTTTATATTTCAAACTTTTCTAGAATCTGATTGACTAAAGTTATAGTTTTTGTTTTTGTTTTTTGTTTTTAGTTTTTAAAATTTTGTTTCCTTCTTTATTTAAACAGTGTTGGTGGATAACTAATAACTCTTCCTTAAATGCTTTAGTCCAAATCCATACCCAAGCAAAACTATTTTCCAACCAAATTCAACACTTCGTTCAGAAATTTAAGGCGAAAAAAAGGAGTTGGTAATTCTTCAATAAATCTGTGCACTTGTTTTTCAAAAGAGAAGGCAAAATGGGTTGAAACTAATTATATATGGTGGGGAAAAAATGAAGAGAAACTAGAGAATGAATGATTCAAACCAATGAGTGACATCAATCCAATAAGGACTCATCACTAATCCACCTCGAAAGTGTGCACAAGAAATATATGTATTTGAAGCTAAATACATAAATATATATATGAAGAAGAAAAAATATTTATTTATGAATATATACATAAATATATATATATATATATATATATATTTTCATAAATATGTATTTATGAAAATTGTCAGTGTGAGGAGAGGTGGGTGGTGCTATAATTTATGAGGCTATGGTGGGGGTGGTTAGTACACTCTGGCCTCAGTTTCTACTGATGATGATAATTTGAGTCAGAAGAAGAAAGAGAAATAATGCCAAAAAAGAAAAATGATAGAGAGTAGCCTGACTCAAAAACTTGAAAGCAAAACACACAAGAAATGCACACACAAAAACAAGAAGAGAGAAAGAGAAAAGTGATAGAATCACTTGGAGACCTTTTCCTTCCACACCTTGGAAGAACCTTTCCGTCTAGTAAACCCTTGAACCGGGGGTGAGGGGGAAGAATTAAAACCGTTCAAGTTTGAAAGGAACATGAGGGCTTTGAGAAGATCTCCAAGGAGAGCAAGAGAGGATTGAAGCTAATTCTGGCTTCTAGATGCTATCATGCCGTTGCTCTGTTGAGTGGCTAGCCACTTATAGCAATTTGGTCGAGTATGACCGGCAACTCCACAATGATGATAGAGATGCTGCTTCTTCTGTTTAGGCTTTTGAGAGTTAGCCTTTTTAGCCCTAGGGTTTTTTACATCTTTCTTCTTAAGTTTAGGAGGTGCTCCTAAGATAGATTTACCCTTGTCTAAGTTCTCACTAGCTAATTCAGTTTTAATCTCATTGTTCTCAATTTTAACAGTATTAGCAGGAGAAACAAAAACAGTAGTACTAGTAGAAGCAATATTAGAGGAAGAGAGACCATACCCTAAACCTGTTCGATCTGAAGTAGATTTCTAGATGCTGAGCATCTCATCAAGCTTCGCACTTGAAGTCCTCTCCAATTGAGCTCTGACTTGAAACAGCTCCGCTTCAAGCTTCTTGGTCTTCTCTGCCAAGAAATTGTTCTCGAACCTCAGTGCTCCAATAGTTTGATTAGCCTCATCAAACTTTGTGGAAAGCTCCTCACGGTCAAGTTCCACATCACTGAACTTCTTGGTGGTTAGCCTATACAGTTTCTCATGCTTCTCAGAAAGCTTGTACAGTTTCTCATAGGCTGTATGGATGTCATCTTGATCATCCATCTTCTCAAACTTGGATTCCACCAATTCCTTTTCTTCAACCACATCTTCAACAATCCCATCAGTAGGATTAACAGTGGCAGTAAAGGCATTCAAGATTTCATCATCCTCATTGTCGAAATCATCCTTAAGCTTGGTGTTGCTTAAAGTAGCAGCAAATGCCTTGCTCTTCCCAATACTTTTGAGATAAGTAGGACACTCATGTTTTATGTGACCGAAGCCTTGACACCCAAAGCACTTAGGTCCTGCGGGAACAGTGTACTTACCGTCATCCCTAGCATCCTTCTTCCCTTTATCTTGACTCTTGAACTGAGAAGAACTAGATTGCCTACGGTCCTTGTCGAAGCCCTTCCCATTGGCATTCTTCATGAATTTCTTGAACTGCCTGGTGATGTAGGACTTCATTTTGGAATCTTCTTCGTCGGAAGACTCATCTGTGTCACTGCTCTTGGTCTTCAAAGCCATGCTCTTGCCTTTACCCGACTTGCCTATTCTTGTTAACCCTAGCTCGTAGGTCTGCAAGTTTCTAACCAGCTAAGTCAAAGGAATCTTGTCAATATCCTTTGATTCCTCTATCGCCGTGATCTTGGCGTGGAATTTCTCAGGTAGAGATCTGAGCACCTTCCTTACAATCTTGGGTTCAGGAATGGTTTCCCTAAGATTGAAAGCTGAGTTCACTATATCTTTTAGCTTGGCATAGAACTCATCGAATGACTCATCCTCCTCCATCTTTATCTCTTCAAAGCTTGTAGTGAGCTTCTGAAGTTTTGAATCCTTGACAGCCTTTGTACCCTCATAGGTTGTCTGAAGGATGGTCCATGCTTCCTTAGTAGTTTCAGTAGAGGATATCTTCTTGAACTCCTCATTGGTGACCGCACTGAATAAAGCATTCAATACCCTGCTGTTGAAGTTTTCTGCCTTGATCTTGGCTTCATCCCAATCGGCCGGCGTCTCCTTTGGCTTAATCCAGCCAATCTCGACAGCTTGCCACACCTTTTCATCTAAAGACTGCAAGAAAGTTTTCATGCGTACTTTCCAATATGCATAGTTAGTGCCATCAAATAAAGGAGGTATAATTAATGACTGTCCTCTATCCATGACAAACAAGGGTCAATGGATCAACACAGCAAAGATTAAACCTAATTAGAGTGTGCCTGCTCTGATACCACTTGATAGGCCAAAAACGAATTGACCCCTTGTAATAAATAAATAAATTAATTAACCAAGTTTATTAATTAATCAAATTAACATGCAAAGCGCGTGGTAGTACAAACAAATCACCAAACAACTAAATATGCAGCGGAAAATAAATGACACGGTAATTTGTTTACAAATGGGGAAAACCTAACGGCAAAAACCCCACCGGGTGATTTTCAGGTCACCACTCCCGAAACTCTACTATTATTACAACAAGCGGTTATAAGTAAAGGAATCCCAAGTACCTTACCAACCTACAGTTAAACCTTTACCCCAATACCCAATTGGACTTGTTCTATAGTGACAGTTCCCCTTTCAATGCACGGCTCCCAAGTACGTGACTAACCAATTGCGCGGATCCCAGTACCCGACTTCAATCACCAACTAAGAAGGTTGTTGGCTGCAAAGTTCTTCAGTTCATCCACACGATGAAGATCAAGAAGATGCTTGGTCACAAACCCTACGGTGCACATACACAACAACTTCTTCAAGAGAAAGAGATGAACTAGGGCAAGAACTTCGTCTCCGGTCACAATTTGCTTGAACAGAGTTTGCTCAATGCTTGTGCAACTTGTGAATTGTTTGACGGCCATTAAAACAATCCTTTTATATGTCTAGGGTTAGGAGAAAAGAAGGCCCAAAGACACATTCACGGATTCCAAGAAAATCAAATCAAAATTCTGAAATTCTTAAACCTCGACAGATAGGAGATGTCAAGCAAGTATCGAGCACATGGGCTGAACAGCTTCCTTAAACCTCGACACATGCTAGCTGTCGAGTTTTAGTAATTCTGCACTTTCAGCTTGTTTTCTTGGACAGACTTGAAGGTTTCAACACTTGATCTTGAAACATGGTTTCTTGAAGTATTTAAACACATCCTAAATCTACCAAAATACAAGTAAAGTGTGTTTTGTCAAAAGATAAATCAATTATATAAAATCATGACATATATTCTTAATCATGTGAAACACATATGTCCTAACAAAACTAATTTCCTGTCTTATCAATTTTGCATTATTAATTCTTAAATCTTAAGTTTTAAGAATGGTCCAAATTTAATCATTCAATTCTATTGTAATTTCTTTACCCATAACTGGCAAAAAAATAATTAATAAAATAATATCTGCAGATCATATAACTAATTTCTGTCAATTATAATTGAGATATTAAGAAATGGCAAAAACTTGAAAAACGAGAAAAACCATGCCTCACTGTCTCCGTCGCTCACAATGAACTTAATTAGACAGCTTTGAAGTGATATAGATAAAAGACAAACCACCCTCGCCCTAAAAAGTAAAAACAAACATACGGGTCCCTCCATAAGTACCAAAACCAAACCCATGGATCTTATTAATCACAAGTTTCTCTTGCGTGCCCATTCAAACAATAGAAAAATTATGTTTTTACATTGTAGACTAAATATTGTATAGTGAATGTAAACTACATATTATTGTCCTAAAAAATATTACAAATTTTATTGCATAAATTTTTATAAATTTATATGTTAAATATTAAACATAACGTAAAGATTTATAAAAAAAAAATTATACAACGTAAAATATACTTAAAAATATATTTATTATGTTATTAATAGAATACTAATTATATTCATTGCTACGTTTGTTAGTAAGATTTTTGTAGTAAACTAGTGGTAATTTTAGCATGTTCTAATTTTTATTAGGTTATGGTTTCTTTTTTCTTAAGTTTATCAATCTTTTTTTTTATTATTACTATAACAAGGGAGGGGGTACGTAACAATGTCATTGAACTATGCTTTTATCTTTCAATTTCTTTCATGCTCCTTAATTAAGAATAAAACTTCTAAGGTAGAGACCAAATTTCAATTATGTATATATATGTCATATTGTCTATGATATATAATAACATTTTTATTTAATTGTTTATTTATTTTGTTAATTATATAGGTTAATATTTATTTATTTATTTATTGTCTATGATAATCTTTTCTTGGACTATATATGTCACTACCTGTATTATTTTCTTTGCTGTTTGGTTGACAACTAGCAGGGAGAGTGAGAGAATGCCACAGTACTTCTCAAGTACAAATCTTTCAGCTGTCATATATTATGGTCATAGTTGGAGCAGTTAGATCATCATATATGTCATAAATATATATAATGTCTTCTCAACTTAATAAACTTCATTACTTTTTCCACTATTTGAACTACCCAACTGGGAATGACCAAGCGTTCTCGATTGCTTTACAGTTGCACTTGCACCTGCATATACGTTTGTCTGTGTTGAAAAAAGTTTGGTCCACCATGTTTACTGGGAAAACTTAGATCTAGCTACTTTTTCCAGGTAAAGATTAAAAGTACAAGAATTTTTGGAGTATCTGTGAAACACAAGTCACATTGAAACTTGGTCGATAGAAGAATTTCGATATTCAATTAGTTCACATCACGTTTACCACGAATTTCCACACTCGGAGAGAGATATAAATCAGTCCTTTATCTTATTTTCTATTCTTGTTTTATTTTGGGGGTTTCATATACATGTGAGGATTAATTTGAACCGATGATATATGGTCTATACTATATTAATTATATATAAACCAGCTGCCCTATACACTGTTTCACCTCACAAGTCTATCTTCAAAGATTTGAACAACACGTTTTTCATCCATTGAACATTCATGGGTATGATTCGTTCCTTTCACACGCAGTATAACCTATTTAATAAATGCAAGCATTTGAGAAAGAATAGTTAAAGTCTGCTTAATAAATTTATTTCTAAATGTTCAGTTTGTTATTATTATTTTTTTCAATTGCATGAGAAATGCGTAAACTGATCCATACATTGAATGTTTTGAGTTTATCAATTAGGACTCTAATAAATGTCTCATTGCTCATGTAAATATTTTAGTTCCTTTGGCTTGGATAGCTGTACAGACAAGCCTCCTTTTTTTTTCAAAAATTAAGTACTTGCATTTGAAATAGCTAATTCCACCGTGCCATGTCATTAGTCAAATGATACATTCAATTGAATATGCCCTATATTTAATCCTTAAATTGTTTTTAGTTCTACATTGCTTAAAGTATCCATGAATAAGTATCACATTTTCATACCTTAGAAATGCCATGTGTCATCCCACATCAATCAAAAAAAGTGCACAATCTTTCTCGTATGATTATAGTCTTGAAATTAGTGCAATTGAGAAAGTCTATTTTATAATTAATATTTTATTTTTTGAATTTTACAAAATTATGATGTGATATTGGATATGTCTTTAAATTTGTAATATTTAATTGAAATTGTGAAATCAATGCATTTTAAATTAAAAGGATCCTCATATCATGATTTTTTAGACAGAATTCAGGATCCGATAATCTAATTACCTATCCAAAAATAAGGGACTGAAGAATAACTCAACTTCTAGTAAAACAAATCTGATTAGGAAGATTACAACACTTATTGCATTGATCATTAGGAAGTTTGAGCTTAACAAGCTAGCCCAAAAGGTACATATGCATAGCAAATACTCCCTGCATTATTATAGCAGAAAGCTCAAAATTTCCCAGCATGATTTCTTATACATATCTGACATTTAGGTGGCTGTTTGTAGCTAAAGAAAGTAACACAACATTACTTTGATATTTTACAATCGGTCACTAGCACAATTGTTATCAATAAAAATAGATCCTAGTAGTGAGGAAACATGCATTAATTCTTTGGCAATTCCTGCATCACTTGGTCAAACAAATCTGTGCCATCATCGTAGTATGAAATATATGGTGATATTGGAAGCTCATCTGGGATATACATGTTGTCTGCTACAAATGGTTCAGTCCAAAAGTCTCCAAAGGCCGCGTCAAATGTTTCGAACGAAGCAAGAACGTCTTCTTCAATCCAATTTATGCCAGGTATGGATGAATGATCACTGCCCAAAGAGGAGAATTTTGCAAAAGATACTTCTGGGGACAATGGAGAGCTTTCTAAGATATGGTGGAAGGGATCATTGGCATGAAGGCTTTCAATTTTGAGTGTTTTCTTTGAATATTTCTTCAAGTGCATGTTTACAAAGGAATTTTGTGATGTTTCCAAAGAAGAAAGACTATCTTCTTCAGTCCAATTTGTGCCAGTGACAGTTGAATTGTCACAGCTCAAAGAGGATAATTTAGAGGAAGAAAGTTCCGTGGTCAATGGAGAGCTCTCTAAGCTTTGGTTAGGAGAACAACTGGCACGAAGACTTTCACTTTCTGATTCTTTGATTTGCTTGGCTTTGCGTTGGGAAGTTTTTGGAATTTTCTTTAAATGCTTCTTTAGGTGCGTGTGCCAATGGTTCTTTATCTCATTGTCTGTTCGTCCAGATAAATTTTTGGCAATCATAGACCACCTGAAAGGAGAACATTTCACGTTCACTGAACAAGCTTATAAATGAAGGAGAGCAAGAAAAAAAAAAAGGAACAAACAAATATTTTTACTTGTTCTGGTAAGTGAAAATAGATTTAGTTACTAATTTTTTTTTGTTACAGAAATTGTTTATCCTGACGTACACATATAATACCTATGGAAACTTGGGGAAAAAACATAGTATTGTTTTATATTTTGGGTCATAAACTTAGTTTGATTTCATAATGCTAAAAATTTATTGAGTTTCAAAAGGTAAAATGTTTTTATACATACTTGTTTCCAGCTTCTTCATGCAACTTGAAGATTAAATCCTCTTCTTCTTTGGTGAAGTTTCCACGTTTTACACCTGGTTGGAGGTAATTCACCCATCGCAGCCTGCAACTCTTGCCACACCTTGATAAACCTGTCCAAAACATCATATAGTATTGTTACATAATACTACTTAATTAGATTCATTTCTTATCTCTCTCATGCATGTAAGGTTGTCGGAAACAAATAACTAAAAGTTAGATAAATAGAATTAATGTAAGAAAGCCATACAATAATGAAGTTTCATCATGCATGAAGAGAAATTTTATTACATGAACAGAGTGAGAAACATTAACATGCAAGAAAAGATGTTTTTCCTAAAAAACTTTTGTCTTCTAGATGATATCCTATAACTTATCTCTTTTAATCTTCCAATTTAGTCAAATGGAATGCTAAAATGGTATGTTCATATTCATATTCACTGGACCTGCGAGCCTGGGAAGTTTGCACCAATTTGAGTGGCCATGTCTATGAATAAAACTTCTTAGCTTATCATCTTCTTCTGGAGTCCATGCACCTTTCTTAAGTCCATTTTTGTCATAGAAGGGGCCTCTCACCATCTCTCTCTCTCTCTCTCTCTCTCTCTCTCTCTCTCGCTCTCTCTCTCTACGTAGTCTTGTCGCTAAAAATAATTTACACCTTAATTTATTTATAGTATGCTAGCTAGCTATTCTCAGTTTATAACAATGGAACTATCACAAAACATTTTATGGGGACCGTAGGGCCCCAAGGAATATGCAATCATGATGCCATTAAGGATAAAATAATACTAAAGGTTTGGGAAAGAGCTAGCTAGACTTCATAAAGTGACCCCAAGACTTGGAAAAACAAATATAGGGTAATTACCAGGTGAATTTCATCACCATTTTCTGCTCTTTAGAAGTTTATGTAACGTCATGAAGTCCATATTCTTAGCACTAGTGATAAATGCATTCATTAAATCGATTCAAAGGGAATTATTTGGGTATATACTTTCTGTAAATATAATTTTAGTGGATGAAACTAGACGAAGAGTTATTGTCAATGTGGAAATTTGACACTACACCTTAGAATCTAAAAACTTTCTATTAAGTTGGACTAAAATAGAGTACATGAAAAGTGAGTTTAGTAAAACTAGAAATAAAGATGAAATGGTTGTAAGACTCGATATTCAAGAGATTTCAAAGAGCAAGAGCTTTCAATATCTTTGGATTAATATATTCCTTGAGATTGAGAAATTGAAGAATATGTGAATCATAGGATAAAAGTATGGTTGATAAAATAGAAAAGCATATTAGTAGCATTGTGTGACCATAGAAAATTATTAAGTTAAAGGAAAAAAAATTTATAAGACTAACAATGCTCTATTGTACTAAATGTTGGGTTGCTAAAAAGCAGTGTATTCAAAAAATTAGCGTAGTTGACATATCAATTAAATAATAAAAAATATAACTTGGGATAAAATGAAATTGTAGAAAAGAATTCATTTGGTTGAGTCTCACTAATATGATGAAATCCATAAACTACCTCCAACAATATGGATTAAGGCATAAATGTTGTTATTTAGAAGGTGGAGGGGAGAGATTATCAGTGTGGAATGTTCAAAACCAGGCCGTGTTGTAAGGATAAAGACATAATCTTTAAAAAACAAAAAAACCAAGATCATGGGAGCTTTTGGGGAGATACCATATATGGATATACTAGGTATATTCCACACTATTATCCATAACTGCGGTGAACCCTCCATTAGAGCTACCATATATGGCTACTTTTTTCCTCCTTTGAATAAAAGCATCGACTGCAAAGCGGTATTTTGAAACCATGACGGAATTGAATCTAAGAATAAAAAAAACAACAAAAAGCCTACGAGCTTTTCTTAGTCCATGTTGAGTCAAGTAGTTTTTGTTCAATGAAGTTAGTACAGACTACAGAGGAGCTTGACTAATACGTGGTCTCACACTCTCCACTTTTATTTTTCTTTTGTTAATTATTTTTTTTCCTTTTGGCCCTGGCTTCACATCTTAACAAAATTTTGCAGTATCAGCATAGTGGAAAACAATCTTCTGCACTATCTCCCAATTAAATTCGATCCATTTTTTTACTGAATTAACGGTAGAAAGAGATCTTTGACTGGATTTTGTTTAAATTATTTGCCTAGAACTATTTGCAATCCTTTTTTTTATTAATTCTTTTCTGGATAAAATTTAGTTACAAAATTAATTGTAGTCTAAAACTACAACCTTACTCAATAGAATAAACATTACTACATATTTTGAAAATCTAACTATTGAATTGCATGTTTTTTATACTCTTAATACACGTCAAATTTTGTGTCAATTAGATATTATTTATCATATGATCTATAAGTTTATATTTTATGCATAATTTTAAAATACAAAAACTTGCAATTTAAACAATATATTGATGACATAGCTATTGATTTTTAATTTTCTAGAAATTTTGCAAGTATGGAGAATATAAGAAGAAGATTTCATCCAATGGTGGATTTGTCAAAATTTACCTCCAATAAAAATATTGAATAAAGTTGTAGCCTTAGACTACAACCAATTTTGTAGCTAAACTTTGTCCTTCTTTTTCTCTTTATATCGGATGTTATTGGAATTTGAAGTTTTATACAAATGATTAGCAGGAGAATAAATGAAGCATTAGAAGTTAGAAGTAGATCACTTGAATATTTTAGGAACTCAAGACAACTTTTTTTTTTCTTTTTACTTTCATCAAATTGATAGATTATATGGGTACTTATAGGTTAGAGGTACATGTACAAGAATTCCATCAATTACATACATGGATTATTCTATATGCATTTTTAGAAAGATTTTTTTCAATGTATTAATATAAAAAAATCAATCTTTTTCTCTGTCACTACTTTTAAAGTTGATTTTTAAGCTCCGTTTGTTTCGAAGAAAAATATTTTCAAGTGTTTGGTGTAACATGTAAATTTTTCAAGCACAAACCACCAAAATCGATAACTCAGCCACTGAAATTGTCGGTGATTGAACCACCATTTTGGCTACTGGACCAACAAATCCTACAACCAAACTATTGGCATTGGTTGCCAAAGTAGCAACTCTGATGACTGGATAGTCGGCACCGACTATCAACGGACAATTCCAACTGTTGAACTACCATCTTTGGCAACCTGACAACTAGCACCTACAATTGAAGTGGTAAAATCAGTTTTCAGAATAACAACTTCGACAACCGAACCGTTGACACAGTCAACTAGCCACCAGATAGGGGGAGGGCCACTGTGTGTTTTTGTAAAATGTTTTGCTAAGTTTTTAAATGTGAAACGTTTTACATATGATTTTACAATCAACGGAAAATATTTTATAAATTTAATCACATTTTGCATGTGAACAAGAGCCTGAAAATGGAAAAATATTTTACTTCCAAAAAAAAAAAGCGTAACTAAATAAATATTACTCTTGAATGGCTTGATAAAAATATGAGTAATTTAAATTTATGATTTCATAAACTTAAGCTTCACTCCTTTTTTACAATATATTCTCTAATGAAATGATGCCTAGTATTGATTTGCTTACTATTAGAACATTGAATTCTTGGCCAATCTTATCTTATGTTCTAATCTGTTATCAATGAAAATTTATATAGCTTCTCTTTTATGCAAAGTTCAGATTCTTCATTAAATTTTTTAGCCATAGTGCAAGACAAGCATGCGCTCAAAAACATATCTATCTATTCTGTTATTCTATTCTCTTAGTGCTTTGTTCAACTTAAAAACTTTATCTTCATGCCCTCTAATGATTATCCCATGGACTGCTCAACATCCATTTGATAGATTATCTATCTATTTTGGGGAGCAAGTAATCCATCTGATGGTCTCTAATCAAACAACATGAATAAATACTTCATCATAATGAAATTGTAATATTTTCATTTACCCCTCATCTTTTGCTTTTGCATTTTCTTTTTCTTTTTTAATATCCATTTGACTCTAATTACCTGCTTTCCTTATGGAGAAGTTGTAAGGCCCCATAAATTATTTTTCTCAATTGGCTCGATTTCTTTATCCATAGAATTTCTCCATTTCATATCTTGAAAAAGTTCATCAAATCAATCTTTTAGGTTTCACATCGACCACATACTTTCTAATTCTATTTGTGCAGTTTCCTCTTTAGATTTAGAGACTCTAGAATGTAATACCAGAGACAGAGCTACTAAGGGGCGGGAGTGAGTTCCCCTACACCAATGAATATTTCTTGGGTAAAATATTATTTTGATATCTAAATTTTACCAAAAATTGGTTTTTCCTCCTTTAATTTTAAAAAGTTTATTTTTCATCCCTAAACTATTGAAAAATTCATATTTCATCCTTAAACTATTAAAAATGTTTTATTTATATCCTTAAACTTTACTAAAAATTTGTTTTTCATCCCTAAACTTTTGAAATTTTTTCTTTTTTATCCCTATTTTTGTCTCTAAACTATTGAAAAAACTCTTTTCAATGTTTAAGAATGAAAAAGAACTTTTTAAAATTTAGGGACAAAAAACAAATTTTTGTTAAAATTTAGGTACCAAAATAGTATTTTATCCATAGTTTTTTTAATAATTAGGCTTTTAGTAATTTCATTTAATTCTCTTCAATTTTTTTTTTTTTTTAAAGAATAAGTTCTCTCCAAAGTTAGTATTAAACGGACCCAAAAATAGAACTAACCAATTGACTTACACCTATGACCCTCTTGAAACCAAAACTAAAAATGATTTTTAGTTAATAAATACCTAGAATCAAGAATTGTTACTATATTACAGAGAATTGAAAACAGGTTATGTTTTGAAAATAATCTTCTTCTTCTTTTATGTAGTTTTGAGTATAACATAATACTGAGTATATTCACTAGCATCAAATTGAATGCATTGTTTTCATATTAAATTGTTTGGTTTTCTGTATCATTTTTTTTGGCATAAATGCACTTTTTATCTCTATATTTTGACTTTATTTCTATTTTAGTTCCTATTTTTTAATTTTACCTCTTTTATTCTCTAAATGAAAAAAACTTTCCATTTTAGTCCCTACTGTTACTCACTTAACGAAAATATTCTACGTGGCAAACGGAGTGCATTGACACATTAAATATTGACATGATCATTAAAATAAAAAAAAAAAATTATTTGACATTTAAAAATGTCCACGTCAACATAAAATAATAATTAAAAAAGACAAATCAACATTCACATAAACCTTTAATTCTAAAAAAATTAATTTATCAATTTGAAGGAAAAAAAAGAAAAAGAATTCTATACAAGAATTCGGGTCTTAAACATGACCCATCAAAAAAAAAAAAAGGTCTTAAACATGATCACAAACCTAGAAAATTCAATCACAAGAACACAAACCCACTCTCTGTTGATGCCTCTGTACCATTTTGAAAACAAACACACTGAAACTATATTCATCAAATATATGGCTCACAAATCACGGAAAAAATAGCCAAATAGCATCTTTCTATAAACTATGTTGCAATTTACCACTGTTTCAGAAATATATAAGAATCTATCATTTTTGAGGTACTCGAGTCTAACGAAATCGAGTTTTCTATGATACTTAAGTTTATAGAACTCGAGTCTCACGACAAACTCGAATTTCATAAACTCGAGTTTCAAAAAAGTACTAAATCCCTACATATTTCTAAAACAGTAATAAATTGCTAATTTTTTTTGCTAAATAGTGGTAGTGTGCCATTTTTGCCGACAAATCACAATACACATTCAACACCACTCTGTTTCTCTCTCTTCCATCACATTACTCCGTCGTTGACGATGGCCACGCCCAAGCAGAGAAGGACCAAATTGGTCAGGCTCTCTCTTTCATCAACAGCAGCACCCTTGATGACGACGAACCCACCACAGTCAATCGCTCTCCTTCCTTCCTTCCTTGTCGTTCACCATCAAGGTGGTATACTTGCTCTCTCCCTCCATCTCTAGTCTCTACTTTTCTTGGACTCACCCACTCAATCTCCTTTCTTCGATCTGTGATGGTGTGTGGGCTTGGGTTGTTTGATGGTTAATATATCTGAGCTATGGTTGAAACTCGAAATTGGTTTTAGGGTTTGGTTGTGATGGATCTGGGTTCGGTGCTGGTGGATCTAGACTGTTGGGGTGGTGATAATTCGGATCTGGATTTGGTGGTGTTAATTCGGGTTTAGTGGTGGTGAACAATTTTCTCCTAATCTTTAAAACTAAATAAGTTTTTTTCCCCTAATCTTTAGAAATGGTGATTCAGATTACAGAGAGGACCTATGGCCACGCCCACTAGCTGCTGATATTTGAACATAAACACAAGATCACAAACACAAAGAACACAAATCCAAAAAAATTAAAATCTGAAAAGAAAGATACAAACAGAAACACACGCACCAAGAGAGGGAGAGAAGGAGAGAGTCAAGGATTTGAAAACAATGAAGAAAAAGAAAGATACGAAGTATAAACACTGTAACCTAGAGATCGAGAGAGAAAGAAACGACGATTATGAATCTGAAAAGTAAAAAAAAAAAAAAAAACACCAAGACAAGACATATATCACACGAATCAAGAGAAAGAGCTAAGAGTTTTTTTCTTTTTCTTTTTTGGCTTATCTTAAAAGAAACAAGAAAATGAAAGATTCGGTTATGGGCTTGTGTTCTTCAGTGTTCTTGTTGTGTACTGGTTGAAGATGAATCAGATCTAAATTTATGTAGTTATTGGATTTTATTTATGTTTTTTTCTTTTTTATTTTGTTAAAATTGATAATTTTAAAAAAGTTTAGTTACTGATGGGGCATTTTTTTATTATTATTTTAAGGATCATGTTAATGAGTGTCCTTAGGCACTTGTTAACAATCTATTTTAGGAAAGTTTTGACATCACTTTTATGTGAAATAAAAAAAGTTGTAAAAACATTAATTGTATTTTTTTTTTTTCCCATAAAAACTTTCTTTAATTAGATTTTTAACGAGTGCCCTTAGCATTTCCCTTATTTTAATAACCACATCAGTATTTAATGTGTCAATAGTACACTTCGTTTGTCACATAAGATATTTCCGTTAAGTGAGTAACGGTAGAGGCTAGAGACCAAAATGGAACACTTTTTTTATTCAGAGACTAAAAACGGTAAAATAAAAAAATAGAAACCAAAATAGAAATAAGGTCAAAATATAAGGACCAAAAAATACATTTACACCTCTCTCTTTTTTTATGGTAATCTGACTTCTGAGTAAGGGAAATTACCACAAAATTTAGTACATCTTGATAGATGATTAACTAGTCTTTTTTATTTATATTTTGTTTAATGCTTCATAGAGTGTTTTTCTTTTTTCTTTTTTCTTTTTTCTTTTTTTTTTTCATAATTTGGCCAAACAGAGGAGAAATCCGGGCTCCATCCCTGTGCAAGTACTCTTTCACTAGAATTTATTTATTTTTGATGAAGAAAAAGTTGGTGACAGTCTTGTAAACATTACTTCAGTTTCAAACAATGGTCTCTTGTGCTTGGATTATAATCATTGAAATTTGTAATCATAAACAATGAATACTTTCTTCTTCTTTCTTTTTTCTCTTTTTTATTTTTTATTTTTATTTTTTTATTATAACTTATAGTACCTTGGATATTTCTTTATTGACAATATGAACATATACGAGACTTTCAAACACAAGCACGTGGGAGAAACTTGGCTTTCTATGACTGCATACTTCTTGGAGTACGACATTTTTCATTCTTCGTAATTCGTATGACTTCAACTTAATTAGAAAAAAAAAAAAATACACAATAAGAATGACCTTGATCCAAATTTTCTTGCAGTCATTGTAATATAATCCAACTGGATCAATCATAAAACTCCATCTAATAAAAAATGAAACTTCATTTCAACTTGGAATATATGGTGGGAACCATGTGGAAAGATTGTTCCAATTGGTGGGGTAAGATAGCTGTTTTTTGCTTGATTTCTATATGGTCTACAAATTACAACTTCATATGTTAGAGCTGTTTTTTCTCTCTTTTTCATTTTTGTTTCAACGATTGCAACCTGTGGAGCTGATAGGTTAAGATACCTAGCATTTGTGACCTTTAAGACGAATGGTGAAAACCATGATGGTCATGGTCAACAATTGCACTGACTTGCCTTGAGATTATTGAAATTGCAATAACCTCTTCTTTTTATATCGAATTATATACAAATTTTCTTTACTATTCAAAATAAACTACACTCACCTCCCCTGCTACTTAATACCGCTAAATCTACCGATAGAAATTTTAAAAATCTTATATTCCTGGTTTGTACTCCTCCTTTTCAAATGAAACTCTATTTTTATTTCACCGACTTTCCAAATAAAATTCTCATAATAGAGGATGAGGATTTATGAATCATATCAAATAGAAATTTAACCAAATAACAACTTTTTTCCTTCTATTTCTCCAATCAACCAAATAAAAGAAAAAAATTATTTTTGAGGGAAAAATAAAGGAAAGTTATAATCATTTTCTATCCTTATACTTTTTTTTTCACACATGAAATAAATTAACATAAAATAATCTTTTCTTTCCTCTTATTTTTCCATCATTTCTATATTTTTCATTCTTCTACTTTTTCATCTCCTCTTAGTCTTACCATTCAAAGCTTAAAGGAGTGTTCTAAAAGAAAAACAAGTGCCTTATTTTCAACTATTCAACCTAAATAGAACACGGTCAGGTTTGGCATCCCCTATTTTTTCGTTAGCTTATTTGTTGAAAATCAAGACAAAAAGTGATTATAAGAAATAAAAAAAAATGTTTACTTATTTTGTTTGTTTGTTAAAAGGTAAAACAAAAAGTGGATTTAAACAAATAAATTAACTAAAAAAAAATGCTCTCTTAATGAAATAAAAGATTATTATAAAAAATAATAATAATAAAAGAAGAAGGGGAATAGAAGATTTTGATTATTATTATTTTTTTTTATGAACAAAAATGGGAGTAAGGGCGACCATTGTGACTCCCTCCTGTGCGTGACCACAAGAGTACCTCCCGTTAAGGAATGTTGATATAAGCCATAACAAAACGTTGACTTTAACTTTAACTGATATTCTCCGTCAAGTACAACCCTTTTATAGGAATCTCTTCTTCTTTTTCTTTTTCTTTTTTCCTTTTTTTTTTCCTTCAAGTTCTTTCATAAAGATTGTTTTACAATTAAACTTTTTTTTTTGGGGTGAAATTTTACAATTAAACATTGTTATTGGATAATTTAGCCTACCGTACTGTCCATTGCGCCATTTTATTTATTAAGCTTTGGCGCGAAGCATTTGAAATAGGCCCTGTCAACTTACCCAAGCGAGTCCATGACTCAATGCACTCCAGACCTCCCTTCAGACTCAGAGCCGCACACTTTCTCCATCGCCATTACAACTTCTCCGCTATTCCACATGATTCTTTTCAACATACCCAAAACCAAGAACCCCTTTTGCCTTCAGAGAATCACATATATGCCCATCTCTTACAGTCCTGTCTACAACAATGCAAACAAATCCGAACCCGCCACCTGTTCGACGAAATGCCTCAACTGCTGGCTCACGCTTTGAACACCAGCAAAATTATACATGCCCAGAGCCTGAAACTTGGTTTTTCTTCAAAAGGGTCTCTAGGAAACGCCATTGTAGATCTTTATGCTAAGTGTGGCAATGTGGACTTCGCTGAGAAGGCATTTAACCAGTTGGAGGACAAGGGGGTATTGGCTTGGAACTCGGTTCTTTCCATGTACTCGAGGCGGGGCTTTTGGGAAAAGGTTGTTGAGTGTTTTGAGTTATTGAGGAACTGTGGAGTATTGCCAAATGAATACACGTATGCAATTGTTTTGTCTGCTTGTGCAAGAATGGTGGATGTTGTGTATGGTAGGCAAGTCCATTGTAGTGTTTTTAAGATGGGGCTTGAATCAAGCTCTTTCTGTGAAGGTGCACTTATTGATATGTATGCCAAGTGCAATTGTGTGAGTGATGCTCGGCATATATTTGATGGGGCTGTGGATTTAGACACAGTTTCTTGGACTGCCATGATTGCTGGTTATGTTCAAGTTGGTTTGCCCGAGGAGGCACTTAAAGTGTTCGAGGAGATGCAGAAAGTTGGCCGTGTTCCCGACCTGGTGGCCTTTGTGACTGTCATAAGTGCGTGTATGAATATTGGAAAGCTTGATTATGCCTGTGAAATGTTTGCCAAGATGCCCAATCCGAATGTTGTTGCATGGAATGTGATGATTTCAGGGCATGCCCAGAGAGGTTACAATGTGGAAGCTATTACATATTTCCTGAATATGAGGAAAGCTGGAGTGAAGTCCACAAGATCTACACTTGGGAGTGTATTAAGTGCAATTGCCACTTTGGGAGCTCTAGACTACGGCCTATTAGTTCATGCTCAGGCAATTAAACAGGGGTTGGATTCAAATGTCTATGCAGGCAGTTCTTTGATTAATATGTATGCCAAGTGTGTGAAACTGGATGCTGCGAAGAAAGTATTTGAAGCTTTAGATGAGAAAAATGTTGTGTTGTGGAATACGATGCTTGGAGGTTATGCACAGAATGAGTATGCCCATGAAGTAATCCAGTTGTTCTTTAAAATGAAAGAATGTGGCTTTCATCCTGATGATTTTACCTATACTAGCATTTTGAGTGCATGTGCTTGCTTGGAAGATCTAGAAATGGGTCGCCAATTGCATTCAGTTATTATCAAGAACAGATTGTCATCAAATTTATTTGTGGGTAATGCATTGGTTGATATGTATGCTAAATCCGGGACATTAAAGGAGGCGAGGAAACAGTTTGAGCTCATAAGCAATCGAGACAATGTCTCTTGGAATGCAATTATTGTTGGGTATGTGCAGGAAGAGGAGGAGGATGAGGCTTTCTACATGTTCCGTAGAATGAATTTGTATGGAATTGTTCCTGATGAGGTGTCCCTTGCCAGTATACTCAGTGCTTGTGCAAATGTTCGAGCACTTAAGCAAGGAAAGCAAGTCCATTGTCTCTCAGTTAAATCTGGTCTGGAAACAAGCCTGTATGTCGGGGGCTCTCTTATTGACATGTATGCTAAGTGTGGGGTTATTGAGGCAGCACGCATAGTTTTTGCTTGCATGCCTGAGCGAAGTGTGGTCTCCATGAATGCTCTGATTGCCGGGTGTGCACAAAATAATTTAGAGGAAGCAATAGATTTGTTTTGCGAGATGCGATCTGTAGAACTGAATCCAACTGAAATCACTTTTGCAAGCATTTTAGATGCATGTAATGGATCACTTATGCTAATACTGGGAATTCAAATCCACTGTCTTATAGTAAAATGGGGCCTTCTGTTTGATGGTGACTTCTTGGGCATCTCTCTGTTGGGCATGTATTTGAAATTTCAAAGAAAAGAAGATGCAGATATTCTTTTTTCAGAGTTTCCAAATCCGAAAAGTACAGTTTTATGGACTGTTTTTATTTCAGGACTCGCTCAAAATGATTTCTGTGAGAAGGCTTTGCATTTATATCGAGAAATGCGTAGGGAGAATGCCCTACCAGACCAAGCTACATTTGTCAGTGTCCTTCATGCATGTGCTGTCTCATCTTCTTTGAGAGATGGTTGGGAGATCCATTCCCTCATTTTCCACACTGGTTTTGACTTAGATGAGTTAACAGGTAGTTCCCTTGTAGATATGTATGCCAAATGTGGGGATGTAAAAAGCTCTGTGCAAGTTTTTGAAGAAATGGGCAGTAAAAATGATGTTATTTCTTGGAACTCTATGATAGTGGGGTTAGCTAAAAATGGTTATGCAGAATATGCGCTTAAGATATTTGATGAGATGAAGCAAAAATATGTAATGCCAGATGATGTCACGTTCCTTGGTGTTCTCACTGCCTGTAGTCATGCAGGGAAGGTATCTGAAGGCCGTCATATTTTTGGCAATATGGTCAATTACTATGGCATTCAGCCCAGAGTAGACCATTATGCCTGCATGGTCGATCTTTTTGGCCGATGGGGTTCCCTTGAAGAAGCAGAAGAATTAGTTGACAAAGCAAAATTTGAACATGATGATGCTATGATTTGGGCCTCATTTCTTGGTGCTTGCAGATTACATGGAGATGAAATAAGGGGGCGGAGGGCAGCTGAGAAACTTATTGAGTTAGATCCCCTGAATTCTTCATCCTATGTGCTGCTTTCTAATATATATGCTGCATCAGGAAACTGGGATGGGGTTAACTTTTTGAGGAGGAAAATGAAAGAAAAAGGAGTTAGAAAGTTTCCTGGATGTAGCTGGATTGAAGTGGAACAAAAGAAGAACTTATTTGTTGCAGGGGATAGGTCTCATACCAGTGCTGGTGAAATCTATGCAATTCTGAAGGATTTGACAGCTCTAATGAAAGAAGATGGTTATGTTGCGGACACTGATTCTTTCTTACTTGAGGAAGAGTGGTAAAAGCCCTCTTATATCTGGTCTTACTTTAGCAAACATTAAGACAAGATCCTGTCCGTTTATGCCAAATAAGATAAAGCAGATTGGTGGGTAGAAGACATTCACTCGGAATGAAGTATTTGGCTAAGAACCAACCGGATTAAGTGGGCTAGACCAATGTTTTTGGAGGTCTAGATCTGCATAAGGTCCCTCATCTCTGGTTCTCTCTGTTTGATAGAAAAACATTGTTTCAGATTCATGCATTTAGCAATTCCATTTTGATTGTTCCAAGAAAGCTTATTTGATATTCAGAACATGTTATTATGATCTAGAGTATGAACCTCTCCTTCTAAAATATTATTTTCTGATTCTTTTCCCAGTTTTAGCAGTGAGATAAGAAGAGTTGTAATTTTGTTGTCCCATGAGCTTCCAGTTGAAGTCATGGGCTAGATTTTTGAGGGTGAAAAAGGATGTAAAGTTTATAAATACTCGATAAAATTCATTCATGAGAGAGAGAGAAAGAGAGCTGTGAAACTATAATGTGAGGTTCTTAGACACAAAATTCTTGATGGTGACGGTCAAGTTCCAGTTTCTTCCTCTATTAGTGGAGGTGCCATTACAGAGTTGGGTCCATTTAATCCTAGAGGTCATCAAGGCCTTTGAAAAAATTCATTGGCATGGAATAGAGGTACGTCACATAGCATGTAATGTGGATTTGTGTTCATTTGACTGGGAGTGAGTAGTATGGACTTAATTTTCCTTTGTTTAATGTTCAAATTCTGATACTAATGCATCTATCTAATCATTTCTATTATTTTCATTTTGTAGCAGCAAATCTTCTCTTTGTTGAATCACCTGCTGGAGTAGGATGGCCATACTAGAACACAAGTTCAGATTGTACTTGTGTAGATGCCTTTGTTGGTAAAGAGAATAGGTTGCGCTGTTTTTTCTTTTAAATCGATTTTAGTTTGTCCTTGTTGTATGGAATTAACTGTAAGCGTTAAAAATATATACAACAACAATATGCTTTAATTCCAAAAATTTTGGGGTTGGCTATGAATTCTCAAAAGATTATATGATGTTAATGAAAATTCAGAATCTTTGGATATCTTTTTCATGTGTTTCTTCCAAAATGGTTGTTATTGTTGTATTTAAAGATCAGTGGTAGTAAAGTTCTCAATAGGGAGTGATGGTGCCTTCTGCTCAAGAACAGCGAGCCTGCCCCTGTGCACCGGCCCTTAACTGCCTTGAAATACGGGAGCAATCTTGCATACTTACATACATATGAAAAAATAAGGCCCTTTTTTTCGATAGTTATTTTAGGCTTTAGTCAATTCTTTGACTAAATAATGGAGTACTGGCTATCACATGATATATGCTAGAGAGAAAAATAATAATTTTTTTAACGTAATGGTGATTGCACTTGTTTAAAAAATAAGGCCCTTTTTCAATAGTTATTTTAGGCTTTAGTCAATTCTTTGACTAAATACTGGATTCTGGCTATTAACATGATATATGCTAAAGGGAAAAATAATAATTGTTTTAACGTAATGTTGATTGCACTTGTGTAGTAGTGAATAATTATTAGATTTATGTGCTTGCACTTAGATGTGTTGGCTGCCAACTTCTGTTTGGTTCCTGCACTTTCCTGCCACCCTCTCAATTGACATACTTGACTTCATTTCCTCCTGTTTGACTTGCTGTAAGTGATTTCTACCTGGCTGTTTCTCTCTACTGGATTGATGCAATATGGTAGTTTAATTTATCTCATCCACTTGTTTACACTAAGCCTGCATTATATTTGCACTGCCGATAGATGGACAACAACTTCAACTTGCAGATTTTATTGTTAATAATGAAGCAGATTTTATTGATGGATCCCGTTTATGCACTACACAAATGTGCAGTTTTCTGAAAAGATAAAGCAAAAGACATCATGAGCCAGAAAATGAAATGTCATACCATGCATACATTATTTAACCTACACTGCAACAGAAGTGAAAAAAACAGTACCTAACTTCATCAGCGTTCATTAAATTTGGAGGAATTTTTTATGAACTTGAAAATGTTCAGAAACCTGGTGAGAAAGGAGATGGCAATTTAGCTAGTTTGTCAACTATATTTGCAAATAGAAAGAAACTGCACTTCACCAAAAGCTTGTAGCTCAACTAATTGACACTTTTTGATGTTTTCAATAGAAACATTTAAAGTTCAAATCTCTCTCCCCCATTGTAATTATCGAATTATCAAAAAAAAAAAACACAGCACTAGGTACCATCCATTTTCACATTTATGACAAAGAATGCCACTGTTTTCATATTAGCTGAAAATGAAAATGGCCAAAAGTTATTTTCATTTTCTATATTCATACCCACATTTTTGGATCTCGGGAATGAAAACTAAGAACAAAAAAAAAAAGGCAAACATGTTTTCACTAGTGGGTCCCCAAAAAAAACAGGAAATAAAAACAAAACACATCATGTTTTCAGAGGATCATGTGAAGAACTAATTCTTGACCATGAAATGGACCATTTCTATTTTCTTTGAAACAAAGAGGATCATGTGAAGAAGTAGAGATGATCATGATTTACAAGGATTTGGGGAAATGAGACAAAGGCCAAAAAGTAGGTATATAACAAAGTTTTAAATATGGAAAATATCAATATTTTTTTAACACCTTGATTCACACTTTATGTTATGATTAATATTTCAATACGTTAATGATTAGGATTTTCTAGTGAATTTTTAAAAAAATTTCAATATTTCCATGAATAAAACTAAGATTTTGATTGATAAATTTTGATTTTTTTTTTCTTTTTTAAAGATTTTTTATATATGTATTCAAGCGGGATACTATGAGAAACAAATATGTCATATGCAATTACCAAATCTAATTAATGGTATTTTTTTTTTCTTTTTCCTTTTCTAAGATTTTTCATATGTGTAATCAAACGGTATTCTATGAGAAACAAATATGTGATATGTCATTACCAAATCTAATTAATGATTACAACCTATGGATCTCACCAATGGAAGCAAGTGATTTTTGAATGATCAACCAAGGTTTTCAGACCCGGACCGTTCATTGAACCGTAAAAGGGAGAGGTTTAAGGTTTTTGAGGTCGAACCGAGGTCGAACCGGGGTCGAACCGTGATGACGTCATAATTAATTTAATAATTAATTAAAGCCTAATATAGATATTAAATTTATAAAACTAGCAAAATTGACAATATATCTATATATGCGAGAGAAATTTAATGATTTTCAAGCATATATTTAATAATTAAATAAGAAAGTTAATAAAATAAAATAATAACCATGAAAACATTAAAATTTATAATTAATTTTTGAAGTAAAGTTGAATATCTTTGAAGGATTTTAATTATAATTTTTTTTATTCCTTGTAAGAGATGGATAATTTAATTAAGTAGAATAAAATTGTGTTAAGTTGTTTTTAAAAATTTTAAAAAAAAAAAATTGCTAAGGGGTTGGACCGCACGGTTCTCACCGGTTCAAGCGGTCCAACCCCGGTTTTAACGGTTCACGGAATTAACAAAAAATCCGGTTCTTTAGGCTTAAAAAACCGGTTTTCATCCCGGTTCCCGGTTTTTACGGTCCGACCTCCCGGTCCGGTCCGGTTCTGAAAACAGTGTGATCAACATGAATGCCAATGTAGGTGCCCCCAAACAATCATACCCAGTATATGAACAATATGGGAGTTATTATTTAATAATTTTGGATTTATGTTTCTTCCTCTCATATAATAGTGATTTCCACCTATTAAATTCATGCTAGGCACCATAGTTTATACAAGAGGAAAGAACATTGCTATTGTTCTAGAGAATCGAATAATTTTTCCACAACACGAAAGGTAAGTTTGAAGCATGATTAGAATCCTATTTCCATTAAAACTGCCACAAAGTACACTTGATATTAACATTCCCATTTAGGTAGACCTCAATGTATACCATATAATATGAAAAAAAAAAAAAAAAAAAAAAAAAGAAGAGAGAGAGTATAAAGAACAAATTTTTTTAGGATAAAAATATATGAATAGATTATAAAAGAGTGCCCATATATACTGTGTATTTTTATTTCTTATTTTTGAAAAGGAGAAAAAGGATAAATAATAATAACCTCTTAAGATTCAGAATTTTTAAAATTCACTCCTATTTTTATAAATAATATTTCTCTTCGTGAGATTTTGATTTATATAACAAATAACTTCATATGATCATTTATATTTATCACAAATTGAGTTAAATTTTTTTTTTTCCAAATTAGATTCTTATCCATAATTATTTCAAGATAATGGCTTATTGATTATTTGATAAGAAAAATGTAAATAAATAATAATAATAACAACAACAACAACAACCTTATGAGGTTAAGTATAAATGTATCATTTTAAAAATAGAGGACAAAAGTGTAATTTACCCCAAAAAAAATGAGAAGACCCGCACAAAGTCTCAAAACATGTGTATATGTTTGGCAAAATCTAAATAACTTTAAGTATTTTTTGCTTCTTGTGCAGTTTTTATCTTAACTTTAAATTTAACAAAACTAGCTTCTCAAAAAAAAAAAAAAATTTAACAAAACTAGTTTTTTTTTAACTAAAAAAAAAACACATTTAGCATAAAACTTACCTAAAAATTATATATTTTGACAACAATTCAATAAATAAGTTGTCGAAATAAAAAAATAAAAATAAAAATAAAAACAAACAAACCATCTCTTATTACATTGTTATTTCCACAAGATTAAGCATATTACCATTTTATAAAATCCTTTATTGGCTACAACATTTAAATTTGGTAAAACATTTTATAAAAGTACACCACCACTCTCCTCCCCCCCCCCCCCCCCCCCCGACGCACGCAGGGCTAAGTTGTCAATTTAGGGCTGGATTGCCAAAGTTGGCAATTCAACAGTGCCAATGGTTCGGCAGCCGAAGCTGATGGTCTAGTAGTCGGTGCAATCACCAAATACTAACAGCTTTCTTTTTTAGAATACTAACGTGGAGAGGGGAGAAGATTTTTTACCAAAAGCTCTATTAGCTAAGCCATCAATTTTGGTGATTTGTGCTTATAAAATTTTAATGTAACCCCAAAATTAAATACCTAAAATATTTATATTTGAAAACATTTTAGAAAACAAACGGAGCGAAATTTGGCTACCAAAAATATCAATTGCTTCCCATAAAAAAATATATATATATCTATACTACTATTTAAGGGGCTGCATCTGTTTGGACTGAATTTTTTTTTTGTTCCAAAATACCCCTACAGCCTATGTTTAAGTAGGGACAAAGTTTGGTTAAAATGTTTCTTTAACTTTCATGTAAAACACTATCTATAAAATAGAACCATACTCCCATACTATTACGTTGGTTTTCAAACTCAAATTACTTCTTCTTCAGTTCTCCAATTCTCTTAATTCTGTGTTTTCAAATTCCTTTCACCCACTTCTTTGCTTTAAATTTCACTAGAAACAACAACAATAGCAAATAGATTTGAGGTAAGCTCTTTAACCTTTTTTTTTTTTTGGTCTTTCATTTTTTTTTTTTTTTTTGAGGAAAAGCTTTTAATTTTAAACTGATTTTGGGCCACATCGAACATGTTCTATTTCCCTCAGGGCCACGTCCACCGGGTTCGTTTTCTTAACTCTAACTCTGAATTTTTTTTTTTTGGAGGAAAATCTTTCAATTTTAAACTGATTTTGGGCCACATCGAACAGGTTCTATTTCCCTCAGCGTTCACCTCAATCTCTGCCCGGAAGCTATGCATCTCTTCGTAGATGCAACCAAGAATCAGTACCATCACTATCACAGCTCTCCACAATCACATGCTCCAATTCCTCTCCACCTTCCACTCTCACAGGACTCACATCAAACAGGTTCGTTCTCTCTTCTCACTCTTCTTCACCAACCACCACTTCTCCACCACCACCACCGCCACTTCTCTCACTGACCCACCGTCACAATCATCACCAACAACCCAAAATAACAATACCCACTTAGATTTTTCTTCTATAAACTTCACTGGCTTTGCACAGTCTGTCATTCTCAAGTGTTCCCATTTGTTAGATAAGAACCAAGGCAACGACTTTTCTCATGCCTCTCTGAAGGACCTCCTTTTAGATTTATCTGATATAGTACCCGATACTGCTCGTAGATTTTTGAGGGTCTCGATGTTGAAACCCGAAAATGTGCTTGAAATATTACTGGGTTTTCAGTATGAGAGTGGGAAAATTGGGATTAAAGCTAGAAAGGTTGAATCTTTGTGGGAAATTTTCAAGTGGGCTAATGAACAGGATAATGGTTTTAAGCATCTCCCTCGGTCGTGTGAAGTCATGGCCTTGTTGCTGGTCCATGTGGGGATGCTTAGGGAAGCTGAATTCTTGCTTTGTAAAATTGAAAGTCAAGGAATTTCACTGGATAGTCATGAAATTTTCGGTAATTTGATTGAAGCTTATGTTGGTGAGGGTGAATTAGAGAGAGCTATTATTGTGTATGATCGAATGAGGGGGCAAGGTTTAGTGCCATCCATGATGTGTTGTTGTGTTCTTCTTAATCTTTTGGTTCGAAAGAAGAAAATTCAATTGGCGTATCGAGTTTGTTGGGATATGTTGGAGAATAATGTTAATTTGAGTGATGAAGAGAAAGCTGGTTTTGAGAATGTCATTAGACTACTTTGTAGGGATGGAAAGATTCAAGAAGGAAGAAATCTTGTCAAGAGGGCTGTGGTTTCTGGTTTGGAGCCTAGTAGCCTAGTTATTAATGAAATTGCTCGTGGGTACTGTGAGAAGAAGAACTTTGATGATCTGCTGAGTTTCTTTGCTGAGATGAAGTGTGCCCCAACTGTTATTGCTGGTAATAAGGTTATACATTGTGTATGTAGCAATTCTGGCACAGAAAGTGCGGACTTGTTTTTGCAAGAATTGGAAGATTTGGGTTTCAATCCTGATGAAATAACCTTTGGGATTTTGATTGGTTGGAGTTGTCGTGAAGGGAAACTGAAAAATGCCTTCGTCTATATGTCAGAAATGTTGACTAAGTCCCTGAAACCTAATATATGTTCCTATAATGCTCTTGTCAGTGGGGTTTTTAAGGAAGGCATGTGGAAGCATGCCCAGGACATCCTTGATGAAATGGTCGATCAGGGGACACCACCTAATGCATCAACTTTCAGAATACTATTAGCAGGATTTTGTGATGGTAGACAATTTGATGAAGTTAAAAAGATAGTTTGCAAGATGGCTAGCCATGGTTTTACTCAGCTCTCTTCATTGGAGGATCCACTTTCCAAAGCATTTATGGTCTTGGGGTTCAATCCATCAACTGTGAGGTTGAAAAGGGACAATGATGCAGGATTTTCTAAAACAGAGTTTCTCGATAATCTTGGGAATGGTCTTTACTTAGATACTGACCTGGATGAGTATGATAAAACAGTCGCCAGGGTTCTTGAAGATTCCATGATACCTGATTTTAACTCACTAGTAATGGAGCAATGCAGTCATGGAAATTTTAGAGCTGCATTGGAACTGGTAAATGAAATGATTCGATGGGGACAAGAAATATCTTTGCCTGTTTTCTCAGTGTTAGTTAAAGGGCTTTGTTCATCCCGTTCCCATATCAAGACAGTCACTAAGCTGTTGGAGAAAATGCCAGAGTTGGCTAATCAGCTTGACCAAGAAACTCTCAATTTGCTTGTCCAAGCATACAGCAAGAAAGGATTGACAAACGGTGGGAGGATAATATTGGATGGGATGCACCAACGGCATTTAATTGTGAAGAATGAGGCCTACACTGCTCTAATAATGAGTTTATGTAAGAAAGGGAACTTGAAGGACCTTCATAGTTGCTGGGAAATTGCTCAAAGAAACAAATGGTTATCAGGATTGGAAGATTGTAAAGCTCTTGTGGGGTGTCTTTGCCAGCGAGAAATGCTTGTGGAAGCATTACAGCTTCTTGAATGTATGCTAGTTTATGACCATCACTTAGGGTTCGATATTTTCTCTGCATTCCTTGAAACGCTTTGTGTTAGAGGTTTTACAGGAGTTGCACATTTATTGTTGGATGAAATTCTGAAGTATGGTTGCACCTTGGATCGCACAGCTTTTAGCCATGTTGTAAGAGGGTTTTGTAAGGAAAAAAAGTTTTCAGTGGCCTTTATGATATTGGACAATATGCTGGGTGAAAATTTGGCTCCATCTTGGGATATTTCTGTTTTATTAATTCCTGAGCTGTGCAGGGCTGGCAGATATGAGAAAGCCATTGCCTTAAAAGAGATTGGTTTAAGAGAGCAATCTTCATACTCATTTCCTTTACATTGTGCGCTAATGAAAGGGTTTTGTACGACAGGCAACATTCAAGAAGTATCCACTCTATTCCAGGATATGTTTTTGAAGGGGCTACTTCCAGATGCAGAAATTTATAACATGCTGGTACAAGGGCATTGTCACGTGAAAAACATGAGGAAAGTTGAGGAGCTACTTGGTATTATTATAAGAAAAAATTTAGGCCTTCCAATCTCAAGTTACCGGAATATGGTGCGCTTGATGTTTTCAGAGGGTAGGGTCCTTCATGCATTGAGTCTGAAGGAACTTATGCTTGGGCATAGCAAGTCAAATGACCTCATCATCTACAACATTTTGATATTCTCTCTTTTTGCAACAGGGAACGGTTCACTTGTAAATAAAATATTAGATGAATTGCAAGAGAAGGAACTGCAAGCCAATGAAGTCACTTATAATTTTCTTGTGTATGGATTTTCTCAGTGTAAAGATGTATCGAGTACTGTGCACTGGCTGTCTATGATGATTTCTAACGAAATTAGGCCTAGTAAACGGAGCTTGAGAGCAGTAATTAGCAGCTTGTGTAATGTTGGTGAGCTTGGAAAAGCCTTGCAGTTGAGTCAAGAAATGGAATCAAGAGGTTGGGTTCATGGTTCAAGCATCCAAAATGCAATTGTTGGGGGCCTTCTTTCCCATGGTAAGCTTCAAGAAGCAGAAGATCTGTTGGACAGGATGGTAGAGAAATGCCTAGTTCCTGACAATATCAATTATGACAATCTAATTAAGTGCTTTTGTCGGTATGGGAGACTGAACAAAGCTGTTGATCTTATGAACACGATGCTGAAGAAAGGAAATGTTCCGAATTCTACTAGTTATGATTCAGTAATTCAAGGTTTTTGTACCCAAAATACATTGGATGAAGCTATGGATTTTTATACTGAAATGTTGTGTAGGAATCTTAAGCAGAGCATTAACACTTCGGGCATGCTCATCCATGCCTTCTGCCAAAATGGTCGAACTGCAGAAGCTGAAGATTTTCTAATTTCTATGCTTCAGGTTGGTGAAAGTCCAACGAGGGAGATGTACTCCGCTGTAATTAATAGGTATCGCTTAGAAGACAATCTCAAGAAGGCATCGGAGCTCATGCAAGTGATGCAACGAAGGGGTTATGAGCCAGACTTTGAGACACATTGGTCTCTTATAAGCAATTTAAGCAATTTCAGTGACAAGGACAATTGTGACAGCAACCGGGGCTTTCTGTCAAGGCTTCTTGCTGTAAGTGGATTTGCTGGGAAAAGGGGTTCCAACACCAAGGGGTAATTCAGCAAACATGAAACTGGGATTTTTAGTGCTATTCATTTATTTTTTATGTTGTAAGTTGGTTGTCTAAATTTTAAGGTTGCATTCAGTGGTGCCGGTATTCGGATGTTTTCTGAGGCTATTGCAAAGTTGGTGATCAAGTTCGCCGGTCTTAATTGAAAGCTTTAACTTATATTCAGACGTGAATTTTCATTTTTCCATTCCATGTTATGGCAAGAATGATCGGTTATCATGTCAATTGGCTTGAGTTTTTTCTGAGGTGGTCAGCTTTGGTGAGACCCCAAAATCCGGACTCATAAAATAGTGCAGTATAGTTTTGAAACCTTCCTACAGCCAGTTGGCATGGAATAGTGTATTATACTAATTTTTTTAACAAAGACGGAATTCTTCATGTGTTCAGTGTTTAGCTTTTGTTGCAATATGTTTTACATTGTCATTGGTGATGATGCTATTGCCATAAAAAAAATCATGTGATATGGCTGCAAATGCATCATAATCATTGCAAAATATGATTAGGGACTTCTTTTCTTTTAAGCAAAACTGTGGGTTGTCAGAATGTCCATTTTGATTCAAAGGGTTTTTTCTTCTTCGATCGTGTGGGCATTATTGATATTGGTTTGTCTCTTTGTAAAATTAGCTGCATCCATGTTTACTATAATCAAGTTTGGAAACAACTTTTACTCCAATTAAGTTTTCCCCAATACTAAATTGTTGATTTCCACTTGTATCAATTTTTAACTTGTCAAAAAAAAAAATTGTGCTCATTTTTAAATTTTGGAACCAGGTGTTCATTTGAAACTTCAGAAACCAAAAGCATTTACTTAATTAGGGACTAAGGGTCTGTTTGGGATTTGTTTATTTTGCTGAAATTGAAAATTTTTTGTTGAAAATACTATAGATAAAGGTAAAAGTTAGCTGAAATAGTACGGTAAGACACATAAATAATACCAAAAAGTGTAGTGTGGTCCATAAATAGTAATAAAAATAAGCTGAATGGAAAAATAAGTTAGCAAAATTAATCATGTCAAACGGACACTAAAAGTGTATTTTGGCCTATAAATTATTTTACATAGATTATAGAAAACATAAATCGTGTGGGAACTATTGATATTGGTTTGTCTCCTTGAAAAATTAGTTAGGTCCATGTATTTATGCCTATAATCTAGGTGGGAAATAACTTTTTATCCTTAAGAAATTTTTTCAATTGTTAAACAATTTATTTCCTATTGTATTAGTAACGTTCATTTATGAAAATTCAAGTACCAAAAGTGCTCACTTGATAGAATTTAGGGACAAAAAATGTATTTTGTCCTATAGATTATATATATATATATATATATACAGATTATAGAAGATATAAATTGTGTGGGCACTATTACTATTGGATTTTCTCCTTCAAAATTTAGCTGGATCCATGTGTTTATGTCTATACTCAACATGGAAAACAATGTTTTATCCTTTATTATTATTGTTTTTGTTTAATGCTAAATTGTTTATTTCTACTTGTATAAATAGCGTTCATTTATGAAAATTCAAGGACACGGTGTGTTGAAGGAAACTTCAAGAACCAAAAACATTCACTTGATAAATTTTAGGGACCAAAAGTGTATTTTGGCCAATGATTTTTTTTTTTTTTACATAGATGATAGAAGATATAAATCGCATTGACGCTATTGATATTGGTTTGTCTCCTTAAAAAATTAGTTGGATCCATATGTTTATGCCTACCATCAATGTGGAAAACAGCTTTTTATCCTTCCGATTTTTTTTTTCTAAATTCTAAATTTTTTATTTCAACTTGTATAAATAATCAATAACGTTCATTTATGAAAACTCGGACCAATAATATTCAATTGAAATTCCAGAACCATATGTACTTGATCAACTTTATGGACCAAAAGTATATTATGTTGATAATTTTTTTGTTTTGTTTTTTTTTTACATATATTATAGAAGATATAAATTGCGTGAGCATCATTGATATTGGTTTCTTTTCTTGAAAATTAGCTGGATCCATGTGTTTATGCCTAGAATCAAGGTGGGAAACAACTTTTTTATCATTCAAATCTGTTTTTTTCTAATGCTAAATTTGTTATTTCCACTTGCATCAATAGTGCTCATTTTTCAAACTTCAAAGTCCAATAGGTGCTTATTTAAAAATTTTAAGGAACCAAAAGTATATTTTGGCTAATAAATTTTATTACATACATTATACAAGACATAGATTGTGTGGACGTTATTGACATTGGTTTGTCTCTTTGAAAACTTAATTGGATCCACGTGTTTATGCAATTATATAATCAAGGTGGAGAACGAATGATTTCTCAACCTTCAAATTTGTTTTTACTAATGCTAAATTGCTTATTTCCACTTGTATTGATACCACTCATTTTTTTTAACTCAAGTGATTAATAATGCTCATTTGAAATTTCAGGCACCAAACGCAGTTACTTGATAAACTTTATCAATCATACTTTATTTATAATAAGTTATACTTTATGAGTCTTAGAATGAATAATTATTTAGAATAGAGCGGAGTCAAAGAGTCGTTTGGTAAACTTTATCAATCATACTTTATTTATAATAAGTTTTACTTTATGAGTCTTAGAATGAATAATTATTTATAATAGAGTGGAGTTGGGTGATACTCTTTTCTCTCATATAATAATTAGATCCCATTTTGGACAATATTATACAAGCCAGTGTTGTAGTCAAATGTTACCTCTTCTCCATTAAACGTGGAAGTCCTAATCCTATCCCTCTCTGTATCTTTATTATTACATTATGACTTATGAGCACACTCATGGAAGCAATTAGATCAAGCGTCGTATTTTTTAAGTGAAAAATCACAAAAGATACACATTTTAAAACCAATATTTGACGCTTAAGAGATACCTATTCAAGTTTGGCATCATGAAACTATAATGCAGACTGATAACGTGTCCCATATCTCCTCTTCTCATCTCCTCCAAAACAAAAATCTATCACCCCTTCTCTCATCATCTGAAAGGCAGAGTTCTATGAAGTACAATGCATTAACATGCAACCTCTTGGAGTATCTCTTCATTCTAGTTCTACCTAAAATGTGCATCTTAGTATGACACAGTTTAGCTCTAATCACAAAATACTTCGGCCCTATTTGGATGGTGAGTGATTGATATCTCATCACTCATCAGCCAAAAATCATCACTCAAAACTCGTCACCCTAGAACTCATTTTTTATCACTTGAAAATTCCCAACTTATACCCAGCTCTGTTTGGCCCTTAAACTCAGTTGAGTTTTCATTCTAAAAACTCAAAAATCTCAACTTTTTGTGGGACCCATGGACTGACTTGGTGCAACTGAAAAAACCCATCACCGTGCAAATCACAAAACATCAAACCAATCTACCATAGCAGATCTGGCCATTCACACCACCAACACCTTCAACACCACAACAAATTACACTATAAAGCTTAGAAAGAACTAAAAGAGGGAAAAAAGAGAAGAGAAAAGTGAAGACAAATAATAAATAATAAAATAAATTAAAATAAAATAAAATAAAAAAAGAGAAGAAGAAGAAGATGACTAGGTGATGATGAAGAGCACGGAAAATCAAAGAAAAAAGAAGAAGTTTGGTATGATAAGAGAGGAGAGAGCTGGGAAGTCAAGTGGGCATGGATTTGACAACACACAAAACGTGGGGCCATTAGTTGAGTGAAATTACAAAAATAACACCATAACTCAAAAACATCATTTTTTTTGTTTTCATTTTCACTGACTCATAACTCTATTTAGTGAGTTTTGGGTAATGAAAACAGAAAATGAAAACTCATCCAAACAAGTGTAGCATGTGTGGGATCCATCAATTTTGAGTGATAAGTGATGAGTTTAGAGTGATAAGTGATGAAAAACACAAAATCCAAACACCCCCTTAATCTTGCACCAGCTTTAACCTAGAAAGCATGGACACGGACACAAGTATAAGTACGGATACAAATACAGGTACAACACAATAACACGAGCAATTTTTGAAAAAATATAACATGATCAACCGGTATGACACTAGTATGGCACCCTAAATGAAGTGTTTGTGCTTCCTATAACTTAACAATGATAGCATTGACATCATCAATTGCAGGACAATATACACAGAGGTATAGAAGCAAGCACATATTGATAAAAAGTTTGTGCTTTGAGGTAAGAAGAATCTTACTTTTGGTAAGTAAAAGTGTACTTTCTAAAATTAAATCAATTGAAAAAGGGCCTTGTCTACCATCACACCTGTCCAGCAACTTGCTTATAAGAACAGCTATAAATGGGAGATTTTACACGAAACCTACATTCTGACTCTTCTATTAGTAGGTTGTGTTGTTTGATTTTAAAGGTAGGAAAATTGAATCAAAACTTTGAAGCGCGGTAATTTTATGAATCCATTCCCATAAAAGCAGCCAAAGAGGGGAAACAATTGAATCGGGTTGTCTTTTAATACTGAATTAAACACGAGAGATACAGTTGCCACCATAGATCCATGTGCATGTTGACACCATACATATTATGAACATCATACCATGTGCATGTTGCCAAAAACCAATGGATTTGATTCCACCTTGGAAGTCTACTCATAGATCCATGTGGCAAGAGAACATGAGGAAACAGAACCTTGGATCAACTTATTTCAGATTGTATGTACAAACTTCATTTTCTCCAAGCAAAGTCAGTTTAAGCTTCAAAATTTTTGTGATTAAAATAACCAGATTATAGCTATTTATCAGCACCCCCACCCCCCCCCCCCCCCCCCCCCCCCCCAAAAAAAAAAAAGAAAAGAAAAAAAGACCAGCCTTATTAATTTCTCTACGTGATATGCAGCCACCATGAATCTCCAACTTCCAGACAATTCATGCATCTAATTTAAGAAATTTCTTTATAATTCCCATCATCTCTCCTCCTGGAAAACGCCCAAGACAACCCCTCGCTGCTGCAATCTCGTTAAACTCACAAACTGAATCACCATTATAAGCTTGAAGCTGTTTGCTTCTCTCTTGTTCAATTCCCACATCATCTGTTAGGTCAGCATCAACTTCAGTGGCTGGAAGAGGAAATGGATCAAGAGAAGTTCCCAAAATGATGGACTCCCCACCCACTGCACTCACAAAGTCTTTCAACCGACACATTGCAAATGGAACTGTTTCAAAGCTGTGGTCTCCATATTCAACTGGAGTTGAGTGGTCTCCAGTAACGCAAAGAAAGTAACGAAATTTTCCAGTTGATTCTGCCTCCCAGAGGAGCCTAGCCAACTGTCCTATACCTCGATCTACAGCTTCCAGCCCTTTGACTTTCAAAATGCTTGCCTTGTCATGACCTGCATCATCTATTGCCTGCAATACCAAGTATCAAGCAGACTCCATCACCATCATAACAATGGAAAATATTGAGCCAAGTACTTTGACCTCCCTTACCATCCAGTGGTCCATTGGCACAGACTCGGTCCAGAGGTAAATAAACAAAGTAAGCAGCATTCATAATCAAATGTTCTCATAGTGAAATGATTTGCTGCTATTAATCTACCCTGTCATTTCAAATTATCTGAAATTTTCTGCAAAAGATGCCCAATAGGTATTTAATTCAAATGGTCTATGATCATTTGTTAGAATCATTTTCACTATTCAATCCAAAACCATCTTTTCAGGCCAGTCATGCACCAACATAGATGAGGCAAATGTTCTGTATCATTGCATGAGAGCTATGAGATCCTGTAATTCAATTTGAACCTCAATGCAAGCAGGCCCCACATAGTATTTCTAGCTTGAAAACAATGATGTAAAATTTATTAAGATAAATTAAACTCTTTGAAGAGCTATTATAGTTGCATGTGTCTCAGAAGAAAAGATAAATAAATCCTAAAATATATGACCTTGATGTGAAGAAACCCAAAATCATAGCCATCTGATCGACCAGGTTTGTTCTCATCCTCCCCAGGTACAAAAGCAGAGGGGCAAGACTGCAAAGGAGCTGAGAGTGCCTTAGCTATTGCAGTTGCTTTGGAAGTTAAAAGTGTTCGATAGTCTCCAGTTGCTCCAGGGGCATCAAGGATATCAATAGCAAGAGACAAGCCCAGGCCAGCAATAATTTTGGTGGGAGCTACCATGCATGGCCACAATCCATGCTTTTTTTCAAATGGAGGAACCTGAAATATACAATTCAAAATTTTGAATACAAAGCTGTTATTGTAAATGTAAGTTACTCAAATTTTATTTTATTTATTTATTTTCAGATTTTAGGGATTTACTTAATGTTACATTACAACATGTAAGAAAAAGGGAACTTGAGTGTACAGGGGACGGGTGGAGTACACAAAATAAAACCCTTAAAAAATTATAGCCTAAAATTAGATTAATCCAAGATAATCTGAAAAAGAAGAACAAAGAGATTCCACCTAATATAGTAATCCAGTCAAATATAAAGATGCTCTGAAAAAACATAAGCTTAAGGTTGTTTTATGTTAAAACCATCAAAAAGTTAAATTTTCACAGGATTTTCAAGCCTCTGGAATACAACCACATGCTAGACTTCTCACCATAATATATCAACTTTCAGGATAAGTTACAAGAACAACAGGATGTGTGGAAGTATTGAAGATTAAAGAATAGCACATCTCAGAGCAAAACTGTTTTCCTTAATACCTTATGTCCTCCAGCTTCTGTTTGAGCTCAAAAAAATTATTTCAAATTTAATAATTATATTTTTAAAAAAGCAAAATCCAGACCACTTATTGAGAGAGATCAAATTTCAAATACAACAGACCTCAAGTCGAATACCACAACCCCGTAGAAGGACAACATTAGCTACATTCTTCCCTTCTGCAACCCGCTTTGCATTTAATGGATGAGAAATCAGAATTCTGGACATTTCCTTGGATAACTCATTAACAACTACAGCTGTGTGCCTTGCTTCATCAGTATCATCTAGAGCTTCAACTTGCAAAAGTAAGCGGTTGTCCTTTAACGGGTCTGTCCCTGATATATTTCCACTTAATCTTGGTCCTTTGACAACCACTCCACATCTATGCTCTGTTGCATACCTGTAGTAAATGTTATTGTGTTCATCTGTGTCTAGTTTATTATTGAAATTAAAGCCTTAAGCTTCAACTAAAGAACAAAGGTAGGGCATCTCATTTTAATTGGTAAGTCACACATGAACATGGTGGATCCCACAATTTTACCCTCCACCTTGCTCTTAAAAGGGGAAGAGGCGCCATTTGTAGAGCTCTTTAGTAAAAAAGGTAGGACTTCTCTCTCTCTTATATATTGGTGACTAAAGGACCTACATAAACTTAAAAAGGTGGGAAAAATATCTTGAAACTACATATTAGTTGATATATTTAGGCAAAAAAAACTTTTTTTAAAACTGATAAAAATTTGATATACCTTGTTCATAGATATTTGAAACTTCAAAGTTATTTAAAATAGTTTAAATAACAGGAGAAGTTGATAATTCATAGAGTTCTCCAAATAAAGGTTGTGGTTGGCAAAAATCTCAAACAACACAGATATGGAAGCATAATCCAACACTAATTCACAAGCAATACTGTAGCAGATATAAGCATCCGCACCTGACTCTAACTTCGTATTGAGGAAAAGACGGCAGCTTCATTCCATCTAATGCTGCACAGAGTATGGGCCCTTCTTCTTCAAAGTGCCTGTCAGCCCTCCTACTTGTGACTATTCCCGTTTTCTCATCCAAGGTTGCAAAATTTGACTAGAAATCCAAAGATGGCAACAAGTCATCATGCATAATAGCCAACCACTAATAAAATTTTAAAACGTACAATACACAGTCTACTAGAACAAGTATAAGCAGGACAAATGATAACTGGTAAAATATGGAAAGGAAATGAATTTCCAATGCTCAAAACAATTGACTCCTACCACATGCACTCATGATTAAGTACTGGTTGAAATTTTTATGCAAAAGGGAGTCACACAATTATTATTTTTCTTCAGTAATAAGAAAAGTTTCATGTTTAGTAAACATAATTTGATATTTCAGGCATAGGCATAGTATGAATAGAGTCTCAAAAAGGACCTTAACTCACATATACAGACATATTTTGTATACACTGACAAGGAAGAGAGTAACACACATAAAAATCCTATTACTTAAGATAGCAGAAAGCTAAATGTAAACATCCTAAATTATAAAGAATAATAAAATCTGGACCTCAAAATTCTCCCAGTATAATGTTTTTAGAATTTTTCTCCCTACCCCTATAAGTTTCAGCTTATTTAGCTGAAATTGAAAACTTATTGCTGAAAGTATTATTCCGCTTATTTTTGCTACTATTCATGGGTCCCATTGCACTTTTTGATACTATTCATGGGTCCCACTGTACTATTTCAACTAATTTTTACCATTATCTACAGTATTTTCAGCAAAAAAATTTTAGTTTCAGCTAAATAAGCTATTCCCAAATGGACACTAAGAACTTCACCCTTTAAGCATGTATCCCCAACCCTAGGCCACCCAATAAAACCAGATTGGTTAAACTAAACAGATCCCAATTAAGATTTAAAGAGTTAATTTTCATGGAAAAAAAAGGATTTAAAAGCACAATTTCACGTCCACAAAAGTTCGAATCTATAAGATTACAGCTTTTGCAAAATATGTCAAAATACAAAAGACTATAAATGTAGAAAATCATCTATCAAGACCACAGTTGATCAAATTAAAATTTTCCTTCGGTACTAAAAGTCAAAACAATTATAAACTAACATCAACTGTAGATTTTCTCTTCTATAAAATGTAGACCAACATTCATATCAACCACTTCATTTTGTCATCAAATAGACAAGAAATAATAGCACTGTGTGGCAATGCTCACATGTTGAAAATTCTTATCACGAATCACATTGTCCAATGTACTACTATCATACCACACATCATATGATGCATAATTAGCTACAGGAGAAAGATATGAATTTTTAACCAAGTGAGCAACCACTGTAGTGGCCATAAATGAAAAAAAAGAAGAAAATGTAAAGAAAAATTTACTCACCTTAAATGCAATATCACCAGGAGACATTGCCAAACCAGCACCCATGGACTCAAAAGCACCTCGACCCCGATAATACACTCTTGGGTCATAACCCAATAAAGAGAGGTGAGCAGTGTCACTCCCACAACCCAAGCCTACTTCAACAGGGTCCATAAGACCATTAACTCCAGCAGATGCAATGGCATCCAAATTGGGCACTTTGGCTGCCTGCAGAGGAGTCTTGAATCCAAGCCTTGGCAGTGACACGTCACCCAACCCATCAATCAGCACAAACGCTACTCTTGTCTTAGGTTGCAGCGGACTACCCATGTTTATATATGGTGAAATTCACTTTCCTTCCTTTCTAGATTAGAGACAATGTTGCAAACTTGAAATGCAGATAAAATGATTGAGTAATAATGTAACCCGTTTCACTCTGAATGCCGCTAAGAGCAAAGTCAGCAGACAAGCCGACCCTTCAAACAGCTGATTAAAAAAAATTACAAAAACAACACAGAACAAATGCTATTACATCAGAATATTAGTATTCCATTTATTATGGCAATTGGGCTTTTATGCAACAAATCAACAACATAGAAACAATTTATATTCATCACACCGTTATGAATGTATCATGGACTTAAATAAGTCAAAACTTTGGGTCACAAGTCCCAGTCTCATACTCTGCTAAATGAGACATGGTCATAGAAAATATTTATAAGTACTTGATAAAAAATTAAAAACTGGCATATAATTTACAAAATTGAGATTGATTGAGATCAACTAACACATTTAAAAGAAGAAGAAAATTTTAAATTTTCATTTTAACTATGAAACCTATACGAAGCTCATGAAGAACCCACATAAAACCCCCTATAAGAAAATTTAAAAAAAAAAAAAAAAAAAAAAAACAAATTCAAATTTAAATCACAAGAAACAATCATCAAACATTAGCAGGAGCCCTGAAGAACAGGAATGCAAATTCAAAAGACCCATAGTAAATGTCCTTTAGAATTGGGACTAACAACAGAATTCTAAAAGCGAGTATTAGCTCTCTATCCAAACGAACTCTTGTATGGTTTTTCCGTAGTAGAATCAAAGGTTGGTCTGATCTGTTCCAAATGGGTATCTATCTAAACTAACCAACAAAGCTCCACTTTTCCAAAAACTAAGAAACCATACAAAGAAATGAAATGCCCACAACAACAACATCATCATCATTTCTAAGCTAGAAATATAAAGCTCCAATTTTGACACAAACCCAAAAGAAAAAAATGGAATAAAACATCAATAATAAGTACATGTAAGAAAAGATTTGGTGAAGAAAGTGTACCTGCGCTGTGCCTGTTGCGATTCATTTGGACCCAAAATTAAAAGAAGAAAACTTGTTTTCTCAATCTGTGGCTTTAGTTTTAGCCTTAGATTTTTGGGCTGTAATGTAATGTAATGCTTACAGAGAAATCGAATCAATTCAATTCCCTATACTCCCTGCCATTTTATTCTGCGATAGTGGCACCCTTTATTTATTATTTGGGTAAATTCCACAAAACTACCTGAGGTTTGGACTAATACCAATAAAGTCCACACCATTTCAAAAGTGACCATTTTGGTCCTTTTTCCCAAACGGTTTGTAACACCATTATTATTATTATTTTTTTTGGTTCTTTGTTCTTTCCTCTTTGCAGAATCGCCTCTCTCTCTATCTCTCTCTCTCTCTCTCTTTCTCTGAGTACAGAACCCAAAAAGCCAGTGATCACCAAACACAGACCACCAGCAAAACCCACAAAACCATCAACCACCAGCAAAGCAACGGCATCAACAAAACCCACAAACCCAGAGCCACCGACCACCGACCACCGACACAACTCACAAACCCATTAGCAATACCGACCACCCGACAACAAACCCAGACCAGAAACACAAACCAAACCCACAAAAATCCAACACACTCACAAAAAACCAAATTCTCTATCCAAACCAAAACCGACCCACTACAAAACCCACCACCACAGCGCCACCGCAAAGAGGAAGAGAGAAGAGAAATTGCAAACCCACCACCACGGCGCCGGATTTGAGCAGAGGAGATTGAAATGTCGCCGGATCTGAGCGGAGGAGAGTGAAACGTTACCGGTTTAAGCTTAAACATCGCCGGATCTAAGCGGGTTTTTGAAACTCGGCCCTGGCCTTTTCGGCAATCTCGTCGATTCCGAGGTCTCTTTCTTCTTTATCTTTCAATTTTTGATTTTTTGAAATTATGAGTTGTGAGTGATAATATGTACTCAGAGGAAGATGAAAGAGGCGATTCTGGAGAGAGGAAAGAACAAGGAAAAATGAAAAAAAAAAAAAAAAGTAGCGGTGTTACAAACCGTTTGGAAAAAAGGACGTCACTTTTTAAATGTTGTGGACTTTATTGGTATTAACCCAAATCTCAGGGTAGATTTGTGAAATTTACCAATATTATTTTGATCAACAGGAGAATTATAGGGTACTTTTTTTTTTCAAATTATAGAAAAACCTCATTTATTATTAAAATAAAATTACACTCTGTGTGCTCCATACCTTAACACCGTCAAACTCAATAACAGAAATTGAGAGAGTTATATTTTAAGCAAAAATCCAAAACTAACTATTTAACTTTTAAATTTTGTCATTTCAGTTCTCTAACTTTAAGTTTTGTCATTTCAGTCCTCTAAGTTTCAATTGTTATCAATTCAATATTCCGTTATACTTCAGTTAGCAGTTTCCGTTAAGTGAGTCAAAATGACGTTGTTTGGCTTTTTTTTTTTTTTTTTTAAATAAATAAATTTTGTAATTAAAACAAAAATAAAAAATTGTTATTAAAAAAAGAAAAAGAAAACAATTAGGGGAACAATGCTGTTCCCCTTAGCTGAAATCAAAACAGAAAATCATGGAAAATTTCTCAGTAGCCCTAAACTGCAAATTTTGGGGGAAGAAGGGAGAGGAGAAGTCTGGGTCGGCAGCAATGATGAAGAGAGAGAGAGAGAGAGAGAGAGAGAGAGAGAAACCGAGATTGAGAGCACATGAACGGGTCTAGGTCTGGGTTTGTGAACCGAGATTACAAGCAGTGAGTCCGTGATTGAGAGACCGGGTTTGAGAGAAGTGAGACCGAGATTGAGCGAGAGAAACCGAGATTGAGAGAGAAACTGAGACTAAGAGAGGGAGAAATCGAGATTAAGATATTTCACAATGGCCTAGGGTCCACTCCGTCAACTCCAGCTCCAGCCAAGTATAGTTTTGGGTAAGTGATGATATAACTTTTGAACTTTGTGTTTTCTAAATGTAACCCAGAATTTTGATGATATAACTTTTGATTTATGTAACCCATAATTTTTATTTGTGTTTTTTTGGTATATAACTTTTGATATAAATCTATGTCAATGCTTGCTTCTATTTTATGAATACATCTGTTTTTTTATATAATTCTGTTTTTGAATGAAAGAATGTTGTCTTGCTTAGGATCTTTCAAGCTCCCTACTTTCTTATTTCTTGCTTTACCTGTTGGATTGGAATCATTGGATGGAGCCATGTTTTCTTTCTTCTTTTCCTTTTTAATAACAATTTTTTATTTTTGTTTTAGTTACAAAATTTATTTTTTATTTTTTTAAAAAAGAGTCAAAACAGCGTCGTTTTGGCTCACTTAATGGAGACAAATAATTGAAGTATAACGGACTATTGAATTGACAACAATTGAAACTTAAAGGATTGAAATGAAAAAATTTAAAATTAGAGGACTGAAATGACAAAGGCTGAAAGTTAAAGGGTCAATTTTGGATTTTTGCCTATACTTTATTATGCTTTATGGAAGTAAAGGAGAGGGGGCTAAAATGGCCAAGTACCACTATTTGGCAAAATATATAGTGATCTACCACTATTTGCGAAATAATTAGGGATCTATCACTTTTTTTAAACTCGAATTTGTGAAACTCAAGTTTGCCGTGTAACTTGAGTTACATGAAAAATAGCCACCAATTTTTTATGTAACTCGAGTTCCATAAAAAGTAGCACGGCAAACTTGAAAGCTATTTTTTCAAAGAACTCGAGTTCCTGGAACTCGAGTTACACGGCAAACTCGAGTTCCAAAAGAGTGGTATGTCCATATATATTTCCAAAACAGTGGCAGATCCCTACGTATTTTGTCAAATAGTGGTATTTGGCCATTTTGGCCAAGGGGAGGGAACTTAGCTTGAACCTTGAAGATATTGAGAGCTTTATGTGGGTGTTGGTGTTGCTAAAAAACCTTTATAGTTTCAACCGTTGTATTTGAAGAAAGCACGCCAACCAGCCAACTTAACGGAGTTGATGTCGCTACTACGTTTTTTTTTTTTTTGGATGAACTGATGCTACTGGTACATATATGGATCGTTTTTTTTTTTTTTTTTTTTTTTTTGAGTTTTTTTGTGTTGTGCAAATAGCACCCTAGGACTCAAATCAATAATAGTGAATAAGCAGAAATTAAATAACAAGCACACACAAAGAACACAAGAATTTACGTGGTTTGGCAAACTGCCTACCTCCACGGCGACAACGAAGAAATTTCACTATAAAAATAGGGAGATACAATAATGCACAAGAACACTCTCAAGAAACCCAAATCCCAATTACACTTTAGCACTCTCACACAAAAAGAAATAATAAAAATAGAAGCTGACTGCCTCTATTGCCGTAACTAATAACATATATATATATATATATATATATATATAGAGAGAGAGAGAGAGAGAGAGATATGTTAAGTCAGCTACCTTAGTCTCCTAATACAACAAAAATTCAGTCAACTTGTGTTGACTTGGGCTTGGCAATGCAAGCCACACAAGCCCAACATCAACAAATCTCCACTTTGACTTGAATTGATCAAGCTACACTAGCGAACTCCTCCATCGCCTCCATCTTAGCCCTTAAGGGCTCACAAGTTACAAACATCAACCAAGTCCAATTAACTTTTGAACTTGTCTGTTGGAACTGGCTTTGTCAACATATCTGAGGTATTCCCTTCCTCTCTCTATGAGTAATCCTTAGCCACTAACTGTGCCTTGAATTTTTTACCTTCTGTAGACACTCGATTTTGCACCCATGATTTAATCAAGAAGAATGACTGAAATGACCTTCCATGTACCCCAAAGATCATGATTGCATTACATGCATCAATTTGTTTTTGCATTACATGCATCAATTCATTCATTGCATATCATAAAAATGATCTTGAGATTCTAACGGTCACAATGGTGTGCCCGGTTTTCAAATTGGACCATCAGATTGAAAGATATCGCATGATCAAGTTTGCATGGTTAGCATGCATTGTGTTTAGGTAGAGTCGACCACACACGATTAATTTAAATTAATTCTAATTAGTTAAACAATTAAAATTAATTAAATAATTTTGTGATTGATTGATAAATAGTGTTTAAAATAGGATTGCATGCATAGAATAAAATGGATGATTGGATAACAATAATATTGTGGATAATTTAAACTTTATCAAGATTTATTTTAGGGTATTTATCTACAAGATAATTATTCTTGAAAAAGCCTGAATTGTCCAGAAAAGAGATAGAAATCATAAACTAAGGATGAAAACACGTCTAGGTACAAGGACCGAATAAAAAAACCCTATAAAGAGAGTCCAAAATGCACCCGAACACGGAAGAATGTTCGGCGTCCAAGAGCACCATTCAGCACTTTTGGAGTGCCAAACAGCACTTTAAAAGGGCCAAATGGCCCCCTTTTGGGCTTTGGCCCAACTCCCTTCGGGTGTCGATAATGCACACCCTTTTCGACATTTTCGTAGAAGGATATGTCCGGATTCGCATTTTAATCGTCCGTGCCTATTTTTTAGAGTTTTCCCACCTCTGTAATAGAGACTAGATCTCATAATTGAGAGGACTTTTTTTTTACGCTCTAAGAGGCATATGTTTTGAGACTCTCAAATTGCTGATATTTGCTGTTGAAATTAGGGTTTTTAGGTTTCAAAGATAATTGAATAAGTTTCTTTGAACCCTAAAACATCCTCTCAAGAACAAGGAGTGCTCATGCAAGAGGTTGTTTTCAATCACCCTATTCTTTTATGCTTCTTGTTTATGATGATGCATGTTTTTTATTCATAACATGATTTATTAATTGTTGTTTTGTTTAAAGCATGATCTTGAATTTCTTATATATAATTGTTACAATCTTTTTCTCAATTTCAATTATCTGCATGTAACCAATTCTTTTTCTTAAAATCAAAATTAGATCTGCATCTTTCTTAGATGTAGATCTGAATTTTTCTTAATCTAAAAAAAACAGATCTACATCTTTCTTAGATGTAGATCTGAATTTTTCTTAAAATAAAAACAGATCTACATTTTTCTTAGATGTAGATTTGAATTTTTCTTAATAAAAAACGGATCCGCGTCTTCATTAGATGTTGATCTGAATTTTTCTCCAGTCAAAAAATTGATTTATATTTTTTTTAGATACAAATCTGATTTTTTAAACATATGCAGATTTTGAAACAAAGAAAAAGATTATGCATGATTATATTTATGGTTGTTTGTTTTGTTCATATAGCATAAATTTATGTTATAAGTGAAATTCTCTTCAAAAAATCTTTTCCATATTTTTTGAATATATAAAAACAGATCTGATTTTTCTGTTATCAAAAACCATTTTTCTAAGTTCTTAAAAACAGATCTGATACTTTTTCAAATCAAAAGACTTTGTTTTATGTAATAAACACAGGTTTGAATTTTTATCTCCAAAATCGAAAGACTTTGTTTTATAAGTCAAAATCAATTTTTTTTAATCATCAAAACATATTTGAATTCTTTAAAACAAAGAAGATGATTCATTCATAAATAAATTTGTGTGATTTAGTTTTGTTCACATGTTAAACATATCATTCATGACATATATAAAAGTGGTACATAGGTCACAAGAGTCTAGAAGACCAGACTCTGTCTGGGCGGAATGGATGCCTAACACCTTCCCATTTCATAACCTAGCCTCCAAATTTAGGTCTTTGGTTAAGTAGATCTAAGCCTTGTCTTTTCTTTTATTTTGGGCAGAATGTAACTAGGACAAAAAGCCATGTATTTTTGGTAGATTGTAACTAAGACCCAAAACCATGTAATTTTCAATTTTTCAATTATGTAATTTTTTTGGTTCAATCAATGAGATGAAATGATTCAGCTATGGAAAGTTTTATTTAGTTTTTCTTATTTTTTGTATAAAAAATAAGTGGCAACTCCACACCACTTACCCAAAAAGAGAGGTGCCCTAAAAAGCACTCCAAAAATCTCTCTTTTTTTAGAGGCAATTTCCCCGGTTTCTCACAGTGGCGACTCCGCTAGGGATGTCGAGGGCTAAACTTCGTATTAGACTTAAATGACCAAATGTGTACCCCTATTTTGCATGGTCTTGCATGATATTATTGTTTGTTTGTTTGTTTATGGTTGATGAGATGTTGTATAATATTTTGATGTATGGTATTTGGTTGTTTGTATTGTTTGTTAAAATCTTTCCCTAACTGTCATAGTGTGTGCCATCTAAACAAATATGTATGCACCCTTCTTCAACAATTTTGTGGTGGTAGTAATCATGGATCACAGGTCTTCATTAGATTCGGGTACCTAGTGGCGAACTCACCAACTCATAGCCCAAAGTCACTGGATCATTTCTTGTTGACTGTAAAGGACAAACCATGCCGTTCGGACCAACGCAATGTTCATTACATTACAAGTTGGAAGGTGTAACGTCCTAGCTTTGGAAAACAATGAAACAACAAACCTACCCTACAATGTAATGACTTAGAACCTATCCTTAGGTCGGTCCCAGTTAAATTTGCATTGCATGTTGTGTGTGTTTGTTTTAGTTGATTGATGGATATGGATGGGGTCTTAGCTTTGATTAACCCGACCAAGCTTGTCATTAGGGGAGTATCTGGTCAAGATCTGAAGGAAGGCTACAAAGAGAACCTAAGCATGACACTCAAGCCAGTAGCTCCAGTTCCAAGCTTGTCACTCCCATCACAATACTGAAGCCTTCAAGCATAGAAGAAACTCCATTGCTGCAGCATCACAACCACATCTTTGACCTCCAAGACAGTTCAAGCCACAAGAAGTTTAAAGCTCCTAACAGTATGGCGGAAGAGGGAGAACACCCAAGCACAGAGGAACCCATGAACACCCAAGAGCTACTCAACACCATGGTAGCTAGTCAGATTTAGCTGAAGGAAGACATGAACTGTATGATGTAACAGTTTCAGAATTTAAAGAGTAATCAAGAGGAGGACAAGACTGATCATAATCCACCAGCCGTAGAAAGTGAGAAGAAGATCAACGAGAGGATGAATAAAATGGAGGAGATGATTAGAAGAGCCCATAAGATGGAGGACCTTATGGACTATGATACCTTCTCACTCTTCCCTGATGTGAGGCTGCCTCCCAAGTTCAAGATGCCAACCTTGGACAAGTTTGATGGGACCGGCTGCCCAAAGTCCCATCTGAAGATGTATATGAGGGCTATGCAGCCCTTAGGTGCGATTGAAGAAGTACTTGCTCAGATGTTCCAAAACACATTGACCGGAGCTGCTCTTAGGTGGTTCCTTAATCTGGATGATGCAAGGGCAAGAAATTGGGAGGACATCTACCGAGAATTTCACAAGTAATATAAGTACAATATAGAAGTGGACATCACAAGGAGAGACCTCGAGACCACCAAGCAAGAACTGAAAGAATCCTTCTTTACTTTCATTACCAAGTGGAGAGCCAAGGCAGCACAGATGATGAGTAGCCCTAGTGAGGAGGACCAGTTAGCCATGGTTGTAAAGAATTTATTGCCTGTATACCACAAATATTTGTTTGCACAATACTTTCCTAATTTTAAAGCCTTGATTGCTGCTGGAACCCAAATTGAGGATGCAATAAACAATGGAACTATAAAGACTGATGACTCGCCAAGGTTTAAAAAGAATGTAGGATCTAATTTTAAGGCTACAGAAATTTCCAACATCCATAAAAATGATCCTTATCAATTGATTACACCCATTACACCTGTGCAAGTACCACAAGTACCCAGACCTAAGAGGGAATTTCATGAGTTGTACATGCCCATGAGCCAGGTATATGACAAGCTAAAAGCAAAAGGGTTATTGAAACCCTTACACCCAAGACCAATTCCAAACCCCTTGCCCTCAAGGTTTAATATGAATAAAAAATGTGCTTACCACCAAGGCCCTGGTCATGAAACTGATCGTTGTTTCACCCTTCATCATGCAATTTAAGACCTAATAGATAACAAGGTGATTGCATCGCCTACAGGGCCTAGCATCACTAACAATCCCTTGCCCAATCACAATTTTGGGAAAGGACCAAGGATTAATTGCTTGATGACTAAAGAAGAAAATAAGGAAGACCCATCTGACTTGATCTATGACCTACCCGAATGCTTCACAATGACATGGGAAGAATTAATGGATAGGACATCTACCACCACCACAAGATATGACGTATGGAATGAAATACCAGAACCCGAGAACTACCCAATATCCACAAATGGGGGGAGACACTTCAAACCCTAAGAGGACAACCAAATACCCACAAATGGGGGGAGACACTTCAAACCCCAAGTAAATAGCCAAACACCCACAAACGGGGGGAGACACTTCAAACCCCAATCAAACAACCCAATACCCACAAACGGGGGGGAGACACTTTAAACCCCAGGATACCAATCCTAATGACCCAACAAAAATTGCCCACATCGCAAAGGGGGGGAGACACTTCAAACCCCCACATTTTGTGACCGACAAACCTACAAACATAGAGGTTGATGAAAAAGCCATAGATTATACGGATGGAGATCCCACAATACTGATGCTGAGGGAAGAAGGAGCTTACTGTGAGCCACCTGCCATTGTTGAAGCCACGACTGAGTTGAAGAATTGAGCATGGGAGGGAGCCGCCCACCCCATGGAGGACTCCGTAAGGAAGATCAAGACCGTTAAGTCAGTCACTTTTGCCAGGAAGATCAAGACAGTTGAGCCAGTCATTCTTGCCAAGAACATTGTTTCCGTTCCTATTGAGTCTATTTCTGCTAGTGTTTCTATTTCTGTTAAATCTGTTTGTGATAGTTTTCCAATTGAGTCTGTTGAAAAATCTTTCCCATTTAATATGATTTCTGATTCTACTTATTTGCTGGCTTTGAATGTTTTTATTTCTAAAATTGGTAAAGAAACTCTTAATAATAAGGAATTAAAACATGAATACCTAAAATCCATAAAAGAAGAAACCCAACCCATTAACCTGGGAACTGATGATGAGCCCAAAATGATCCAAGTGGGCAATACCCTAACCACCTCAGAGAAAGATGCATTAATAGCACTACTGACAGAGTTCAAAGAGGTCTTTGTCTGGTCATATGAAGACATGCCTGGGACTGATACAGATATAGTACAGCACTACATTCCAATAGATCAAACCATGAAGCCAGTCAAGCAGAAGTTGAGAAGAATGAAACCAGAGTGGACTCTCAAGATCAAAGAAGAAGTAGAGAAACAGTACAATGCAGGATTCCTGAGAGTGGTCAACTATCCAAAGTGGTTAGCTAATGTGGTTTCGGTACCAAAGAAGGATGGGAAGGTTAGAATGTGTGTAGATTTTCGAGATCTGAATAAGGCCAGTCCAAAAGATGACTTTCCATTGCCTCACATTGACGTCCTGGTCAACAATACAGTAGGTCATGCTTTGCTATCGTTTATGGGCGGATTTTCAAGTTACAATCATATTAAGATGGCTCTAGAAGATATGGAGAAAACCTCTTTTATTACACCATGGGGGACATATTGCTATAAGGTCATGTCGTTTGGCCTTAAAAATGCCGATGCTACTTACCAACGAGCAGCCACCACTTTGTTGCATGATTTGATCCACAAAGAAGTAGAGGTTTATGTTGATGATATGATAGTGAAGTCCGAAGACCGTGAAGGGCACATACTAGCATTGAGGAAGTTCTTTGAAAGAATCCGATTCTACAAGTTGCGGTTGAATCCAAAGAAGTGTGCTTTCGGAGTCACATCCGGAAAACTGTTAGGGTTTATGGTAAACCAGAGAGGAATAGAAGTTGATCCTGAGAAAATCAAGTCAATTATAGAGATGAAGCCTCCAAAAACTGAAAATGAAATCTAAGAATTTCTAGGGAGGATATAGTATATCAGCAGGTTCATAGCTCAACTCACTTTGACATGTGAACCAATCTTCCGACTGCTCAAGAAAGAGGTCCCAACAGTGTGGAATGAACAATGCCAAGAAGCCTTTGAGAAGATCAAGAACTATCTGACGAAGTGACCAATACTTGTCCCACCAGTTCCTGAAAAGCCATAGTTGTTGTATCTTACCACTACAGATACAGCAATGGGGGCTCTACTTGCTTAATACCTAGAGAAGACTAGAAAGAAGAATGCAATTTACTACATCAACAAGAAGATGTTGCCTTACGAAGAGAAGTATTCACCATTAGAGAAGACATGTGTAGCACTTGTATGGGCAACTCGTAAACTCAGACATTATATGCTTGCTTACAAGGTTTTGTTGATTGCAAGAATGGATCCTTTGAAGTACTTAATGGAAAAACCTGTGCAAGATGGAAAGACTGCTAAATGGGTTTTGCTTCTGTCAGAATTTGATATTAAGTAATGGGGTACGTAGGCAACCATGCATTGGTCCAGTCACAATTTCCCAAAACCTACCATTTGTCCATTAACCAAAAATTCAACCATTCCATTAAACTATGTCTTTACACAAAATCTAGAAACCCACACCTTAACCATAAATAAATAAATAAATAAATAAATAAAAATAAATAATTAAAAAAAAAACCAAACTAAACCACAAGAATCTAAACACTAAGGCAAATCATAAAAAACCCCAAACCCCAAAAGCCTACACCTTAAACAGAATCTCTAACCTGCAAATCCTAAATAATTCCTAAACATAAGAGTTTTTTACATCAACTTCTAAATAAACATGTTCAAAGCCAAAAAATAAGAAGGTCACTTTGTCTTTAGTCTTTTCTCTTTTTGTTGATCACTAATTTCTTCTGTGATAGGTACTTTGCCATCATTGTTCCTTCTTTTGAATTCCTAGTTGTCTTCATTGAATCTTTCCCGATTGTCTTTGAGAAACTGTTTTCTCATAGCAATCCTCTCAGCCTCCTTATCAACAAAATTGTCTATCAACTAGTTAGAGTATTCTGTAGTCATCTTGTGAAGGTGTACCTTGACAAAAGATTGGTCCACTCGATTAGCCATCTCTAATCCCAATAGCATGTTCTGTACAAAAGTAGGATTTGCGTCCACAGAAGTGAAGAATCTTCTTCTTTTGCCACCAAGCATTCCTTGCTCATATTTGAATTGCCTCAAGAGTCTATCTCCCTTGTAGAAAGTTGCCATCCGCAACCCAACAAGGAAGATGTGGTCTGATCCTAAAGACCTTAGTAAAGGGGGTGGGCACTTCCACCAATAACAGTCCCATTGAATTGAGTTATTTGATTTCTTGTCTAAGCATTTCACCTAGTCACTCTTAGTTTGGCACTTAGTTTTGAGTACAGCCCTGCTAAGAAAACTGTTAGGCCCATAATTACCGAATGAAGGCTTAGCAATCATGTCCAATCACTCTATCAGCCATATCTGCAAAGTCAAAGGACTCCCTAAGAAGATCTGAGTTTCTCCACCATGAAATACAACATCCAGTCCTAGAAGAGTTTCTGCCAAGATCGAAGAGACAGGATTATCACCATCCTTAATTTGATTCACAACACTTATGGCTCGAGCATCCACAAAACCACGTCTTCTAGAGCAAAGCAAAAGTTTTCCCACCATGCATAAAGCCAAACCGAAGTTTTTCTGCATATTGTCAGTCACTCCATAGGTGTGTTTGTCAATCATACTATCAGTAATGGAAGTAGGAAGACCGAGAGTATCAGACAAAGATTCCTTATGCCTGGGATCACAAGAAACCACTACAAGTTTTTTGCTTGGATCATAGCCCAGGATAGCAAAAAATTCTTCAATTGTCGAACAGAGTTCAGCAGTGTTAAACCGAAACACATGATCTTCGGGATCCCAAAATTTCACAGTAGCACAGAGGAATTCCCACTTGATTTTCACATCCCTCAGAGCCTTGATTCCCTCTAGTTTGTAGGCTGTAAAATTGGTTTTGGTACTGAAATCAAAGCTACGACCCCGTTTGTTGATATCATGAATTGTTGAATGAGAAAAATTATGATTGCTAGCCATGGATGACTTTTGATTGTGATTATTATGTTTTACTAACTTTTAAGCAGAGATTTGTCGCTGGAGAATTCATTTATATAAGCTACATCAATTCCTAATCAGGTTTGAAATAGGTTTCAGAGAGTTTGTAGCTGACTAGGAGAGTGTTTCATGGTCACAAACGAAGTAAATTTTTTTTTTTTAAATGCGAAAACGCAAAACAAGCATTGGAAAAGCGTACGAAGTCGGTCCACCATGGCACAAGTGTCGTGGCGTGGCCAGGTGCCATTCGGCACTCTAAAAGTGCCAATCGACACTTTCAAAGTGCTGAACGACACTCCAAAAGTGCCGAATGGCACTCCTCTCGTGCCAAGTGGCACACAGCCCCTCCATCATACACTTATGCAACTCCATGCAATTTCGCGCTCTCCGACATTTTTTTTAAGATCATTTAACATTCAAAAAGATTTTTTTTGGTCAAACTAAGGCATTCTGACGTGTCTAACTCACTTTTTTTCAAAAATCATCACTTGCATCCTTGTTCTAAAAATTGATCAAATCAAGTTTTTTTTAAGACTCATGGATTTATGTTCCAAACTAAGGGCATTCGCCCATGCTTCATTCATTCTCAAAGAATTTAAAAAAAAAAAAAAAAATCATTATCGTCTTTTCATAAAAAATCATCATTGTCAAGATTTCCAAAAATCATGCATTCCTTTTTTTTTTCTTTCTTTTTTTAAACTAGGGGCATTCGCCCATGGCTCATTTATCTTCAAAAAAAAAAAAAAAAACCACCATTATTTTTTAAAAAATCATCATCATCTATTAAAAAAAATCATCATAACCAAGATCTCCAAAAATCATGCATCCATTTTAAACTAGGGGCATTCGGCTTTGCCTCATTCAAGCAAGTGCAGATTCCAGCAGAGCCAATCAAGATAAGTTTAAATTAATATTACAAGACCTCATCAGGTATATTCTAAACTTATCTTAATTAAAGTTTCTACATGATCCAAGGTGATGCCAAGGACAAAGCACTAAACATGGAAATTAATACAAGATTGTCTAAGGAACACTTCATTTTCTTTTGCAGGAAAAATAAAAATACAAGTCATACATCATTGGGACTCCAAGTCTGCCTGCACGAGGATCTCCTTGATCCACCTCTAGAGGAGCCACCTTCAGTATTTCCTTCTTAACTTGAGAAAAAGTGAGGATCATATTGACGATTTTCAAGTTCAAGGCTCCTAATCCTTTCCTCTAAAGTTCTTCTGGTAGCATCAGCAGTTTCCATTCTATGTGCCTGAAAAGTCAGCAGAATCAGGTGTTAATTCCACCATCAAGCACAGTTCAAGCAAGAGACACTTAGAAAGCAACATGGCATACCCAGCTCGAATCATTGAGCACATATTGGGAGGATTGAGTGCAAGCCAACAATTGCAAGCCTCCAATCATCCGCATGCTTTCCTCCACAAGATTAAGAACCATTCAATAGGCCAAGAAGAAGTAAGGACCAAGAATTGAAAATTCAAGAACATACTGGATCGGGCCAAGGAATATTTGGTATGTGCTCTGGCCTAGCCAAAGGCATGGAACTATACGTTTCGTCAGGATTCATCACATCATACTGCCATGTTGGAAAATGAGGATAAGTCTACATGAAAGAACTAGAAAAGCTACCAGCATGGTGAGGAGTGGGAATCTCTTCCTCTTCCTCTCCCCCTTCCTCTCCTTCAGAAGATGGAGGCTAAAATTAAAACATGCAAGTGTTATTACCAAGCAGAAATATGATAAGGAATTTGCAAGATCAAAAATTTGACTTTAGAAGGGAAGAAAAATACCATTCTACCAACCAAGCAACCTTGCAGATGAAGTCAGATGAATTCAGAATAATTCCCTTCTACTCCTACAACAATATAGCCATCACGGGCCCGAGCAATCTCTTCATCAGCTAGAAAGTCAGCCAACCGAACAGTGTGACAAGGAGGAGTTGGAATTGTGGTAGGAGGATACTCATGTTCAACTTGGGGCAACACCCGATCACCAAGATACCAATACCTTCCATGCCCACACTTAAACAACACTTGGCGACCATTTAGTTCTAGAGCCCGCTCACACTCTGCATACCCCTCACATCCAGCCTAATGATTTAAATCCATTTGAAAACTCACAAAAGAATCCATAATAAGAAAAGATTGAACCATAGCCAAGTGCCAAGGATTCCAAAAGAAAGAGGAGGAAGAACTCACATCATCAGCAGTCAAATTATCAATCACCAAGCGCCAAATTTCCAAAGAACACCTGGAAGGTGTAAACAAAGGATGTTTGGGTAACCCACAGAGAAATTTAGGAAAAATGCCAGCAATTTCTTCCGGGATTTCAGGACCAACTCTAAAGTACTCGTACATCCAAACTTGAAAAATTCACAACACCATTACCACATAACCAAAATAACTTTCTAAAACTGCATAGACAAAATAATTTTCCAAAACCTACACCTAGCCAAAACGAATACCAAACCTCACCTGCCATATAAATGGAGCCCCACCCACGCTTGAAAGGCTCCGCTTAGAGAGTTGGGGCATAAAATGCATCAGAGTAGTATAGGTCATGCCGCCCTAGTCATAATTCCGGATTTGTTCAATTTTTCTCAAGCTCTCTAAGTAGCGCAGATTCACAGTACTGCCTAAATCCGGACACAAGAAAGTCCCAATAAAAAGAAGCATGAACATACGAGCACCCTTTACCACAATCTCACATTGGGGAATATTCTCACATAGCCAAGACAAAGGAATACTGTTACTCCTCATTCTAGAATGCACTACACCTAGAAGTTTCTTAAGTTCAGCTAAAGTAAGGGAATCATTGACAAGAATTTTTTCACCATCCAACCTCAGATCGGTGATAACAGAGAAGTCATAAGGTGTCAACATTACCTCCCCAATGCCTGGAAAATGGAAAGTGCAGGTAGTGTCCCAGAAGCGCTCAGCCAAGATCAGAAGTAACTAAAGATCTTTGTATTCATGTGTCTCCTGATTTAACAGAGCTTCGAAGAAAGTGCCAAAGCCTACTTCATTGATGATGTTTTTGATGCTAGGAGACAATGCTGCCCATGCATTTTTCAACATTTGGAGACTGCCTTGAATCTTGAGGCTCTGCAACACAAAAGGCAACAGTCCAGATCGAAGTAAAGAACACCTTTGATCAACATTTCAACAACTCCAGATCAAAGTAGAGAAGACCTTTGATCGACATTTCAACAACTCCAGATTGAAGTAGAGAAGACCTTTGATCAACATTTCAGCAACTCCAAATTGAAGTAGACAAGATCAACATTTCAGCAACTCCAGATTGAAGTAGAGAAGGCCTTTGATCCATATTTCAGCAACTCCAGATTGAAGTAGAGAAGACCTTTGATCGACATTTCAACAAGTCCAGATTGAAGTAGAGAAGACCTTTGATTGACATTTCAACAACTCCAGATCGAAGTAGAGAAGACCTTTTGATTAACATTTCAACAACTCCAGATTGAAGTAAAAAAGACCTTTGATCGATATTTCAGCAACTCCAGATTGAAGTAGAGAAGACCTTTGATCGGCATTTCAACAACTCCAGATTGAAGTAGAAAAGCCTTTGATCGACATTTCAGCAGTCCAGATCGAAGTAAAGAAGACCTTTGATCGATATTTCAACAGTTCAGATTGAAGTAGAGAAGCCCTTGATTAACATTTCAACAGTTCAGGTTGAGGTAGAAAAGCCCTTTTGGTCGCAAACAGCTCCGGTTTCAAGGTTGAGAAGTCCTTTGATCACCTTTCTCCAGTTTCAAGGTTGAGAAGCCCTTTGGTTACCTTTCATCAAGATTGAGGTTGAGAAGTCCTTTGGTCGCAGACAACTCTATGTTCAAGGTCAAGATTAAAAAGTCTCTTGGTCACCCCACTTGTTAAGAATCATTTCCAGAGTCATCAACTACCAGCTAAGTCAAGTATTTTCATTTTTATCAAAAGATAAGACATTAATTTTATGTTCCAAAGTTTTAGGTTTAAGGGCTAGGTAACCTTTGAAAATTCAACCTTAATTAAATCATGGCCGCTAAAATCAGTGTATTTGTTTTACATTGACATTCACTTTCCAAGCTCTATCAATGAGGGGCACTTTGTAGACACTCGATTTTGCACCCATGATTTAATCAAGGAGAATGACTGGAATGACATTCCATGTAACCCAAAGATCATGATTACATTACATGCATCAATTTGTTTTTGCATTACATGCATCAATTCATTCATTGCATATTATAAAATGATCTTAAGATTCTAACGGTTCCAACAGTGTGCTCGGTTTTCAAATCGGACCATCGGATCGAAAGATATCGCATGATTAAGTTTGCACGGTCAGCATGCATTGTATCTAGGTAGAGTCGACCACACACGATTAATTTAAATTAATTCTAATTGGTTAAACAATTAAAATTAATTAAATAATTTTGTGATTGGTTGATAATTAGTGTTTAAAATAGGATTGCATGCATAGGAATAAAAGGGATGATTGGATAACAATAAAATTGTGGATAATTTGAACTTTATCAAGATTTATTTTAGGGTATTTATCTACAAGATAATTATTCCTGAAAAAGCCTGAATTATCCAAAAAAGAGATAGAAATCATAGACTAAGGATGAAAACACGTCTAGGTACAAGGACCGGATAAAAAAACCCTAAAAAAAGAGTCCAAAATGCACCTGAACACGAAAGAACGTTTGGCGTCCAAGAGCACCATTTGGCACTTTTGGAGTGCCAAATGGCCCCCTTTTGGGCTTTGGCCCAACTCCCTTCAGGTAACGATAATGCACACCATTTTCAACATTTTCCCAGAAATATGCGTCCGGATTCCCATTTTAATCATCTGTGCCTATTTTTTAGAGTTTTCCCACCTCTATAAATAGAGACTGGATCTCATAATCGAGAGGACTTTTTTTTGATGCTCTAAGAGGCATAAGTTTTGAGACTCTTAAATTGCTGATATTTGCATCATTTGCTGTTGAAATTAGGGTTTTTAGGTTTCAAAGATAATTGAATAAGTTTCTTTGAACCCTAAAACATACTCTCAAGAACAAGGAGTGCTCATGCAAGAGGTTGTTTTCAATCACCCTATTCTTTTTTATACTTCTTGTTTATGATGATGCATGTTTTTTATTCATAACATGATTTATTAATTGTTGTTTTGTTTAAAGCATGATCTTGAATTTCTTATATATAATTGTTACAATCTTTTTCTTAATTTCAATTATTTGCATATAACCAATTCTTTTTCTTAAAATCAAAAATAGATCTACATCTTTCTTAGATGTAGATCTGAATTTTTCTTAATCTAAAAAAAAAGATCTACATCTTTCTTAGATGTAGATCTAAATTGTTCTTAAAATAAAAACAGATCTACATCTTTCTTAGATGTAGAAGATGTAGATCTGAATTTTTCTTAATAAAAAACGGATCCGCATCTTCATTAGATGCAGATTTGAATTTTTCTCCAATCAAAAAACTAATTCGTATTTTTTTTAGATACAAATATGATTTTTTAAACACATGCAGATTTTGAAACAAAGAAAAAGATTATGCATGATTGTGTTTATGGTTGTTTTTTTTGTTCATATAGCATAAATTTATGTTATGAGTGAAATTCTCTTCAAAAATCTTTTCCATATTTTTTGAACATATAAAAAACAGATCTAATTTTTCTGTTATCAAAAACCATTTTTCTAAGTTCTTAAAAACATATATGATACTTTTTTAAATCAAAAGACTTTGTTTTATGTAATAAACACAGGTCTGAATTTTTATCTCCAAAAACCATTGTTTTTAGATTCTTAAAAACAGATCTGGTTTTTTTTTTTTTTTTTTTTTTTTTTTTTTTTTTTTTTAATATATAAGTCAAAATCAATTTTTTTAATCATCAAAACAGATTTGAATTCTTTAAAACAAAGAAGAGGATTCATTCATAAATAAATTTGTGTGATTTAGTTTTGTTCACATGTTCAACATATCATTCATGACATCCATAAAAGTGGGTACATAGATCACAAGAGTCTAGAAAACCAGACTCTGTCTAGGCGGAATGGGTGCCTAACACCTTCCCATTCCGTAACCTAGCCTTCGAATATAGGTCTTTGGTTAAGTAGATCTAAGCCTTGTCTTTTCTTTTATTTTGGGTAGTATGTAACTAGGACAAAAAGCCATGTATTTTTGGTAGATTGTAACTAGGACCCAAAGCCTTGTAATTTTCAATTTCTCAATTATGTAATTTTTTTGGTTCAATCAATGAGATGAAACAATTCAGCTAAGTAAAGTTTTATTTAGTTTTTCTTATTTTTTGTATAAAAAATAAGTGGCGACTCCACTTACCCAAAAAGAGAGGTTCCCTAAAAAGCACTCCAAAAATCTCTCTTTTTTGAGAGGCAATTTCCCCGGACTCTCACACCTTCATTTTTTGATAAAGCTTCTTTCTTGTAGTATACCCACTTGCAACCAATAGCCTTCTTTCTCTTGGGCAATTTCACTGATTCCCAACTCTTTTTCTTCTGTAGTGACTCCATCTCTTCTACATCCTTGGAAGATGATGGATCTCCACTGCTAGTTATGAAAGCAAAACTAACCATGTCTTCAAAGCCATATCTTTGTGGTGCTTTGTGAATCCGCTTCTCTCTACCTTTAGCAATTGAATAAGGCTCTTTTTGTTGCTGTTGTGGATCAATATCATTATCATCACCCTTATCATTGGGTGAACTATTCTCGCCAAACTCCACCTCAACAGTTAATTTCTCCCGTGAATTATAATCACATGTCTCTGCTTCATTCTGTTTCAACATAAAGGCTTCATCAAATATAACATCTTTGCTGGTCCCCGTTTTCTTTGAGATTGGATTCCAAAGCCTGTAGCCTTTAACACCCTTTTCAAAACCAAGAAATATGCATTTTCTTAACTTCAAATCCAATTTAGAACACTCTCCACTCTACACATGCACATAAGTTGGACAACTAAAGATTTTTAGATTCGAATAATTAACTGGTCTACCTGACCAAATCTCTTCTGGAATCTTGAAATCAATGGCTGATGATGGAAATCTATTAATAATGAAGCTTGCTGTGTTAACTATTTTTGCCCAGAACACATTAGACAACCCTACATTCAATCTCATGCATCTGGCTCTTTCTGCTAAGGTTTTGTTCATTCTCTCTACAACCCCATTTTGCTGCGGAGTTCCTTTAACTGTGAAGTGATGAGTAATACCTTCTAATTCGCAAAATCTTATGAATTCTTTATCTTTATTCTCTAGTCCATTATCTGTTCTAAGGTATTTTATTTTTCTGCCAATCTGATTTTCAACCTATGCTTTCCAGTTTTTAAATATGCCAAACACATCGGACTTATGCTTCATAAAATAAATTTATACCTTTCTAAAGTAATCATCAATGAAACTAACGAAGTACTAAGCACCGCTATAAGAAGAAACTAAAACTGGATCCCAAACATCTAAATGAACATAGTCAAGAACACCTTTACTTCTATAAGAGCCTATCTTGAAACTAACTCTATGCTACTTCCCATACACACAATACTCGCAGAAGTCTAGCTTGCATGTCTTCACCCCCTTTAATAAATTTCTCTTGTGCAGCTCTAACATACCACGTTCACCAAAATGGCCAAGTCGCATATGCCATAATTTTGTGTCGTCAATGCTAGACTCTACCGGAGTGGTAACTGCAACTCTTCATACAACTGTGTTTCCAATCAATTTGTAAAACATGCTTACTTTCTGTTCCTTCATCACCATCAAATAACTTTTGGTAATCTTCATGATTCCACCCTTTGATGAGTATGAATGCCCCAAATTATCCAATACTCGTAAAGAAATTAAATTCCTCCTAAGATCTGGAACATGTCTGACATTACTAAGAACTCTCACAACTTCATCAAACATCTTGATCTTCATGGTACCAATCCCAATAACTGGGCATGTAGCATCATTACCCATTTGGACCATAGCACCGATGTAAGGCTTATAGGTGTCAAACCAATCTTTCTTTAAAGTCATATGATATGAGCATACTGAATCTAAAACCCAAGATTCTAATAGAACATTGTTACTTGATGAGACTAAAAGTAAATATGCACCAACTTCACTTTCATCTGATGTTTCTTCAGCAACACTAGCTGATTCTAGGGGCTTCTTTCCTTTCCTTTTCTCCTCTAAATGCTCTTTCAACTCTTTACAGTGATTCTTGTAATGCCATTTCTTATGACAATAAAAGTACTCTACATCTTTCTTTACACGTGATCTAGACTGAGATCTGTTCCCGTTGGATCTTGATTCCCTTCTACCCCGATTGCTCGACTTTGACTTTATAATAAGTCCATCAGCCTAAGAACCATCAACATCTTGCTTCATCTTTACGTGACAAGACAGCACTAGTCACCTTATCAAGTACTATAGTCTCTTTCTTGTACATCAACGTAGTCACTAGATGATCAAAAGATGTAGGGAGCGATGCGAACAAGAGTAACGCTTTATCTTCGTCCTCATAATTAACCCCAAAACTTGACAATTGGGAGTTTGACATGTTAAACATGTTGAGATGCTCCAATAAATTTGAACCCTCCTTCATATGCAAACTATACAGTTGCTTCTTCACATACAACTTGTTCGTCAGATTCTTTCTCATATGACCTTCTAGTTTTTCCCAAACTTCATTTGCGGTCTTTGCTTCTAGGATGTTGTGGATGACCTTATCACCTAGGTTGAGACGAATAGCACTAGCTACTTTCTCATCCATCTATACCCATTCTTCATCCTTCATTTTTTCCAGTTTCTTCTCCTTCCCAAGCAAGGCCTTATGAACTCCTTGTTGAATTAGGAGATCCTTCATCCGCCTTTGCCAAAGGGATAAATTTCCCTGACTACAAAACTTCTCTACATCATACTTTGTGCTTAACATCTTTATTGTATTCAAAGAATTGAATCCTAACCTGGCTCTAATACCACTTGTTGTGCAAATATCACACCAGGACTCAAGTCAATAATAGTAAATAAGCAGAAATTAAATAGCAAGCACATACAAAGAACACAAGAATTTACGTGATTCGGCAAACTGCCTACCTCCACGGCGACGACGAAGAAATTTCACTATAAAAATAGGGAGATACAATTGTGTACAAGAACACTCTCAAGACACCAAAATCCCAATTACACCCTAGCACTCTCTCACAAAGAGAAACAATAAGAATAGAAGTTGACTGCCTCTCTTTTTTCTTATGCAACTATACCTGCTAGGTTATTGGAATTCTCTCTATTGCCGTAACTAATAACATATATATATAGAGATATATGTTAAGTTGGCTACCTTAGCCTCCTAATACAACAAGAATTTGATCAACTTCTATAGGTGCATGAAGATTCACATGAACAACTACACAAAATAAGATCTGGGAAAGAATGGAGAACTAAATAAATCTTTGCCCAAAAGAAATGTCATATGTGAATTTCTTGGGGTCAAGGCAATTTTCTCTCCCTTGGTCTCCATTAAGGATAAAGATGTGAGTTTCGATTTATATTATATATACTAGTATGTAATTTGCGCTTACGCACGAGAATGGTGAATTGTAGTGGTGCTATTGATGTTAGTTTAGGTTATTAAACATATAGGACATTAGTTTGACTAGGATGTTTAAAGGAACTAAAATGGTTTTTCCTTGCAATTTTCATGATATTGGTTAAGCCAAGTTTCTCATTACATTGTTATTACATAAATAATTTTGAAAATTACTATTGGATATTACATATACAATACCAATTCACAACCACTGTCCGTAAAATTCTACAAAATACAACAGAAAATAAATGAGGATAGGTGCATTGGATTGTTCAGCTCAAAGAAAAATAACAAAAAAAATATAAACAATTTAATTTATATGAAAAGCTAACAAAAGCAAAATCCAATTTTGATTCTAATTGAATTTTCTCTAAGATTTGGCTGTGTGTGTGTGTATATATATATATCACACCTAGTTAGTAATAGACCATACATAGTTATAGTATATTACATAAATGACTTATAAATTTGAATTATTTTTAGTTATACAAAAAAATGTCTCATAAATATAAATTCATTCAAACTCTCTCTTCCTCTAATTTTATATAGAGAGTTAGATATATGATTAGGTTTTTTATGATTTATTTATATTAGATTCCTCGTTTTCTACATTGAATTAACTCACTTTGCACAAAAATTAAAAAACTTAAATTAGATAGAACATATATTGCAATATTAAACTCTAATTGACATCCAATTTTTACACTAAACTAACTCACTTAGTACAAAAATTTAAAAATTTAGATTAGATGGGACATGTGGTGTAAAATTAGTCTATATATATATATATGATATGGGTTTGGTCATAGGAGTTCTGTGAGGGATGGTGGTGGATTTCTAGAGGTGAACCACACTCTCCTTCTCTACATTTGTGTACAATTTTTAGAAAATTACACCAAACTCCCTTGGATTCTTTGAAATTACACTAATCTTCTCATTGTTTTGAATTGTACATAGTTCTTCCTTACTTTTCAAAATAAACTTACCTCACCTCCTCTACAACTTAACACTACTAAATTCACTAACATAAAAAAAAAAAAAAAAAAAAAAAAAAAAAAAAAAAAATTTAAAAATATATATATAATTTTTTTTATAACTAATGAAAATTATATTGATATAAAAAATTAGAGTTGCCCAAATATACAGCTGGGGACTATACAATGAATCACACAAATTACATAAATCCAACAAATCAATAATATACCATAAAGATTGACTATGCAAAACTAACATTCAATCCAACAAAAGTTCTAAAAAAAAACAATTTGAGATTATGCATAGCTCTCTCTGTATCTTTGAAGCTCTAGTTGTTCTTCTCTCTTTACATACACCACATCAAGCAATGTGAGGTAGCTATCCACAAATGACCACTAGGACGGCACCCAAAAACAACTTGGCCAACAAGCTAACAATTCCACCACAATCTTTGACATTACCCAACAAACATCAACTAAACCCAATACCATAGACCACAATTCTGTAGTATAGGGTAGTGAATTAATAGATGATCTACTAATTTATCATTGTTTTTATGCATATAACACCAATAAAAAAGCCACACATTCTTTCTACATAAATTATCGATCATAAATTTTTTTCCAAATATTGCAGTTCAAATAAAGAAAGCAATTTTAGAAGGAATATGATTCTATTAGTTGACCATGTAAAGAGTAACTTACATGTATATACCATATCATCATCTTCATTAATGAATCATACCCCTTTACTTTAAATTACCCCCATGATTAAGTAGTTAAACCTACTATTGCCAAATGCTCGTGGTTGAACACATCTTGGATGCCTTCACTTGTTCTCATACTAGTTACAAGTTTGTTATATATATCCTTAATCAATTTAATATACTTTAAAGGAAATCATTTGTTTTTCAAAACTCACTGCATACCCTCTTTAGGGACCCTATCATATGCACCGCTCCATCTACCACTACCTCTATCATAGAACAATGACTAACTTTTTTTGGTGTTATCTCTAACATTTAGTATGATGATATTCTTAACAGTCACTCATTTTTTAGGGTTTCTCAACGTTATTAGCATACAATTCCTACGTTACAAAGAGAAGTCCTAATTGAAACCTCACAAAAAAATAAAATAAAATCATTCGTGATTAATTTGGAGGACATTGTTATTATGGGCATGGTTTTAAAAATTGCTATGATCAAACAACCGAAAAAGAGATTGGTTATCGATTTTATGGTCCGATCGAGGTTGAACTAGTGATATCATAAATAATTTAATTAATTATTTTAACTTATAAAAATCTAAAGTGTTGCCAATTAGTTATCTGTATATTTAACTTTGATAATGTGAATAAGTTTTTATGATTTTAATAATGTTAATAATAATTTTATGTACAATTTATATAATAAATATTAAAAATAATCTACTATATACGTTCCACATCTATTAATTATATAAAAAGAGCCAATAGTGTTAGGAATAGTGTTTTGGTTTAGTCAAGTTTTTGGACTCATTCTAATGCTACTAAAAAACCTTTCATACTTATTCAAGGCATTTGAGATGGATTTTTTTTCTTCTCAAGTACACCAGTTTGTTTTTGTTTTATATTATATTATTTATATATAAAAAGAGCGAATGCGTTAAAGCTACAGTATCTTTGGTTTGTTCAATTTGCACTGTTTCATTGGCCTTTTTTTTTTTTTTTTTTGAATGCGTAAAGCTACAGTAGTTTCGCTACATTATTTTTGATTTGTTCAATTCACAATGTTTCACAAAATAATAAAATATTAATACAACAAATTAACATAATATTTTCACAATTTTTGAGGTGTTAATTTCTTATAGGTCAAAATAAAATAATAAAATATCATATTGGAACCAACTACAACTAAAAATAAAGGTATTGTGAAAAAAAATGCTACATCTACAACATTTTTCACAACACTTTCATAACAAATCATATGGGGTAAATTGTTATTGGTTCTAATTTAAACTTGCCAAAGAAATTAGTTTTTTTTCCCACCAATAACAACCTGTAACAACCTACTACTTATAATTTGTTATGAAAATGTCGTGGACATTACATTCCTTTTGTGAAAATATTAAGACATCTTGTTGTCATCATAATATTTTCAAAATGGTTGAGCTATCAATTCTTTACAAATCAAAATAAAATATAAAAAAATTAAAAAAGGTTTTATGAAAATGTTGTGTCATTCTGTTGTGTTTTGTATAAATTTTTTATTGGTTTAGTCAACTTTGTTGAGCCAAAATTTACTGTTTCACATACAATTTTCTTAGGTTGACTTTTTGTATTTTTTTCTTTACACACAATTTTAAGTAAAAACACACAAAAAGCTTAGCATAAAAACACTTTTCATCCTTTATGTTTGGGGTATTTTATAGTTCCTCCTTAAACTTTAAAATCAAGAAATTTTTCCCTTAATATTTTGGAAAATTGCAAATATTTCATATTGTGATTCTCACAGTTAAACTTTAATGAAAACTTATGATTCTTAAAATATTTTATTATATAATGTCTAAAATACTTCCATTAAATTTTAACATCCCAAAATTTTCTTCACGTATTTTGAGTTTTAAATGGTAGTAATGCTTGGAAAGTTGGAATGATGATATAAGGTATTTCATTTTTTCTAGGTTAAAATTTTTGAAACTTATAATTTATTTAATGGAAAATTTGATGACACGTGCCTCTTTTTTTTTTTTTTTTTTTTTTTTTTTTTTTTTTTTTTATAGCAAAACTCAATTGCTTATTCTTGGAAAATGATGATATTCGTTATCATTTTTAGAAGTTTTTATTGAGTGGATATTATATCTTAGCAAATAGGTACTAAAAAAACTATTATAGTAAAATAAATATGTATATGTTAAATAGCTACCCTAACTTTGTGTGAGATCAAAATCCTTATACAAATGAGATTAACTTTTTATAACATAATTATCAAAATTCTTAAAATTAATGTCTCTTTTGATTAACGTAAATCTTTATGTATTTTAAAAATAAATAATTTATATCTTTATTTTGTGATATAAATAAAATTTAGAATTGACTTTAATCACTACTCTTATTCTACGGCAAGCACATGCCTGGCTAGTGCTGCCCTAACTAGCATTTTTAAAGTCTCAACTAACTCAATAAGGGTATGCTGCCCCCACCCAAATAAACACTTGGATAAAATTTTGGATTTTTTTTTTTTTTTTTTTTGGGTGGTGGGGTGAGTTTATAATGGTGCATAAGGCAAAACATGCCCAAAACGTAGCCCAAATACTAGTCGGAAGGCTCTGCTATGGCCTACGAATGTGGGACTGGGACAAAAACTGGGCCTAAAATAAGCTAAAAACAAGCCCAATTACTTGGCTGAAGGCTCAGCTATGGCCTAAATAAGTAGCACTGGTCAAGGACTGAGCCCACTAGCCCGGTAATTAATTTCTCCAATTGGGCTTTGGAATAAATTTTGAGAGACAGGAATAAAAACTAGCGTTGTTAAAAGCCACCAAGATAATAGTATATTCAAAATATGTAAGTTGTGAGGCATGATAATACTTGATTGTGTAGACACCCCATTTTACAACTTGTATTTGACCAACCAGTAGATCTTCAGATTTGTGATACAAAACAAATCCTGATGTTCTAACGATCATAATGGTATGTCATAGGTTTTGATCAGACCACCTGATCAAAAGTTATCATACAAACAATTTTCAATGATCATGGCTCATCTACACGATAGGCCTGATCACGTTCTATTCTAAACACTTAATTTTGATTGGTTCTCACAAGAATTAATTTAAAATTAATCAAGTGTGATTTTTGATTGGATTTCATTTTATTTCAATTTTTTTAAAGAAAAAAAAATGTTTTTCTTTATGGCATCTTATCTGCTCTTTTGAAAAAAAATTTGGAGATATGATCCCTGAAAAATTCAAAAAAAAAAAAAAATAGAAAAATGCTCAGGAAACGTCATTATCTTCAGCAGCAACTTGAATCATATTTTTGGCCTGGAAAACATTGAAATTTGGATTTCTCTATTTCTATAAAAGTTATAGAAAATTGAGTTTTCTTTCAAAAATCATCAATTCCGAATCAATTGGAATTTTGAGCAGCAAGTTATGGCCAAAATACGAAACAGATGCAGAAGATAACACAAACTCAGCATTATCTTCAATTTTCTCTCAAAATTTCAAATGGGGATCAACAATAAATCTGTTCAAGCCTATCTAATAGAAATGGGGATCAACAATAAATCTGTTCAAGCCTATCTAATAGACTTATCCTTTCCCTTTGCTTCAGAAGAAAGATTTTTGAAAAATAAATTGGATAAAGAAACAGATACATCCTGTGAAAAAATTCAAAAATGCTCAAAAGACGTTACTAATTTCAGCAGCAATTTGAAACACATTTTTGGCATGGATAATGTTGAAATTTGGCTTTCTCTATTTCTGAAAAAGTTGTAGATAATTGAATTTCCTTTCAAAAAACATTCATCTTGAATCAATTGGAATTTTGAGTGGAAAATTAGAGCCAAAATACGAAGCAGGTGCAGCATCATTTCAAAATTTGAATGGAGATCAACACCAAATCCGTTCCAGCTCATTTAAACAGGTTATCTCCTCTCTTAGCTTCAGAAGAAAGCTAATAACTTAACTTTAAAGCTAAGCCATCCCTTCTCCTATAAATAGAGAAGACCTCTTCCATTTTCTAAACCCCGAATTCCCTCTGGAGAGCTAGTGAGAAAGCAAAAAAGAAAAGCTGTTGAGCAACCATTGTTCTTACTTTGGTTGTAGTTTAGTACTTCCTTGCTTTCTCCCTAGCCCTTCAAGTGATCACTTCCTTTTTTTTTTTTTTAATTTATGCTGGTAAGTAGTTAATTGTGTTCTTTAATTTTTTGTACATGCTAGAATAAATTCACTTCTTTTATGCTATGCTTAGATGAACATGCCTATATGTCTTATTGATTGTCTCTTGAATGCTTAGATGAACACTTCTAGGTTATAGCTCAACTTTCTATTCAATGCTTAGATGAACACTTCTAGGCTAATACACAATTTTCTTTCGAATGCTTAGATGAGCACTTCTAGGCTAAAACACAACTTTCTCTTTAATACTTAGATGAACATGTCTAGGTAGTTGTTTTACTTTTTTAAATGCTTGAACAAACATGTCAAAGTATTTTGATTTTGTCTAGATAAACATGTCTAGGGTTTTTTTTTCCTTTACTTCTCTTCATAATTGCTTGGATGATCGAATATGCTTAAAGGTTTTATTTTTATTTGTTTCTCTTTGCAATTATGTTGATGACAAATACCATGACAATTTATTTTTCCTTCACATGTTTAGATGAACATGTCTAGGCTTGGAATTCTTTATTTATATTGATCTCTTGGATGAACATGCCATCAACTTCATTTTTTTTTTACATTAAAATTGTTATCTAACAAGTTTTATTTTTTTGTTTCTCTTTATGTCAAATTCCCTTAACACATATTTATTTACAATTCCTGCAAATCACATGTTTATATGACATATTCTTTGCATTTGTTTGACATGATATGACATTGGCCACCTTAACCTAGGAGACCGGTTTTACCAGGCGAGATGGGTGCTTAATCCCTTCCCATCTCGTAAATTAGCCTCCGAACCAAGATCAAGGGTTCTAGACTATACTCTTGTATTTACAATTTTACATTTTTTTTAGAATGTAACTAGGAAATTAAGCAATGTAATTTACTTTTCTTAGATTGTATCTAGGACAAAAAAAGCATTGTAAATTTTTGTTACAAAGTTTGATGTAAATTGTCATATACATTAATACAACAAAAGTATTTTTTATTGAAGGTTTTCTTATTTTTCCTTTTAAATTAAATAAGTGGCGACTCCATGTAAAACCCTCGATCTAGGGGGGAGCACATTTTACAGATTGATTGAGATCTATTCATCAAAAAAAAAAAAAAAAAAGATTGATTGAGATCTATTAGTGCAGCACCAGCACGTGCATGTGCAAGTGCCTAAAAAGTAAGGTAAGGTGAAGCTTGGTCAAACATGTAGCAAGGTAAGGGTTTGTTTGTGATTGTGCTGATTGTCAAAAGGAAGAAAGTTTTGATAAAGAGAGGATCATTTGACTGGATTGGAGGTTTTGATAAGGAGAAATTGGTGAGAATGGAGAGGTTACCGGTATGGATAGGTCTTTGTATAATGATTGGAAGACTGTCCTATGATCATTTTCTTTTCTGAAAGCATTATCCCTTCAAAACATTTATTCACTCTCGACAATGTTCCTCCATCCACGTCTGTTTTCACCCATTGTGCAAAACCGGTTCAACCAGTCTGGTTTCCAGGTTTTTTTTTCTTGCTTTTTTCTTAATTTTCAGTTTTTCATTAGAATCGAACTAGTATAAGCTCCGGTTCATGGTTGATCTAGTAAAACTGGCCGGTTCGGTTTGGTTTTTAAAACCATACTTATGGGTTTCTCGTCGACTTTTTTTTTTTCTTCCAATTTTTTTACTTATTTGGTTTTGTAAAAACTTTGAGTACGTTTGGTAGAATGTAACGATAAAAGATACATAATCTATATGTATACTAGTTATAGGCCCGTGCGTTGCACGGTTTTATGAAAAAACTTATAAAATATATGTATAAATAATTATATATTTTAATAATTATTATAACAAAATAAGTACTAATTTGTTAGTGACTTGAAGTATTGTTAAAAATAATATCAATGATTAAAAAATGTTAGAAGTATTTTTCTCCTTTGGAAAATCTTTGAATACTTATTTGTACACTATGTTTTTAGAGTAACCTTGTTCTTCTTCGTCATTGTTCTTTATTAAAATCTTTAGACATAGTATTACAAAAATTGGCCACTTTTAAGAGATAGAACTATTCGAAGAATAATAACCTTTAATTTGTTCTAATTATAGAACCTATCATAATTTTTGTTTCCTGTACGTTGCACGATTTTATGCATAAATTCATATAATATAAAATTTATTTGAGAAACAAAAAGAAAATGAATAGTTTGAATTGTAAGAGAGACACTATGTGTAAATGAAAAAAAAAAAATTGCAGAGCTCTACATATAGATTACACACCTTTCTTAGGATGCTTGGAATCTTTTATGACAAACCTGGAAAACAAAATCAAGAAAAAAATTAAACCGAGTTAAAAAAAAATAATAATAATTGAACCATATAGATTGTAAAATTGCATATGAGTCTATGACCATTTAATACCAGGCTTTAAAATAAATTTTTTTCTATAAAGACCTATCATTTCCTCTTTGATTTTACTACTTTAGTCAAATAAGTTCCATAATCGCAAGGAAAAAAAAAAAAAAAACCTATTTTATAATGATGGTCCAAAATTTTGCAATTTAAAACCAAAAATATAAAAAGATTAATGAAGAATTTGTTGGGAATAGAAAAATTATACTAATAATTAGCAAAAATATATTAATTAATGTTGCAAACGGATACATAATTCTATGCACACTTTACTTAAATAAATGCTGATATTCAAAATAAAAATAAAAAGTAAAAAGGGAACAACATGAATAAATCATACTTGACAAAATTTATTTCATTCTGTTTGATAAATTATATAAAATAAATCCTATTAACTTAGTTTTTGTGTATTTAAATGATCTAGAAAAATAAGGAAGCATATACTTTTGAGCCTAATCACATCTAGCAAAATAATAAAGCATTCAAACTATTGAAAGGCAATTTAAGTTCATATATGCTTGCATGAGACACGTACCTGTCCATAGTAGCAATGGAAACCTCATCTTTGAGATGAAGAATCAATGTAATGCTAATAAAAAATAAAAAGAGAGGAAGAGAACGTGGTTGATTTTATATATATATATATATATATATATATATATATATATAAATGATGCAAAAATTCATATCTAGTACCTGCAAAAATGACAAATTTAACAAAAAGAAAAACACGGCTAGGTTCTTAGTTGCGCTGACAAAAAAACAAAATGTATCACAAATAATCAACAAATATTAAGCATTGAATCCAACACTACTTTCACTCATCATCCTCATCATCATCGGCAACGGAGTTAAAAGCATTCAATCTCTCAATCAATTTGGCCTTCCTTTCCTCGTATGAAAGCTTCTTCAAGTCGAACTTCTCGTGTTCCTTTGGAGGCTGTTTCTCAAACTTCTTATTCTGATAGATTTTTTTTTTTTTTAAATATCATCAACATAGAAATTATCAAATTAATGGAGATATATACTATTTTTGGCATAGATAAAGATTATCAAATTAATGGATATATATACTATTTCTTGGGATAGATTTATATTAATCACCTCTTGAAGAATTTGGATTTTGCTTATCCCTTAATAATCAAGTTTTGTAACTTGATATTCTGATAAAATAATATTAATTTAATAATAATAATAATAATAATAAATAAAATTTAAGTTGCAACTTGAGGAAAATAGAAACAACAAAAACGTGGGATGAGATTTAAATTTAGAAATTTTTTAAAATGGACTTTTAATTAGAGTAGAAATAAAATTTTGAAAATTTAGATGATAAATATTATCTAAATTAAATTTTTGTATGTTAAAAATTATCCCTTAATTTAAGAAATATATCCTAACAAATAAAAAAATAATGATAATATAATTTTATTTAATGATAAGAATGAATTAGAGTCCTGGTATTATACCATTCCTTTTTAATTCTTTAAAAATCTAAAAATTTAATAAAATTTCTGCAATTTGATTAATCCACGTGGCGCAACCACGGCGTCTAAGCCCAATTTTGATTATATATAATACTAGTCGCTAACCCGTGCGATGCACGGGAAAATCTTATGAAAGTATAGTTTATATATTAAAACTTTTTAATTTTACATGAACTATAATAATTTTAATAATATTTGAAAAATAAAATAAAAAGTGAAAACTCAAGCCAATTCAAGATGAACCACTGCAATAATAAAGGCAGTCCTCCCTTTCATTCTTGCAAGCCAATAGCAACTGCAAGAGCTATCATGAGGGCATTCCATCGGATAGTTTTGACCCAAGTATGCTTCTACTTTATTTTAATCCTATACATTAGTAATTTGACGTGAGTTTTCAGCAAGTGGTATCAAGTAAAAATCACGTTTGCACAAAACCTAAACAGACATCAACAATTTTACCAAGTTTTTTGCTAACTTCATAATAATTATGGAACAACTTGCAAACTTTAATCACCGTTGGCACGTCATTGATGTTGAAGTTTATACATGTTCTGCATGTGGTATTAAGTTTTGGGTTTTATAGATGTGGCAGCCAAATGATACATGGAAAGACTTTTATCACATAATAATGATGCAGCAATCAATATATAAATATATTGTGTAACAACATTTAAAAGGAACAAATAAAAAATAAGTGTAATTGTTTTGAATTATCCATTCATCTTAATCAAAATTTAACAAACTAAATTTGATAAAATGGTTTTCATATAAATAAAGCTTTATGAAGCTTGGGTATAGTTTCCTCTTATTTCCAAAAGTTTCCACATGATTCATCCAACAAAGTCTACAACTCTTCCCAGACCTTTTTTGGAAAAGTGAACAACTCTTCCCAGACCTTACCAAACCTAGAAGAAAAGAATGAAAGAAAACTTTAAATCAAATAATCATTCAGAGGAACAACTGCAAACAACCATGAAAAATTTATGACTTGAGTTTTTATTCATTGAAATTGAACATTTACATGTTTCCTACCATAAGGTTTTGGATTCTGACTCCAATTCCAAATGCCATGTCGCTAATGTAAAGTTGTAAACTATCAGCTTCTCATCTTTTTTAGGAATCCATCACCTCTTCTCAAAGGCATTATCCTAGCACGCTAAGGCTTCACCTCCTGTGTTAAACTCTATCCCAAACAACTATATAATGATGCTTGAATCCCAAAAATACTAAATAAAAATACAAAAACTTATCCCTACACTTTCTTAATAACCAAACCAAAATTATTATTAAAACAAAAAATACAATCATGCACATAATGATACAAAAAGAAAGAGAGTGTTTATAAGAAAACTCAGATAATACCCAATTGTGATAATCAGAGTCCACTGGCAGCCCATGTAAAAAATACTTGTAGTCAATAACAATGCAATGCAATCTGCTACATAGATTAAGATCATTCACCAAAAAAAAAAAAGAAAAAGAAAAAAATGCAAAATGGGAAGGGACATAGATAATAAATTTGAACATCTTGATAAATCCTATGAAAATTTCAAAGTAATTTGACTTTCAAATGAAAATTTGCTAGACCACACATCAAGGAGTTTAGGATTTTGAACAATATTGAGTCAAGATCTGTAACAATGCACAAAATAGTCCATCAAATTTGTGTAGACAAATCATCAAATTTAAATGGGATTAATTCTAAAACTATTAACATCAAATGGAGGAGAAAAGAGAACTTCATGAGAATGAAGATAAACTCACTCTTCTATTGTTTGCGCATCGCAAGTAATTCTGAAAACGATGCACACATCTTTAACTCTCATTGCACCTTTGCTGTTAGACATAGAAAAATAGAAGGAAAATGTTTAAATTAAACACTTCAACAAATTAAAATAAATATATAGAATAGATTAAAACCCATCTTTTCTATGTGAGGTAAGGTTAATTTAAAAACACAAACTGATGAAGTTTCAGATTCTTCCCAAAAACATATTACCAATATTGATGTAGCAAGAATTAGTAGAGATCGTCACTGATATCAACGGCAACAACAGTTCCTTAAATCTCAACCATTTCAAATATAAAATTCTCTCACTTTGCGTAAACATGAAAAATTCATACCATAGTCAACAAAATGTTTAATTGGACATGTGAGAACTCTAAACGAAAACTGAAAGAAGCACACTTAGCACAATTTTTTTTTTTCAATTTCTCCTCCCAAATGAAATCTCAAGGTAAGTTTGATATGGTAAAATCTGACCACCCAATTACTATAAGGCAAATCTATGTCCAACACCTCAAGTAGCCTATCACCACATATTGACTTCAATACATAAAGGCAAAGGCAAACAGTATGTAGAGGCTATAGGAAGGCATGGCTTAGTTCATGTACTCAAAAAATTTTATTATGAGAGGGATTTGACTCTAAATTAAGTACCTGTTCTCTCATCCATACAAAAAAATATATAATTTGGGTATCCCCAAATTCATCAAAAACACGAAGTTTAAACCACTATTTTCCTATTAGATTCAATAATCAATATATCAGCTTGGATCAGAGTGAAGTCTCTCAAAATATGCTTCAAAAATAGATATGGAAGAAAAAAATAACACAGCTTTACCTTTTCAATTTGCTATTGTTGGAATTTGTAGACAACTTCTAAACTTTATAGGTTCAGTCCTTCGCTGTGCATGGCAGAAAGCAAAAAATAAAAGTCAATAGTAGCAACAAATCTTAGCTTCCATGGTTATACCAAAATTTAAAATACAAACCTTACCACAACTAACAAATAAAAGTTGTAGATAAACAGCGAAGCCAAGGTTGTAGAAGGAGGACACTGGAAAAGAAGCTGGGGTCTGCAACCAAACAAAGAATCAAACAAAATCCCTCAAAAATCTAGATGTTGCTCGTAAAGAAGATTCTTATCAAAAATTAGATAAAGAAGTAATAAAAACAATGGTAAACTTGAGATGAAATAATAATTAAACTAAACATAAAATATGCACGGGGTAAACAATTAGTTTTTATTTCTTTGAAATTGAACCAAAAAATAGAACCGTACATATGTGAGGACAATGAAAATGGTATCGAATATTATCATGATGAAGAAATTGGAAATTCACAACTACCTTAAATTTAAAGAACAAAGATATTTATTTCACAGCATTATACTGAATGATTAAAACCCTTAAAAATGAGTGAGGAAGACAAAAAGTTGTGCAGACCAAGAATTGAGAGTAATTTGGTAGAATTGTAGAGTAACGCCTTCTTTTGTATGCAAACATATCTCCAAAGTACAAAGCATCTAATGGAACCATAGAACATGAAAATATATGTTCTTCTCACTAACATACAAATAACTTAATTAAATTTATGACTAATCAACAACAACTTGGTGTGGAAATTGTTTACCAAAAAAAAGGAATATCTAACAATCAAACATAAGTATTTATTAATTCTAACCATAAAGCAACTACAACATGAGAATCTGGTTCAAAGTATTTAAACAATAACTAAATTTTCAAAATGCCCTTTATATATATTTATAGTGATGGTGTGATGCCCCACCAATGGTGATAGGGCCTCACCTATTCCACATATGCTCACTGTCCATGGAGGTCTTCCAAGAATTCCTGTTTTGCACTTCACTAAGCATCTTATTTGCATCTCTCTTCCTTAAAAATAAAACAGAATGTACAGCATGAATAACATTCTCCAATGAGAGTTTCAATTACAAAAACTCATCAAGATTTACAAAAAAATAGAAAAGAAAAGACAAAACTAAACATTTTTATTAAAAAATAGGGCATTAACAAATTAGAAATTCAAAGCATGAAATCAACTACCAAATACCAATTATTATTCAACATCATGAAAGCTATGATGAATTGATAACAGATTTTAAAACTCCTAGTAATGAAGAATGGCAACCCCCCAACACAACAACATTTTTGCCAAAAAATGCATATTGCACATCAAATAGTGTATTATAACTATCAAATTGAAATCTGCTGTCAATTCATTCAAGTAAAAAAAAAAAGGGGGTCAACTCTCCAAACTGTTAATTATTTTAATTTCAAAAACCTCCAAATATAAGAAAGACATTTAATGAAATTAATCATTCACAATGGGAACAACGCATAACCCACATATAAATTTAGGGCTGGACAAACATTAAAGGGTTTTTGAGCTAACCATAACATCACTCTCAAAATAAACTTAAAAATCTTTTGCTAAAGTCCATATCATAGTAAAACAGAAAACCTTCAAAACCCAAAACCACTGTCACATTCACCTCACAATAAAAACATTCTAGTTGACAATGAATTAGCAGTTTATGAAAACAATACATCAGGTAGTATAAAATATAACCCAATCATGAAACCATAAATCCCAGATCGGCACAAAAAAAAAAAAAAAAAAAAAAAAAAAAAAAACCATGAAACTGAAACACATGAAAGCAAAACCTATAGGATTGGGAGGCTAAGATCAAAACTAAATACTGCCACCAAGTATATATAATTAACCACAAATTCACATGAGGCTAAAATAATTCAATAATCTACAACAGAAAGTTAATTATTCAATAACTAAATTAATATACTTGCATTTGTATATAACTCCAGAAACTTAAATTAAATCCAAACACAAACAAATGACTCACAAAAACATCAAGGGCATGCTGCTCCAATAACTAAATTAATATACCTGCATTTGTATAGAAACCCAGAAACTTAAATCTATATATATAACAAATGACTCACAAAAACATCAAGGGCATGTGCAAAACTCCTTACACAAAACATAACAAAATTATTAACAATGAAACAGAATAACAACTCTAAAATCCCAGATGGATTTTCTTGCCGCCAATAAATAAAACCCACTATGGCTCCAAACCCATCAATCTAAACTAATCATTCAAAAGAAACACTCCCAAACGAACCCTAAATCATATTTAACAACCCAAATTGAAACCCTAAATCATATTTAAAAACCAAAAACGAAACCCTAAATCATATTTAACAACCAAAATTATAGAACAAAATAAAAAACTAACCGGTAATGTTTGCAGAGAGAATCTGGTCTGAAAAAAAAAAAAAAAAAAAAAAAAAAAAAAAAAAAACAGACACCAACAAATATGGAGTTGGAGAAGGGTGGTGCCGGAGAAGGTGGAGCCGTTGAGTTGTGGGAGAGAAGGACTGATGGTGGCCTGGGTTTTGGACTGAAGGTGGAGCCGTTGAGCTGCGATTTGTGTGTGGGGGAACGGCAGAGCGTGGTCTGCGTTTTGGAGGAAGGAGAAGGTAGAGCGTGTTAGGCTTCTCTGATTTTGCGTTTATGTTTTCTTTTGTGTTTTAGTTATAGAAGAAGTATTAATTTTTTTTTTCCCGGTTTTATTTTTAAATTAGAACTTTTGTTTTATTTTTTATTTTTTAATTTAAGTAATGATGACGTGGAAAATTGTGGGAGCTTCTACGGCTTCGGTTATATATATATATATATATATATATATATATATATATATATATATATAGATGATATGATATATAAAACCGAAACCTTTGAAACTCTCACAATTTTCCAAGTCAGCATAATATTTAAATAAAATTATCATTTTATTAATTATTTTTGTTTAGTCCAAACTTAACAAGGAGTGAAACTCTATCTCTCTAACAAGTCCAACTAAAACTCAAACTCATCGTTATCATTAATATTTAAATTATATATATATAAAACCAAAACCTCTGAAACTCCTACAATTTTCCACGTCAGCATAATATTTAAATAACATTATCATTTTATTTAAATAAAATTATTTTTGTTTAGTCCAAACTTAACAAAGAGTGAAACTCTATCTTTCTAACAAGTCCAACTTAAACTCAAACTCATCATTATCATTAATATTTAAATAAAATTATCATTTTATTTAAATAAAATTATTTTTGTTTAGTCCAAACTTAATAAGGAATGAAACTCTATCTCTCTAATAAGTCCAACTTAAACTCAAACTCATCATTATCATTTTTTTTAACAAAATTATTTTTGTTTAATCCAAACTTAACAATGAGTGAAACTCTATCTCTCTAACAAGTCTAACTTAAACTCAAACTCAAACTTAAACTAAAGCCTTTGACTTTTTGTTGACCTCTGTAGAACTTGCCACATCATTATTATTTTTTTTAAACAAAATTATTTAAATTTTTTACACCTCAGTATAATTTATTTTATTTTTTAATTTTTTCAATTTGATTAAAAAAAAAATAACAACTTAAAAATACAAACGTAAATTGTATCAATCCAAAGTAGAGTTCTAAAGAACACAAAATTTCATAAAAATAAAATAAAAAATACACCAACTAACCTTGTATATATATACATTCTCCACTTAAAAGGAGTCCAAGTAAAAATCAAATACCTTAAAATTCTTGAACTCTACGTTAATACTGTGTATATATCAAACATTTTTTTTTTTTTTGGGAGGGGGGATATATACAACCAAATTATGTATATAATCAGGTTTTTTTACTAAAGATGTAATTAAAAACTGGATGCTATTTCGAAAACCACTTTTTTGAAACCCTAAGATTGAAAGGGTAAAAACAAACCAACATCAAAATTTGAATCATATTATTAAATAGGTTGAAAGAGTTTTTTTTTTTATTTTTTTATTTTTATTTTTTTTAATTATGTATATATAATAAATGGACTCTTCAAATACTAAAAGATCATGATATATTAGAACTTTGGGAGACTAACCGCTTGTGGAGAAATTATTGGCACCAGTATAGATGGCTCTCAGTGGTGATGGCTTGATTGGTGAGGAAGAAAAAGAAGTCGCATTATATATATAATTTTGATCTCAAGTCTCAACAACAAGCTATTATCCTAGGGTAAACTTGGCACTAGGTTCAACCCACCAGTAGATTGTTTCATCTAAATAATTCCATTATGTTTTAATTGCTGACTTTTTGGTTCATTTTTTGTAACATATAAAATTTTCTTGCAGATTTTGACAATTATAGCAATGGATTATTCTTTTGAGGGTAGAATATCTTTCTTTTATATTTCTCTATGTGTAATTACATTTTTTTTTTGTTTATATATTGTTTCAATAATTTGTAGGCACCGAATTTTCTAATTCTTTAGTTTCATCTGAACTTTTGGGTTTATTTTTTTCATTATATGAAACCGTCTGGCATATTTCAACGGCATCTTTCTCTTATATTTCTCTTTTGTGTGTAATGACTATAGTCATATATATTTTTCTATTGTTTCAATAATTCTAGGTTTAGAATCTTCTAATTTTTTAAAATTATTTTTTTAGCATTTTAGAAGTTTTAACATCTGACTTTTTGCATTAGTTTTAGCAATATCTGAACATGTTTGGTAGATTTCAACAACTATACCATGGGTAATTCTTTTAAAAATAACTAATATTTCTCTTATATTTTTCTATTGTGTAGTCATATATATTTTGTTTTGTTTCAACAATTCCTAGGCAATGAATCTTTCGATTCGCGAATATTTTAATTTTTGACTTCTTCATCAAATTGTAACACAAATTCAAGTCAGATAAGAGCAATTTATGCAATTGTATAGTTTCATAATCAATTTAAGTTCCCATGCATTGCATGGGTTAGCGGCTAGTGTAATTTGTATATATTAAGAGGATTCAAAAAGTTAGTTATAGTTTTTTTGACTTACAAAAGTACCCCTAATTTAATTAACTTAAACTTAAAATGGGGTTAAAAAAGTAAATTGACAAAAATATTAAATTCCTACTTTTACATTTTCTGCTTCTAATAAACTCCTACTTTTACGTTGATTTAAATTCCTACTTCTACTCACTAACTCCCTACAAAATAGGATTATTCTTTTGTTAGTTTTAAAACTCCTCCAATCTACAAAACTCACCCTACGTATTTACTTTTTTTTTTTTTTTTTTTTACTTCATCACGATGTGTTTGTTTCTTCTGTCCCCCTTAGTGGATATCAGTATATTTTAAGTTCATATAAATATATATTGTAAAAAATTATCTTTATAATTCATGCATATCATGCATCTGTATGTATTAAGAGGATTCAGAAAGTTAGTTATAACATTTTTGACATACAAAAGTACCCCTAATTTAATTAACTTAAAACTTCAAAATGGGGTTAAAAAAGTAAATTGACAAAAATATTAAACTCCTACTTCTACGTTTTTTGCTTCTAATAAACTCCTACTTTTACGTTGATTTAAATTTCTACTTCTACTCACTAACTCCCTACAAAATAGGATTACTCTTTTGTTAGTTTTAAAACTCCTTCAATCTACAAAACTCACCCCCACGTATTCACCTTCTTTTTTTTTTTTTTTTTTTTTTTTTTTTTTTTTTTTTTTTTTTTTTTAAACTTCATCACGATGTGTTTGTTTCTTTTGTCCCCCTTTTTTTTCATTTTTTTTTTAAATTTCATTAGTTTGATCTCACGTTTTTATTTTCCCAAATCTTTTCTTCTTTATTAAAAAAAAAAAGACTCCTACTATAAAACCAGTACTATAACTTCTATCCATCCTTATCATCCCAACATCCCCACTAAAAAGCAGTTACTACTATGTAATTTCTCACGCTTTTATTTTTGTTTTTCACTTTTTCACTCACGATCTCCTTATTATCACTAACCTCCACGTTTGTTAGTTTTATTTTTATCTTATATTTGTGAAGGCCAAGTTTCATTCTCATCAATTTCATATTTCTTTTTCTCTGTAAATTTTTTTTGATAATTTGTTCAATTTGTGCTTTTCAATGTTTATTTTTTAAAATTAAGCCAAACTTTAGCAACTAATTGATGACTTCAATGGATTTGATGTTAGAGACACATTTTATGGGGTCTGGAATTGAGATTGACAAATGCAATCAAGACTCAAACCATTCGTTGAGCAAACAGGTATCTTCCAAAATTCTTGGTCGTATTGATTTATGCAGTTGTGGGAGAAATATTTTTTCATCACACCCTTAGGTTGTTTGTTTGTTTGTTTTTTTTTTTTTTTTTTTTTTGGTGATTGGAAAAAGTAGATATCCCAAATTATAATAAATGCAAATTATTAATTTTTACCAAAAAAATATAAGAGTCTTTGAGCACGCGTGTGAGCGCGTGGTCAGAGGCTAGTATTTATTACTATTCATTTGTTTGGTGACAATATAATAATAAAATTTCAAAGACAATGGAATCTTAAATCAAATTTAAGATATATTTTAGGAAATATCTTACTCATATAATTATATTTCATAAAAATAATATATATATTTTTTTAAAATTTGAAAGAGAGATTAGTTATTTTTTTATGATTTTTTATTTTCATAATTTTTATGTGCATATGGAAAGTTTGTTTATTTGGAAATATATTAATTTTAAAAATTGATACACATTCTAAGGAATAACTATTACAACCCTTTAAAGATGAATAGTTATTCCTCATTTTAAAGAATTACTATTCATAAAGAATGACTGTCCCTATAATAAAAAAAAAATAGATAAATCATAGGAATAACTATTACATTATAGTGCATATCACAGTTTATCAAACGTAGTACAACTATATTCTTTCTTCTAAAAAAAAAAAATCTAAATTATATTTTTTTATATTAAAAAAAAAAGACTACATTCATAGGATGTGATTTAGTAAAAGATTTCTATATTAAATGGGACACTATATTATATTCTACCAAAAAAAGAAAAGAAAAAAGGGCACTATATTATAGGATGTGATTTAGTAAAAGATATCTATATTTATAAACGAAAATGACGTAGTTTAGTGAGTCTATATATATCACACAAACGCTGATAGAAATCAATTCTCATCTGGTTCCGTAGCTCGATTCTCCTCTCTCTCTTCATCGCCAGGAATCTCCAATCTTCTTCAATCGGTAATCGGAATTTCCTATCAAACTCTATACTATATATTATATTGTTCAATTCAATTTCAGTTGTAGCAGTTATTTGCGTGTAAAATTTTTCTTTTTTAATTTAATATTTTTGTTTTTTTTTTTTTTCTAAGCATGAGAATTGTTTTGCACAACTCTGAACTCTCACTCTCAGTTTATTTGTTTTGGTGTGGATTTGAGATGTATAGAATTTTGGAATTCGATTCCAAATCTATTAGTGTGTGAAGTATAGCCAAACAGCTGAAAATCAAATTCAAGACGGAATCGGTTTTCTGAACTTTCAATTTCTAGGGTTTTAGTTTCTATGGAGATTAAATCCTTCAAATTTGATGCAGAATTTCAAAGAGGCCATTGGTTTTGGTTTCAGAGTAACTGTTGTGCTAATCAAACAAGCAAAACCTATCCAAAAACCAAACTTTAAATAAATAATTAAAAAAAAAATCCAGTTTTCGTGAAATTAAATATTAAATATAAATAGGCCTGGGGCTTTGGAAAGTTAGGTAGAATAACTTGTTTTTTTGGTTTTTTTTTATTATTGTTAATCGAATTCAGAGAAAGTAGAATTAGTGCTTGGCAAATTTTTGCAAAGCTGAATGATGTGGCATACCCATCCAATGATGGAAAATCAGATTTGAAAGATTTGAGGGTGATACAAAGTTGAAAGTTTTCAACTATCGAATTCAACTATCATTTTCATATGTGAATGTTTTCAATGGGAAGACTTGGTAGTGTCGAAGGATTAGTTGCTTTTTTGGTCGTAGTGAATGGGGTATAATATATCTTAGAGTTCTTAGTACTCATTAAAAAAATTATGTGCATAAAGAATGATTGAGGTGACTGCCTAAACAACTATCTCTTCTTTACCCAATTGGTACGTAGACAATTGTTTGAGAAGATATGTAATTCGTGAAGTATTGTATTTGTTGTAGATTTATTTTGTTAGTTGCAATTATTCTATGATTTTTGTTTTTGTTTTTGATTTAAATGCATTTTGAGGTTTTATAGGTTGATATTTGTTTATCTATCATTTGCAATTGAGTGATGGCGGTCCATTGCGTAAAAATATTCATTTGGTCCCGAAATTTTTTGTCATGTTCTATTTTAGTCTTAGTTCTTCCGTAGGCTTGCCGTTATAATTCTTATTTACGTGGCAAAATTTGACAAAGCAATGTGGCCCCTTGTTATAACGGTAAGGCTATGGAAGGACTATCTTGGTAAGTTTACAATTTTTTAAGGACTAAAACAGAACTTTCGAATTTCAGGTTCTAAAATAGAACTAGACCCAAATTTTTAGGGACCAATAGTATATTTTCACCAAAGAAAATTTGTTTTGTCATTTGCACTTGGTGTTTGGACTCTGTTTTTTTGAATGTTTGCCACTTCTCTTATTATTATGCCAGTCGCCATGAAGTATGATTTGAAATATTAACTTAGAGATAGCTTGCTTGATTTATAATATGGTAAAGTTTTTATTTTTAAGGATCTAATCTAATCTAATCTATATATATAAAACCAAAACTTTTGCAGCTCTCACAATTTTCCACGTCAGCATAACATTAAAAAAAAAAAAAAAAAACGTAAAGACACTCAGAACAATAAAACCAAAAAAAGAAAAAGAAAAAAAAAACGTAATAACCCGATACTCAAGCCTTTACCTTTCACGATGCTCTGCCTTTCCCTTCCACAATCGTTTGCCATATCTTCCCTGCCTTCCTCTACTGGCTCCTCCTCTACCAGCTCTTCCTCAGCTCTTCCTTGATCATCTAAAGACCCACAGCTCTTCAAACCACCCACCATACCCACCATACCCAACAGACATCTTCTTCCTCGGAATCAATCTCCTTCCTTAGACCACCCACCACCCACATCCAACCTCTACAACCCAGAAACGGCGCCCCATTTGCCGTGAATCTCAGAACAGGGGTCGAGCTCCTTCCTCAGAGCACCCATTTGCCACAAACCACCCACATGCATAACTGGCACCCAATTTGCCGTGGGTCTCATCCAGCCCTGGCCCATCAACTATGTCGGTCGGTTCGAAACTGGCCCAAAGGCAACCAATAATTTTTTTTTTTTTTGAATCTGAACTCTATAGCTATTAGGACTCTATAACTATTATCTTATAAATTGTTGATTCTTATTAGTCTTTTTTTTTTTTTTTCACGGCTGTTCAATTTCTAGGTTTATTCTTATTACCTTTGTCTTCATTCTTTTCCTCCATTCGAATCAGGGTTAAAGGTATGGTATTCTCTCAATTTGAATTTTAACATTCGCCTCTGTGATTAGTATTCTGTTTACATTTAAAGAACTCATGAAACTCAAATTTTAGTGTAGTTATATAAGTTTTTGCAGAAAAAATACAGCTGGTATTTCTAATTGTAACGTTTGCCTCTGATTAGTGTTCTGTTTACATTTAAAGAACTCATGAAACTCAAATTTTAGTGTAGTTATATCAGTTTTTGCAGAAAAAATACAACTGGTATTTCTAACTATTTTAGTGTTCTCTTTGAGTTTCAATTACTGATATAACTACACTAAAGCTACAGCTGGGTTGTTTATGTTTTGATTGTTTCAAGTTCAGACTTAGAATAGTTTGGATTTCTCAGCTTTTAGTTTAGCTTTTTTTCTTAGCCTTTCTGAGATTTTTTACCCCACCTTCATTGATTTCTGTTTTGTTTTCTAGAGTTGATTAAATTGTAGTTTTAGCTGTGTTTCTATACCAACTCATAAAGATGTCTCCAATAGGGATTGGCAACTCATTATCAAAGTAGTTTGTTGAAGGAAAAGGAAATTGAAACAGAGTGGCTGTGCATATGAAGCAAAGGACTTGAAGAGAGATCTAATATTAGTGGGGGAGCCTAGCAGTCTGTCAACATCTTAGCCAGCAGCATTTCAGGATGCAATTGTGGAGGTTGCAATAAAAGCTAGAGACCTTGGATTTAGACTAATTTTGTTTGTCAGTGGTTGCAAAAGGATTGAACAGGTTTGCAATGGAAGAAGTTAACCAAGATTGCAGGAACAAAAAATTGGTTTGGAACTCTGTAACTGAGTTTAGTACTGTGTTTTGATGATAATCAATTTGATTTTTTTTGTGTGGAAACTGAGCTATGGGTTTGAATTTGTTTAGTAGTAGTCTATGGTTGGTTTGCATTTATGCTTGCTTTCAATCAATTTGATGTTAGAATTGTGACTTAGGATCTGATTTGCTTTTGTTTACTTGCTTTCAATCAATTTGATGTTAGAATTATGACTTAGGATCTGATTTGCTTTTGTTTACTTTGATTAAGTGCACTTCAAGTCAGTTTGTTTTGAATCAAGTTATTTCGAATCAATAGCATTGGAATATGAGTTAGGCTTAGAAATTAATAGCATTGGAATATGAGTTAGACTTAGAAATAGCTGTGTTTCTCTTTTATGCTTGGAGTTTTAATATCATTGAACAAATTCTTACTCTTTGACATAGTTGATGTTAAGCTCTTTTGGAATGCATTTAATTGTAGGAAAAGGAAACTGATAGCTAATTATTTCAAGAAACAACAAAGGATCCTTGAAGGTTGTTTGGGTATGCTCTTTTCTAAACACACAACAAATATATGGTTGTTGTTTCTGTTTTTTATTGTTTGATTGAAGGAACATGAGAGAGCTTGAAAGTTAATGTTGATTAAAATTTCTCTAGAAGTGAAATTAAACTATTAAACTATGTGTAAAATACTTAAAACTTTTTTGTAGCCCATGTGACCGAAGTGTTTAAAAATTTTTTCAACACAAACAGAAAATTGTAGAGTGTAGCTTAACATTGTTAAAATTTTAGAAATGCCCTTGAGCACAGTGTTGTTTAGTTTTTCAAATTTGAATATTGTATTGCTCAACAACATTATTTTTGTCTTCAAACACATGAACGTATGGACATGCAAGGTATGATGCAGCTGACACATTGATTAGATAAGATACATTTAAATACTTGCAAGGCTGCAAGACTATAACTGAAAGTAACTGCATAAAACAAAATGGAATTCTTAAATCAATTAGAGGATTTAGTTTAGGCTTTTGCTTTTAATATCTGGGTTCTTTTGCCTCTATAAATTACTGGTCACTATGGAAAACATGAGTAAAAGTTAGCTGATTCATCAAATTTGGTCACTATGGAAAACATGGAAAGAATCAATATGAGTTAAAGTTAGCTGATTCATTAAATTACTGGTCACTATGGAAAACATGAGTAAAAAAAAAAAAAAAAGAACTATTAAAGATTAGGTTTTAAAGATTAGGCTTTTGCTTGAACTGTTTTTTCATTGGATAGAATCATTGAAATTTTTATGCTAATCTATTTAATTCTTGAAGAAAATAACATATATAGGAAGAGTTCTCATTTTTTTTTTTTTTTTTTTTTTTTTTTTTTTTTTTTTTTTTTTTTTTATGAGGGTAAGTTGCCTTCTCTCACAATCAAATTGTTTGATGATATGAAGGAGATTAAAAAAGAAAAATTTGCACTACACTACATTGTTTCATTAAAATTTGCACTTCACTACACTGTTTCAAACTATCTGCACTGCACTATTTCTCTTCTATTAATGTTTCTTGGCTGAAAATTGGATTCTTACTGTTTTGCAGGTAGGGATTTAGCATTTTGATATCTGGCTTATTTGGTAATACAACTACAAGACGAGGAAAGTCAGGTATTTACCAGTCTTTCTTTTATTCTATACTGTTTATTGTATATTTATTGGTAATATGTTTGTAGAAAGAATTTGAAATTGGAATATGATTTCATATTTAAGTTTCTTGATTATCTCAAACTTGGTTTTATGTTTGGTTTAATTGTTTCATCTCAAGATTTCCATTGTTTTAATTACTTCTATGTACAATTTGTATTTTATCAAATAATCATGTTTTTATGATTTTTTTTTTTTTTTTAAATTCTGAAGTTAGTATGTGAATGCTATATTTTTCTTCAATTTTCCCCCTTTCTATAACATATAACTGTTAATTTGTAATATATGTTTTTGCTATATTTATGAATTAAAATTTTGTGAATGCTTTGGTTTTAGTTTATTCCCCAAGCATGGAGTCTGCTTTCTATGCAAGATTGAGACGAAGATTAATTTTATTTGAAAAGAGAAATAGCGTCCAAGAATGGCTTGCTGTTTGATTGGCTAAACAAGCAACCAAATGATTCTGTGGTGTATGTGTCATTTGGGAGTGGTGCAACACTGTCACACTAGCAAATGACTGAGCTATTTGTGTCATTTTTTTAGTCTAGAAAAATGTATATTTTGTTATTATTTGATGGCTGTTACAATTCTAATGTCACATCATTTTACTAATATCTTACTACTAGACTCATAAACCATTATTATTGCTAGATTCATAATAAGTTATTGTTCCTCTACTTTCTAATTTGTGATGGCTTTAGTGTTGAATGTGGGTTGCTTCATTGTTATTTTACTACTAGACGTATATGACTTCATTGATACTATACCACTAAAGAGGTGAAAATTTGACCGCAGAGCCTACCACAAGATGCTCCAAACTAATAAATGGATTTGGCTAAGCCTGGGTTCATTAGAGGAGTTTGACCCACCACTCTAATCAAAGCTCCCCTAGATTGATGTTGAAGTAGCCAAAGATCTACCACCTAAAAAAGCCAAGACCCCATACTCATATCCACTCAATGAATGAATAAATGAATTCATTTAGGACTTGGAACTTGCTCACCCAGTGAAACTTCCACTTACTAAGAATGTGCTGCTAGAGAATCGATGTTGAATTCCAATAGCTAATGTCACATCATTTGGAGGTTCATCTTAATTTTTATTTATTTTTAATTAAAAAAATTGGTAGATTTCCCGTGCATCACTTAGCGACTAGTACTATATATAATAGCAGAAGCTTTCTTCTACAATTAAGGCTGTGTTGTCATGTAGGAAAAAAAGTCCATCTAAAAATCTGCCATGCTTACAATTAAAAAGCGAAGCATGATACTGTTTCGGCATATATACAGTCCAGAATCAATGTAACTTTTAAAAACACACCATATAACACATTCGTTCAACCAAAATAAAAAGCCTTCCCTCCCTCTCAATATTCATTCATTCTAACTAGCAACTGCACTGTTCGTTCTCTGCCCTATCCCTTCCCTTCTAATTACCATCAGCTCTATCTGTACTTTGCCCCCATCCCTGCTGCTCTGTTCATTTTTCTTGCCCCTATCCCTTCTCTGCAGTAGTATATATGGAAGGTAAGCACACTCTTTCCCACTTCACCCACTATTTTCAATTCCTGTAACTTCTCAGTTCTCACCAGTGCTTTTTCTATTTGAATTTCTATATTTAAAATTTTCCCCTCTTGCTGAATTGTCTAGGGTTTTCCTTTGATCCCTATTGAAGGATAGATGGGTTTATTCTCTTTATTTGGATGCTTTGGCCTCAAATTATCATCTCTGTATTTTGGTTTGGGTAACAATAGGGATTTTTGCTCTTGATTTTAATAGTCAGCTTTCACCTTTGCTGCTTTTAAATCTGACAGTTTACAGTGTTGGATAATTTATAATTTTTTAAAAGTGAAACTATGGTTTCCTGGATTATTTGCTGTGTTTTTGAATTAGGGATTTTCACTCTTGATTTTAATAGTCAGCTTTCACTTTGCTGCTTTTAAATCTGACAGTTTACCGTGTAGGATAATTTATAATTTTTTCTAAGTGAAATGATGGTTTTCTGGATTATTTGCTGTGTTTTTGAAATAGAAATAAACAAATAAATAACCAAGAACACTGTGTTATTGAATATTAAGGGATTATTTCTGAAATATGGTTGTATGGTTTACACTTCAATTCGTAGATTCAGATTTTGTTGAATCGTTGAACTACCTTTTATATGGAAACACACTTTCACATTTTTACAATCCATACCATTTACAATATTTTCTTTAGCTTCTTCTGTTGTCTCTCTTTCATCTTTCGCTCCTGTAATTTGAACAACCTTCTGACCCTGTGTAATTTAAATTAGTATCATTGTAAGCATTTGCTTTTACTTTGGGCATCACTCCATTTCGAGATGATTGGAACTTTGATCATGACAACGTGTTTATAGGCTTTTATGAAGTATGATTTACTGTACAATGCATTAATGCATTTGGTGTTCTTTCTTCACTTAATTATCTGCGAATAGATTGATGTTAATTGTGACAAAGGTTCTAACAGATGGCTTTAGCAAGCTTGGTTTAGAAGGAATGCTTATACTTAATTTTTATAAGGTGAAGTTGTAACTAACTTATATCTCCTGCTTGAGGTACATGGTGCTTTGTAAGGAGCTAACTTACTAAAAGCAAGGCATTGCATTGAATTTTAAAGGAGTTTTTAGAGTAAAGTTCAGATCTTAGTTTTTAACTAAGATCCTTGCAACATTTTTTCTTTGAGAATGCACTTGAATTTCCAATGTCTCTTTAGTTTCACAAGTTTACATAATTTATGGTAATTTTTGATGGATCAAACCTTTCTTTTGTAGTCTCTCTTTCATCTTTCTCTCCTGTAATTTGAAAAACCTTCTGACCCTATCATTTTTTTGAAATACAGATTTGTTTAGTTCTCTGCCAAGCACAACACTTGGGTAATTTACAAGAAGAGTTGCTGGAACAAACTAACAGGTAAGGACAACCTGATTTTCTCTTTGTTTATCTCATACTTTGTATTAGATTTTATCCATTAGTGTATTTGTGTTTGAATTGGCTCTGATTTGCATATTTTAGCCAGCTTTCTCTTCAAAGAAACAAATATTTGCATTCAATTAAATCTTATATTGTATCCAACTAACCTATCAAACTGTTATGTTCTCTTTTAAAAATAATTGTCACCAACCATATTGGGTTTTTTGATTTGTCCTAGCTGCATAAGCTGCTTGCGATTCTCTTTCATTAGTTTATAGCATTAAAAGCTCCACAACAGGAGATTTATCTTTATGGGAACAAAAGAAGACAAATCTAATGAGTATTCAAAAAATAAAATACCTATTGGGAGGCCTTATGTAGAACACCTAGCAGATATAGTCATTTTCTTTTACTTACATAATCCTTATGGGAAAAAAATAAACAAGAGATATGGTTCTCTAGAGCCTAAGTATTAACAATAAAAACATACCCTATAATTTAGGCCAGATTAGTTAATAACAAAATGATCAAATGTGTGGGAAAGAGAAGAGAGCGTAATGTCAAGAGGTGAGAAGAGATGGGTTTGTGTAATTGTTCTAAAAGCCAGGAAAAGGAGAGAGTAAACTGATGTGGCACTTGATAAGAGAGTCTTACCTGGAAGATTGTAAAGAGACTTTCAATTCTATGCGCCACTCGGCAAAGCCTGGAATTTTCTAAAGCCAAAAATCTAAGATATTGAATTGCTTTAGATAGAGCGGAAATTGACTAAAAGCCAAAAGTAATCTTACTTGCTTCATGAACTGATTTATATTCCTCTTGCAACAAACCTTGCATATGACCTATACTGGTTTTAATAAAGGACAAAGTTCATATGGATTATCATTTATATGTCAGAAAGATGTGTATTTTATTATTTGTAGGGAAGTTCTATCTGAGACTTTGTGTGGTATAGTTAGTGGGTGTGACATTTTTATCCATGTGTCCAGCACTTTTTTGGACTTTTATAACAAAATTCAGCATAAGGTGTAGAATTACAATAGTGTTGTGCGTTTTGGTCAAGGAAACTACACCTATTTATTACAAAATAGTGGATAAATATATAAGTTCAATATTATAAGGCAAGAAATACACAAAGCAAGATTCTTAGGAGTTGCCAGTTTAAATTCCCTTGTCTGTGTCGAAAACATCATTTTTCTACAAATAATAGGTGATCCTTTTTGTAGAGCATCATGCAACTTATAACTTTATTTAGAATAGGAGAGAAAATCAGATTTAAGTATAACAATTCTGCATCCATGTTTCATGCTTTTTTTTTTCTGCAATACTGTGAATTAATTAGGCTATATTATTTGGCTTTTCAACTAATCTATTTTCAATGTGGTGTCACTTAGGTTATTCCTCTTTCACTAAGTCTGAAAATTTCAAGAATGTCTCTGCATGTTATCAGTGTATTCTGTTTTTCCTTGTTTTTTCTTTATTTCTTTTGAAATTGATGCCACATATCACTACTTTCTATGGATTTGTTTCTTTATTATGTGAATTTTCTTGCTCAGCTCTAATGTGGTCTTAACCTATCAAAAAAAAGCTCTAATGTGGTTTTAATTATGCATTTATATTCATGATGAACTTAATAAAAATCGATCAAGTTGATATGATTTAACACTGTCCAAATCTATTTCTTCTTACCTGACCAGTTACTGCAATGGGAAAGAAGCCGGAGGGGACTGGTGCTAAGGCTAGTGGCAAAGACACTTCAAAAGATGCGATTTCGGTCTCGGCGATGCTTGCTAACGTGGATGAGAAACCTGAGAAACCTAAAAAGGGTTCTTCTTCAAACGCTTCTAGTAAACCTAAGACAAAAGCTCCAAAAGTGTCATCTTACACTGATAACATAGATCTTCCTCCATCTGATGACGAGGATGATGCCTCTGAAGAAGACCTGTCTGATGCCAAGAAGCGGCAAATGAGGAATGATTCAAATTCACTTGACATAGCCATAAGTGAGAAAGAGTTGAAAAAAAGAGAAAAGAAGGACATACTTGCTGTCCATGCAGCTGAGCAGGCAAAACGGGAGGCCCTTAGGGATGACCATGATGCTTTTACTGTTGTTATTGGTAGCCGGGCTTCAGTTCTTGATGGGGATGATGAAGCTGATGCCAATGTCAAAGACATAACTGTTGATAATTTCTCTGTATCTGCTCGGGGAAAAGAACTCTTAAAGAAGACGTCGGTTAAGATATCTCATGGGAAAAGGTATGGCTTGGTTGGACCCAATGGAATGGGCAAGTCTACATTATTAAAGCTCCTTGCTTGGAGGAAGATTCCAGTACCTAAGAATATTGATGTGCTTTTTGAAAGTTCAAAAACATGTAAAAACACCTTTGAACGTTTAGACCCCCAACTTACAACTTAACCAATTCAAGCAATATGTCAAACAACAAGTGTGCGGAAACTTAACATATGCTATAATATGAAATTGGTTAAAAACTATCTAAGCCATAACAAAATAAAATCCACAGCAGATAATAAAAAGGCAAAGATAGAGAGGAAGGAAGATGCAAACACAAAGACAACACGCGATGTGTTATCGAAGAGGAAACCGAAGCCCTCGGCGTAAAACCTCTCCGCCGCCCTCCAAGCGGTCAATAATCCACTAGAAAATGTAGTTGGGATACAAGGACAGCAATAGACCCTCCAAGCCTAATCTACCCAGTGCACCTAAGCCCTCCAAGCTTCTTGCTCCAACGAGGTTGCGCCGAACCTTTTTCTTTTCTAGCTTCCCGGATTTCGCTACTAGACCATAGCATCAACCAATGAAGATTGGTTCCTTCCTAACTGCTTCCCAGAAATCCAAACAACTGTCTCACAGTGATGATGATGGTGAGAACCAGGTCTGGTATAATGCCTCTCAAAGATTTGACAATGGAGAGGAAGAGAGTTGGGGAATTTGGAGAGACTCTAAGGTATAGATTGTGAGTGAATCAATCTTGTTTTTCTTTAGGGTTTCTCTCTCAAAATTCTCTCTGGAAGCTCTCTTTCAATCGTGGGTAAAAGGGGTATTTATACTGGAGTGGGAGAGGAATGTGAAACGTCAGGTTTTACAAAACAGGGGTGGCTCGCGGCTTGACCTCGCGGCTTGACCAAGTCGCGAGATCCAGTCGCGAGATAACCGTATGGCCAGTTGTCCTGTTTTGTCCTGTAGTGCTCCAGCTGGCATGACTGTTCACCTTCCAGCATGCTTGGCACGTGTGCTGTTTCTGGCGGCTTGCAGCCGCGAGTCACCCGCGAGTCCCAGCCGCGAGTCTCTGTTTTCTTGCACACTCTTGAGCAAACTTCACTCTATCTCACTCACTACCCTTACATCAAACCCACCAAAATACAGGGTTACTAAATGCTGAATTACAAGCAAATTTGGCACGGAATAAAGCCAATTAGATGGTTGAATAAATTCAACCTTACACTTTTGGTTGAACAAGAGGTGGTTGGTGATGATAAAACTGCCCTTGAAGCAGTTGTTTCAGCTAATGAAGAGCTGGTAAATCTCCGAAAAGAGGTTGAATCTTTGCAGAATTCATCTTCTGCTGCTGAGGGTGAGAATGGAGATGATGCGGGAGATAAGCTTGCTGAGTTGTATGAACAGTTGCATATCTTGGGATCAGATGCAGCGGAGGCTCAGGCATCAAAGATTCTTGCTGGGTTGGGTTTCACCAAGGATATGCAGGGTCGCCCAACCCGATCATTTAGTGGTGGCTGGAGGATGAGAATATCATTGGCTAGGGCGCTCTTTGTGCAACCAGCTCTTCTCTTATTGGATGAACCCACAAACCATCTTGACCTTAGGGCTGTTCTCTGGCTGGAGGAGTACTTGTGTCGGTGGAAGAAAACTCTTGTAGTTGTGTCACATGACCGGTCAACACTGTCTGCACTGAGACCATTCATCTCCATGATTTTAAGCTTCATTTCTACCGTGGGAATTTTGATGATTTTGAAAGTGGGTATGAGCAGCGTCGCAAAGAGATGAACAAGAAGTTTGAAACTTATGAGAAGCAAATTAAAGCAGCGAAGAGGTCAGGGAGTCGGGCTCAGCAGGAAAAGGTTAAAGACCGGGCTAAGTTTAATGCTGCAAAGGAAGCATCTAAGAGCAAGGCTAGGGAAAGGCTGATGAGGATGAGCCTCTGCCTGAGGCTCCAAAGAAGTGGAGAGATTATAGTGTGGAGTTCCACTTCCCTGAACCTACTGAGCTCACACCGCCACTTTTGCAGCTAATTGAAGTCAGCTTTAGTTACCCAAATCGAGCGGATTTTAGGCTCTCGAATGTCGATGTAGGTATTGATATGGGAACACGTGTTGCTATTGTTGGGCCCAATGGAGCTGGAAAATCTACCCTACTGAATCTTCTTGCAGGTGATTTGGTTCCAACTGAAGGTGAAGTACGGAGTCAAAAGTTAAGGATTGGGAGGTATTCGCAGCACTTTGTGGACCTACTAACAATGGATGAAACACCAGTTCAGTATCTTCTTCGTCTTCATCCAGATCAAGAGGGACTTAGCAAGCAGGAGGCTGTACGTGCAAAGCTTGGAAAATTTGGACTCCCTAGTCATAATCACCTCACCCCAATTGCAAAATTATCTGGAGGGCAAAAGTCACGGGTTGTCTTCACTTCAATTTCCATGTCGAAGCCACACATATTGCTATTGGACGAGCCCACAAATCATCTGGACATGCAGAGTATTGATACGCTGGCTGATGCGCTGGATGAGTTTACTGGTGGAGTCGTCCTTGTCAGTCATGACTCTAGGCTTATATCTCGTGTTTGTGAGGATGAAGAGGAGTGAAATTTGGATTGTGGAAAATGGTGCAGTGAGAAATTTCCCTGGAACCTTTGAGGAGTACAAGGAGGAGTTACAAAGAGAGATCAAATCAGAGGTTGATGAATGATTTTACAGCCATCACATTAGGTATTCTTATTTCAAATCACATAATGCTATTTCCATTGCCCCTGTTGTGTTTGTATTCAATATATTATAAGTGCAATAAACCAGATGCGTCTTTGTGTTGTAAACTCTTGAGAGTAATTTCTTGTATTGCGGATGTGTAGAACTTACAAATCTTATTATTTGGAAGATGTTCACCTTACCTCTGCAGTTTTGATCTCATGCGAGGTAGTAAACTTCGATTGTAGTAATTTTACTGTGATCTTCATATCTGGATATTATAATACCATTTTGCTTATAACTTACCACACATTTGTGGCAACGGCCAACCCACTTATGCATTGCATTCCATGTAACAGTTCAGTAGGCACTACGACGAAGACTGAATTGTTATGTGGAAGGCTTATAATAGTTTAATCAACTCTCTGTATTGAATCTGTTTATATGTTCTAAGAGTTAGATCCCAAAATTGGAGGATGCATACAATGATCACGTGTGTCCCTTTATCCAAACATACAACGACACATGTTAAGACTACTTTATCGAATTCTTCACGTTGTTTAATTTGCTCTCACCTCAATACTCTTTCATTAAATGCCACATCATCAGTTTACCCTCTCCACATCTCTATCCTTTATGGTGTTGTTTAACTTACCTGGATGAAACTTTCAATTGCAGCCCTTTTACTCTTTTGCTATGTAACTACTGTTTTAAATTTTATTATTTTAATGCATCATCCTTTCTTATCAGTTTGTTGGTATAAAGATAGAGAGAATGTTGCTTGCTAAGACTAAAATTGGAGGGTCAGTGAATTTAGAATGCTTCTTACATGTGACAAACTTAATGGCTCCTCTGAAGACGTTTTAAACCTAGCAGAAATAGATGTTTCATTTGAGGCATGAGATTTAAACCACACACTATGTTTGAAGTACCCTTTATTCTTTTGCTATGTAATTGTTGTTTTAAATTTTAATGCATCGCCCTTTCTTATCAGTTTTTTGGTATAAAGATAGAGAGAGTGTCGCTTGCTTAGACTAAAGTGGAAGGTCAGTGAATTTGGAATGCTTCTTAGTTCTTACACGTGACAAACTTTAATTGCTCCTTTGAAGATGTTTTCAACCTAGCAACAATATCTGTAACTGTTTTACAAAGCAAATCTAATTCTTTCTTTCTCTTAGGGGAAGAAATGGTTGCAACTCTTCTGAATGATAATTATTGATGGCCTATGTATAAACTTGCAGAATGCGAGCTCCTAGCTTAACTAGCACCTCCTTCCCTTGTAAGTGCTAGGTGGAGGGTGAGGTCGTGGTTCAAGACCTATCAAGTGCATGTGAAACTTACCAATAATACTAATAATAAAAAAAGTATAAACTTGCAGGATTGATTTGAATTTTTAATATATTTGGATTAAAACTAATTTTTGAACTAGAGGGGAAAGCATCAGCGGCTCTGTGGGTCAAGGTAGCATTTTATTTCTTCACTTTCAAGATTTTACCCAAAAAAGAAAAACTCTCCTGCCAATCTTATGGTATTTGTTCCAAATTGTATGGTGTTGCTATTAAGTATCATATTTTTCAGACGTGAGCTTATTGGTTATAGCCTTATAGGAGGGCTGCGCACTGTTTGCCTGCTTTTCCTTTGGTATTGGCTTGAGGAACCCCATATGTTTTCACATGTTTAAAAATGAATTGGGCATGAAAACATGAGAGTATAAGAGAATGCCTCACTGATTTTTATTTTATTTTATTTTTGTGGAAAATTTACAAGCATAGGCATAGTATGTATGATCATGAAACTTCTTATCAATGGATGTGCCTATATCCTTATTATTGCTGATCGCTTTTTCACCTTCTCGAGCTATCAATATCTTTTCTCTCATGTCGGTATCCTCCTAAAATGAATGACAAATTTGCTGTGGAGTTTGAACACTATCTTAATCCAAAAACATAATCTAGTGGATTTAGGCCCAACATATTGTGTATCAACCGTCCGCTTCTATAATTGCTATTTAATAATAATATACAGCTTGACTATTTTAATCAATCAAATCATTCATTCTTGAATATTTGAACACAAAAGTATGCATATCGTAATAGAAGTAGAACTTGTCGGAATTGGAATTTAATTTGAGCTTTTGGAGCTTTTGTATAATCAAAGTATATAATTTCATAATGATACATGAGAATGTGTCTCCCTTATAATCGGGTCAATTTTAAGGTTGTGATTGCTGTGTAAGGGTGGAGATTCCTTATATTTGGAAGCCGTAGTTTTTGTTGCTAAAATTATTAAGTTATTTAGTTTTCAGATATACTCAAATTTGTCCCAAATGTATATACAATATCTAAAATGTATGTATAATATCTAAAAGCTGAAGCCTTGTTGAGCCACATTAGCATAGTATTTCGATCTATTTCGGTTGATTCGTTCCAATTTGGGCCACTTTGGTACATTTCAATTGTAAAATCTATTAGTAAATAACTAAATGAGTTAATTTAATTATTTTATCCAAAATTATTAGTACATAAAGTCATTTAAGCATTTTTTTAATTAATATTAATAAAACAATAAAATCTTTTAAATAATGCTTCTTATGAATGTTTTCATTTAAATTTTTAATAGTAAAAATAACATTTAAATGAAATTTACTAACTAAAAGATTTACAAAGTGACAAGATTAGTTAGTTTCACATCAACAACATAATAAACAAATTCCTAATTATTTTTTTAGTGATACTATAATTAGTACACATTTTACTATATATCTAAAAGTTGAATCGTAACATTTAATATTATTATGCTTCTGTTGAGCCATATTAGTGTAGCATTTTGGTCTACATCGGTCTATATAGTCCATTTTGGTATAATTCTGTCCATATAAATTGTAAGATCTATTAGTAAAAAACTAAATAATTTAATATAATTATTTTGTCCAAATCTATAAGTACATGAAGTCATTTAAGCATTTTTTAAATTAATACTAATCAAACAATAAGATCTTTTAAACAATGCATCTTATGAGTGTTTTCATTTAAATTTTTAATAGTAAACAAAAACATTTAAACAATATCGTTTACTGACTAAAAAATTTGACATGATTAGTTAGTTTCACATTAACAACATAATAAACAAATCCATAATTATTTTTTAGTGATAATGTAGTTAGTACAAATTTTACGATATATCTTACAAATCTAAATAATATTTACAAGTTGAAGTGTAATATTTATTATTACAGTGCTCTTTCTGAGTCACATTAGGATAGAATTTTGGTCCACCTCAATCCACTTCGAACTATTTTGGTCCATTCAGTCCATTTCGATCTATCTGGTCCACTTCAGTCCACTTAATTCTCATTCGGTCCACTTCGGTCCATTCTATTCACTTAGTTCTATTTCGGTCCACTTAGTCCTATTCGGTCCATATGGTTTATTTTGGTCTATTTCTGTCCACGTGGTCCAATTTGGTGCACTTAGGTCCATTTTGCACTAATTGGTCCTTTTCAGTTTTTGGCTCAAATTAAAATTCATTTTTTTCCTTAATTTTTGGGTTAAAAAGTATGAATTTTATTCTATTTGGGCCCAACTCTTTAGTTTTGGCCTAAAAAAATATAAATAGAAATTAGAGATTAGGCCCTAAAAAAGCAATACAAATGATAAATATTCAAAAAATTAGCTTTAATTTTTTTTTTTTTAAAGAAAAAAAATTACCTTAAAATTCAAGTTTCAATAATATAGACATTATAGTTATATTTGTAAAGAAAAAAAAAATGCTACAATTCTAAACTTAATGTAACATGTTACAAGAGTTCCATGGAATGAGGGTGTGCATTTTTTTAATTTTAATATTCTTGGATATGTTCAAATTAGTCAACCAGTTATGGTATATTTGAAAAAAGTACTTTTAAATTTTTAATAACATTTTCTCCATTTATATAAAACAATATTATAATTATGTAATTAATTTTTTTTTTATGAAATTATGTTTTTCATATATATATATATATATATATATCATTATGTATTGTTGTTAAATGCAAAGTACATTATATATATATATATATATATATATATATATATATATATATATATTTTTTATTGTCTCAAAAAAAAAAAAAGTACATTATATTTTTTATTACATAAAACTTATAAAAATAGAAAATATTGTAAATAACACATGCACCTACAAAGTTTGCATAATATTCTTATAAAATAATTATATCCCATTCGTGTGGGTTTGCCACTAGTATATTCTAGCTGGAAACATCAATTAAGCAATGAGAAGAAGTATGTATTACTCTAAATTTGCTAGTTCTGACAGCTCTGATAGTTGAATTGTTACAGTAGGTTTACTCTTTTCCTTTTCTTTTGAAAAAAAGAAAAGAAAAAAGGAACAGGTATATAATTCTTTAGGAGGTTTCATAGATGGGTCTCACCAGGTTTGGTGCTTGAAGCTGCCTGTAATTGAGGCTCCGTTGGACCTATCACCATGATGTAACACACACTTGTCACTGTTGTCAGTAGATGTAGTAGTAGATATGCTGTTTATTATGCATCCATTTTGCGTCCCATATTTGTGATCGCATAGCTGATGTATACTGTGAATACATTATGATTTATGCGCATAAATTTCATTATGGATCTGGCATTTAGTGATGGGTTTTCACTTCTGTGTTATTTGCTTTTAATATGTTAACTGCAGTCTCTGCAATATGCAAAAGTTCTGATCATAATCCCACTAACTGGCCCACTGTTTTCGCCTCCAGTCAATGTGACATCAATGGCGCCAAAGGTTGCTGTGAGAGCTGCAATAGATCCAGCATGCCCGCTTGGTATTGTTGACGTATATGCTATAATACAGTATAGACAACAAAAGTCAGCATAGCCTTTGTTAGGTATTTTGTAATCTTTTCCTTAAGCATAAGCATAAGACCAAAGTGCAACTTAGCTACCCATATCTCTGAGTGGAATAACATTAATAAATCATGATGCCTCCTGATCAAGTTCTTTTTTTGTCAATTTCTTATTGAAAGGATGTCTTTGTAGATGGAGCAATAAGATGTGCGAGTTTGCACGTTGACAATTTTTGTTTGTTTTATCATCCTTTTGGATTGGTTCTGGTTTTTTAAAAACTGTTTGTGGACATAGCATCTCTCTTTTGGAAAACTTTTTGTTTTCTTTGGATATGAAATAATGGAACAGACTTTCTGCACTCAAAGGTTACTAAGAAATTCCTTGTTAGGTGAAACTTGGGAGTTCCTTGTGGAGTGGAACTGCTCCATTTTGTTTAGTTGTTGGTGGCACATGTCCCTGCCCCAGGTCCCATATCATTAAGAAGTGCACGAATAAAGGAAGCGAAGGTCACCCAAAATGTCTGATTCCAGACAATATGAAGTGAGAATCTATACACTAGGAAGACCATGAATGTTTTATATGATATGAAATAAATATTGGGTAGAATGCAACTTAAATAATCTGTGATTTAAAATAAAAGGATGAAATAGGTGGTGATTTTGGTCGTTAGATTGGGAAGAACAAGGGCATTGGTAACAGAGAGTATTAGAATACATAGAGGATTGTCACCCCTTAGTTTTTAACCAATGACAGGCCCAGATGACGTTTCAGGAATCGTGTTTAATTTCAAGGCCTTATTCTAGGGAGATTTCTTTTCTTCTCTCTCTATTTTTTAATTTTTACAATCCAACAAACGATTTATACAAGTGCATAAGTTTTTCTTATGAGTGCATTCTGATGCTTGGTATCAGAATGCCCAACATGCTAAGTGAATTCCCAGTTTTTTCAGTGATAGGATTTTGCTTGAACAGAAAAGTATCTTTCCCTTGTTATATCTTGTACTATTAGACCATTGGAAAATTATCTTAGTTCACAGTGTATCAGCCCTAATTATCCTGCAAGCTGTTTTGCTGCAAACTTCTGATTTATCTTAGTTTTCAGAATGTTTGAGATGTTGAAATATTTTAATTCTTAAATCATTTTGAATCTTATTGTAGATACTTATTCTGTTAAACATTTGAGCAAAAGTACAAAAGGTGGGGGCTTCAGTGAGCATTCGCAATTAAAATTGATTTTTGTACCTGAATGACCTGAATGATATCATGTAGGCCTTCAAAATGTACTGCCAATAATTGTGCGGTGGTATCTTTTTATTCGATGGACTTATTTAGTAGCTTGAAGTCATTGTTTTATTCATAAAGATAGCAAATAATTATCAAATGCAAGTTTGCACTTCTTCTGGCACTATTTCATCAAAATAAACTTTTCCTAGATAGTTCTCAACAAGGAGATTCTGGAATACCACATTGGAGAGAATGGTGTAGTTCAAGATACTTGCAGGTAGATCTAAAACGAATAGGTGAAGGATAATGTTATAAGAAAGGTAGCTCTCAAGTTCTAAGGCTGTCTAGCTCAAGATACTTGATGAATATCAATCTATTTTCCTCCTCTCTGGATTGTGTGGAATCTATTTCAAAGGAAATTTGTGTACAAATAGAATTTTCATTTGAAGAATTCTTGGGTTTTTGTGGCTGCATCTTAGAATCATTATCTGATTATTGCATCCACAGGCTGTTCAGAGGGTTGTTACTGATATATCTAATGAGGTGAACTGTCTTTGTAAAGTTGGCGGCTGAAGTCCAGGAATTTTATTGAATTTTTAGAAGCATTATAAATCACTTTCGTAGAAATATATTGGGTATGCCCTTGATTTAAAGGGCAATTAGATACAGAAAATGTGGGAATGGTGGCAGGCTCCAAAATGTGGTAAACACTCAACTTCACCGGTTTCTAATTACATGAGATGTTTAATAGAAGCATTGTGATTTACTGACTTTTATCCAAAATAATTTTAAATGTTGAAGCATTGCAATTAATTGTATTTAAGAGGCTGCCAAAAAATTTGACACGAAATGCCCTGGATTCCATAGCTGCATGAATTAAGTAAACTTTTTGCTCATCTTTTGACATATATGCTGTGGATTGCATCGTTAATATATATTTTTTATTGCAGTAGACAGGTATTTTGAATTGTAACTATAGATATTATGAAAACTTGTGCATGATCTTCGAATTCATGGAGAAAAATCTATAAAAGAGTTCCCTTGTTAATTCAGAAAACAAATTCAACAAGCTCTATGAGAGCAAGAACAAAAGAAAGTACAAAGTAGAAGAAAACAAAAATTCATTACTCAAACGTTAAAAAAGCACAAATATTTATTTGGGGAGGTCTTGCATGATGAGCTCCAATAATATTAGTCTCATTTGTTTCCTCCAACTGCATTCTTAACAGCATCACAAGCCCCTTGTGCCTTAGCCTTCACCTGCTGACCAGCCTGCAAATTGCAACAGAATTCCATATGTAAGCAAATTAACAAAGATTTGGGGACTAAAACTTTGTCTCAAAGTGAAAAGTCCTTGGGATCAAACTAAACTAGTTTGATATGAAAACATTTTTCGTGATACTTGAGAAGAGAAGCATTTTGTTATATGTTTATTTGTAATTGTAAACTTGAGTAAAAAGTGAAAAACTTGGTTGAACCTCTTGGCATGATTCCTTGGCAGATTGGGCAGCATTGCTCGCCTTGTCTGCCATGTTGCTTGCCTTTTCCTAAACCAATACAAAAATAACACATTATAATAAATGCATGCAATGTAGAGTTTCAGTTGATATGCTACTATAAGAGGGATAAGAAGTCACCTGAGTTTGGCCCTTGACCTGGCCTGTTTGGTAACTCGCGTTCTGGGTGTCCATCTTCACTTTCTGCTTGGAACTTAAACACGTAGAAAGAGTAATTCAGGCTCTAAAATTCAACTTGGGAGGATGATGCAACAAACAAATGTGAGGCTAAATTTATAGGACTTTCAAACCGATCGACTACTTGACACGTTTTTGTTTTCTCATAATATATTCATAACATGTGTCATTATATGATTGAAGTTTGGCATTTTAAATTGGCCTTAGGACCAGGTGCTTCTTTTTATGACACTTGGTTCAATTCCAAGTTGGTTACGATTTTAGAGGGATATGGACTTTGTCTTTCACAGTTTATTTTGGATCAGAGGAAAACACATGTCATTGTGTATGTGTATGGCATTGAATCAATCTAATATTTTTTAAAGTAAAAAACAATAGAGGCATGAAAATTTAATTTAGTCTTCCTTCTAAAATGCCACGTCCTATTCGTCCTCCCCCATTTCTTTTGGAAAAATTTCCAGTGCACATCGCTTAATGCACATATAATACACACTTTTCAAAAACAAGAAAAATTGTGATTTTAAATCATGATTTCAAACCTTGAAATCATTCAAGTCATCATTTTTTTTTTTATAGAAAGTGTGTATAGTATGTGCAAGTGAGTGTTTGTGTAATAATTACTATCCACTTTTTTTTATCCCTCTTCCAGCTACGGTTTCTTTGTTCTTCTTCCAGCACTTTTGGATGTGATTTCATGCTAATGACATGTTGATAAATTAAACCGTGACATTTATGGCTTAGATCTTAGAAATTAGGTCTTGATATGTGCCCATCCAATTGGGCTTAGCCTTTGGCTGGACTGCTGAGAAAGTAGAGGCAAAAGAAAAAAAAAAGTTGTTTTTCAATTTGGATTATACAATGTCTCTTTTTTCATTTTTTCTTTTTTGTGTGTGTGTGTGGATATTAGTGCACCGTTTAGATAATTAAAATCATAATAAGAAAATACTATTGGCATGGGGTAGCTGGAGGTGCCTACCAGCCAAACCACATGATTGCTATCCTACACTTCTACTTTCTTATTTTGTCTTAAGGAGTTAGGACTGTAAGTGCTAACACTTGTGCTAGAGACAACTTATTATTATTATTATTATTTGAATAAAACTATATTGTATATTTATCGGACTATTTTTTTTATGGGAATATTTATTAGACTATTGAATCAAAGTATTCCAGGTACATTATTAACCAGTAAAGCCATTACATTACATCATTGAAGTTTTCGGCTTCAGTTTCTAGCCTCTGGGCTGGTCGGTTTGTTCGAGTATAGCCATGAGTCAATGCTATGTGTCTTATTGAAGATCCCAAAAGTCTAAATTCAGGATGGATGAATTATTATTATTGTTATTATTTTTAATTTTATTATGGATGAATATGTGCAAAGGAATCCTTTAACTTGTTTGTTGCCATTTGGGCGAGTTGGCTTGGGGAGGGCAAGGGTTTGAGTTATAGAGGTAGCATATTTAGTATGCAAGTATTTTTAACTACCTTAAAAAAGAAAAAAGAAAAAAGAAAAAAAGCAAAAAAGCCAAAAAAAAAAAGAAGAAAAAACCTTGATTGGATCACCATTTATTGCTCTTTTTTTGAGTATATCTTTTGATGCAATTTAAAGAGATATAAAAATAATAATAATAAAAGAGAAAAGAATAATCAAGAAGTATTTCAACCTTAAGTAGTCATTCTGCAATATCAAAAAAGAAAAAAGTAGTCATTCGGTACAAGCAGATTGCTCTGCATATAAAATCACTTCTAATAGTCATTAACCGTGTAGAAATAAAGAGACAAAGAAAATGGAGATGGAAACTATTCTGAATGAATTACTGTACATTTTTCTGTATTTTCAGTACATAGGATGCCATACAATACAAGGGTGTACATATATAAAGTGATTATGGTTAATCTAGAAGGACCCCTTGATTAGACTAAAATTAAGGACAATCAATACTACGTCATGGTAGTCACAATCAAGGCTAATCAGGATACTAGCAAGTACACTAACAAAATTATCATGATACATGAGATACATTAACATTCGGGTAATGTAGAGAAGTCATTTTACCAACATTCGGGTGGCCTAGTTGGTAAGATATCGGGCCGTCAAGTCTCAAGACTTGGGTTTGAGTCTCAACAACTAGCTGTGTGTTGGTGCTTCTTATATCCCATCTCCATTCCAAACGGTCCAAATGAATAATAAGTGAGTTTCTTACAGACCGGGAGTATGGGGTCTTGCCCGGGAGCGGGTAGGGTGCTACTATGGTCACGCCCAAGTAGGGAAGTCACATTGGTCGCCTCCCTCTACCCATTTTTTGTTCACCAAAAAAAAAAAAAAAAAAAGTAGAGAAGCCATTTTGAGTTTGAAGATGAGCTCACAAAAACTTGATGGTGCAAAATGAAGTTGTAGTCGATCTTAATGTAATTTATACGCTCATGGAAGACAGTTGGGCAATTTGATAAAAACAAATCACAGTTGTAAGAATTTCAATTAGCTTACAAAAAATAAACTCATTCTTCAAACCATCAACTTGTCTAGGATGCTACAACATCTTATGTTCCTTTGAAATGATGGAACCAAAAATTCATTCATGAATGCTTTGTTGTTGGAAAGAAACAAGTAAAATACGTTATTAAAGCTTAAAATTTCTTCTTAGAAAAGAATGCTACAATCGGAAAACAACTCTTCCTTGAAGCCAACAAATAAGAAGGTTATACCAACCTAAATATGGACTTGTTAATTTGCTCTATTAATTACATGAATGAAACACGGATGAAAATCAACTAGTTTTTAATCAACCGAATGGAAAACAAGTGCTTAAAAACTACTATCAAGTCCTGCAACATACAAGTTTTGGAACCAAAAAGAAAAAGAAAAGAAAAAAATTGCAAACAAACAAAGATGCAAAGAAAATGGAGTTGTTCACTGGGAATGCCATTACCCTTATGGAAATGGAGAATTACATGAAACATGCAATATATGATCTAACGACTAGAGACACTAGCAGAGGAAGGGTAGGGCCATGGCCCCCTTGTGGTTTTAAAAATTTCCCTCTTCCTTTATGTTCTTATATTTAAAATAAGAATTCTTAATTTCTCATACAAAATTTTACTAACTGCCCCTTAGATTTTTAAGAAAAATATAAATAATAATGAATCATTTTATTATTATTCTTGGGATAAAGTTTGGCTACAATTTCCTTTTAAAAAAGTTAATATTGCTACATATTTTGAAAATCTAATCGTTGAATGATATGTTCTTTAGGCTTTAACACACATGTCAAATTTTATACCAATCGGATTTTATTTACTATATGATCCATAAACTTATTTTTAATGTATAATTTTAGACTACAAAAACTTACAATTAAAAAATTGATTGATGACATAACTATTGATCTTTAATTTTCTGGAAAATTTTCAAGCATAAAAGAGATAAGATGAAAATGTAATTCAATAATAGTGGATTTATCAAAATTCACATCTAATAAAAAAAATATTGAGTAAAGTTGTAGCCTTAAACTACAATCAAGTTTATAACCAAACTTTGTCCTCTTTCTTCTACCATTAGCTCCTTAAATTAAAGTGTCTCAAGTTATATTTTTTCTATAAATATATAAGTTTATATAAAAAATATAATCTGCCAATTTCCTCTCAATACTCTTATTCTATGTGTAGCTCATTTAAGATACATACATACATACATACATATATTTATATATATATATATATATATATATATATATATATATATATCCCTAGAATAGATAAGTAAATCTCATTAATAAAAACCTTCTTTAATTTCCAAAAACTAATCTTTTATTTTGAAAGACTTATTATTATTATTATTATTATTATTAAAAATTGTAGTTAGAAATTAGAGATATGGATACTAGCTATTATGTTTTAGATTTTGTATTTGTATAAGAAATGACAATTACAAATTTCCTGGTTAGGAGTTAAATATCCTTATTACGTACATTAGTCATCTACGAAAAATAAAGGTTTTTCTTTAGTTTTTATTAGGCATGTAAAGGGACATTCTATTATTTAAATATCATAATTGTAAGGACACATTTTCAGCCCAAGCCCAAAGTGTGTGGAATATTGGCCCAGTGAGCCCAGTACAATAAATTTGTAAAGAGTGGATTAAAGAATTAGGCCCTAGTGAATTGGACAACGGCTAATATGGAATCAGGTGACAATCAAGCACAAATAAGAGGTACTGATCTAAATAAACTTACTGTCCTAGGAGGTATTTTTTATATAGATCAATAACAGTTGAGTACAAGTACAATTTTGATTGCTACAGTATTCTTTCTCTATTTTTCCAATCTCCTCCTCATGGAGGGTCTCTTCCATTATATATCTCCCTTTGGACCATCTTGATCCTACACTTATTGATCATTTGAGCCCTTACTTGAGTGCCTGTCCCATCAGACACCCTCTCTAGTTTTCTGTTAGTTGTGGTAGCCAAGGCAGCACTGTTTAGGGGTCTCCTCAATATAAATGCGGCCAAAAAAGTAGCTGCAGTGCATTCAATGCGGTGGTAGCAACTTTCCTTTAGATATTTCTGAGTTTCTATCATCCTTATACGCTTATGATGCATGTCCTTATCACTAGAGCTTCCTGAAAGGTCACCTTGATTGCTGGAATACATATTTGAACTGTATTTATCATGTCCGAGGAGATATTCCTTCTCGGACCACCCTTCCATTTGTATTTTGCTCATTAAGTCCTGGGTTTGAACCATTCATTACCATTCGTTCGTCCTCGAACTACTCATACTTTCGGTCAAGGCCCAAGGCCCAATATATGATTTGGGCCCTTAACCCTACAATAGCCCCTCAAAACTCCAGTTTTTTCCTCTCATTCGAGGAGAAAATTGGGGTTTTGGATTTTTAAAAGTTAATTCTACTTGATCCTTTGATTTACACGTGTGAGAGTGCCGTTTTACGTGCCTCATAATTGCCACTGACGCTTCAAAGCTCGTGAGGCGCCATTAATTGCTCTAGGCGGCGCTTTGTTCCCCAGATCTAACGGTGAGGCGCAGATCCAATGGTTGGTCTCTCTTTCTTGGAATTTTGAGCGGGATTACTCCCACTCATTTTCACCCTCTATATAAAGCCTTAAGGGAAATCACTTTCCCTTTATTTTACGAATTTTCAAGTTCTCCAGAGATCTCAAGCACTCCAACTCACTAAAATCTCTACACTCCTAAGTTTCCCTAACTCTTTTCCTTAAGAAATTTCCAAAAGATTTTTCTAAAGGTTCAGGGTTTAATACACTCACTTGTTTTCGTAAGTATCTATCTCTTTAAACTTTCTTTTTCTCCTCGGCCAACCTCTTCGGTCTACTTCCTTATTAGAAAAACTTCCTTCATGTCATCTACATTTGCTTAGATGGGTAGATTCAAGCACTTAGTGGACTCTCCGGCCGGTATTGAGGGTTTTAGGGCCAAATACCATATCCCACAGGGAGTGGGCTTGCAATATTGTCCCCCGGACCGAATACTTACAAATAGAGAGGAGGGTGAAGTTGTCATTCCAATGATTGCCTTTATAGAGGAAGGAATGACACTTCCTATGGGTAGGATAACCAGAGACTACCTGCTCAATCACAGGTTGTGTCCCCATCAGTGCGCCCCCAACTTGTTTAGAGTCCTAGAGAGTGTAGATGCCTTGAACGATCAGATGAACTTAGGGCTCACATGGCACGACGTCGTTCACATGTACGAGTGCCATTCCCTTGCTAGAGCGGGATATTATCTCAAGTCCCGGTCTGATGTTGTTAGATTGATATCCTGCCTTCCTACGTCCAACAAGGGCTTGAAGGATGACTATCTGGTTGTCTCCGGGGAGTGGCACGACGGTCTTCATTGCCCAGTTCTGGTAGGAAAACCAGGTGGGGTACCCTAGGATTAGGTCCCTTAGCAAGGATTTTATTCTTCTTATATATATTTTATAACTCTACCTTAACATTTCGCCTTCTTGGGTAATAGTTTTTATTTATATAACCACAATTTCCTCCTCGGATGTGTTTGCAGATAAAAACCACGTTGCTCTGAGACTCAGTTTTGTCAACGTACTGGGTCTTAACAAATTGCTGAGATCCGAGATATTCATAAGTGAAGACAAACAGTTACGGCCGTCCACCTAATTTTGGATTATGAGCCCCTGTCTCGCATATTTCAGGACGTAGGCCAGGCAATAAGGGCTGGTGATCCTAGACTAGCATGCATAGACGTCTCTAAGCCGAGGTTTTTGGCTCGAAGAAACCTTCTGCCTATTGAGCTACCCATTCAACGAGTCCTTCAGGAAGTAGTCGCTCCGAGGGAGGAGACAGCTTCTACACCCTTATCCCTTGAGGCCGAGATCGACCAATTCCACCTTGAGGAGGAAGATGAAGTGCTAAAAAGGCCGGTAGAGCTCTCGGACTTTGAGGCCGATTTGGATAGATTTTTTGTTGCCCACTCTCCAAGGTTAATAACTACTCGGGTTGATACTAGTTTAGAAGATGAAGAAGAAGGCATGGACCTGAAGTAAAGGACCAGCTTAAAGGGTCTATTGGCCAACAGGAACAACGGGTCATCTTCTGAAGAAGTCCCCAAGACCTAAGTTCCTCTGAGTCTCCCCCCTCCTCCTCTCCCTGTAACCGCAATGGGATTGCTCCCTAATCCCGATTTGAAAAGGAAAAGAAAAGTACAGGAAGTGGAGGAGGGGGAGGTGATTCCTCCGAAGGGGGCAAAACAGCCCAAAAATGTTAAAGACAAAAGGGCTCCCTCCGTGAAGAGCCGTGAGGAGTCTAATGGTGCTGAGGTTCGCCGAGGGGTGCACACTTGGGCCCCTCGGCTAGAGATGGATGGTGCTCCCATCCCTTGGGATGCCACAATCTGGGAGTCTCAAAGGGCGCACGCCACCCACCTCGTCGAGGCCTTAGAGCAGCCTCTTCTTCTCCCCAGAGATATGGAGGGCCTTAGGCATACCAGGCAACCGGACCTCTTTATGTTACTGAAGAGGGACCTTGCAATGGTAAGTTAGTCAACGTCTTTTTTTGTTAAATACTAAGATGCACATTTATTTATATATGTATATATATTTATGCCCCCTTTGCTACTTTTATGCAGGTTACCCAACAAGTTTATGTAACTGAGGAGTGGGTCAGGAATGCTCGTGACGAGGTCAAGGCTGAGACCCACTCCCGTTTTAAGGTTGAGAAGGCTCTTGGAGCACTGAAAGAAGAGCATAAGGAGCTGGGCAAAAAGCTGACTGTCGTCGAAAGGGAACGTTCGAGTGCCCTGGCCGATTTAAAAAATGCTGAGGCCCAAGTCGAGGACCAGCGCAAGCTGCTTTACACAACGGAAATTGAGTTGGCCACCCAGAAACAGCTAGTTTTGGATCTCAGGGCCGAGCTGCAAAAGGTGAAGGATGCAGCTATAGAGGCAGCTCGGGTGGCCAAAGAGACTACTAAAGCTACGGAGAGAGCCTCCTATGAACGTGGGGTGGAGAATATAGAGATCAGGTTGGCTGAGGAGATGGCCGGAGTGTGTAGGGATTACTGCACTAAGACTTGGATAGAGACGCTTAACAATGCAGGGGTCCCTGCTGACTCTGAGCTGAGGAAGGCTGAGAGCATAATCTTTCCTGAACACATCCGAGAAGCTCCAGTGGACCTCCCTTCCACTACTGTACCCCTCCCTCCTCCTGAGCAGGTCTCTAGTATCCAAGATCCTACTCTTGGTGCTAAAGCCTCCACAAGGGCAAGTAAGGGTAAGGAGGTCCTGCCCTCAGCCAAAGATACTCAATCTGAGGATGCCCTTACAATTAAGGATGTAGTTTCCCAAGCTAACGCAGTTGAGTCTAAGTTCGAGGCTGGGGATGCTAAGCTTAAGGCAGCTGATTCCAAAGGGGGCCCTCAACCAACAGAGAAATAGTTGTAGGATTTTTCTTTGTTATTATTATTATTTTTTTATGTCATTTTCTTTTCTTGTGGCTTTTGCCTCCACTTGTAATGTATCATTCTTTTGATTAATGAATGGACTTTTCTTTCCATCTCTCGTGTCTTTACTTTATATGCTTTCAAGCTTACAATGTTCTGCTACCAATGTAAGTGATTTGACTAAGTACCGACAATGAAAGCTGAATCTAATAAGGATAAGTAATAAATTTTGTAAAGTATAAAAAGGGAGAGATATTCTTCACTATGCTCAACACTTAGATAAATAATTAAGAACATTAACTTACTCAGAGCTACCAATCTGAGGAGTTGGTTATAATATTGGGTCTGTCTTGACACTTAGTGAGAAACAAATAAATATCACAGAGTGTTAATTTTACCAAAGTATGCGGTCCGAGGAACCTGACATAACTTAGGTTCTGTTTAACACTTAGAAAAGATGCCAATAAGTATTAATTTGGCCAAAGCATGTGGTCTGAGGAGCTAGGAATGACTTAGGTCCTGTTTAATACTTATAAAGAATGGATAGATGCCATTGAGTGTTAATTTTACCAAAGTATGTGGTCCGAGGAGACTGATATAACTTAGATTCTGTTTAACACTTAGAAAAGGTGCCAATAAGTATTAATTTGGCCAAAGCATGTGGTCTGAGGAGCCAGACATGACTAAGGTTCTGTTTAATACCTATAAAAAAATGAATAATGGGAAGTACAATGCCTTTATATAACAAAAGAACATATTGACAAAGGAAACTTTCATTAATAATAATACCTTTTCAGGTTGTTTACATTCCAAGGGCACGGTATTACATGCTTATCTAAGTCCTCCAGAAAATATGCTCCTATACTTGCCACTGAGGTGATGCGATATGGTCCTTCCCAATTGGGCCCTAGCTTTCTCCACGCTGGGTTCTTTGCGGTACCCAGAACCTTCCTTAACACCAAGTCACCAGGCACTAATGGCCTCAGCTTCACATTGACATCATAACCTTGCTTGAGTTTTTGTTGGTAATATGCCAATTGAACCATTGCATTTTCTCTTTTTTCTTCAATAAGGTCTAAGCTCTTTTCTAGCAATTCATTGTTACTGCTTGGATTGAATGAGTTGGTCCTCAGCGTTGGGAAGCCAGTTTCTAAAGGAATAACAGCCTCGACTCCATAAGTCATTGAAAAGGGGGTTTCCCCTGTTAACCTACGAGGCGTGGTCCGATACGTTCAGAGGACGTGTGACAGCTCTTCTACCCACTTTCCCTTCGCATCATCCAACCTTTTCTTGAGTCCATTAACTATGACCTTGTTAACAGCCTCGGCTTGTCCATTCCCTTGGGGATAAGCTGGGGTAGAATATCTATTCGTAATTCCCAAATCACAACAGTATCTCCTGAAAGATTTGCTATCAAATTGAAGGAAATTTTCTGAGATGAGGGTACGAAGGACCCCGAACTAGGTGACAATGTTTTTCCCTACAAAATTCTTGGCGTCCACATCTCTGATATTCGCCAAGGGCTTGGCTTCAACCCACTTAGTAAAGTAGTCCATGCCGACCAGCAAATACCTCTTGTTCTCTGCTACCTTGGGGAAAAAGCTAACGATATCTAAGCTCCATTGAGCAAATGGCCAAGAGCTGGATAGGGGGTTAAGGACTCCTCTTAGTTGATGTCTATTTGGTGCAAATTTTTGACATTGATCACACTTCTTCACATATTCTTGCGCTTCTTTTTGCATATTTGGCCACCAATAGCCCTGAGTGATGGCTCTGTGAGACAAAGATCTGCCTCCTGTATAGCTTCCACAAATCCCTTCATGTAACTCCTCAAGGAGTAGCTTTAATGCCTCGGGGTGAATGCAGAGTAGATATGGCCCAAAAGAAGAGCGCTTGTACAATTTTTGGTCCTCGAATAGCTTGAAACGAGATGCCTTTCTCCATACTTTGTCAGCTTCTGATTTATCCTTCGGCAAGATGTCCTCTCTCAAGAATAATACTATGGGGTCCATCCAGTTTGGCCTTACTCTGACTTGATGAACATGGACTAACTCTCCCTTTACCTCCGTGGGTTTGCATAAGTCTTCTATAAGGATGACTCGAGGTAAGCTCTATGCCGAGGAGGTTGCAAGCGTGGCTAGGGAATCAACATATATGTCCACTTCTAAGGATGTGTAGTAGGCTGAAT